>JAYESD010000006.1:28941012-29541012 GCA_036927565.1 Tuctoria greenei | reverse complement strand
TGCAATTTATACGGATCACAAGAGTCTCAAGTACATATTCACAAAAACGGACCTGAATTTGATGCAACAAAGATGGTTGGAGCTCATCAAAGATTATGATGTGGGAATTAACTATCACTCGGGAAAAGCTAACGTAGTGGCTGGGGTGTTACAAAATGGTGTTACACAAGGAACAAGGTCATCAGATGGTGTAAAGTTCAATGGAAGCATCATACGGAATCGGAAGCAACATGGGAGTTGGATGAGGATCTCAAGAAGGAATTTCCCTATCTCTTCTCTACCGCGTCGAATCTCGATGGCGAGATTCATTTTAAGGGGGGTAGGTTTGTAACACCCTCATTTTCGTCCATCATGCACTTCATACATTCTAATACATGTATAACATTAATCCACATAAAAAGGAACAAGTTTAAAATGAATTAGAAACAAAACCGCACTTAAGAATTCTGGGAAGTGCGGACTAGTCTGATTTTGGTGCGGACAAGTCAGATTTCTCTTTGACTTCAAACGGACTTGTCCGTTTTGCTGCGGACTAGTCTGTTTTTCCCTCTGGACATTTTCATACTTGTACGACCCATAGGGGACTAGTACGGTATCCCAAATTGCTTGAAGATTTGTTAAGTCCTTGGACTTGTCCGGACTTGTCCACTATTCCAGCGGACTTATCTGTTTTTCTCTCTGACTAAAGTCGGACTTATCCGATTTTGGCCAGACTTGTTTGTTTTTTCCTCTGGATAAATTCGGACTTGTCTGATGTCCAGTCCAGACTTGTTCGATATCTCTCTGACCAACTTCGGACTAGTCCGACCCTTTTCGGACTCGTTTGATAAATTGCGACTCTAAGTTGATCTTTTGATTCATGACTTTTTTCTTGGGTTTTATGTTAAGTGGATCTAGGGACATCGTGCCTAACTCTTTTAGAGCCCATGAGGGACTATAAACTGACCCCTACTCATCTCAAACTCAAAATCCATCTAACCCTAGCCTCCACCTCTATATAAACAACCCACCCCTTGGCTTGACATCTATTTGCCACTTTTCCACCACACCCAAACCCTAGCTCGTGAATAGCAGCCACCAAGGAGGGAGAAAGAGATCTAGAACAAGAAGAAGAAGAGGAGGAAACGAAAGAAGATCAAGATCTCCATCAACTTCGCGTTCTTCATCAATAATTCATCACCAAGTTCTTCATCAACGCTAAATGGTCAAGATCCAAGTGTTGCCTCCAAGATCCTTAATTCATTGGAGTCCTAAACACCTGGTATACCTTCTACTTCCTTTACCTTACGTGAATTCAACCCCAAATGTCCAAATTCACGTCGATCTAGAAAACCCTAGTTCGCCAGTTCTGTGAAGTGCGGACTTGTCCGGTCCCCAGCAGACTAGTACGATTTTCCTGGTTAATTTCTGTTGAATTAATTCTAAATTGACTGGAATCAATTCCAAACCTGTCCAAACTTGTAAATAACTATTAGAACTAGTTAATAAACATTAAAAGCAACTCATTAACAAGTTCCATTTTGCATTTGCATTAATCATGCATGTCATGTCATATTGAATAATATATGTGCACTTATTGATTGTGTTTCTTGTCTTTTATGTTCGTTGCGTTGTTTAGACGGATTTGCTCTAGAGAGCGTTGTGAAGGATCTCCAGCACCAAGAGTTTGAAGGCTTTGACCCGAACCAATCCCAAGAGCAAGGCAAGTGTCCTTGAAGCATATTGATCCTGTTTTAAAATAAATGTTTTGTTTAGAAAACTGCATGCTTGTGTCAATTTGCTGGGAAACCCTATGATTGGAAGTTTACTAGCTTTGTTTAACCACCCTTGTCACCTGGAATTCATGGTAGAGAGTCAGGAAGGGCTTTTTACCTTTTTGCTTCACTTAATTAATTGGGATGGGAAGACAACTATACCACTTAACTTAATTATGCATTTATGAGATTTGGTTAATATGAACTGGTTAATATGATATGGTAATGGGTGATCTAAGCAAGCCTGCTATGTGGATGGGTTGGATGTTATGGTGGTTTGCTTGCTTCAGATCTAAGGACCGGTTCATGCGAGAATAAGCCAGGACTACAGTGCCACCATGAGGTCAAGTATGGGTACGACATAGCGGATTAATTAGGGCTTTGCCAGTGCTATTTGGACCATTAAAGATGCTCGGGCAAGGGGTATTCAGATTGGGTTTGTTTATGATTGGTGGGACTACCCTGGGATCTGAATGGCTCAAGAAGGGTGTGATGCCCGGTTCCGAAAACTAAACCAAGCTAACGCATATGTGTGCCCAGGATGTTCAACACACATACACGAGTGCAATCACAAAAGAGTATACAGAAAATTACCACAGAACAAGATTAATTATCAAATTTTATTATACAAACCATATTATCTTCGAATACAAGCTCTAATGAATATCAATGACAAGTTCAACTAATGCAGCGAAAATAAACTAATTAAGCAACTAAGCAAACTAAGCAAAAGGGATAGCGCAACTCCATGCAACACCAAAGGCAAAGCTGACGGTAGACACGGCCTAGAACTCCACATTATCACCATTAAACTCACAATCCTGACCTGCAACTGTTGGGGGGGGGGGGGATTGCAAGAGTGAGTACATGTCGTACTCAGCAAATGTGGAAAGTATGACATGTGGCTGATTCAAATGACGACAATAATAATGGCTAAGTGCTTAAAAGTACAGTAAAACATTTGAAAAGCAATATATTATATGTATGTGAAGTAATCCCATCATAATCATGAGTAATACCATAATACCAAACTGAATTCATTACCATCATCAATAAGTCCAGATTTCACCATTGCCAATAACCATATTCAATACCAGAAATAAATCCATAACCAACCATAACCATCACCATAACCATTACCATAACCATTACAATGACCATTACCAATACCAAATACCCTCTAATCATGGAAGTTGTCCAGGTGCTCATAACCGGGAGCACGGCTATCATGATAGTTTTATTTAACTCTGTAGAGTTTGTACCTCTTTACCCACGTGTTCGTGATTTCATCACCCTTCGGCGACTAAGAATCTCCCTTATGCCCATGACCCGTCAGTCATATTACACTCTTCCGTTGGTGTGTGGCCAAGAGATCACAAAATAGCCTTTACAAAGGGATTACTAGTCTATTCAGACCCCACTGAGGTTTCACCGGTGGCGATGCCTCCATCTGAGCATATCTTTAACCAAGGACCCCCTCTTGAGCCATTCGGATCCCAGGGTAGTCCCGCCAATCATCAACAAACACAATCCGACTAACCCTTCCCCGAGCATCCACAATGGTCCAAACAGCACTAGCAAAGCCCTAATTAATCAGCTACGCCATACCCATACTTGGTCTCATGGTGGCACTGTAGTCCTGACTTATTCTCGCATGAACCGGTCCTTAGATCTAAAGCAAGCAAACCACCATAACATCCAACCCATCCACATACCAGGCTTGCTTAGATCACCCATTACCATACCATATTTAACCAGTTCATGTTAACCATAATCTCATCCATGCATAATTAAATTGAGTGGTATAGTTATTCCCATCCCAGTTGATTAAGCGAAGCAAAAAGGTAAAAAGTCCATCCCGACGCTCTACCATAAATTCCAGGTGACAAGGGTGGTTTAACAAGTCTAGTAAACTTCCTACCATAGGATTCCCGTCAAATTGACATAGCTTGTAGTTTGCAAACAAAACATTTATTTTAAAAACAGGATCAATATGCTTCAAGGACACTTGCCTTGTTCCGGCGGATAGGGTTTCTCAAGCGCTTCGAAGTCTTGGTTCTCAAAGTCCTCGTACACGATCTCTTGAGCACTTCCCTCTACTCTTGATCACACATACAAGAAAATACATACAAATCAACATGATGCACACACATTAATCAACATGCGATGATATGCATGCATGCAAAGTACAATAATTGATTAACTTTGGTTGTTTATTAATTAGATGCAACTAGTTCATACGTGTTCATATGAGTTTACGGGGGTTTTAGCGAGGATTAATGTTGCTGAAAATAAAATTATGGTGCAACTAAAATCAATTTACGTCTATTAGATCTAATAGGTCGCTAAAATTCACATCAGAAAAACGAATCCTACCGTAGATGCGACGGCTCGTCGATCGTGGAACGAAGGCGACGCGTAGACGAAGTGGATGGCGCAACGGTCCTTCGGCAGCACAAAGATGGCGACGTGACGACGACGACGATCTCCGGTACACGGTGGCACCCTCCTCTTTTTCTTCCTCTTTTTCCCTTCCTTTTTTCCTCTCTTTTCTTCCCTGGCGGCTGCTCTGGTCTCCTTTTTTTCTTTCTACGACGGCTAGGGTTTCCTTTCCCCTGGGCGGCGGCGGTTTTGCTTCTGGCATCAAAGGGAAAACACGAAGGCTTCAGGCGTTTTTATAGACGGCGGGATCGCAGTATCGGCCAGAGGCCTAGTCGGCCACGATGCGAGCGCGACAGGCGCGTCGGGCGGGGATACGGGGCCCAGGCGAGCGGGGCCAGCAGTGCGGCCGGGCGTCAACGCGCGTGTGCGCGGCAGGCGGGGCAGGCGCGGTCGGGGCCGGGGCGCGGCACGGCGCGCGAGCTAGCGGGGTGGGGCCATGCGGGACCCAGCGGGGCGCTGCGCGGCGGTGCATCGCGCGTGCGCGCGCGCGGTCGCTCGCTGGGCTGGTCGGGCGGCCTGGCTGGCGGTTGTTTTTGTTTTTTTTCTTTTCTTTTTTTTCTTTTTTATATTATTATATTATTATTTATTATATTTATCTTATTCATTTTATTTATATATATATAAATATTATATATATTATTTATATATATATTTATATATATATATATATATTTATATATATTTTTTATACTTATTCCCTAATACAAGTTTTAGGCTATAATTATTATTTTTTTTCTTCTTTTGCTACACCATATATGCATGTTTTATCTTTTATTATCTTTCTTTTATCCTACTAATGTTTAATGCATGATCATGTATGCAATGCATGATGCGAAAATTTAGAGTGTTACAAACCTACCCCCTTAAAGTGAATCTCGCCCTCGAGATTCGACAGCATGGAGGAAAGATGCGGGAATTCAGCCTTCAGGTCTTCTTCACGTTCCCACGTAGCTTCAACTTCTGTATGGTGTTTCCATTGCACTTTGCACCAACGGATCCTCTTATTTCTCGTGACCCTTTCCTTCACGTCCAAGATCTTGATAGGTTGCTCGACATAAGACAAGTCCTCCTGAAGTCCTAACTCGTCCATCGACACTTGTTCTTCTGGCACCCTGAGACACTTCTTGAGTTGGGAAACATGAAACACATCATGTACGTCTGAAAGATGAGCTGACATCTCCAACTTATATGCTACTTCTCCTCTCTTGTCCAAAATCTTGAATGGTCCAATATAACGAGGTGCGAGCTTGCCTCTTATGTTAAACCTCTTATGACCTCTCATAGGTGACACCTTGAGGTAAACAAAATCTCCTATTTCAAAGGCTAATTTCCTTCTACTATTGTCCGCATAGCCTTTTTGTCTTGATTGGGCGGCCCTCAAGTTTTCACGAATTATCTGGGCTTGCTTTTCGGCTTCTTGCAACACATCCGGACCAAATACTTGAGTTTCTCCTGCCCCATTCCAGAATAAAAGTGTCCTACACTTCCTCCCATAAAGCGCTTCATATGGTGACATTTTCAAGCTTGCTTGGTAACTATTGTTGTATGAAAATTCCGCGTATGGCAAGCTTTTGTCCCAACTTTTCCCATGCTTTAAAGCACAAGCTCTTAACATGTCGTCCAAAATCTGATTGGTCCTCTCGGTTTGTCCATCTGTTTGAGGATGATATGCTGAACTAAAATTCAACCTCGTTCCCAAAGCTTCATGCAATTTTTGCCAAAATCTGGAGGTAAATTGAGAACCTCTATCCGAGACTATCTTCTTCGGTACTCCGTGTCGACACACAATATGCTCCATGTATATTTCGGCCAATCGTGCAGCTGTATACTTGGTCTTCACAGGGACAAAATGAGCTGACTTGGTTAAGCGATCCACAATTACCCAAATTGAGTCATACCCGGACTGAGTACGTGGTAACCCAACGATGAAGTCAATTCCAATTTCTTCCCACTTCCATTCTGGAATCTTCAACGGTTGCAATAGTCCAGCTGTCCTTTGATGTTCCGCCTTGACTCGTTGACACACATCACACAATGCCACATATTCAGCTATGTCTTTTTTCATGCTATCCCACCAATAGCAAGCCTTCAAGTCCTTGTACATCTTCGTACATCCGGGGTGAATCGAGTAAGGAGAGTCATGTGCCTCCTTTAATATTGTCTCCCGAATATGCTTTACATTAGGCACAACGATCCTCTTTCCAAGCCATAAGGTACCATGTTCGTCTTCATCAAATCTGAATTCTCTCCCTTCCTCAATCCTTTCCTTGATTTCCTTGATCTCCTCATCCGTGGTTTGTGCTTCTCGAATTTCTTGCTCCAAGGTTGGTTTAACTCCATCATCTCCATCTCATTTACAAACCCGAGGTTCAACCGTTCAAACTCCTTACATAACTCGAATGGTAACTCTCGAACCGTGAGTTGATGACTTACTCCTTTTCTACTCAAAGCATCGGCCACTACATTGGCTTTTCCCAGATGATAGTTGATCCCCAAATCATAATCTTTGATGATCTCCAACCATCATCGTTGCCTCAAGTTCAGATCCGTTTGTGTGAAAATATACTTCAAACTCTTATGATCCGTGTAAATTTCACACCTATGTCCAAGAATATAGTGTCTCCAAATCTTCAATGCATGTACCACAGCTGCAAGTTCTAAATCATGTGTTGGGTAATTCTGCTCATGTTTCGTCAATTGTCTTGACGCATAGGCGACCACTTGACCTTCTTGCATAAGCACGCATCCGAGTCCTTGTCTTGATGCGTCACAATAAATATCAAAACTCTTGCTTACATCCGGCAATACCAAAACTGGGGCTGTTGTTAACCTGTGACGCCCAGTTCCGAAAATGAACCAAGCTAACGCATATGTGTGCCCAGGATGTTCAACACACATACACGAGTGATTCACAAATGATAAATAGATAATTACCACAGAACAAGATTAATTATCAAATTTTATTACACAACCCGTATTATCCTCGAATACAAGCTCTAATGAATATTAATGACAAGTTCTAATGCAGCGGAAATAAACTAATTAAGCAACTAAGCAAACTAAGCATAGCTAATAGGGTATATATGCGCAGCTCCAATTAACACCACAGGCAAAGCTGACGGTAGACACGGCCTAGATCTCCACATTATCACCATTAAACTCACAATCCTGACCTGTAGCTGTTGGGGGGGGATTGCAAGAGTGAGTACATGTCGTACTCAGCAAGTGTGGAAAGTATGACATGTGGCTGATTCAAATGACGACAATAATAATGGCAAAGTGCTGAAAAGTACAGTAAAACCATTTGGAAAAGCAATGTATCATATTTATGTGAAGTAAACTCATCATAAACCATGTAACCATCATAATACCAGTCCATAAATCACCATTACCAGTAACCATAATCAATGTCATAAACCATAATTCCATCCATAACCATAACCATAATCATAATATCGACCATAACCATCACCAAACCATAACCATTCCAATAACCATCCCATTACCAAATTCCCTCTAATCATGTAGGTCATCCAGGCGCTCATAACCGGGAGCACGGCTACCATGATAGTTTTAATAGACTCTGCAGAGTTTGTACCACTTTACCCACGTGTTTGTGATTTCATCACCCGTCGGCGACTAAAGAACCTCCCTTATGCCAATTACACTTCCTTTGGTGTATGGCCAAGAGATCACAAAATAGCCTTTACAAAGGGATTACTAGTCTATTTAGACCCCACTGAGGTTTCACCGGTGGCGATGCCTCCAACTGAGCACATCTTCAACCAAGGGCCCCCTCTTGAGCCATTCGGATCCCAGGGTAGTCCCACCAATCATCAACAAACCCAATCCGACTACCCCTTCCCCGAGCATCCACAATGGTCCAAACAGCACTAGCAAAGCCCTAATTAATCAGCTACGCCGCACCCATACTTGGCCTCGTCGTGGCACTGTAGTCCTGGCTTATTCTCGCATGAACCGGTCCTTAGATCTAAAGCAAGCAAACCACCATAACATCCAACCCATCCACATACCAGGCTTGCTTAGATCACCCATCGTATTGACCAGTTCACATTAACCATAATATCATTTATGCATAATTAAATGTGTAGTGTTGTTTGTCATCCCAATTAATTAAGCGAAGCAAAAAGGTAAAAAGTCCATCCTGACGCTCTACCATAAATTCCAGGTGACAAGGGTGGTTTAGCAAGTCTAGTAAACTTCCTACCATAGGATTCCCATCAAATTGACACAAGCATGCAGTTTGCAAACAAAACATTTATTTTAAAAACAGGATCAATATGCTTCAAGGACACTTGCCTTGCTCCGGCGGATAGGGTTGCTCAAGCGCTTCAAAGTCTTGGTTCTCGTAATCCTCGTACACGACCTCTTGAGCACTTCCCTCTACTCGTGATAACACATACAAGAATATACATACAAATCAACATGATGCACACATATTAACCAACATGCGATGACATGTATGCATGCAAAGTTTAATAATTAATTAACTACGGTTGTTTATTAATTAGATGTAACTAGTTCATACGTGTTCATATGAGTTTATGGGGGTTTTAACGGGGATTAATACTGCTGAAAATAAATTCATTGTACAACTACGATTAAATTACGTCTATTAGATCTAATACGTCACTAAAATTCGCATCGGAAAAACGAATCCTACCGTAGATGTGACGGCTTGACGATCGCGGAATGAAGGCAACGCGTAGACGAAGTGGATGGCGCAGCAGTCCTTCGGCGGCACGACGACGGCGACACGACGACGACGACGACGGCGCCCTCCTCTTTTTCTTCCTCTCCTTCCCCTCTTTTTCTTCCTTTTCTTCCCTGCGGCGCAGCCTCTGGTCCCACCTTTTTTTCTACCGGTGGCTGCTCGGGTCCTTCTTTTTTTCTCCTGCTGGCGGCTAGGGTTTTCCTGGGATCAGCGTCGGGAAAAAATACGAAGCTCGGACTTTTATAGGCGGGCGCTAGGGCACCGTGGCACCTAGGGCCGGCGCGCTGGCGGCGCGGGACCCAGGCGGCAGGCGCACGGTCGGGGCGCTCGCGCGGGTCAGCGGTGCGGCGCGCTTGGCGGGAGGCCGCGTGGGAGTGCGGGTCCCAGCGGGGCGCTGCGCGGCGGGCGTGCGGAGATGGGCGCGTGAGCGCTGGCGGTGCGGGGCCCAGCGGCAAGTGCGCGGGGCGCGCGCGGGAGGGCGGCGGCTATCGCGCGGGAGCGGCACTAGCGCACGGTGCGGGGTGGGGCCCGGGGTCGCGCTGCGCCAGGCGGGAGCGCGCAGGTGCGCGTGGCTGGCGGGCCGGTCGGGCGGCCTGGCCGGCCGGGTGGCGCTGGTTTTTTTTATATACTTATTCCCTATTACAAGTTTTAGGCTATAATTATTATTTTTTTCTTCTTTTTCTACACCATATATGCATGTTTTATCTTTTATTATCTTTCTTTTATCCTACTAATGTTTAATGCATGATCATGTATGCGATGCATGATGTGAAAATTTAGGGTGTTACAAACCTACCCCCCTTAAAGTGAATCTCGCCCTCGAGATTCGATAGCATGGAGAAAAGATGAGGGAATTCTGCCTTCAAGTCTTCTTCACGTTCCCATGTAGATTCGGCTTCCGTATGGTGTTTCTATTGCACTTTACACCAACGGACTTTCTTATTCCTCGTGACCCTTTCCTTCACGTACGAGATCTTGATAGGTTGCTCGACATAAGACAAATCCTCCTGAAGTTCTAACTCGTCCATCGGCACCTGTTCTTCCGGTACTCTCAAACACTTCTTGAGTTGAGACACGTGAAACACGTCGTGTACATCGTACGCCGGCAGCTCAAGTCGATATGCCACTTCTCCTCGTTTGTCCAAAATCTTGAGTGGTCCAATATAACGAGGTGCGAGCTTGCCTCTTATGTTAAACCTCTTATGACCTCTCATTGGTGACACCTTGAGGTAAACAAAATCTCCTATTTCAAAGGCTAATTTCCTTCTCCTATTGTCCGCATGGCCTTTTTGTCTTGATTGGGCAACCCTCAAGTTTTCACGAATTATCTGGACTTGCTTTTCAGCTTCTTGCAACACATCCGGACCAAATACTTCAGTTTCTCCTGCCTCATTCCAGAATAAAGGTGTCCTACACTTCCTCCCATAAAGCGCTTCATATGGTGACATTTTCAAGCTTGCTTGGTAACTATTGTTGTATGAAAATTCCGCGTATCGCAAGCTTTTGTCCCAACTTTTCCCATGCTTTAATGCACAAGCTCTTAACATGTCTTTTAAAATTTGGTTGGTCCTCTCGGTTTGTCCATCCGTTTGGGGGTGATATGCCGAACTGAAGTTCAACCTTGTTCCTTGCTTCATTCAATTTCTGCCAAAACCTAGAGGTGAACTGAGAACCTCGGTCCGAGACTATTTTCTTTGGAACTCCATGTCGGCACACAATATGCTCCATATACAATTCTACTAGCTTCGCGGTGGTATATGTGGTCTTGACAGGGATGAAGTGAGCTTGTTTTTTCAACCGATCCACAATAACCCGTATCGAGTCATATCCGGACTGTGTACGTGGTAATACAACTATAAAGTCCATACCAATCTCTTCCCACTTCCACTCCGGAATCTTTAATGGTTGCAATA
This sequence comes from Tuctoria greenei, assembly GCA_036927565.1. Lineage (NCBI taxonomy): Eukaryota > Viridiplantae > Streptophyta > Magnoliopsida > Poales > Poaceae > Tuctoria > Tuctoria greenei. The sequence goes on along the minus strand of JAYESD010000006.1, from coordinate 29,530,168 downwards.
ATCCAGCTGGCCTTTGATGTTTAGCTTTAACTCGTTGGCACACATCACATAACGTAACATATTCGGCTATGTCCTTTTTCATGCTGGCCCACCAATAGCATGTCTTTAAGTCCTTGTACATCTTTGTATAGCCGAGATGAATTGAGTAAGGTGAGTCATGTGCCTCCTTCAATATGGTCTCCCGAATATGCTTTACATTAGGCACAACGATTCTCTTTCCAAGCCATAAGGTACCATGTTCGTCTTCATCAAATCTGAATTCTCTCCCTTCCTCAGTCCTTTCCTTGATTTCCTTGATCTCTTCATCCGTGGTTTGTGCTTCTCAAATTTCTTGCTCCAAGGTTGGATTTAACTCCATTATTTATATCTCATTCACAAATCCAAGATTCAACCGTTCAAACTCCTTGCATAACTCGGATGGCAATTCTCGAATCGTGAGTTGATGACTTACTCCTTTTCGGCTCAAAGCATCGGCCACTACATTGGCCTTCCCTGGATGATAGTTGATCCCCAAATCATAATCTTTGATGAGCTCCAACCATCTTCGCTGCCTCAAGTTAAGATCCGTTTGTGTGAAAATATACTTAAGACTCTTGTGATCCGTATAAATTTCACACCTATGTCCAAGAATATAGTGTCTCCAAATCTTCAATGCATGTACCACGACTGCAAGTTCTAAATCATGTGTGGGGTAATTCTTCTCATGTTTCTTCAATTGTCTCGATGCATATGCAACCACTTGTCCTTCTCGCATGAGCACACATCCAAGTCCTTGCCTTGATGCATCGCAATAAATATCAAAACTCTTGCTCACATCCGGCAGTACCAAAACTGGGGTTGTTGTTAACCTCTTCTTCAACTCCTCAAAACTGTTTTGACATGCTTGAGTCCATTAGAAAGCCTTCCCCTTCATTAGCAATTCCGTCATGGGTTTGTCTATCTTGGAAAAGTCCTTGATGAATCGACGGTAATATCCAGTCATCCCAAGAAAACTCCTTATTTCCTTGACATTTTGCGGTGGTTCCCACTTCAACACATTCCTCACTTTACCGGGGTCAACTGATACTCCTCCTCCTGAGATGATATGACCTAAAAATGGCACCTCTTTCAACCAAAACTGACACTTGTTAAACTTGGCATACAATTGATGCTCCCTCAATTTCTGCAACGTAAGCCTCAAATATTCCTTATGTTCCTTCTCATCCTTTGAGTAGATCATAATATCATCAATAAACACCACAACGAACTTATCTAAGTACTCCATGAAGACCTTATTTATGAGGTACATAAAGTAGGCAGGCGCATTTGTCAATCCAAAAGACATCACGGTGTACTCATAAGATCCATACCGTGTCCTAAAAGCTGTCTTGGGTATGTCCGATGGTCTAATCTTCATTTGAAAGTATCCCGACCTCAAATCAATCTTGGAAAACACACAGGCACCTTTCATCTTATCAAACAAATCCTCTATTCGGGGCAAGGTGTACTTAATCTTGATGGTCACCTCGTTGAGAGCTCGGTAATCCACACACATCCTTTGCGTTCCATCCTTCTTGTCCACAAATAGAACGGGCGCTCCCCAAGGTGAAGAGCTTGGGTGAATAAACCTTTCTCTAGTTGTTCTTGAATCTGCTTCTTGAGCTCCGCTAATTCCATAGGAGGCATTCTATACAGCCTCTTAGCTATAGGTGCAGTTCCAGGTATTAAATCAATCACAAACTCAATGTCTCGATCGGGTGGCATACCTGGCAACTCATCCGGAAACACATCCAAAAATTCACACACTACCGGAATCTCCTCAATCACGGCACCGTTCATATGATTCAACTCCAATTGCTTTGGTGCGGTTTGAGATGCTTCAAATTCTACGGTGATCCCTTCCTCATTAGTCAACTTCACCATCTTCGTGGCACACTCAATAACTCCATTGTGCTTCCTCAACCAGTCCATACCAAGTATAATATACAATCCTTGAGAATCCAAAACAATGAGGTTGGCGGAGAAGTCTACCCCCCTTATTCTAAGGCTTACTTTTGGACATACTATATTTGTCCTCATCTCTCCTCTAGGAGACTTAACCAATAGAGTAAACTTCATATGAGAGATAGGAAAACTATACTTGGCAACATACTTCGATGCAATGAATGAATGCGATGCTCCAGAATCAAATAACATAGTCGCAGGATTGGAGTTGGCGAGAAACATACCAATGACCATGTCATCCGCTTGTTGAGCATCCTCCGTAGAGACATGGTTCACGTTGCCACGAGCAAAATTCTGTTGTCCACGGCTTCCTTGTGGCTGTCCTCCATTAGGTCTTGGGTTTTGCCTCGACACATTGCTTCCTTGACCAAGGCCTGACTTAGGACATTGATGCACAAAGTGTCCAGCTTCTCCACAAGTATAACACTTCTTAACTCCACCAGAATTATTGGGACGAGCTTGGTTTTGAACATTGGCTCCAGGAAAATCAGCACGAGGTGCATAAGGCATTGGAGGCCTAGGTGCTTGCATAATAGGGCGCTGCTGCACAAACTGAGTTGGGCGCGGTGCATAACCAGGGCGCTGAGCAGGAATAGAGGAGCTGTTATGAGGCGCATTGGGTGGTGCAAGGCGAGGGCGCACATTACTTCCTTGTTGCTGTCCTTGATATGGCGCCTTCCTCTTGATTTCTTGCTCCATCTCACGGATCTTGTTCTCAACCACAATAGCCTTGTCAAGCAGCTTTTGGAAGTTTGGATAATCAGTATTGAGCAACTGGACTTGAATTTCATTGTTGAGACCCCTCATAAACAGATGTCTTCTGGAGCATATCTTGATAATTGAGTGAATTTGTTGAGATACTCACTCACGCTCATCCTTCCTTGCCTGAGCTTTTCAAAGTCTTGCCTTCTTAGTATCATAACTCCTTCAGGTACATAGTGGGAACGGAAACTCTGCTTAAACTCAGCCCAAGTGATTCCCTCCTGATTATCATGAGCGTTGCAAAGAGCTTCCCACCAGTCAGCGGCTTCTCCAACTAGTTGGTGTGATGCAAAGAGAACCTTCTCCCTATCAGTGCACTGGACAATAGCAAGTTTCTTCTCAACGGACTTCAGCCAATCATCAGCTTCCATTGGGTCTGTGGCTTGTGCAAAGGTAGGTGGTCTGGTCCTCATGAACTCTCCCAATCGGTTATGAGGAGACGGGGTGGCGGTGGAGGCTTGTGGGGCTGATTGTTGATATTGCCAGCCTGCAGCTGTCCCATAGTCTGTATCATGGTCTGCATGAGCTGGTTTTGCATGGCCAATAACTGCTCAATATTGATGCCTCCCTAAGTAGATCCTTGCCCATTGTTGTTCTGAGGCACTCCATGGTTCTCTTCCTCATCATTGACATCCCTCTGGTTGCAAGTCCTCACCATCTGAAGGAGAGCAATAGGTAAGAATTTAGAAACGTCCCCAACTATATGCATCAAGGGATGTGAAGCTAACCAACTAGCTATACTAGCCTAGGTGGACATGGTAATGCTAAAGCATCCCAAAATCCTCTATTAAGCACACAAGCAAGCAATATATATAGCAAACAGCACACCAACAAAATCAAATCGATTCCTGAGTGCTCCTATGTGCTCTAAAGTGTCCATTCTATCTAGGCTGCATCCTACGGTCAACCTGTGGCTCTGATACCAATCTGTGACGCCCGGTTCCGAAAAATGAACCAAGCTAACACATATGTGTGCCCAGGATGTTCAACACACATACACGAGTGCAATCACAAAAGAGTATACAGAAAATTACCACAGAACAAGATTAATTATCAAATTTTATTATACAAACCATATTATCTTCGAATACAAGCTCTAATGAATATTAATGACAAGTTCAACTAATGCAGCGGAAATAAACTAATTAAGCAACTAAGCAAACTAAGCAAAAGGGACAGCGCAACTCCATGCAACACCACAGGCAAAGCTGACGGTAGACACGGCCTAGAACTCCACATTATCACCATTAAACTCACAATCCAGACCTGCAACTGTTGGAGGGGATTGCAAGAGTGAGTACATGTCGTACTCAGCAAGTGTGGAAAGTATGACATGTGGCTGATTCAAATGACGACAATAATAATGGCTAAGTGCTTAAAAGTACAGTAAAACATTTGAAAAGCAATATATTGTATGTATGTGAAGTAATCCCATCATAATCATGAGTAATACCATAATACCAAACTGAATTCATTACCATCATCAATAAGTCCAGATTTCACCATTGCCAATAACCATATTCAATACCAGAAATAAATCCATAACCAACCATAACCATCACCATAACCATTACCATAACCATTAAAATAACCATTACCAATACCAAATACCCTCTATTCATGGAAGTTGTCCAGGTGCTCATAACCGGGAGCACGACTATCATGATAGTTTTATTTAACTCTGCAGAGTTCATACCTCTTTACCCACGTGTTCGTGATTTCATCACCCTTCAGCGACTAAGAATCTCCCTTATGCCCATGACCCGTCAGTCATATTACACACTTCCGTTGGTGTGTGGCCAAGAGATAACAAAATAGCCTTTACAAAGGGATTACTAGTCTATTCAGACCCCACTGAGGTTTCACCGGTGGCGATGCCTCCATCTGAGCACATCTTCAACCAAGGGCCCCCTCTTGAGCCATTCGGATCCCAGGGTAGTCCCGCCAATCATCAACAAACCCAATCCGACTACCCCTTCCCCGAGCATCCACAATGGTCCAAACAGCACTAGCAAAGCCCTAATTAATCAGCTACGCCGCACCCATACTTGGCCTTGTGGTGGCACTGTAGTCCTGGCTTATTCTCGCATGAACCGGTCCTTAGATCTAAAGCAAGCAAACCACCATAACATCCAACCCATCCACATACCAGGCTTTCTTAGATCACCCATTACCATACCATATTTAACCAGTTCATGTTAACCATAATCTCATCCATGCATAATTAAATTGATTGGTATAGTTATTCCCATCCCAGTTGATTAAGCGAAGCAAAAAGGTAAAAAGTCCATCCCGACGCTCTACCATAAATTCCAGGTGACAAGGGTGGTTTAACAAGTCTAGTGAACTTCCTACCATAGGATTCTCGTCAAATTGACATAGCTTGCTGTTTGCAAACAAAACATTTATTTTAAAAACAGGATCAATATGCTTCAAGGACACTTTCCTTGTTCTGGCGGATAGGGTTGCTCAAGCGCTTCGAAGTCTTGATTCTCGAAGTCCTCGTACACGATCTCTTGAGAACTTCCCTCTACTCGTGATCACACATACAAGAAAATACATACAAATCAACATGATGCACACACATTAATCAACATGCGATGATATGCATGCATGCAAAGTACAATAATTGATTAACTACGGTTGTTTATTAATTAGATGCAACTAGTTCATACGTGTTCATATGAGTTTACGGGGGTTTTGGCGAGGATTAATGTTGCTGAAAATAAAATTATGGTGCAACTAAAATCAATTTACGTCTATTAGATCTTATACGTCGCTAAAATTCGCATCAGAAAAACGAATCCTACCGTAGATGCGACGGCTCGTCGATCGTGGAACGAAGGCGATGCATAGACGAAGTGGATGGCGCAACGGTCCTTCGGCGGCACGATGATGGCGACGCGACGACGACGACGATCTCCGGTACACAGTGGCACCCTCCTCTTTTTCTTCCTCTTTTTCCCTTCCTTTTTTCCTCTCTTTTCTTCCCTGGCGGCTGCTCTGGTCTCCTATTTTTCTTTCTACGGCGGCTAGGGTTTCCTTTCCCCTGGGCGGCGGCGGTTTTGCTTCTGGCGTCGAGGGGAAAACACGAAGGCTTCGGGCATCTTTATAGGCGACGGGATCGCGGTATCGGCCAGAGGCCGAGTCGGCCACGATGCGAGCGCGACAGGCGCGTCGAGCGGGGCTGCGGGGCCCAGGCGAGCGGGGCCAGCGGTGCGGCCGGGCGTCGGGGCGCGTGTGCGGGGCAGGCGGGGCAGGCGCGGTCGGGGCCGGGGCGCGGCACGGCGCGCGAGCTGGCGGGGTGGGGCCATGCGGGACCCAGCGGGGCGCTGCGCGGCGGTGCATCGCGCGTGCGCGCGCGCGATCGCTGGCTGGGCCGGTTAGGCGGCCTGGCCGGCGGTTGTTTTTGTTTTTCTTTCTTTTCTTTTTTTTTTCTTTTTATTATATTATTATTTATATTTTATTTATTTTATTTATCTTATTCATTTTATTTTATATATATATAATTATTATATATATTATTTATATATATATATTTATATATTTTTTTATACTTATTCCCTAATACAAGTTTTAGGCTATTATTATTATTTTTTTCTTCTTTTGCTACACCATATATGCATGTTTTATCTTTTATTATCTTTCTTTTATCCTACTAATGTTTAATGCATGATCATGTATGCAATGCATGATGCGAAAATTTAGGGTGTTACAAAGGGACCCTTGGTTGATGATGTGCTCAGTTGGAGGCATCGCCACCGATTCAGTGGGGTCTAAATAGGCTAGTAATCCCTTTGTAAAGGCTATTTTGTGATCTCTTGACCATACACCAATGGCAGTGTTTTGGCATAATAGAGATTTTCTTTAGTCGCCGACGGGTGATGAAATCACAAACACGTGGGTAAAGTGGTACAAACTCTGTAGAGTATAATAAAACTATCATGATAGCCGTGCTCCCGGTTAAGAGCACCTGGACAACTTCCATGATTAGATGGTACTTGGGGTTCGGGATGGTTATGGTTGGTAATGGTTATGGATGGTTTATGACTTATGTTTATGGATATGAATTTGAGTTATGGTAACTGGACATGGATAATAATGATGATAGCAGTAATTGGATATGATTTCATATTATGTCAATATGATGGATTGATGGGATTGTTTCACATACATATATTATGTTGCTTTTTAAATGTTTTAATGTACTTTTCAGCACTTAGCCCTTATTATTGTCGCATTGGTTAAGCTACATTTCATAATTTCTACACTTGCTGAGTACGACATGTAATCACCCTTGCAATTCCCCCACCAACAGTTGCAGGTCAGGATTGGGAGTATAACGATGATAATGCGGAGTTCTAGGTCGTGTCTACCATCAGCTTTGCCTGTAGTGTTGATTGGAGCTGCGCTATACCCTTTGCTTATGCTGCTTAGATGCTTAATTTGCTTAATTAGTTTATTTCTGCTGCACTAGTTGAACTTGTCATTAATATTCATTACAGCTTGTATTCAAGGATATTCTGAATTGTATAATAAAAGTGGTTAATTAATCCTATTCTGTGGTAATTTTTAGTATATCCTTTTGTGATTGCACTCGTGTATGTGTGTTGAATGTTCTGGGCACACATATGCGTTCACTTGGTTCTTTTGCGGAACCGGGTGTCACAACAAAAGCTTTTGTCTTGGCATACCACTCATCTGAGTGACCACCAGTTCTGCTCTCCAACCAGTATACATCCGACTACGGTCTTCGCCTATGTTTGACTCTGCAGTTTAAAGCCAGACAAATAATCGTTAGTTTTTTGTTAATTTATGCACGACAAAATTTTGTCAGCATGATGCTGCTTGTTTTTACACTGCAGCCCCAAAATACGCTGTTGTTCTTCAAGCTCTGGGGCAACTGACCAAAAATGGTACAGTTTTCAAATCGTTGTAAGTAGGTTACGTTAATATTTTATTTTCGAGTCATTTAAAAAACAGAGGAAAGAATGAGAGAGAAAGAGGAAGAATGAGAGAGACAGTGAACTGCGCCCGTCGGGGTCCACCATACACATGTGCGAGTGGTTTAGACACATACTTTAACTTCACACTAAATGGGCCACAACAGAACCTAAATGGCCCGTCGTGGTGGGGCGGTCGCTGACCGTGGTAGGGCGCGACGTGGCGGCGGTTATGCCTCCTCACTTCCTCTGCTTTAGTAGACCCACCACCAAATCCTTCTGGACTTCCGCACGCCTCTTCTCCTTCTCCACGACATTGGCATGGCCGCCATCAGTGGTGAGAAAGAGAAAAGGGGATGCAGTCGTTCACACCCTCCCCCTTCCTTCCTTGGGTACCCCGACCTCCCATTTCATTTTCATCACCAAGTGACCTCATGGATTCTGATGGCCTTCACCATCTCCTTCTATGGTGCCATGCCCCCGGCCCTTGGCAGGTGGGAGACTCGGACTAGGAGCAGAGAACGGCGGAGGCAGGCAGGATTGGGCCGAGGACCCTTGGCTTCTTAACATGGGCCGCCACCTGTTGCGGTTGACCTGACCACAAAGCCCAACTCATTCACTCACTTCACTTCATCCTCTCTTATCTTCTCTTCTCTTCTCTTCTCTTCTCTTCTCTTCTCTTCTCTTCTCTTCTCTTCTCTTCTCTTCTCTTCTCTAGGATGGTATATCTCGGCTCGTCCCACATGTCCATCACCGACTGGAGACAGAGACGAAGAGAGAAAGAAAATGGCAGAGGAGGTTGCGACCCATCACCCTTCTCGCTACGTGAAGCTGATCAGGGACCAGAACGCCTCCATAGAGGACATCTAATCATCCAGTCCACGTCCCTTAGGTCCCCTCCTACGGCTTTCATTGCTTTGCTTGCTTCATCAATCTCTGTCCCCAACTAACCAATCTTGGGCCCATAAAACTCGCCTCTCTTATCTTCCTCACACAATGCTGCCACCACCTCCCCTCTCTCATGGAGCCACCGGCCACCCCCGACGACACGGCACCCGACAGTCGGCCGCCCCCGATGCCGCCCTCCTCATGGCGCTTGAGCTCGGTGCCCCCATCGCACCTCCCTCATGCCAGCCACCCCCAGCGCCGCAACACCCCGATGGTCGGCCGCCCCCGTCTTCGTCCTCCCCACGACGGTCGAGCTCGGCGCATAATGAAACCAATTAAGCATAATCTACACTAAACTAATTAAGCATAATCTACACTAAGCAAATGAAAATAATTAAGCAAATTAACCACTTAAGCATAATTGATTAAACAATTAAGCAATTTAAGCATAATTTAAACAATTAAATTCTGTTTCAAATTTGAATTTGATTGAAACTTGATCAAATGCAGCATACACATGAATTGAGGGGGAGGGTGAGGGTGGGGGGGAGGGGGAGGGTGGGGCTCCAGGAGGGGGAGGGTGAGGGTGGGGGGGAGGGTAAGGGTGGAGGCTGGCGGCTGAAGGTGGGGGACGGGGGCTCGGGGAGGGGGGGGGGGGCTCAGGGAGGATGCAGGTTGGCGTGGAGGGGGGAGGGAGGTGGAGCGCGGAGAGGAGGCATTGAATGTGGCCTAGAGGGGGGGTGAATAGGAGTTTTTGAGAATTGTCGGAACCTGCAATACTTAACAACCAGTTCAAAACCAGAGATATCGGACTAGTCCTATAAAGTGCGGACTAGTTCGATGTGTACGGACTAGGTTGGTTAAGTTTAATCGATTAGAATGATTCTTCAATGTATGCAGCGGAAATATATAATCAAATGAAAGATTTCAAGGTTGTATACCAAGTTATATCACAATTCAATCTTATTCTTAATGATTCAACGTGAAGTAAGCAATTATAATTGAAACCCTAGATTATATTGAAGAATAAGAACGATGAGCACAAAAACGAGACACAAGAATTTATTCCGTGGTTCGACTCCCACAGAGGCAACCTACATCCATGTTGAGGAGTCCACAAAAGGACCGGGTCTTCTCCAACCCTACCCTCGTTGGATCGCCATGAAGGCCAATCCTCTTCCACTTATCACAAAGGGGTTAATAACCGAATTCAAGGTGCCTTCTCACACGTTGAGAGCTCCCTTGGATTACAAAATGAAATACAACCAAGAACACACTCAAAAGATTATAATGAAATCATAGGAGTGTGTTAGAGAATCAAACCAAGAGCTCAATGTGGTGTTGAACTTGTCTCTCCAATGAACTAGAGTGAATCCTCAAAGGATTGATCTTTGTTGCACTTAATTTCGTGGAGAGATGTGGTTTTTTGAGGCTCTTGGGAGGTGTGACAGCGCTAGTGTTCGAGAGCGCGTGAAATATGGTCGTACACCTCTATTTATATGGTTTTCTAAAAGTGACCGTTAGGGTTCAGAAAGATCGGACTAGTCCGTGGTGTTCACCGGACTAGTCCGGTGTGCTGTGTGTAGCAAACCCTAAGTGCCCCGAAATATCGGACTAGTCCGGCTAGGAACGAACTTGTCCGATTCCGCTTCTGGAAATCTTCGAACTAGTCCGATTGACATCGAACTTGTCCAGTCAGTGAAACCCTAAGTGTATTGGGTGACAAGTCCGCACTTGGAGGACTTGTCCTATTTAGTTCAGAGGGTTTTTTGGACTAGTCCGTGCAAATATCGGACTTGTTCGATTAGGATCAGAGAGAATATCGGACTAGTCCGGATGCGGTCAGACTCGTCCGATTTTGTGTGACATGTGGAGTGTTTTGATGACTAGTCCGCACTGGGGAGGACTAGTCCGATTCTAGTCAAAGAGATATCGGACTAGTCTGATGGATATCGGACTTATCCGATTTTGTGCAGAGAGGTTCTCGGACTAGTCCGGTGTCAGTCGGACTAGTCCGGTCCTGTGTAACTTTGTGCAATGTGTGTGTTTAATTGTGATTGAGCTCTTGGGGTGTGTTTCTTTAACACACTCCATACACAAGGATCTACTATTCTTCTTTCTTGAGCTCATTTCCACTTTGCTCCTCATTCTTCCTTCTTTTTGGCACTTTGCTCATTTTTCTATTAAAAGTCTGCGCTTATCTCAACAAAGAGGTTAGGATCCCAATTGCTTGTCATAAATCATCCAAAACCCACAAGGGAGTCCTAGATGCACTTTCAATCCCCCCTTTTTGGTTATTGATGACAACCAATTGAGATTTCACAAAATATGATAAAAATTGAGGTTTTCATAATGTATGCACATAGGAGTCCAAAATACATAAAGCAGTGAAAACATAATCCATATGTGCATTCTTTATGGTGGGATGCATAACTAAGTGCACTGAAACATTGAGAATGACATAATTGACATTAATCAACCAATAGCAAGCATATATGTCAGTCTAGAGCAAAATCACAGTTTTCAACAAATACTACTCAAAGGATCAAATCATTGCATCACAGAACCATAACTAACTTAAGATCATTGTTAAAGCTTTAAAAACCACAAAATAGGCAAAAAATAGCATAGAGCTCTCTCCTCGCAACCTACAGCTAAGACTAAGACTCCCCCTCAATCTCTCCCCCTTTGGCATCAAGACACCAAAAAGAAGGAGAGGAGGGTCCTAAGGTCTTCACTCTTCGCTGTTGGTCCTCTCATCTTCGTCTTCATCAACTTCATATTCAACTTGATGATGATGATGAGGAGGAGGAGGAGCGGAGCTACTCGAGCCCCCAATGCCAAAGTAGGCAAGCTCGGAGGGGGTCAGGGGCCCGAGCTCGGTGAAGTCAGAATCTGAGTCTTCAGAGATTACTGGAGACCCAATTGGCTCAATCTCCAGTTTCTGGCAAATTTGCTTCACATTTGCCTTGATATACTTCATGTCCTCCTTTCTTTTCTTGTTGAGCTTATGGGCCTTCACTTCGGCCTTTTTGCAGGAGGCAAAGATTGCAGTCAGATGCTTTAGGATTCCACTGACTGAACCTTTTTGAGGGGCTGCCCTAGTAGCAGGGGCAGCCCTGACATCTTCTCTTGGTCTTGTCGGTGCCTCGGGACTGGAGGCCGGCGAGGGAGCAGCTTGCACACTCGGCTTTTGAGGCATCTGAGGCCTCAAGGGGAGATGCTCCACATCTTTCACAAACTCAATCCCGGTAACTTTCTCAATCACAAACATTAGGTAAGGAGCATATCCACATGACCTGTTGGGAGTGCAAGATAAGTTCACCATGTCATTCCAAATGTATTCCGCCACATCAAACTGGTGGTCCTTTCTTATGACCCTCATCAGAGTCTGTAGGTATCCTTGCACACTCCCAACATCTCCATCCTTGGGAGCAATCGTCTTCCTCAAAACTCTGTTCAGCACCACAAAGAATGGCTTCATGTTTTTGGTGGAGGGAGGATTGAACTTTGAGTTTGGATCATATATGAACTTCATCCTATCCTTCTCAAGGACACCTATGTTGTGTATGATCCAGCAGTCAGATCTTAAGGTGTCAAGGTGAAGCAGACTAGCAAAATCTTCTTGAGTAATACTGTACTTGGATCCATGAGTCATCCAAGTGACACTCTCCTCATCTTCACTAGAGAAGTGACAGGTTGCAAAGAACTGCACAATCACTTCATCATTCCAGTTATTCCTGAAGGCGAAAAGATCCTTCAGGCCGTGCCTCTCAATGGCTTCCACAACCTCAGTGAAAGGTGAGCAGCCTTCTTCTCGAAATGTGCCCAGTCAATCCACTGACTGTGCACAACTGGTGTCTTCATTGGGAGATACACCGATTTGTAGAAATCAGCATGGAAGTTGCACCAGAATCTTCCATCAACAGCTTGCTTCAGTCGGCCATACCAATCGATGCTTATGAATTTTGCCGCCGAATCACTGCCCTGCCCATTGAACTTATCTTCGGTGAGGTCACGGACCCCTTCCCTCGGAGCATGCAGTTTCAACAGGCCAACCGGACCTGTAGCAATCCCTTTGCCCTTGCCCTTTGCTTGGCGAGGGCCACTTGATGATGCAGCTGCCTTGGAGACTGGCTTCTTTGCCAACACCTTCCTCTGAGCCTGAGGAGGGGATGGAGCTGGCTCAGAGGGTCTTTCTTGGCGCTTCTTGCCAAGACCCGTCGAGGTTCGAGGTGCCACCTCGTGGTCCATCTCATCCTCAAAGTCGGAGACGTCATTGCCCGAGCTCGACATGACCTGAGAATGAGAGGCATGATTGAGAATGAATGATACAAGGCATAGGTATGGAAGGATAGCAAGAAATTGCATTGAGGAATTGAGAAGTTAGGTTTTGAGTTCAATCGGACTTGTCTAGTGTATAGGCACGGACTAGTCTGGGGATATCGGACTTGTCCGTGCATGAACCGGACTAGTCCGGTACTCAAACTCAAAAACCTAGGAAACTAGGTAAATGGTGATTCCTAATGCACAACAACCTTAGCATAAACGTAATACATCAAGAGATCATGTATATAGCAAGGAATGCTAGGCTATTCGATCAACAATGAAGAAATTTGAAATTTCTAGGGTTTGAGTGAAAATTATCAAAGAATTCGATTGATGCTCGAAGAGAGGGGTGTTGAAGTCCGGACTTGTCCGTGAACTTCAATATTCGAGCAAGGATGCTTGATCACCACCCAAATGCGGAGCTTTTTGGTGGAGGGGATGCAAAATTGCCTTGGGAGCTCGAGTGGAAGAGAGAGAACGCGTGAGGCAAGAGTGGAGGTGAATGAATTATGGTTTGGCGGTGGCTAGGGTTTGGACACAAAAAATCGGACAAGTCCGAAGATGACCGGACTAGTCCGAACTTTTCCAGAGGACTATATCAGACTAGTCCGGCCTAACCGGCACTCTGCAGACCAGTCTGGACGGGCGGACTAGTCCAGGTAACCACGGACTAGTCCATGGTCACCAGGAGAGAATTGCTTAGCCCATTAATATATATTTGAAGGTACATATTTAGAGAATAGAGAGGCAAATCAAATCAAATAATCTTGATGAATATGACCAGTAAGCATACAACAATCAAGCAATGATCATAATTCATCAAGATGTAGTAATTGACATAGTTTTTCGAATAAAATTGAGAGACATGATTTTCACAATCCAATCAACACATTTGAAGAATTCATACAGGTATGCAACATTTCAAGCCACACTCCGAGCATCAAGGATATTTAGTTCATTTCGGAGTTCACAAAAACGCTTTTCATCAAGTGGATTGGTGAATATATCGGCCAATTGCTTTTGAGTGTTGACATGTGAAATGGCTATGCCTGCTTTCATGGCATGATCTCTCAAAAAGTGATGTCTTATATCTATGTGTTTAGTTCTGGAGTGCTCAACTGGGTTGTGGGCAATTTTGATGGCACTGTCATTGTCACAAAGAAGTGGAATATGGTTCATATTGTAACCATAGTCCATTAGAGTTTGTCGCATCCAAAGGAGTTGTGCACAACAACTCCCGGCTGCAACATACTCTGCTTCGGCTGTGGATAAGGCAATGGAATTTTGTTTCATGAAGGACCAAGAAACTAAGGATCTCCCTAGGAATTTGCATGTACCGGAGGTGTTTTTCTATCTACTTTGCACCCGGCATAATCTGCATCAGAGTAACCAAGATTGAATTTTGATCCTTTTGGGTACCAAAGACCAAGGTTGGGTGTATGAACCAAATATCTCAAGATCCTTTTTATGGCTGTCAGGTGAAATTCCATAGGATTGGCTTGAAATCATGCACACAAACAGACACTCAACATAATATCTGGCCTAGATGCACATAAATAGAGTAGAGATCCAATCATGGAGCGATATACCTTTTGGTTGATGCTAGGTCCATCTTCATTGAGATCCAAGTGGCCATTCGTTACCATGGGGGTTTTTATGGGCTTCGCCTTGTCCATGCCAAACTTCTTAAGTATGTCCTGCGTGTACTTGGTTTGGCTTATGAACGTCCCTTCCTTTTGTTGCCGCACTTGGAATCTCAAGAAGTACTTTAATTCTCCCATCATTGACATTTCAAACATGTCTATCATTATTTTACTAAATTCCTCACAAAAGGATTGATTAGTTGACCCAAAGATTATATCGTCAACATAGATATGACAAATAAAAAGATCATTGTCAAAATTCTTTGTAAATAGTGTACAATAACCTTTGCCAATATTAGAGCCATTTTCAATTAAGAAATCTCTAAGACACTCATACCAAGCTCTAGGAGCTTGTTTGAGGCTGTAGAGAGCCTTACAAAATTTAAATACTTGGTCGGGGAACTCTTCGTCTTCAAACCCAGGAGGTTGCTCCACATATACCTCTTCCTTGATTGGTCCGTTGAGGAAGGCACTTTTCACATCCATTTGATACAGCTTGAAATTATGGTGAGTAGCATATGCAAGTAATATTATAAAAGATTCAAGCCTAGCTACTGGAGCAAAGGTCTCATCGAAATCCAAACCTTCGACTTGTGAATACCCTTTGGCCACGAGTCGTGCCTTGTTCCTTGTCACCACCCCGTGTTCGTCTTGTTTGTTGCGGAAGACCCACTTGGTGCCGACGATGTTTGCATTGGGTCTTGCCACAAGTTCCCACACCTCGTTCCGCTTGAAGTTGTTCAATTCTTCTTGCATTGCCACCACCCAGTCCGGATCCTTCAATGCATCCTCAACCCTGCATGGTTCCAAAAAGGATACAAACGAATAGTGCTCACAAAAGTTAGCTATGTGAGATCTAGTGGTTACTCCCTTTTGGATGTCACCGATGATATTGTCGATTGGGTGATCCCTTTGGACGCATTGGTGTACTCTTGGGTGTGGCACTTGAGGAGTTGTATCTTCATGATCATCTGCTTCTCCCCCTAAGTGATTGCCTTCGTTGACTTGTTGATTATCTTCGTATTCTTGTGGTTGATCTTGTGCTGAAGCTACCCCTTGCTTGTTGGTCTCCTCTTGTGGTTCATCTTCCTCATGTACGTGTGGAGGTGGCTCTTGTGGTCGAACTTCACCTAGAGCCATTCTTTTCAATGCTTGACAAGGAGCTTCTTCTTTACCTAGTTCACATGGATCAACTTGCTCCTTTTGGGAGCCATTAGTCTAATCGAACACTACATCACGTGCTACTTCAACAAGTCCAGAGGTCTTGTTGAAAACACGATAGGCGTAAGTGTTCGAATCATAACCAAGCAAGAAACCTTCATCGGACTTCGAAGCGAACATTGAAGTCCTAGGATTCTTGTTCAAGATATAACATGGAGAACCGAAAACTTGAAAGTATGAAATATTTGGTTTGTTACCGGTGAGTAGCTCATAGGATGTTTTCTTGAGTAGTCGATGAAGATAAAGTCGATTTACGGCGTGGCAAGCGATGTTAATTGCTTTCGCCCAAAATCGATCCGAGGTCTTGTACTCATCGAGCATCATTCTTGCCATCTCTATGAGTGTTCGGTTCTTTCTTTCGGCAACTCCGTTTTGTTGTGGGGAGTACGGCGCTGAAAAATCGTGCTTTATGCCTTCTTCATCAAGGTACTCCTCCACTTGTGTGTTCTTGAACTCCGTGCCATTTTCGCTTCGAATATTCTTGATTTTCAATGAGAATTCGTTTTGAACTCTCTTGAAGAACTTCTTGAGTATTCCTTGTGTTTCTGACTTATCACGCAAAAAGAAAACCCAAGTGAAGCGAGAAAAATCATCAACGACAACTAAACCATATTTGTTACCGCCGATGCTTATGTAGGCAATTGGACCAAATAAGTCCATATGTAGTAGCTCGAGTGGTCTCGTTGTAGTCATGACGTTTTTGGCGGGGTGAGGTGCTCCAACTTGCTTCCCGGCTTGGCACGCGCTACAAGGCCTGTCTTTCTCAAATACAACATCCTTTAAACCTCGGATGTGATCACCTTTGAGGAGTTTTTGAAGGTTCCACATACCAACATGCGCTAGCCGTCTATGCCACAGCCAACCCATGTTGGTCTTTGCAATCAAGCATGTGCCAAGTTCAGCTTTATCCTTGTTGAAGTCAACAAGATAAAGCTTTCCCTTTAACATACCCTTGAATGCAACGGAACCATCACTCCTCCTAGAAACGGTCACACCCTCGTTAGTGAACAAGCAATTATAACCTTTGTCGCATAATTGAGATATAGACAGAAGGTTATAATCTAAGGATTCAACATGTAAAACATGAGAAAGTGTGTGTTTAGAGGATATTGCAATTTTATCGGTACCGAGCACCTTTCCTTGACTATTATCTCCAAAGTAGATGCCCTCGTTTGGGTCCTCATTCTCTTCATATTCCACGAACATTCTTCTTTCCCCGGTCATATGGTTGGTGCAGCCACTGTCTAGCACCCATTTAGATCCACCAGAGGAATAGGCCTGCAAAAACAAATCATGCTTTGGTTTTAGGTACCCAAGCTTGCTTGGGTCCTTGGAGGTTAGTTCCAATACATTTGGGCACCCACACATGAGACTTGGTGTTCCCATAGCGTGGCCCAACATAATGAGCATAAACCTTGCCAAAATTGTTTCTCATTAACACATAGGATGCATCAAAAGTATTAAACAATAATTGTTGTCGTTTATGTACAGGACTTGTCTGGGGCTGGACTTGTCTGGAGGATCGGACTTGTCCGGACACCGACCGGACTAGTCCGGTGTTCATGTGTAGTTACTGTCTTAATTTGTGACTTTCCAATTTGAGAGGGCCTTCCTTTTGCAAAGGTAATCCTCTCCTTGTTACTCTCATGGCTTCTAGCATGTTGCTTTTCACCATAAGAATAACCGATGCCATATTTGATCTTCTCCTTGTCAAATATGTCACTTTGGGCAGGATGTTTATCCTTTGTAGAGGTTGGCTTATCCTTCAAACTGGTGTCACCTTTCTTACATGTGCAAGCATGAGCAAAATCAGTTTTAGTAGGTTGAGAAGGTGAGCTTGAAGAGGAGGAAGGTTCACTTAGCTTGAGTGACTCAACTTGCACTTCAAGGATCTTGTTAACCTTGATCAGGTCAGCAAGTTGGTCCTTGATTGTGGCATTTGAGTCGGTTAACTCCAGGCAAGTTTCCTTGCTCGAGGCTAACTCAAGCTCTAGTGATTTGCTTCGTTCCTTTTCAAGTTCTAGAAGCTTGTCAAGTTCGACATATTCCTCCTTTTGGGAGATGATCATGTCCTCTTGATGATGTATTAACCTCTCCTTCTCAATATGTTGATCAAGCAAAAAATTCATTTTTGTGGCTGTTTTCCTATCTAGTCCAATAAGCATGTCCTCATTATCACTATTGAGTTCATCATCGCTAGAATAGGAATGCACGAAGGGGGGTTTAATGGTTACCTTGCGTTTACCTTCCTTTGCCATAAGGCAAGTACCATCTCCCTTCCATGCGCCAAGTGTAGGGAAAAGGGTAGACTTCTTGGATGTCTTCTCGATGGCTATGCTAGCCATCTCTTCTTTTTCGGACGGTGAGGACTCATCATTTGAGTCCCACTCTTTCCCAATGTGCGCTTGTTCAACTTGTTTCTTCTTCTTGAAGAATTTATTGGGTTGAGGCTTGGCTTCTTTGGTATTCTTCTTGTTCTCCTCACATGGGCAATCAACTATAAAGTGGTTATACTCACCACAATTATAGCATGCCCGCCTCAACTTTGGCTTCGTTCTTTCCTTGTACTTTCCTTCGCTTGATTTTGTACCTTGTATCTTTTTCATTATTCTCTTGAATTTCTTCATGAACAATATCATGTCTTCTTCATCTAATTCACTACTCTCGTCGTCACTATCTTCCTCTAGTTGTGCTTCTCTAGCTTCTTTGGATAGGGGCTTGAGGGTTGACTTCAAAGCAACCCCTTTCTTCTTAGCTGAGGTAAAGTCGGCAATCTCCTTGACATGTTTTGCTTGTTTTTCCATCATCTCGAAGTTGATGATCTTTCCAAGCAGTTCATCCGGACTCATCCTTTTGTATCCGGGGCTTTCTCTGATCATGGAGCATAGTGTGACATTGCGAGGCATAAAAGGTCTAAGGATGAGCTTTACCACCTCGTGGTCATTCCACTTCTCACTTCCATATGATCTGACCTTGTTGACGAGTGTCTTTAATTTATTGTACATGTCTTGGGGTGACTCGTCTTCTTCAATTGCAAATCTTCCTAACTCGCCTTCAATCATTTCGATTTTTGCTTCACGCACATGTCGGTCACCTTCATGTGCAGTTTGTAGTGTGTCCCATATCTCCTTAGCAATTTCAAGTCCATCCACCTTGGTGAACTCGTCCCGACTGAGTGAAGAGGTAATTACGGCCGCGGCTTGAGCATTTTGGTGAATTGCCTGCTCTTGGCTGGGGGTGAGCTCTTCGTCGTCGTCCGGGATATCTATCCATGTGCACACAATATGCCATAAACTTGGATTGAGGGAAATTAGATGCATTTTCATATTTTTCCTCCACATTGAGTAATCACCTCCATCGAAGTGTGGGGCTTTTCCAAGTGGGATAGATAAATAATGATTATTATTGGAATTGAGATCATAGTTAAAAGAATATCGAGAGTAGTCGGTGTGACTACTCCCCTTCTTCATCTCTTCAACTTTTACTTTCCCTTTAGAAAGTGTCTTCTTTCTTAGGAGTGCCTTTAGCTCCAGTGTCTCCTCATCGTCGTCCTCGAAGTCTTGAATGGCTTCGAGGAGCTTCTCCACCTTGAGGTTCTTTTCATCATCAACCTTCTCTTGGTTGTTGCTCTTGTGGGTGTCCTTCATGTCCGACATGATCTTCTTCGAGTGATTAATCTCTTTCTTGAAGAACCTGCTCTGATACCAATTGAATGTGGCCTAAAGGGGGGGGGTGAATAGGCCTTTTTGAGAATTGTCGGAACCTGCAACACTTAACAACCAGTTCAAAACCAAAGATATCGGACTAGTACAGTAAAGTGCGAACTAGTCCGTGTGTACGAACTAGGTTGGTTAAGTTTAATCGATTAGAATGATTCTTCAATGTATGCAGCGGAAATATACAATCAAATGAAGGATTTCAAGGTTGTATACCAAGTTATATCACAATTCAATCTTATTTTTAATGATTCAATGTGAAGTAAGCAATTATAATTGAAACCCTAGATTATATTGAAGAATAAGAACGATGAGCACAAAAACGAGACACAAGAATTTATCACGTGGTTCGACTCCCACAGAGGCAACCTACATCCACGTTGAGGAGTCCACAAAAGGACCGGGTCTTCTCCAACCCTACCCTCGTTGGATCGCCACGAAGGCCAATCCTCTTCCACTTATCACAAAGGGGTGAATAACCGAATTCAAGGGGCCTTCTCACACGTTGAGAGCTCCATTGGATTACAAAACAAAATACCACCAAGAACACACTCCATACACAAGGATCTACCACCAAAACGAAATACCACCAAGAACACACTCCATAAACGTCCGGTCTTGTGTAACTTTGTGCAATGTGTGTGTTTAATTGTGATTGAGCTCTTGGGGTGTGTTTCTTTAACACACTCCATACACAAGGATCTACTATTCTTCTTTCTTGAGCTCATTTCCACTTTGCTCCTCATTCTTCCTTCTTTTTGGCACTTTGCTCATTTTTCTATTAAAAGCCCGCGCTTATCTCAACAAAGAGGTTAGGATCCCAATTACTTGTCATAAATCATCCAAAACTCACAAGTGAGTCCTAGATGCAGTTTCAGGCGTTACCTGGCAAGGAGCAAGGAGGCGGTGCCGCGGTGGTGAGGGTGAGGGTGAGGAGGGCTCAGGGAGGGTGGAGGCTGGCGTGGAGGGGGGAGAGAGAGAGGTGGAGCACAGGGAGGAGGAGGCGGAGGCCTTACCTGGTGAGGGAGGGAGGAGGCGGCGGGGCTTCGGCTCGTGGCGCGCGTGAGCGCGGTGGGGCGCGACGGGGGCTTCGGGTGGCACGAGCGGCGACGTCGGGCGGCGGCATCTGTGCGGTGGTGACGTGGGGAAAGCAAAGCGGCGGGGAAAAAGAAGAAGAGGCGCGCGTTCATGCGTGGCCTGCGCGAGTAGGGTAATTTCCAAACTTACGTCGGCTGAAGTAAGTTACGTCGACCGACGTTAGGGCCGACGTAAGTAAGTGACAACTTCCGCTAGCCCAGTTACTTACGTCGACTACGGGCCCTGCCTGACGTCAGTAGCTGTTTAATGCCGTCGGTTGATTTATTGAAATCGGCTGCGGGACAGCAGCCGACCTAACTTAGGAACCTTACATCGGTTACCTACGCCCGTAACTTACATCGGGTGGCCCGTGTAAGTTGTTCTGGCCGACGTAATTGTTCGCGTTTCCTGTAGTGCCAAAATACGGTGCATCATCGACGGGCCAAGCACGTGGAGATTGACATTCATTTTGTCCGTGACAAAGTGGCGCTGCATCAACTCAAGGTCCTCCACGTTCCGACTCATCTTCAATTCACCAACATAATGACGAAGGGACTTCCTACGGCAATATTTGAAGATTTTCGGAGTAGTTTGTGTGTTTCGAAGGGCAGCGACGCCACAAACTGAGAGGGGGTGTAGACTGGACTGAGTTCTCATTAATATTAGCATATGAATTTGTGTAGTGTGAAAAAGTTTAGCCTTAGTTTCACACTAGTGCAGTGTGAAAAATTTAGCTTTGGTTTCACACTGCTAACCTATATAAGATGTACCTATTACCTCAATGTAAACATCGAGTTCTCTTCCTTATGGTCACCCGGCTCACAACTTTTGTAATGAACTGGTGACAGAATTCGACGCCATTCCGGGCTCCAAATTATTCTTGGCACGATAGTTATTGTGTTCTTGAGAGAAGATTTCAGCCCAATCCACTACCGACAGAGTCAGGTTCACTGCACGAATTTTTTAGTTTAGCATTATTATATTATGATTTAATATTAATAGCGTCTATTTTTTTTTTGCAAAACTAGCATCCCTACCGTCCACACTGTGGACGGCAGGTACACGTGGCGAGGGAGCCGTCCACCGTGTGGACGACTGGCCTACGTGGCTGCCTTGCCAGCAAGAAGCTGTCAACACCGTGGACGGCAAGGCCCTGTCATCCAACCGTCCACGGTGTGGACGGCAAGACCTTGTGGCTGGTTAGCCTGTTTATTCTTTCTACTTTGTCATCAATTTAGAAATAGATAAAAACATTTTTCGACAAAGTTTTTATCAAAGTAAATGTAGTACACTTTGTTGTTATTTTGAAAAAATAACTTATCTAAACTTTGGTTTAAAAAGTGAAATGTTATGTGCATTTGAAAAACGCACTAGGATCACGTTGTTGAAACTAAGTAATTTTGCCTCTATCGTATTCAATTTTTGACAATTATTTAAAAATACTCCAGAACATATTTGAAAGATGTTGTTATAGAAGTAAAGGTAATGTACATTGTTATCATTGCATGCAATGAGTTGCACAGACATTCGATACGTAGAATAAATTGTTATATTCTTTTGAAATATGAATTATGAACATAATACAAAAGTGACATTAGGCAGACATTATAGATGCGTTTCATTAAAAGAATCGACGATTGCATACATTACAAAGTTCAAAAATAAGTGTTTGTTCTCTACCTATCTACGACTACGCTACATAAGGCAGATAACACATATTTAAGAATAGAAAAATAAAAACAACGACACATATGGTGTGTGTGTATGATGCACCAAATAATATCTAACCTACGTGCACCAACCTACTCCTAACACACCTTAGTGGAAACTAATGCCGATCATATTTCATATAGATTTTATTGCGTGCAACGGGGATATTTTCCTTTTCGAAATGCATCCGGTCCGGCTTCTCTTGCGCGACGTGCTCTTTCACGCATGCGTTCCCTCTTAGCCTCTCTTTCCTGCTTTGCCATAAGTTCTTCCTCGAGACACTTGCGACGATACTCTTGCTCCTTTTGGCGATGCTCTTCTTGACGTTTGCGACGCTCCTCTTCCTGTTCAGCTCTCTCCCTCCTATCCCTCTCAACTCTTTCTTCCCACTCCATTTCGTAGAGGAAGTTCCTGATAGCAGATCTATGCTTGCTATACACGTACTCGATCTATTCTGGTGTTTGTTCGTGGTCGACATATTGTACAAACTCGCAAAGAGGCGGCGGAGACTGCGTGATTACAAATGTGTCATTATAAATAGTAGAATGAAAATGTAAATATCAAATGGTACGAATAAGGGTTGTAAGTATTTTACCTGAGCTCTGCCATTGGGAAAAAATGGACAGGTCCTATGAGGAGGATCATACTCATAATTATTACACATCCAGAGTCTCAAACCATAAGTTTCCCCCATCCCAAGATCTTCAACAAACCGACAACTAGTGCCGAATAGAAACATTGGCGGTTGTAATCCCTCGGGGATGTCGACTCTCTCTTTATTGTTTGGTGGCGAGTAAGGTCCGTCCATGGTAAGACGATGTATGGAATGTGTGATCATGGGATTGTGGTGACGATGCGGAGTCACTCTTATATAGACGATAGAGATATGTAATCGTCCACATTGTGGACGACTCGTCCACACTATGGATGACTCGTCCACAGTATGAACCGCTCGTGTTCAAAATAGACAAAAAATATAAGATTCAGTAATATAAATTTCGTAGACGAGTACCGCTATAATTGTATCATAACAGACATAAATAAAATAGCATGTAGAGTGACATCTAAGTACAGAGGAAATATGAAAGACTATATAAAGTGCAACATCAGCGCATACTGCGCTGGCTACGTCCCCTCCGTCCTGCTCGAACGTGGTCAGCATCATAGGACAATGGGTCTGGAGCGTGTCTCGCCTGAGGCACAGGTGCAGGCGTCGCATCCTGTGTGGGCTGCATCGCCTCCATCGACAGCAAGACCTCTGGACCTCCTTGTGTGGGCTGCGTCTGCTGCGTGGCCTCTGGAGCTCCCTGTGTCTGAACAAGCGTGTCTGGTGCTCGTGCTGCAGATGCAGAGTAATCTGCCCAGTCGAAGACGTCTCCGTAGTCCTGGTGGCCAACATCATTGGAACCGAAGGACGGATCGTCGAAACCTAAGAAATATGATTGTTATTACAAGTATAAGTTAAAACAAATCCTTAAAAAACTTGCAAAGCACTTACCACTGCACCAGTTAGACGTCCCAACAACATCAGCAGGACCGGTAGGCTGAACGTATGACTTCGACGACACTATAATGAAAAAAGATTATATTTATAAGCTAAATAAAAAATATAATCAAAATAAAATAATAATTATGAAGTATATAAAAATTTGTTACCTTGCTGAGATGGTGCAACTGGCGCAGGCGGTGCTATAGGCACAGGCGAGGCAACCGGTGCAGGCGGTGCAACCGGTGCAGGCGGTGGAACTGTCATAGTAGGAGTCCACCTCGGCTGCTGCACGGAAGAGTCGTGTTGACAAGACTCTGTGCACGAAAGGTACAAGTTCTTCAAAGCCTCCTTTCGATAATTATGACCTTCTTCCATGCCGAGTTTTGTTCTGTCATCATTTCTGATGTCCTCCGAATCATTGATTCACTCTCTATCTCTGCTTGGCAAATCATCTCAAACTGCAAATAATGGACATAGTCATTATGTATGTACTAAGAAAATTAATGTGAATTGAATAATGAAAGAAAGAGCAATCTTACCGCAACTAAGGTGCTACAAGATCGGTACGTAGGGTACGTGTCAGTAGTAGACGCAACACGTACATCCGCCTCAGCTGGTGTGTACGTGATCCTCATACGTGTCCGAGCCATGTACCATTGCATGTACCCCGCATAGGACTCTGGTGTGTACGGTCCAGTGCCTTCAATGATGTCCATAGCAGCATCTTCCCATTGATGCACCCACGGTGCCATGCGAGGCCAGAACACGGTAGAGGTGAAACCCTTGCGTGTGTGCCTGCGTGCATCAGTAACTATTATGGACGAATAGAATGAGTAAACTATGATAAATATGCAAATGAAATACGTACGTGTGAGCTGAAGCTGGAACGCAAAGACCTCTCAGTACTGAAAAAACCTATTGCCATCTGAATTGACGCATGACCCGATGAGGTGAGTACTCCTCGACTCAAATGTCATACACGAGAGCTTTCCGAGTAAACCAAAAGTCTGCATCTCTAGTGCACAAGTAAGACAAGCCTCTTGGCGCACGCTGCTGCACGACCTCGAACAAGTATGGCATCCAAATGACACCGAAGTCAGCGTGTAGGGGAATCGAACCACATGGAGTACTCTCTGTACCCCCTATGCAATGTGTCATCACCCCATGCACGCTAAAAAATAAGACATTACATTTATGTTAGAGGATTATGAAGTGACTTTTGACATATATGAATAAATAACAATTTGAATTACCCCGCGTCGAGTCCACAATGTGCCCATTGTCGGTCCGTCCTCATCCGTCTGACCGTACAAAGGGTTGCCGTATGGGGTTACATCAACCCTCGGCCGACCAACTGCGAATCGCTCGTACGACCACAAAATCAGCAACATAGGACACCCAGGCAAAATTCCGTCTAACGAGATCTACAATAGAAATAAGACATATTAGATCATTATGAGATAATAATATAGGAAACATAAATTTTAGATCTACAATGCATAAATTTTAGATTATTATAAATTACCTTTGTGCTGTACAGAGGCCTCGATAGGTAGCCGCAAGCACCGCGGAACCCCAACTGAATTGTGGTAGTACTTCAGGTGGACTATCCGCTATCTGTCTAGCAAAGTAGATCAAACGCTTGTCGCAGGAGTCTCCGTGTGAATCTGTGAACATGATCCACCCAAAAAGCCACAACAAGTACGCCTCCAAGTGTCTAGAGACCATGTACTCGTTCGCATCAGGGTGAATGTTTTCAGGCTGTAAATGACAAAAAACAATAAAGGTACTATCAAATATATATTAAAATATGAAATTACCAACTAGAATTCTTATTATACATACCTCGTACTGCTGCAACCAACTCTTGGGCGGCCTGTGATCCTGTTTATCCAAAATTGATCTTAACGGACCGTTCCTTTTGATGTACCTCGGGTGCACGAGCACACTCGAAAAACGCTGGAGTATATCCTCACGCCACCCGTCTGCCTCGTCTGGCCTACAAACTGCTTCGCCGGCGATAGGAAGACCTAGTAGGTACGACACATCCTGTAGTGTCACAGTCATCTCCCCACAAGGAATGTGGAAAGTGTGCGTCCCAGGTCTCCATCGATCGACCAAAGCCGTTAGTAGGGAGCAGTCATATGTGAGACGGGTGGACTTCTCTTTAGACCGTTCAATTGTATTAGGCTCCAACATCCTACATAGTGGAAGAAGCCCCGCTTCACGTAAACTGTAAAAGAAAGAAATTACAAGTTAATATAAAAACCATATATCATTTCATTTAATGACTTGATTTTAAACATATGTACTGTGGAATCCATCGCTCATCGATGGGTAACAACTTCTTCGGAACCCTCGGTCGCAATGTCTGAAGTTCCGCGCCACGAACACTCGTTAGGTACGACCGGTGTCGTGAGTCTAGCTGAGCGTCTAGTAGCTCAAAAGTGTTGACTGCACCTGCAGCCATAACTGCAGAAATACAATATAATAATCTGTAGTTAACACAAAATATGTTAACATAACCAAAATATTCATAAACAAAGTAGTTCATTACAACATGTTACCAACATTATTTAGTTATGTCCTAATATTGCATAATTTGGCTATGTTGTAAAATGACATAAAGAAATTTAGCGACGACCACAAGGACGTCTCCCATCATGCCGATTTCCTGACGGTCCCGCTTCAGCTGCTCCCGTATCATTACCCTGAATGCAATTCTTGTAACTATGACCGAATCCTCTACATGTGCTACACCTCGCTTGTAGTGAAGATGATGACTCATCCATATCATTTCTTATACGTCTGGTTTTACGACGACCACGCTTCTTCTACAACTTCAAATAATCAGGACTTCTTTCGAAATTTGGTTCTGGATCCGTGGTGAATGGACCAACAATGCGATAGACAAATATCTCGGCGTTCCAAGTCGTCTTTAGAGCCTCCTTGGAGAAGTAAGGTGAGACATACATGTTTGGAGATAATTTAGTCTCACTACATGCAGCAATAACATGTGAACAAGGCCTATGAAGAAGTTTTGGCTTCATACAAGTACAAACGATTGAATACTCACTAATCACACACTCGTGCACCATTCTTTCATGTGTACCAGCGTGTCTGCCTCTGTGTCTACAAACAATTTCGAATATGTTTTGTCGTGTACCAGTTTGTTTCACACTATGGAAATTGTCGGTACCCTGGAAACCGTACACCCCTTGAGGTTACAAAGATCTCAAAGGAAAGTCATCTACTTGATTTGAAGACCTTCGGAGGCCCACATGTCAGATATAACCGGACCCGCTTCTCCAACATGGTTAATCTCAGGGTCGCCATGTGTACTATCAAACCGGAGCTACCGCCCACAAGGGGGAAGCTCCGGGCCATGTACCGAAATGGCACCTCCGGACTTAACCCTAGACCGAGAGAAGCTCCGGACCTGACACGTGTCAGGTAGCTCCGCAGCTGCCTGTTTCCCACAGTATGCTCCGGAGCTACCACGTGTCCAACCGTCGGAGCTTCAGCCTCTGACCTCCGGAAGACTCCATAACGGCTCCGGATCTTCAAAGGGGAATCAAGGACTTCAAGACCCGATTAAGTGTCATTAATACCATATTAATGACACACAATCGGACGACCTTAATTACCAGTAAAGGTGCTGTCAAAACCCATTACCCGGTCATTAAGGACAATTAAATGTGTTGAATAAGTGTCAATACTAGTAACCGCCGGGGCCACATGTCGGGCCAGGCTAACTTGTAACGGCCTGCCCTTGTACTATAAAAGGACAGGCTGACGACGTACTCGACACGTTCAGTGATGCTACACACGCGCCATAGACACTCGTCACAAGCTCATACAGCTAATACAACACCAACACATCCGTGGAGTAGGGTATTATGCTCAGGCGGCCCGAACCACGTAAACCTCTGTGTCTCCTGTGCTATTCATAATTCACCTTCTTGAATCTCCGTGCGCCCACACCGAACAACAAACTCCTCTAACACTTTAGAAGTATCGGGAGATCTGCCGGATCCAAACCACCGACAGTTGGAGCGCCAGGAAGGGGGCGCCTGAGATTTCGAGAATGGTGAACTCAGCTGCTGGATCATCCAACGGTCATCCTGCTGTTCAAGCTGCCGGAGGCAATCCCTCCAATATGCAGCCACCAGCAGGGGTTTTAGCACCAGCAGGAGTCACACTGCCACCACCGCCGCCTCCACTAGCAAATCAAGCTGGACAGCGCGATGGTACATCGGCGTCAGTCACTGCGTTGGGAAATCATGACAACCCGGAACATGCGCTCCATGCAGCGCGTGCTCTTCTCCAATGCCCACCACCTCCGGATGCATCCCGGGATGCACTGGAACAGTGGAGGGCCGATGTGGAACATTTGGTTGCAGCAGCAGCCGAACGCCTCAGCAACCAGGGTCCTCCTCCTTCAGCACGAGCCCCGTCGCAGCGGCGGACTTTGTCTGGTAGACTTGGTCTGCACGTTTCCAATAGCAGGAGACGTGCTGCATCACAACAAGTGACGTCATTGCCCTCCGGGGCACGACGCACTCACACGGTATCCAGGCTCTTAACTCATGACCTCCGGGCGGAGCTTGATCGCCGATACCGCCAACAAGACGGCCGAGTCCATATTGAGCATGCTCGTGAAAGACGGGAAGCTCAGGACCTTTCTGCTCCTGAAGGAGTAGGAGGAGGCTGTTCAGCTCTGGCCATACATCTGCGCATGGTCAGGTGGCCACAGAAGTTCCGGCCTCACCTGCCAGAAAAATTCGACGGGACTGTCAATCCCGCCGAATTTCTTCACATCTACTCCACTGCTATCTTGGCAGCTGGAGGTAATGAGGCCATGATGGCCAATTATTTCCCAGTGGCTTTAACTGGGACCGCCAGGTCCTGGTTTATGAGCCTTCCACCCAACTCCATCAACAGTTGGGAGGAGCTGTGCCAGCAGTTCACTGCCAATTTCGGGAGTTCATACACTCGGCCATGCACTGAACTGGACCTTTTTGCAGTCGTGCAAAAAGGAGGAGAATCCCTGCGATCATTCATCCAGAGGTTCTCTCAGGTACGAAACACTATCCCTTCTATCTCTAGCGCCTCTATCATTGTGGCATTCAGACAGGGTGTACGGGATAAGAAGATGCTGGAGAAACTGGCGATCAAGGAGATCACCAGCATCATGGAACTCTTCAGTTTGGCCGATAAATGTGCCAGAGCTGCAGAGGGCCGTGAAATGCACTCCAAACCAACTCCGGGGGATCACAAGAAATCCTCCAAAGAAGAAGCCGCTACCTCCGGGGGTGGCAAGAAGAAAAAGAAGACCAACGACAAGAAGAAGCCATCAGCCGACACATCCAACGTTGCAGCTGCTGCAGCTCCGGGTGGCCGGGGGCCACGCCCCGAGAAGCGACCTCGACCATCTTCTAAAGACGGTGGCAAACCCAAGGTGTGGTGTCCAATTCACAAAACGGGCAGCCACAGTTTGGAAGACTGCCGAGAGGTCCAAAACCTTGACGAGCGCTACAACAAGCGCCGGGAAGAAACTCCTTTCCGACAGAGGGAAGGAAAACAAAAAGTCAACGAAGCTCCGACTGAGGAGGAGATAGTTTTTCAGGATCCCAAAAAGGTCCTGAAGGCCGTCTACACCTCCGTCGATGACGATTCCGACATCTCTGACAACGAGCATCGGAAGACCATGAACACCATCTTTGGTGGATCATGGGACATCACCTCCCGCCGCGTCATCAAGACTATGCGTCGGGACATGGCTGCTGTAGCCCCTACAGCCAGACCGGAGCCTCATCAGAAGTGGATGGACACAGCCATCACTTTTGATGCTTTGGACTGTCCTCGAAGCATGGTTGGAGCAGGTCAGCTGCCTTTGATGGTATCTCCTACCATCAACAACATCCAGCTCCACCATGTCATGGTATACGGAGGTTCGGGGCTTAACCTCATAAGCTTCGAAGCTTTCACCAAGCTTCAGCTCCGACCTTCGGATCTCCACCCCTCTCGACCTTTCTTCGGAGTAGGTCCGGGAGCCATTACCCCACTTGGAGCTATTACTCTCCCAGTTACCTTCGGGACACGGGAGAAGTATCGCACCGAAAAGTTGGTCTTTGACGTCGCTCAGATCAACTTACCCTTCAACACCATTTTGGGTAGGCCTGCCCTGTACAAATTCATGGCAGCTGCTCATTATGGCTATCTGGTGTTAAAGATGCCAACACCAGTAGGCGTTCTACGGATCCGCGGAGATCGTACTGCCGGAGTAACTGCTCTGGAAGAACTCCATGCACTTACCACGGCGCAAGAGGAGGACTCCAGACAGGAGCAAGCTCCAAAACCCCCGAGCATTCGTCAACGAGGCTCGACATCTGCACCTCGTGTGCAGCCAAGCAGCGACACCGACATCCCGGTCAAAGTCGTCCAAATCGGTTCTGACGTTGCTCAGACCACCCATATATCGGGGGGGATTGAACAACAAATAGGAACTCGCGCTCATCACTTTCCTCCGGGCTAACGTCGACGTGTTTGCCTGGCAACCATCACAAATGCCTGGGATCCCTAGGGAAGTGATTGAGCACAATCTGAAGTTCTACACCGACGCCCGACCTGTGCATCAGAAGCCTCGGAAGCAATCCGTAGAGCGACAGAACTTCATCCGACAAGAAGTGAAGAAGTTACTCGAAGCTGGATTCATCCGAGAAGTCTTCCATCCAAAATGGCTGGCAAACCCAGTCGTTGTGCCCAAGGCTGGCGGGAAGCTTAGGATGTGCATCGACTACACCACACTCAATAAGGCATGTCCAAAAGATCCATTCCCACTACCTAGAATAGATCAGATAGTGGATTCCACCTCCGGGTGTGAATTACTGTGTTTCCTAGACGCATATTCTGGGTATCATCAAATCAGGATGTCTAGGGAAGATGAAGAGCATACCTCTTTCATTACAGTAGATGGATTGTATTGTTATACAACCATGCCTTTTGGTCTCAATAATGCAGCTTCAACCTTTGTACGAGCTATGTACAAAACCTTTGAAGACCTCATTAGAGACATAGTGGAAGTGTACGTCGATGACATCGTGGTCAAGGTTAAGAACAAGGAGTCACTTCTTGACACCTTACAGGCTGTCTTCGATAAGCTGCGGGCCACCCGCACAAAGCTAAACCCAGACAAGTGTGTCTTCGGGGTTAGCTCCGGAAAACTTCTTGGTTTCCTTGTAAGTCACCGGGGCATAGAAGCTAATCCGGTGAAGATCAAGGCCATTGAAGACATGCGGCCACCAGCCCGCATCAAAGATGTCCAAAAGCTAACTGGATGTCTAGTAGCCCTCAGCCGGTTCATTTCAAGATTGGCGGAATGGGCACTCCCCTTGTTCAAGTTATTGAGGAAGTCCAGACCATTCCAATGGTCTGAAGAAGCAGAAAAGGCGTTCCAGGAGCTAAAACAGTTCCTCACCACCCTACCAACTTTGGTAGCTCCAAACCCTGGTGAGCCTTTGTTGCTTTACATTTCAGCAACTGACTAAGTCGTCAGTATGGTTCTGGTTGCGGAGAGACCAGAGCTACCTCATGCTCAGGAATCCAGACCCCTTCGGGAGGGTCCGGAGGTATCTGAAAGCGAGTCTGGGTCCCAGCTCCCAGACTCGAATCCACAAGAAGACCCAGACCCCTCCGGGAGGATCCAGGTCACTTCTGAAGAAGCTCCAGGTTCCTCCAGCCAGAACCCGGAGGTCCCTGAAGAAAGTCCGGATCCCTCCAGGAGGATCCGGGTCAGCGGAGAGGAAGCTTCGGGCCCCTCCGGGAGGGTCCGGACCATTCAGCGCCTGGTGTACTTCATCAGTGAAGTACTACATGATGCCAAGACTCGATACCTAGAGGCGCATAAGCTGCTCTATGCAGTTCTTATTGCCTCCAGGAAGCTTCGCCATTATTTCCAAGCTCACAAAATCTCAGTGGTGACCTCTTACCCACTTCGAGCAATTTTGCATAATCCCAATTCAACTGGGAATATTGCAAAGTGGGCAGCGGAATTGGCTGAATTCGATCTCGAATTCATTTCAAGGCAAGCAGTCAAGAGTCAAGCATTGACAGACTTCGTGGCAGAATGGACTCCCTCTCCGTGAAACCCTGGGGGCCCCAATGAGCAGAAGCCGGAACATGAAGCTACGGTCTTCACTGAGCCTCATTGGACCCTCTACTTTGACGGCTCCATGCAAAAGCAGGGGGTCGGAGCTGGAGTTCTTCTCCTCGCACAAACCGGGGAGAAGGTGAAATACATGGTACACCTTGACTTCAAGGCGACCAACAACATGGCGGAGTACGAAGCCCTCATCTACGGACTAAAGGTGGCGCTGTCATACGGTGTCAAGCAACTGCTGGTCAAGGGAGATTCACAGCTCATCATTAAGCAAGTGAATGGTGAATGCTCCTGCAACAATCTCCAGCTAGCTGCTTACCTCCTTGAAGTCCAGAGGCTTCAGAAGGATTTCGAAGTCCTAGATCTCCACCATGTTCAGCGTGCCCACAACCCTGAAGCTGACGAACTCTCGACGAAAGCATCAACCGGAGCTCCGGCTCCTGACGGAATTTTTGTCCGGAGGTTGTCAAAACCAACAGCTCAGCCAGCTGAACTGAGCGAAGGGGGCGAGATCAGCATCCCGAAGCTGACGGTCCCGAAGGCCCTGTTACCATGGCAGCCATCAAGGGTTGTAGGTTCTGCCGGAAGCTCCGAGCAACCCAGCACGCAAGACTAAAATGCTCAAGTTAGTTTTGATGCATGGATCTCGGAGATCCGGAACTACTTGAAAGACAACATACTTCCTGACGATGATGTATCCGCTGACCGGGTAGTCAGATTGGCTAAAAGATACACGTTGGTAGAAGGGGATCTCTACCGGCGCGGTGCCAACAGCATCCTAATGCGGTGCATCACAAGGGAAGAAGGCTGCGAGCTCCTCGCAGAAATCCATGGAGGCGAGTGTGGGAACCACGCGTCTTCCCGCACGCTGGTTGGTAAAGCCTTTCGGCATGGCTTCTACTGGCCTACAGCACTCCAGGATGCAACTGAGCTGGTGAAGAAATGCGAAGCATGTCAATTTCATGCAAAGCAAATTCACACACCGGCTCAGCCCCTACAAATGATACCTCCTACATGGCCTTTCGCTGTGTGGGGGATGGACATCTTGGGACCTTTCCCAAGAGCCGTCAAAGGTTACAAGTTCCTGTACGTCGCCATTGACAAGTTCACCAAGTGGCCGGAAGCAACTCCAGTTGTGAAAATTAACAAGCAATCAGCTATCAACTTTTTGAAGTCCATTGTATGCAGATTTGGAGTCCCAAACAAAATCATCACTGATAATGGGACCCAATTCACAAGCTCTGCATTTCAAGGATATTGCGAAGACCTCGGCATTCAAGTTTGCTACACCTCCGTAGCTCACCCAGCCAGCAATGGCCAAGCCGAGAGAGCAAATGCTGAAATCCTTAAAGGACTCAAAACGCGCACCTATGAGCGCTTGAAAAAACATGGAGCCAACTGGATTGAAGAGCTTCTGCCCACTCTCTGGGCCAACAGGACATCTCCAAACCGGTCAACTGGAGAGACACCCTTCTTCCTGGTGTATGGAGCTGAAGCAATCCTTCCTCCAGAAATCACCTTGGGGTCACTTCGAGTCCGGACCTTCGACGAAGCCGCGCAGGATCAGCTCCGGCGTGAAGACCTAGACCTCCTTGAGGAGGGAAGGTGCCAAGCAGCTGTTCGGAATGCCCGATATCGCCAAGCCCTTCGGCACTATCATCAGCGGCATGTACACAACCGACAGCTCGAGGAAGGCGACCTGGTGCTACGGAAAATACAATCCAGAGAAGGGTTAAACAAACTCTCCCGCAGCTGGGAGGGACCCTTCTGAGTGATTAAAGTATCCCGTCCCGGTAGCGTTCGCTTGGCTACTGAGGATGGGACACCTCTCCCAAATCCTTGGAACATTGAGCACCTCCGTAAGTTCTACGCTTAATATCACGGAGGTGAGTCTGTAGTAACTTGAGGTGTATGTTATAGAGTCATTGTACAGAGTCGGGTAGTTCCTCCGGGAGAATAGCCGGACATTTCCCAAAAGGTCCGCAAAGTTCATGCAACACTTGTCACAGTCTCAGGACTAAAAGTGTGGCTAGCTACCCTGGGTCAAACGAGAAATGAAACATGCTTAGCCCGGTTCCGTACCCTAAGAGTGTACTTGTTTCCCCTGTACCCCAGACCTATAATGAAAGACATCTTCATGTGAAACAGACTCCACGTGCATTTATTTTGTACAGGCTCAACATTTTTTATTTTTCTCTTTCTTGTCTATAACAAAGACGTGCAATTCTTAAGAAATTTTAGTTCGACCGGTTTATATACGATACGAGTTGTATTGTCAATTCTTTTGGATCCAAATATTCTTCACGGCCAACTCGCCTGAAATCCACCAAGCCAATCTAGGGCTGGAGTGTGCTATCGACTTAGCCTGGTCAAGCACCCTAAGTACGCCACTCTACCTACACCGCGGCAGGCCGAAGTAAGGCGGGTCCATGTACAGTTGGATCTGGAAAAAAAGACAACGCATTCGGTTGTATTTAGAATCGCGTTTGACTTAAAATCTTCTTGAGAATCATAAGCCGCGACGAAGTTATAGACAAGAAACAAATTTTACTATTTTTCTTGGCTTTAGTGTGCAGGAAAAATAAAATCTACGTTGATGGAGAAAAGCCGGAGCTAACAAAGCTCCGACTCCCCTAGGTGGCTTGTAATCGATGTTACGCATTGAAAACGAACATCACCAGAGTAATCAAGCTCCGGTAAAGCTGGGGGGGCCAACCGTCGACGCTAAATAAAAGATAGTGAGAAGACCCCGCAAACGGAGTCTGCTGCCAACAAACTAAGTGTTGGCAAAGGTCACTGCCGGAGCTACTAAGCTCCGACACCCCGGAGGACTAACTATCGATGCTCTACGCGTTGATAGAGACTATTGCCGGAGCTACTAAGCTTCGACGATAGACAATGCCGGAGCTTCTAAGCTCCAACAACCTCAGGGGGCCTTCACTATCGAAGACTTCGGACCTAAATTCTACAAGTTCGGAGCAAATGAGTCTTCAACAAAACGTAATATCCTCTTGGTACATGTTCACAATCAAATTGTGTACATCTACCAGGGGGCCAAGTGAAGACAAAAGTGTTGAAGACAAAAAGTGAAATTCACAAAAATTTGGGGATTTCATTTATCTGGAGACAAGGGATTACATCTGGAGACAAGGGATTACAAAATTGAGGAGGAAGAAGAGAAAGTACAAGTGAGAACTACAGAGATGGTCCTAGACCCTATGAAAGAATTGGGCGAGCTTCTGGGCAACCTCCGATACGTTGGCTCGGGCAGCTTCGCCTTCTCCTTCAACCGGACCTTCAAGCACCGGGTCCAGAGGAAATTGGGAGTTTCGGCTGGTGTAGCACATCAGCACATATTCTGCGACGTTCTTCGCCAGGGATTGCCCCTCAACCTCCAATTGGTCCGCGATGACATCGCCCACCTTGGAGAGTTTGCTGCCTGCCGAGCTCAACGCCTGCAACGCCAGGTCTGGCTCCGGCTCCGGATCATCCGGGCGCATGGGGCTGAAGCCCATCGGTGTCAGCGCGTTGTTGGCCTTGCCTAGAAACTCCCAAATTTGTAGGGAATCCGCAGTCTCAAGCCCTTTATTTCCTCCAGGGATCTTCTGGCCGCCACCAGTTCAGAATTCTCGCGGGCGAGGTGCTCAACTTCTTTGGCGTTTTGCTGAATCTTCTCAGCAACTCACTTTTCGAGTTTTCCGAGCTCCTCCTCCCGGAGGTGGATCTTGTTCCAGCGGTCGACCAGGTCCTTCTCTCTGCCCCTCACTTTCTTCTCCCTGACAGTAAGGGCACACTCTTGCTCGTAGAGTTCCTGCCCTCGCACCCAGGCCTTCTCCTCTTCCTCATGGTAGCGCTCTTCCAATTTCTTGGCGCGCTCCTCGAGAGCCTTTTCAGCTAGAGCCACCTTCTCGGTGAGCTCCTCCTCCCCCCTCAGGACGTCATCCCGCAGCTCTAGGATTTTCTGCTCTTCATCCTCGAGCCGTTTCTCCCTCTCCTCAAGTGCCTCCCGGCGCTTGATGAGTGTAGTGTTAATAGCCTCAAGCCTTTCTTGGCGTTCATCGGCCGCACTGTTAGCTGCTTTGGTCTGCTCGTAGATCTCCCGGGATTGAGCATCGAGGGCACGAGTCATACTCTCCCTGTCATCCAGTAACTTGCCCCAGTACTCCAGGCGGATCTTCTCCCGCTTGATCCACTCTTTGTCATCCGCTAGCCTCGACTGCGCCAGCTTGGTCTCGAAGTAGAGGCGGTTGCGCCACCGCCTAAGGGTTTGGCGCTCCTCTTCAAGTGCCTTGCTATCATGGAAGAAGGCCAGTTGGACTTGACGCAGACTGGAACATGCGTTGTCAATAGACAGTGACAACGGGATAGGTTCCGGACCTGCTGGGTCTTCTCCGCTGGTTCCAGCGGGTTTTCAGATACAAAAATTGGGTCCCACTCCACAAGAGTGGTCCCCTGAGTCTCCATGGCACTAGGGCCGTCCTCCGGGATGGCCTCAGTTGCCATCGAGGAAGGCCTCGCCGCCAGGTCTTCGTTCACCCCCTCAGGCAGGGGGCCAGCGACTTCGCTTGGGCACTCCAGCTCGGCCGCGGGTACCTCTGACGTCGTCACTTCCGGAGCAGGGGCCGCTGCTGGCTCCGGTCTGGGCATCTCCTCCGATGGGGGCTCGGGCTCCGACACCTCATCAACAACCGGCTCGGGAGCCGGAAGATCTACAACATCGACCGGCCCTGCGGCCGGAGCTCCAACAATGACCGGCTCAGCGGCCGGTGCTTCGGAGGTAGCCGGCCCAACTGCTGGAACTTCCTCAGCTTCCAGCGCACACGCCAGGGTTCCAATCACCTCCGGCTCAACCGCCGGGGCTTCGACAATTTCCGGCTCTGAGGCCGGAATTACTGCTTCCTCCGGCTCAACAGCCGGAGCTTCCATCATCTGTGCACCAAGACCCGGAGCTTCAACCTCCGGAACATGTGCCGCTGGCGCATCTTCTCTACCGTGGTCCGGCGCTACCACGGGAGTCTCAGGGGATGAGTCGAGGTCCATGACCACGACAGCCGGCGCCGGAGCTGTCGCAGTCAACCACCACTTGAGGCGGCACCGGGACAGGAGCGGAAGCCCCCGCCCTCACAGCTTCAGCCGTTGTAGCTGAGGGTGGAGCCTCACTCCTCTTCTTGGGAACGCTACAGATGATGGATGAAGAAACTTAAAAAAAATATAGTTACTACAACAAAATAACTATCCAAGGTAAATATTAAAAATTACCTTGGGAGGCTTCCACACCAGCTTGCGCGGAACCTCTTTCCCGGGCGTTCTGGGCTGGTCATAGCCGGCGTGGAAGCCCCGGGAGGCCCCCCGGAACTCGTAGCAGCCACGGGCGTTTACCTGGTCGAGGCTTCCCTCGACCGGGAAGAACTCCCAAACCTGGAGGCCTCAACCGGCCCCGATGCTGGAGTCGCATGCCCGGGGCTAGCTCCCCGGGAGGATCCCACTGCAGGTACAGTTGCCGCGGTCGAAGAAGACCTCCCCCTCCGGGGAGAAGGAGCCGATGCAGAGGTGGCAGCCCTGACGGACCTTCTGTCGGCATGCTGCAGCTTCCTCTTTCGGCTCAAGGGTTCGTCCGCTGGCTCCTTGCCCTTGCCGACGACTTCGACCCTCGGTTTCGGGGCAGGGCCACCTTCGGGCACTTCAGGGATAGCCAGCCTGGTGGTTGATCTTCTCTCGACGACACCAAGGTCGTCAAGCACGGGCATCTTCTGCCGCAGCTCCCTACTGAACTCAACTTCCACGTTCAGAGGAAGAAAAGCCGATGGCGGAGTCAAGTCATCACCCTCGACGTCGATGCCGTGCTGGAACTTTTTGAGGTGGAACTCCAAGGTTGTCCCCAACATGTTGGACTTCAGCCCGGTCTCGACCCGGTCATCATCCATCACGCTGTTGAGGGCCCAAGCGAGTTTCTCTCTTTTCTTCAGTGGTGCCCACCTCTTGACCAGGAAGTTACAAAACACCGCTTCATGGGTTAATCCCCCCTCCACGCACTGGCGGATCCTGGTCAGAACAGGGTTGAAGGCGTCTGCCAGCACCGGAGCTTCACTCCAGATCGTCGTGTCAATGTTGGGGAGGCCTTCGGATAGCTCCAGCCTCTCGTGCTCCTCCACCCAGATGACTATCCAATCCTTCTTCCACTCATCCCACTTCCCAGAGGGAAACGACCGCAGGTACTTGAATGGGCACTTCTTGCGCTTCACGAAGTAGTAGAAGCCAAGGTACTCATTGCTCCTACTGGTAGTGTGGACGGTGAAGAAGGCCCGGAAGAGTTCAATGCAGGGTGGGATGCCCACCCACATCTCACAGAAGTGGACAAAGATAGACACAAGGAGAATGGAGTGAGGGCCAAGGTGGTATAGCTGCAGACCATAAAA
This sequence comes from Tuctoria greenei, assembly GCA_036927565.1. Lineage (NCBI taxonomy): Eukaryota > Viridiplantae > Streptophyta > Magnoliopsida > Poales > Poaceae > Tuctoria > Tuctoria greenei. The sequence goes on along the minus strand of JAYESD010000006.1, from coordinate 29,491,830 downwards.
TTCCAGCAGCATCAGGAAAAAGGAAGAAAAAGGTGGGATCAACCCCACCATGGCGTACGAGGAGAAGTACACCATTTCGCCGGAGTGCTCCTTCTCAAACGGGAGCTCTCCCCCGGCGCGGACCGAGCGGTTGAAGAAGTCTGAGGACCATCCCATGAGGGTCCAGACCTTCTTCAGATAGCCGTCGGTCTTCAAACGGCTTTCGCGGAGACCCAACTCCATCGCGGCACAGCAAGGTAAGAGAGGAAAAGTGAAGCACAAGTTGGGAGTTTGAGCGCAAGAACAGATGAGAGGCGTAAAGAACTCCCGACGGTGCGCGCTTCCCTTCTTAAGTAAGCCCTCGCAACGCTTGGATGGAAACCGCAAGGAAGTCGAAGATACCATTCAGAAATTCCACCCAACCGATGACAAAGGGGCCCAGGACCACCCCGACGATCAAGTCGAGGTTCTTACCCAGGCGAACGGTTGTCATCATGAGGCGGGAAACCCGAAGGCGGCGGCCTGACAAGGCGCACGGAACCGATATGGTTTTCGTATCGAGAACCGGCGACCTTCAATTGCGTGAGATCCACACGCCAAAGATCTCATCTGCCGCACGCGGGATACACCACGCGGCGAGGATTTAACTCCAAACCCTCGCCAACGGCACCTCCGAAGACCTTTGAAGACTCAGTTCAAAAGTCGCGAGGATGGACCCACCTCCGAAGGAATGACTTCACCCCAGTGGTCTTCCCCGGAGGTAGGTCCAGGGGGCCACTGTCGGTACCCTGGAAACCGTACACCCCTTGAGGTTACAAAGATCTCAAAGGAAAGTCATCTACTTGATTTGAAGACCTTCGGAGGCCCACATGTCAGATATAACCAGACCCGCTTCTCCAACATGGTTAATCCCACGGTCGCCACGTGTACTATCAAACCGGAGCTACCGCCCACAAGAGGGAAGCTCCGGGCCATGTACCGAAATGGCACCTCCGGACTTAACCCCAGACCGAGAGAAGCTCCGGACCTGACACGTGTCAGGTAGCTCCGCAGCTGCCTGTTTCCCACAGTATGCTCCAGAGCTACCACATGTCCAACCATCGGAGCTTCAGCCTCTGACCTCCGGAAGACTCCGTAACGGCTCCAGATCTTCAAAGGGGAATCAAGGACTTCAAGACCCGATTAAGTGTCATTAATACCATATTAATGACACACAATTGGACGACCTTAATTACCAGTAACGGTGCTGTCAAAGCCCATTACCCGATCATTAAGGACAATTAAATGTGTTGAATAAGTGTCAGTACTAGTAACCGCCGGGTCCACATGTCGGGCCAGGCTAACATGTAACGGCCTGCCCTTGTACTATAAATGGACAGGCCAACGACGTACTCGACACGTTCAGTGATGCTACACACGCGCCATAGACACTCGTCACAAGCTCATACAGCTTATACAACACCAACACATCCGTGGAGTAGGGTATTACGCTCAGGCAGCCCGAACCACGTAAACCTCTGTGTCTCCTGTGCTATTCATAATTCACCTTCTTGAATCTCCGCGCGCCCACATCGAACAACAAACTCCTCTAACACTTTAGAAGTATCGGGAGATCTGTCGGATCCAAACCACCGACAGAAATGAGCCTTCTTAATCTTCTCATCCATGTAGTCACAAATAAATTTTGTGAAAACCAAATTAGAATTAGCCATTAGTAGACATGCTTTTGCATAACGATCATGAAAGTACTTCATCGTTCCACTCAAAATTCTTTCAACGATACCAACAAGTGATAAAACTCTTGATCCACGTAAGAAGAAATTGTACACCTATAACAATTTTGTATTAATTTCATAAACTTTTATGTAAAACAATTTACCTGAATCACTAGTCATAATGACGTACCTCTGCTAAATTTGTTGTCATAATTCCGTACCTAGCACCATCTGTGTCATATAACAAAGACCACTTCTCTTTTGGCTCATTATGAATCCAATGCGAGAAGCATCGAATAGATGATCCTGCCCTCCGACCAATTATATGATCATTTGATGGAAGACTAGAAAGAGGTACAAAATATTCTTCAGTATTATCCTGTTGAAGAACCTCATGAGTTTGTTTCCTTGTCAACTCATCAAGACGACACCACAAAGCATTTAACTTTCTTTCTTGATTTTGATAACAAAAACGCTTAAACATGTTCATAAGCTGTTTGTTTTTGAAGTGACTGTAAAAATTTGCACCCAAATGTCTCATGCACCATCTTGATTGTATATCCGGCCAAGCTGGTGGTCCATGCTCAGAGGAACTGTATTTGATATCCATTATTGACCTCAACAAACCAGCATGGCGGTCATGTATAATACATAAATTTTCTCGACCTTGCAGTACATCAACTTTAACCCAATACAGAAACCAATACCAACTGTCAGCATTTTCACTCTCAACAAATGCAAATGCCACGGGTAAAATTTGATTGTCACCATCAACTCCAATGGCTGTAAGGATTTGGCCTTTGTACTTTCCATTTAGGAACATACCATCCATACAAAGAATAGGCCTACATAGTCGAAATGCATTTATGCATTGACCCAACGAAAAGAATGCACGGTGAAGAATCAGCTTTCCGGGAATCTCAGAGTTTGGAACATCCACGATGTCTACAGTAGTGCCAATATTCCGCCTTCTTATAGTATGGAGTAACTTTGGAAGATTATCATATGATGCTTCATAAGTACCAAATCTAGCTTCAATAACCTTTTGTTTGGCTTTCCAAGCTTTAGAATAACTTATGGTATACTTAAAATCTTGTTGAATGGTGTTGATGATAGATTTTGGTTCAAAAGAAATATTATCAACCACATGCGCATACATGTGATTTGCAACAAACTGCGATGTCAGAGCAGTATTATATTTCTCAAGATGTTGCAACTCACAAGTGTGATTAACAACAATTGAACACTTCCAAAGAGAACTCCATTTCTCTGCATATCCATCAACACGAAACGGACATGTTGTTGATAAACATCTGATAAAATATTAATTAAATTTATAAAATATTATAAATTTATAAAATATTAATTAAATTAAAACAGACATGTTATTTATGAAATATTATAAATTTACTTCAAAAATAAAATAAATACACTAAAAAAATAACTGATTTATATATTATATTAATACATAATATAATCAATATCTTAACAATATAATAATTATAACAACAATAATATAATACCTACAATATTAATTAAACTTAAAATAATACTACTAAGCTAATTATTTAAAATAATAGTACTTAATGATACTACTACTAATATTTATTTAAAACAATACCAACAAATAATAATAATACTATCTATTAACAATAATATAATAAATACAACTCTAATTAGCTATTAGATAAACCCTAATTACAAATACTACTCAATTATACAACATAATAATTAATTATAATTTTTTTAAAAAAATACCTTCTATTATCTTCTTCTCCTCTCCTCTCCTCTCCTGCTGCCTCTCTGGTCTGCTGCCTTATGCACGCAGCGCGCGGCTTTTATAGCACGCCTGCCGTCCATGGCGTGGACGAGTCGTCCACAGTGTGGACGGCAGGCGCGTGGCTCCAACAGTCCGTGTCGCAACGGTCCAGTCCCACTTCCCAACGGTCGTTTGGACCGACGTGGCACCACGTGTCCCAATCGTCCACTGTGTGGACGGCATTGCTGCATGCGTGGCGCCACGTGTCCCTGCCGTCCACACGGTGGACGGCTCCCTCGCCACGTGTGCCTGCCGTCCACAGTGTGGACGGTAGGGATGCTAGTTTTGCAAAAAAAAAAAATCAGACGCTGTTAATATTAAATCACAATATAATAATGCTAAAATAAAAAAATTCTTCACTGCACCCCGTGAGGACATGTATAGGCCATCTATGTGCTATCATATTCGACTCGACACATTTTAAAACAGCAGGATTTCTTTACCTTTTGATTTTCGAAAATAACGTTTTTGACATTTGGACATACAAGATTTTTTTCCGGAAACGAATCGTTCGTACGACGTGTCTTTAGCGCCATGCGTTCATAGTATCTAAGTTTTTTTAGTACTCATTTGTATTCACCTGATGCTTTTAAGTTTAATTAATATAGCTCTCTTTATCCAAGAAAAGTTTTTTTTGGCACCGTGCTGTGGATGTATGATCCTAAAAGACACGACGTTGTACGTACTACTACAAAAAGCATTTTACAGGTGACTGAATTTTTCAAACACAGGCGGTTCATAAAAAATACATTGTGATGCGGACTTTAAGAAACAACCGCCTGGGGAAATCATGTATTTTCTCAGGCGGTTATTAATTAAGAACCGCCTGTGATGTAGCTAACATCACACGCGGTTCTTCATTAATCAACGCTTGAGAAAATATATGATTTCTATGGGCGGTCATTATTTAAGAACCGTCTGTGATGCTGCTAAGCTCCTGTCAAGCTAATCCCTACACAGCAAACTCCTGTAGATGCAAGTAACACCCGTGACTCATCATTTGGATTGTTGAAAGCATCAATTTGAAGCCTGACGATCCTTGGAAAGATTTTCCCATCCATTTGAATAATTATTTCCATCATGTCCATTTGAAAACTTAGGAATATGCTCCTATCTCAGTTTTAATGCCTAAATATATTGACTAAAAATTAGCACCTACTTTCTTAGTGCTTCACACAAGCGAGTAAGTGCAAATCTTGTTTTCACACTTTCATAGGGATTTAACCTTAATCTTTCGAGCATAGATTTATCAAATAAATGAAGCTTTCTTATCATACATGTTAATGGCAGTTATAAGTGAAGGATGTGTCGAAGCTAACAAAATCTGAATCGGACTGAAGATAAAGAGATCCTGCATATGAGCGGCAATGTCCAGGTTAAACAGCGTGAAGCTATGATGAAAACCTTCAACAACATGAAAAGTGATGCCAAAGTTATGCTGGCATCAACAAAGACATGTTGTGAGAGTATAACACTTGTTGGGAGAAGCATAACAAGTGTTATACCCTCACAACATGTCTTGGTTGATGCAAGCATAACCTTGGCATTACTTTTCATGTTGTTGAAGGCTGACATCATAGATTTATGCTGTCTAACCTGGACATTGTCACTCATATGCAGCATCTCTTTGTCTTCAGTCCCGTTGAGATTTTGTTAGCTTCGACACACCCTTCACTTGTCACTGTCATTAACATGTCTGATGAGGAAGCTTCAATTATTGATAAATCTATGCTTGAAAGATTAAGGTCAAATTCCTATGAAAATGGTAAAAACAAGATTTGTGATTGAAGTTGTACGCTTCGTCGCTTGTGTGAAGCATTAAGAGAGATGGTACTGATTTGTAGTCAATATATTCAGCCATTAGAACTGATAAAGTAGCATCTTCGTAAGTTTTTAAAATGGAGAGAAGAGAAAGAAATCTTTCAGGGCTTGTTTGGGTGTACTCAATCTAATTGGATTGAAGTGGATTGAAGTGAAGAATGAACTAATTTTCTCCTCAATCCACCTCAAACCACTTATGTTGAAGTGGATCCACTCCTATCCAAACAAGCTCTCAAATGGATGGGAAGTATCGTCAGACTTCAATTGAAGCTTTTAACAATCCAAATGATGAGTCTCGGGTGTTACTTGCATCTACAAGAGCTTGTTGTGAAGGGATTAGCTTGACAGAAGCTTCAAGAGTTGTGCTTCTAGATGTTGTTTGGAACCGAGCTATTGGAAGGCAAGCCTGATCATCATATGTCAGAAGAAATTTATATACACATACTAAATTTAATAATGTTCAAAACAGAAGCTAGATTTAATAATGTTCGAAACATGCCTGAGATAATTGTATCTTCACAAGCGGCTGGTAAGTAAAACCCGCCTGAGGTAACCATCTTCTCAGGCGGTCGATACTTAAAATCCGTCTGAGAAAATAGGAGTCTATAAATACCTCTCGGCTGTGTTGGAAAAACCTAACTCGAGCTTCGCTGTTGCGGCCGAGCTTCGCCATCGTCGCCGAGCTTCGCCGTCGTCACTTCCAGATACGCCGAGCGAAGCCATTGCTGTCGCCGCCGAGCTTCACGATAAACCCTAAACCCTTCGACCTTCCATCCTTCTTCGCCGTGCTGCCTCCCTCCTCGCCCTCGCCGCCGCCTTGCATATCCTTGGTTAGGGTTCGGGAATTCGAAAAGGGTAGGCATCCTTGGTTAGGGTTCGATGGAATTCGAAAAACTGTCAAGTTGTGATGTAACTGTATTGATATTGTATGAACAAGCATCTGAACTTTTACCATAATTATCTGTAGAAAGCTCTTCTAGTCTATTGTGATACATTTTTTGAAAGGAGAAAGAGCTATTCTACAACTTTTCTATTCATTGTTAGCTCAAATTCGATTTAGAACTAATTAGAAACTGGAGTTGAAGTTAGTACCTGTGTACATTGTTATCTGAAACATACAAAAAATTTCTGAACTTTGAACAGCCATAATTCTTAATTTAGAAAAGCAGCCTATGCATATCTATACATGTCACGAAAGATAACCAGGTCTAAATTGAAGTACCGTTTAAAGTGTCGTAACAGTCCAGAATCTAGATAGTTATGTATTCAGTTGCTGTTTGGATCGTAATCTCTAGTAGGATCATCAAAAGACTTCATAATTTAAATTTATGGAATCCTGAGGATGTGTGTAACAAGTTTGCAATATATTGTTTCTGCAAATATCAATGCTCTCTATTTGAAAATTGTGGACAAAATCAGCAACATACAAAGGAAGCTCTGCCAAATTTTAGTTCAAAATCTGGGAACTTGGTGGTAACATGAGTGAATAATAGCATCTGTACTAAAAATAGAGTGTAGCCGTCCTGCATTTCATCTCACAGGGTTGTGCTCCTTCGAGATCGGTGTCGCTATCTTTTTTCCAAACAAAGCAATGTGCTCGCATACGGCTGTTGAACATCGTTTGCTCAGAAAACAGATACAAGTAACTGCCTATTTAGAATAAGAAGATAAAATTGTCATTGCAGGTGAGCAACTTTAACATGCTTGTCACCCTTGCAATGTATAGGAACCTTTTGGCCAGTCGCCTTAAACCCTAGAATACCTTATCAAATCCTAGAATGCTTCCATCTTTTTCTTCATGCAACACTTCATGTAGAGTTAATATGCCATTTATTATATTTTTGTCTTATTAGTTCTAGCATCGAAAGCCCTAAGAAGACTGGTGCTGGTAGTAACAATAAAGAAGACAATATGGAGTTTGCTGACTCTAGCAGTTCAGGCTCCTTTCACAGTCCATCAGATCCTTTTTCTAATATAAAAATTAAAAAGACTTCAGAGGATCTCGACTCGGAATATGATCCTGCCGACGAGGTATGGATCACGAATCTTAACTTCAACAGTTCAAGTTAATGTTGGTGTTCAAGTATACGAAGTCTTATAATTCTTTTCTACCTAGATTAATCGTGAAGACAACGAGGTGACTTCAGCTCCTAAAACCGCAGAAGATTCTCCAATGGATGAATCCTCAGCTTCACTCAAGCGGAAACGAGGGCAATGAGGTCCCAATAAAGGTCCATTGGACCGCATCATGTACATAACAATGATCAGTCGAGGTGGGCTTCCCCAAGAACCACTGGATTCAGTTACCAAGTATCGTAATGCATGCAGTTTTCTTGTTAGGGAGCTCGTGCCGATCACAACCAACAATTGCAGGAAATTACCCGAGCAGACTAAGAATGAGTTGTGGGAAAGGATAAAGAAACAATTCAAGTTTTTGAAAGGCACAGAAGAAGCTCTAAAAAAATCAACATTGGTCTCTTGCGGCAAGAAGTTTCATGGCTGGAAGAGTGAAATGAATGCTTATGTTAAGGCCGATAAGGTCCCTAGCCCGAGGAAGATGGGAAAAATCACACAAGCTCAGTGGAAAGAGTTTGTTCATCAAAAGAGAATACATGATGCTAAAGCTCTAAGTGCAACTAGGTCAGATCTTGCAAAAAAGAATAAATACCATCATCGCTTGGGGTCTACCGAATATGCCCTCAAAGTCCAGAAATGGAATAAGATATTAGACGAAATTACCAGTAAGGGCAATCCTCGCCCATTAGAAGGCTGCGATGAGCGAACTCAGTGGTGGGTCTTTGCTCGGTCAGGTTTGACCAGCGAGGGCAAACTTGAAAAGCCCAACTCTATGAATGAAGTAATTGAAAAGCATCAGAAGGGTCTCTTCAAGCTGAAGAGGGAGAATGACCAACTTACCGCTATCTTAGGAAACCCTGAACACAGCAGACGGGTTCGAGCAGCCTCTTCTCAAATGTCTTGGCTAGATGGTTTCCCTAAAGATAAAGACACATATAGAAGACGTGAGAAGTTTAAGAAAACACTTGATGAAACGATTGCTCAAAAGGTCAAAGAAAATATACAAGAAAAAATGGAACAACTTAGACAATCGAGACAATTAGTGGCACCGAGTACAGCGATGGTTCTGGTGCAAAAGGAGCAATTAGTATCTCCAACTGCCTACCCTAGCAGCGTTGGTTTTGTGCTAGGCTCAGGGTCAACCCATAAGTTCCCTATCGATTATATTGTTAACGACAAATCTTGTCGTCTTCTTGTCCTGATCGGCAGAGCAGGGAACAAAACCAAAAAGGTTGCCACTGCTATGGCAAAGCCTGATCGTGACTTCAACGGGAATCCACTTCCGTTGTATTATGCTGTGGTGCAAGTTCTTCAGATCATTGATAATGATTATGAAGATTATGAAATAGACCATGTCACACCTGAAGGGGTCGCGAGTCTAGGGCAAGCTGTCATCCAATTAATCCTTTGGCACCGACGCAATATCGTGTTGGACAATGAGCCAATTTCTAGCCCCTTTGCATCACAAAATACTGCAACCCCATCTTCTAAGGCAAAAGTCCAGGAAGATTCACTCCCAGTCCAGGAAGATCCACTCCCCCTATGTCTCAGCAAGGATGATAGTAACCTTGCTAGTAAAGATATCCAAGAGCAACAAGTTGGACAACATCTTCAAGTAGTACCAGAGCAAGCTGTTGCTAGTAAAGAGCAACCAGTTGAGCAACAGCTTGAAGTAGTACTAGAGCTAGCTGTTGGGAGTAAAGAGCAATCAGTTGAACAACAGGTTCAACAACAAGCCAGCGTCCAACTTCCGACGACTACTCCTCGATCATCAATTCCTATCAAAGTTAGTTCATACGAAAATAAGAAACCTTCATCAGAAGTGTCAAAGTATTTGGAAACTATGAAGGAAAATATTATAAAATCGAGTGCATCTCGTTCTTCTCATGAGCCAGCATTAGAAGATATCGGGGAGTGAGAAGAAGACGGTGTCATGTATAATCGGCGGACAACTTTAGTTAAACCAGGAGTTCCAATATACAAGCTTGAGGATGTTCCTCCTAAATTTGAGCATGGGAAGCCGTTCATGACATCCGTACAACTTAGCAAACAACCCGTCTCGCTCAAAAGAATGCATGAGTGGTACATCATTGCCAGAACAAAATATGGTCTTTCTTGCATCACATTTCGTATTCCAAAAGATGCATTCTGGAGCACTAGAGAAGATAGACGAGTCATTTTATTTGAAGAGTTGCATTCCCTTTTCCATCGGGGCATGCTCAAAATCAACCTGCTACTCGTCTAGTGCTTGTAAGTGCCTCTAATATTTGTATTTTCTTTTCTTACTACACGCATACGCATTTCATGAGATTATAACAATTCTGGACTTCTTCAATAGGATGCAATACATGGATAATGAAAAGTTGGAGTGCAAGACAGGTATCCTTGACCCTACACGGATTGCAAAGGCGCTATTCAACGTCAAGGCGGATCGAGACTCAGCAAAGTTCAAGCACATGAAAAAAAGATTTTGAAAAAGCAATCACAAAACTTAAGAAGGATAGAAGGACAGAAGTTACAGCTTACATAGGACATGCAATGTTTAACTTTGTCAGAGACGGCAAGGATCTCGTAAAGGCTCCGTACCACTTCGAGTAAGTTCAACACATGACATTGAAATAGCAATTATTGGTAATTGTTAACATGTGTGTTTGTATGTTTGCAGTGATCACTACATAATGATCTTCATCAAGCCAACGCAGGGAATGGAACAGTCTTGGACTCGACCGATTTCCCACCAGATCGTTACAAAGATTTCCTTTCCATTTTGAAACTGTACGTTTATTCAATAATTTTAATTTACACACATTTACAATGTGTTGACAAGTTTTATATGATATTTCTTGTATTATAGTGCTTGGCGGTTTTACGCAGAATAGCTTGGCGGTGAGAGACCTTCCAATACGAATGCATTGGACACTAAAACGTATTATGCTTAACCAAAGCAGCCTGCTGGAAGTGTCTTATACGGGTATTATGTATGCGAGTATCTTCGGACCGCCGGCGTATATAGAGTGATTCATGGGGATGTAAGTTATCCTTAATGTCGATACCTTATTTTCTTACTTTTGAGTTTCATTTTCATTGTAACTAGCATAGTTTAATACTTATATTCTCTACTTTTCAATATTACAAGAACCATTATTTTCATATTTTGATTCCAACTTTAAAATTCAATTGCTCAAAATACCAAATAAATTCATGTATACTCTCACTTTGATCTATACTTTGAGATTGTTCAAACCAACACATTTTAAACCTTGTTATGTGTTTCATTGCAGCACACGAAGAATCTTAACGAAGAATGATCGATTTGTAGAAGTATTCCTGGTGGAGGAGCCGACAAGATTGCTGCTGAACTCTGTCAATTCATTCGTCGCGAAATTTTGCACAAAAGAGAGGAGTTCTTTGATGAGAATAGTGCAATAGCTGATGTGCCAGAACTTTGCGACTATGCCAATAGAAACAGTTTTTAATAGAAACTTGTAAACTATGAGATGAATTGTATGTGTAACTTGTACATATGTATATTATTTTAGTGAAATTGACTTCTTTGAGACGACTTCTGTGATGATAATATTGTTGACTTCTGTTCTGTGATGATATTGTTGACTTCTGTTATGTGATTATATTGAATTGACCTAGAAATTAGAAATAACAGCAGTAGTGCTGCATAGGTTATACCTTATCATAGGTGGTTATTTACCAACGGCTAGGCATGCCTGTGAAAAACAATTATCACAGGCGGCTACATATAGGTAAAGAACCATCTGTGATAACCTAATTATCACAGGCGGTTACTGTTATGGCAGAAACCGGCTGCGATAAAATGTCTTCACAGGCAGCTTGATGTAGGTCAATATCCACCTGTGATAACACCATTATCACACGCGGTTAGATATATTGCACGACCCGCTTGTGATAAGACAATTATCACAGGCAGGTATATATGTTGCATGACCCGCCTATGATAACTTATCTTCACAGGCGGCTAGCCTAAGTAAAAACCGCCTGTGATAATGTGTCTTCACAGGCGGTATCACTTCTCCGCCTGTGAAATTGCAGATTATCACAGGCTCTTCGTTTCAGGCGGTAAAACCGCATGTGATAATAGGTTTGGAGCCGCCTACGATAAGGCTTATTGTAGTAGTGACATGGGGTCTAGTTTTGGGTATATTCTTATAGAAGTCTAAATGTTAAAAAAGTTTTTGAAAAGATTACAAAACATAAAATTCACATTCACTTAACATCTAAAGACAGTTTAGTGACATGTGCATAGAGAAATGGTAAGAAAACACAGACTAATACGATGTACTAGAACATGTTGTTTACAAGAACTAAAAGAGAGCACAAGTCCAAACAGAAATGAAGTTAGGCAAGAGCAAAAAGTCTGTGTGTTTTACCAAAAATAAAAAAAATAAACAAAAGCGGGAGCATGTGGGATCTTGAAGTTGCATGTGGCTTTGACATTAAACAAAAAATCTCGATAAGAATGACAATTATATATAATATCAGGCGAGCTAGTAGCAGCATCTGTCCGGTAATGGTTACCAGCCACTTCGTTCCATGTGCCTAATCATTTGCCTGTGCACGGAAGCATGGATGCTGTTGCGCCGAATCAACTAATGAAAAAGAGCCCTGACGACAATGCGATTTAACTGAAGAAATGCATGCATAGCTGATGAGAACCTTATCTCTGATAAAATGAAGAATTTAGAGGGCAGCGGCTGTGCCTAATAATATGAGATCCAAGTCAGATCAATAATGGACGCTAATCCCATGTGCAGAATAAATGAATTACCCATCACATGTCATGTATGATCAACTCAATGCAATCGTGGTGTTAAATGTTAGTTTGTGATCACCGTTGAATCTGGTTGGGGAACAACCACCGGCCCACGGACTCCCGCTCCCCCACGCACTCTGATTGGGGGCGCAATCGAATTCTGTTTCAGTTGAGGTCCCCTTTCGCCCGCGCTATATTAACCCACGGGAGGCAGCCGAGACGTGCAACAGATAATTGCACCCACGCCCGACGCCTCTTACAATCCAAAATTCCGATCGTGAGAAGTGTGGCAGCGAGGGGAAGGCCCTCAACCACAGGGGGCGGTCTACGGCTGCGTGGGGAAGACAATCTTCCCCAGCCATCCTTCACCGAGCCATTGCGCACGGAGCCAAGCTCCTTGCACCGCCATGTCGTCTTCCTCATCATAATCTGAAGGTATGTCACCCTAATTTTACTCCTAATCATGTTCTGTTGATGTTGATTAGAGTCTTAGGCCACTGCTATGTTTGATTGCTTGATCTATGCCTAAGCACCTTGATTAGAAGTCCCTAAGATTGATCACTAAGTTAAATCTAAGTAACAACAATGGCATCGGAGCCAGACTTAGAGTTTTGCTAATTGGGTAATTCAGTTTTGGTTTTGGTTTATGTCCTAAATTCACAGCAACTAGAAGGAGGGGAGTTTTGTCTTTGGATTGAACTAAGAAAACTCAAATCAGATCCAAACCGAGGCAAAGCAAGGGAATCAAATTAACATCAGGGCAGACTTACTTAAGGGACTCGCTGCCTCCTGTCCTCCGGAACTCCCCACCGGCGTTGCCACGCCGAGCGAGGGAGGCGATGTACTCCACCTTCGCTGGTGAACCCTTCGGTTCAAGGGAACCAGGAAGGACCACCATGGCCACCATGTCCGCTGTGGACCAATGCGTCGCGCGTGAAATTTGCCTAGAGGGGGGGTGAACAGGCTAATCGACCCGAAATGACTTAATAAAACGAGATCAGTACTCAGGGGGCGGACTAGTCCGGTCCAGGGGCGGACTAGTCCGGTCCACCTACAGGGAAAACCTAAAAGGGGTTTCTAACAAATTTTAGTTCGATTCTTGTGATGCAAAGTATGTTAAAATGACTTAGTGAACCTTAACAAGTTATGAAGCAAGTATGAGGCTAAGGATCTCAATGAGACAAGGGTGATGAACAAAAACGATAAAGTTAACCCTAGAAGCAACGTGCAATAAGTGAAAGCGAAGTACACAAGGGACACAAGAATTCCCGAGGTTCAATCCCACAAAGGAATCTATGTCCCCGTTGAGGAGTCCACGAAGGACCGGGTTCAACAACCCTTCCCTCACCAATTCTACCACAAGGGCCTAACTTGGCTCTCCACTATCACAAAGGGGTGAATACAAGATTCGTTGGGGCTTCTCACGATCTGAGGTTTCCACCACAAATACAATCACAAATCACAAAGATCAACTCAAGCCACAGATCACAAAGATTCACAAGTACAAGAGATCAAACCGAGAGCCTAGAGTGGTGTTCTTCCTCTTCTTCACCTCACCAAACCCTAATCCACACAAGAATTAGTTTTAGAGGTAATGTAGGCAAGAAGGAGGCTTTTGGAGGCTCAAAGTTTGATGTGGTGGCGCTAGGGTTTCAATCTTTTCAAGGGTTGGTTCAAATGAACTCAGGGGTCCTCTATTTATAGAGGTTCCTAGCCCATACTGCTGACTTCAGCAGACGGGCGGACTAGTCCACCCTAGGGCCCGGACTAGTCCGACCTTTGGGACCACTAACGTCCCTGACAACTGTCGCACTGTGCGGCAATCGTCACACTACCCGCCAAACTTCAAATTCAAACGGTCACTTCAAAACGGACTAGTCCAACCCACACTGGACTAGACCGATCTCACACAGAACCTTTTGTTCTGTGTGAAAACGGACTAGTCCGGCCCCCAAGGCAGACTAGTTCGGCCTACCTAGACTTAGTCACTGAAACTCCACTTCTCTCCAACCCGGACTAGTCCGCACCATGGGTAGACTAGTCCGATCTCGGTCAGGACCTCTTGGTCCGGACGAAAACAGACAAGTCCGGGGTTTTGGGACTTAGTCCCCAAAACCCACTCCATGACTACCACGGACTAGTCCGTCTCACTCCGGACTAGTCCGAACTCAGTCAGACCCTTCTGGTCCGGCTAAAAACGGACTTGGCCGGCCAGGAGCGGACTAGTCTGGCCACCTGCATGGACTAGTCCGGCCACTCCTGCCAGACTTCTCCAACTCTCTTCTCTCAATAGGTTTTGATATCTAAACCGCTTTGAGCTCCCAACTTGATCTCAATGCACTTTACACACACACCCTCACACATATTTGGCTAGTCTAAACTCGACACACTAGAAACCCTAGTTTCTTCTTTTTGAGTCGACATCGCCATTTTCACCCCTTTTCCTTTTTCAGAGTTTGTGCTTCAACTTGAGTCCACACCTGTGCTTAAGATCACTGAGCTCATTAGTCACTTAATTGTCGTCATCAATCATCCAAAACCCACGGGGATCCTAGATGCACTTTTAATCTCCCCCTTTTTGGTGATTGATGACAACACATTAAGTCTTCAACATATAAGAGTATAGAATTTTGTTTTCATAATGTGCGAGTGTATGAGTGACTCCCCCTCAATGAATGCATCATGAAAAGAAGATTGAGGAAGTCCTTCATACACACACACGTTATGGTGGGATGCCTACGTGTTGTGCCCAACATTTGTGACAAGACATGTGAAATATGAATATGATCAAAAGATAGACATTCAAAGCATCATATTGATATTAAACAATCAAAACATAGTCTTGCACAAATTTAAACATTCGAAAGACATAAATATTACATTAAGCAAATTGAAACATTCGAATGGCATAAATATTACATTAAGTGAATTGAAACATTCGAATGGCATAAATATTACATTAAGTGAGCAACATGTCCAAGGATCCAACAAAATAGAGTGCTACCCCCTCTAACTCATCTAATGCTCCCCTTCCCCCCTCTAACTCTCCCCCTTTGGCATCAAGACACCGAAAAGGAAAAGAAGAGGGGAACCAAGAAGCCCAAAGTCTAGTCATCCTCCTCCTCGTCCTCGTCGGGGGTGTCGCTCTCCGTGGCCTCTGGGTCCTCAAAGTCCTCGTCGTTAACGTCATCGGAGGCCCATGCCGAGGGAGCTGCCCGGGAAGAGCTCCCATCCTCTTGGAGTTGGGCGAGTTCGTCAGCGGTGAAGTCGGGGAATGGAGTGATCTCCCTGTCGCTCACCTCTGGAGAGGACATGGGGACCTCCAGTTTTTTGCACACCGCCTTGAGGTATTTTTTCTTGGCGCTTGTGTGCCCGCTGATTCCGGATCTCTTGCTTCCCGCAGGAGGTGAAGTAGCCTTGAAGCACATGAAGAATGCGCTCATTGATTGAGGCGGAGAAGTAGGCACCACGGGGCGAGGAGCTGGCATCGAAGAGTGAGAAGGAGGCTCCGCGTTCTTCCGGCGTGGAGGAGCCGGCACACGCGGGGGCTTTTGTGGACAAAGCGGGTGATGCGTCACGTCCATGACAAAGGACAATCCCGATACCTTCTCGATGAGGCACATGATGTAGGGGGCATACCCGCAAGCACGGTTGGGTGTATGCGAGATGTTGAAGATGTCGTTGAAGATGTAATCTACAAGGTTGAACTTCTCCTGCCCATCAATAAGAAGTAGCAGGTGCCTCAGATTGCCTTGGATCACCCTTGCATCACCATCCATGGGTGATATTGTCCTCCTCAAGATCCGGTTCATGATGCTGTAGAAAGGCTTGATGTTTCGAGCAAGTCCTGTCTCATAGGACACATGGATCGGGCACATGTAGTCTAGCTGATCTCTGTCAACGGCCTTGAGGTTAGAGATGATGATCTCATGATCCAAATGAGCCTCAAGATCGAGAATCTTAGCAAACTCCTCAAAAGTAACTAAGAACTGCTCACCATGCGTCATCCAAATGATTTGTCTATCACCTAAAGTGGTGAAGTAGATGGTGGAGTAGAATGCAGGATGACTTCAACATTCCAGTCATATTTGAAACCCATGATGTATTTGAGCTCATGGCGCTCAACAGCTTCAATGACCGCATCAAAAGCAGAATGTTGCTTTTGGGCCATATACTCCCAGTCTACCCATTGTGCTTTGATCACTGGCTTCTTCGTTCTAGTAGACAAGATGGTAATAGTCACAGTGAAAGTCGCACCAAAACCTAGGGTCGGCGGTGCTCCTTTCATACTTGTAGACTTTTTCCATCCGCAGTCTTCTTGCCTTCTCGGCTCCTTTCCCATGGAAGACATTGGCGACTATCTCACGCTGCCTGTTGGGGTTCCTCTTAGGAGTGTGCACTTCCAAGGGGCCAATGGGTTTGGCCTTCCCCTTCTCCTTAATAACAATGCCCTTGGCCTTCGAAGCTGGGGACTTCATCGTGGGCTTCTTCTTCTTTGGCTCTGCAGGTGCCGGGGCCTTGCCCTTCTTCGGATCTCTCTCGATCCGGCATTCAGCAATTTCCTCTTGGCCTTGCTCCTTGCCCCTTTATTTCTCTCCAATGGTCACAAGTCTCTTCCTTTTGGAGACTTTAGCTGCGGCAGCCTGAGAGTTGTGAGCCTCGCGCTCCTCTCGCTTCTTCTTCCGGAGTTCCTTGCGGGACTCCTCAATGGCACGAGCCATTGCTTCTTCTTCATTGTAGACTGTTGATGCGGCCCTTGCTTGTTGTTTCTTTGCTGCCTTTGCTCGCTTGTGCTGCTCGAGATGTTTCTTGGCAGCCTCAACCTCAGCCCTTGCCCTTTCATCGGCAAGGCGAAGTTGCTCAGCCTCCCACTCGAGGTCAGTGGGTGGAGAAGCGGAACGGCGAGGATCTGCCATTTCTGATGAAAAAGGGAGAAGACATAAGATAGAAGGTCAAGGAAGTGAAAGAAATCACGAGAAACAGGCAAAGTTAGAGTTTGGCCTGTGTACACCGGACTTGTCCGCCCCAGGGGCGAACTAGTCCTCCGGGTGGACAAGTCCACCTCGCACCGGACTTGTGCGGTTTACACAGGTTGAACCCTAACTCTAACGGTTTTTTGAAAAATCTTGGAAACAAATCACAATACTCCTAGTTTATGCTCACAAGGATGCTAGGAACAACTTTATTGAAGAGACATCTATCAAAAAGCCTATGAATCAAGAATGAAGTAAGTTTTTGAAAAATGAGGAATACCTCTTTGAATCTTGAGGAATCGACGAAAACGGGGATGGATCGCGTCGTGAATTATTGGAAAAAGTCTCCCACACCTCTGGGGCTTCCAATGCGTGGATTGGAAACGGTTTTTGGTGGGTGGAATTAAAAATCGCCCAACGAGGGAAGTTGAGCGCGCGTGGGAGAGAGAAAGGTGAGTGTGGAGAAGAGGAGGGGTCGACTGCCTCCTGGGGGGTTTAAGTCCCCAGGGGTCGGACTAGTCCGGTGAAGGGGCCGGACTAGTCCAGTCTACAGACCAGACCCGGACCAGTCCAGATCTGGACGTGTCCGGCCATAGGGCGGACTAGTCCGGTCCTAAGAGGCTGAAAACATATATATTTGAGTTTTAGCCACTATAGTTGATCCTTTTGGACATATTGCCACAACAAAACCTTATGAATATGGTCAATAAGCAATCAACAATCAAACTATGACCATAACTCACAAAGTTGATAGTTTTTCAAATATTTTGGAGAAAAATGAGATAGAGATGAATTTCTCAAACACATGCGTTCTTTTGAATAAGATGTAAAGTAAACATTCAGATGTGCATGTTTCAAGCCATATTTCGAGAATCTAAGATATTGAGCTCACTTTTAAGCTCACAAAAACGCTTCTCATATAGAGGCTTGGTGAATATATCGGCTAGTTGGTTCTCGGTTCTAACATGAGATATCACTATGTCCCCTTTCAAGGAATGATCACTCAAGAAGTGATGTCTAATATCTATGTGCTTTTTCCTCGAATGCTCAACTGGATTATGGGCTATTTTGATGGCGCTCTCATTGTCACATAGGAGAGGAATATGGCGCAAGTTTATATCATAATCCCTTAGAGTTTGTTGCATCCAAAGCAGTTGTGCACAACAACTTCCAGCTGCTACATACTCCACTTCGGCTGTGGAAAGAGCAATGGAGTTTTGTTTCTTAGAGGACCAAGACACTAAGGATCTACCCAAGAATTGGCATGTCCCGGATGTGATCTTTCTATCAACTTTGCACCCCGCATAATCGGCATCAGAATAGCCAATAAGGTTAAACTTGGATCCTTTGGGGTACCAAAGTCCTAGGCTAGGTGTGTGAACTAAATATCTAAGAATTCTCTTAACGGCGGTCATATGACACACCTTAGGCGCAGCTTGAAAACGTGCACACATACACACACTAAGCATAATATCGGGTCTAGATGCACAAAGATATAACAAAGAACCAATCATGGAGCGATATACCTTTTGGTCCACACTTGGACCATCTTCGTTGAGGTCTAAGTGTCCATTTGTTGCCATTGGAGTCTTGATGGGTTTGGCCTTGTCCATGTCAAACTTCTTTAATATGTCTCGAGTGTACTTTGTTTGACTTATGAAAGTGCCTTCTTTGAGTTGCTTGACTTGAAAACCTAAAAAGAACTTAAACTCCCCTATCATGGACATCTCAAATCTCTCTGTCATTATCTTAGAAAACTCATCACAAAACACTTTGTTAGTAGAACCAAATATGATGTCATCGACATATATTTGGCACACAAAGAGATCATCATTAAAGTGCTTTGTAAAGATAGTGTAATCAGATTTTCCTATCTTAAAACCATTTTGAATCAAAAAGTCTCTAAGGCACTCATACCAAGCTCTAGGAGCTTGTTTGAGGCCATAGAGAGACTTACGCAATTTGAAGACATGGTTTGGGAAGTCTTGGTCTCCAAAGCCCAAGGGTTGGTCCACATAGACTTCCTCCTTGATTGGACCATTTAGGAACGCACTCTTGACATCTATTTGGTAATGCTTAAAATCATGGTGAGTAGCAAAGGCAAGTAATATACGAATTAACTCTAGCCTAGCTACGGGAGGAAAGGTTTCATCGAAGTCCAAACCTTCGACTTGTGAGTACCCCTTGGCCACAAGTCGTGCCTTGTTCCTTGTCACCATGCCATGCTCATCTTGCTTGTTGCGGAGCACCCACTTGGTGCCCACAACATTTGCTTGTGAACGCTTGACAAGCTCCCAACTTTGTTCTTCTCAAAGTTGTTGAGTTCATCTTGCATGGCTACCACCCAATCCGGGTCTCTCAATGCGTCTTCAACATTATGAGACTCCAAAGAAGAGACAAAAGAGTAATGTTCACAAAAGTTAGCAACACGAGAACGAGTGATTACACCTTTTGTAATGTCTCCTAGAATATTGTCAAAGGGGTGATCCCGTTGAACACTTTGATGCACATGATGATGTGGAGGTTGAACTCTTTACTCATGATCATCCTCTTCTTCTTCTTGGTCTCCCCCTTGATGTATGCCTCCACCTTGACTTTCATCTCCTTGATCGTGTTGAGGTACAACTTGTCCATCTTCAACTTGGTCACGTGGGGGATGACTTGCATCATCTTGTTGTTGGTCACTTGAGCTTTGAGGTTGTTCTTGCGGTCGAACATCTCCAAGTGCCATCCTCCTAAGAGCTTCTTGTGGAGAGTCTTCTTGTTCTAGCACACTTTGATCAATTTGCTCCACTTGGGAGCCATTAGTTTCATCAAACACCACGTCGCGTGCTATTTCAACAATCCCAGAGGATTTGTGGAAGACACGGTAGGCGTGGGTGTTTGAATCATAACCAAGCAAGAAACCTTCATCGGACTTTGAAGCAAACTTCGAGGTCCTAGGCTTATTGTTGAGAATATAGCACTTGCTCCCAAAGACACAAAAGTAGGAGACATTGGGTTTATTACCAACTAGAAGCTCATAGAGAGTCTTCTTGAGGAGGCGGTGGAGTTACAATCGGTAGACTGGGTGGCAAGCGGTGTTAACTGCCTCCGCCCAAAACCTATTCGACGTCTTGTACTCATCAAGCATCGTCCTTGACATCTCAATGAGTTTCCTATTCTTCCGTTCCGCCACCCCATTTTGTTGAGGGGAGTAGGGGGCTGAAAATTCACGCTTGATACCCTCCTCCTGCAAGAATTCCTCCACTTGAGTGTTCTTGAACTCGGTGCCATTGTCGCTTCTTATAGCCTCGATTCTTAAGGTGAACTCATTTTGAGCTCTCCTTAAGAACCTCTTGAGGACACCGTGAGTTTCACCCTTATCATGCAAGAAGAACACCCAAGTGAAACGAGAAAAATCAACAACAATAACAAGACCATATTTGTTACCGCCAATGCTAATGTAGGTTATCGGCCCAAAAAGGTCCATGTGTAGCAGTTCCAACGGTCTTGTTGTCGTCATGATGTTCTTGGAGGGATGTTGAGCTCCTACTTGCTTCCCCGCTTGGCAAGCACTACATGTCCTATCCTTTTCAAAGACAATATTCTTCAAACCATAGATGTGCTCGCCCTTAAGAAGCTTTTGTAAGTTCCTCATCCCAACATGGGCTAGACTTCTATACCAAATCCATCCCATGTTGATTTTCACCCTTAAGCATGTGTCAAGTTGAGATTTATCTGAGGTAAAATCCACAAGATAAATCTTTCCCTTGAGCACACCCTTAAAAGCGATTGAGTTATCACTTCTTCTAAGGATGCTCACACCCTCATTAGTAAAAACACAATTATCACCTTTGTCACATAGTTGTAATATGGACAAAAGGTTATAGTCTAAAGTATCAATATGCAAAACATGACAAAAAGTGTGTTGGGTAGAAATGACAATTTTACCGGAGCCAAGGATTTTCCCTCGGCTATTGTCCCCAAAGAGGATACCTTCATTTGGATCATCATGTTGCTCATACTCCACGAACATTCTCCTCTCTCCGGTCATATGGTTGGTGCATCGACTATCGAGCACCCATTTGGATCCACCGGAGGAGTACGCCTACAAAACAAGATTATGCCTTCCTTTTAGGTACCCAAGCGGAGTTGGGTCCTTTGACGTTAGTAGTGAGGCACTTGGGCACCCACACACAAGGCTTGGGGCTCTTGCTGAGTGGCCCAACATATATAGCATAAACTTTGCCATACTTGTTCCTCATTAAAACATAAGATGCATCAAAATCATGAAAGAGAGGACGCAGTTCAGATTTAGGCATGTTAGTGCTAGTTGAAGTATTCTTCCCATTTTCAGTTGGGGATGAGCTTCCTTTGACAAAAACAATCAAGTCTTTGCCATACTTAGAGGTTTTAGCATTTTGCTTTCCACCTCTTGTATAACCAAGACCATCCTTGACATTGGGAGGTCTTGTGTTGGTGTATGCACTTCGTGCATACGCCACCTTCTCTTTGTCAAAGATGCCACCCTTAGGTGCTTGTTTGCCTTGAGTCAACATAATCTCATCCTTTAATTTAAGGATCAAGTTAGAACATTTGCAAGTTCAGATTGCTTCGGATGCAACCTTTGAGGAGGATGAGCTTTTGGAGGAAGAGGCTACATTTTTCTTGAGGGACTCAACTTGAGTCTCAAGGATCTTTTTAACTTTTGCCAAGTTGCCAAGTTCGTCCTTGAGCTCAATGGTTGTCTCCTCAAGACTTGAGCATGTTTTCTTGCTTAGAGCAAGTTCATGCTCTAATGTCCTGCTCTTCTCTCTCTCAAGCTCAAGGAGCTCAATGAGCTCTTTACATCTCTCCTATTCATGGATAAGCATGTCCTCTTGCCTATCTATGAGATCCTCCTTCTCAAAGATTTCATCCGAGAGTAATTTCATTCTATGCAAAGTGCTCTTACTTATGTCCTTAAGGATGTGTTCGTTTTCACTAGCACTATCAAAATCATCATGGGAGGATATGGAAGAGGATGAGTTAGAAGTAACCTTTCTCCTTCCTTGTTTGGACATGAGGCATGTTTGCTTGTGGTCATAGAGGTTGGGGAAAAGCTTGCTTCCCTTGGAGCTCCTCCCGTTGGCTATGGTTGCCATCTTCTCCTCGTCTTCGGACGAGGAGGACTCATCATTAGAGTCCCATTCCTTGCCTAAGTGAGCATGACCGGAGGGCCTCTTCTTCTTATAGAACTTCTTCTCTTGCGGCTTGCCCTCCTCCTTCTTCTTGCCCTCTTCATGTGGGCAATCTATAATGAAGTGTCCGTACTCGCCACAATTGTAGCAAGCCCTCTTTGTTTTGGGCCTTGCTTTCTCTTTGCCCTTGCTCTCATGCTTGTATCCTCCTTTTCTTCTCCTCATCATCCTCTTGAAGTTGTTGATGAAGAGGGCCTCTTCCTCATCGGTGTCAAGGCTCTCCTCATCATCTTCGTTTTGCTCTTTTAAGGAGGATGTCGCTTTGAGTGCAGCATCCTACATCTTCAAGGCAGTGAACCTTTGGAGGTCATTGTAGAAGAGCGCCTCCTTCTCCATGATCTCTTGGTTGATGATCCTTCCTAAGACCTCCTCTGGGGTCATTTTGGCAGACCCCAAGCTTTCCCGTATCATGGATCAAAGAGAAACGTTTCTAGGCATGAATGCCCGAATCATCCTCTTCACCACCTCGTGGTCTGTCCACTTCGTGCAACCATAAGATCTACTCTTGTTGATGAGTAGCTTTAGGTGGTTGTACATCTCTTGGGGAGATTCACCATCCATTATGGCAAACCTCCCGAGCTCTCCTTCAATGAGCTCAATCTTCGCTTCTTTCATGACTCAGTTGCCTTCATGAGCCGTCTTAAGGGTGTCCCAAATATCCTTGGCCACCTCAAGTCCATCTACCCGGTTGAACTCATCTCCTGAGAGAGACGAGATGATCACTCCGGCCGCTTGGGCATTGCGGTGAAGGAGCACGGCTTGCTCCGGAGTGATGTCTTCTTCATTCTTCTGGATATGCACCCAAGTCAGCACAATTTGCCATAAAGAGGGGTTGAGTGACACGAGATGGATCTTCATGTTGTGCTTCCATATCCCGTAGTCAGTTCCATCGAATTGAGGAGTCTTCCCCAATGGGATGGAAAGGTAGTGGTTGTTGGAGACAAGGCGTTCATAGTTGTAGCCTTGTTGGTTGTAGTTGATCGTGCCACCCGATGTGGAGGTTGAAGAGTCAACCTTTGGAATCTTCAACTTCTCTCGAAGTTTCGCATTGAGCTGGCGAGTCTCTTCGTCATCCGTCGACTTGTCTTGGTAGACAAGAACCTCCTCTTGGGTTGCCTGGATCTCATTTGTCGAGACCTCGTCATACCCCACTCCGGCCATCTTCTCTCCGAGTTGTTAGAATCTTTGGGAGAGTCATGATCTGATACCAATTGAAAGTTGCCTAGAGGGGGGTGAATAGGCTAATCGACCTGAAATGACTTAATAAAATGAGATCAATACTCAGGGGGCGGACTAGTCCGTTCCACCTACAGGGAAAACCTAAAAGGGGTTTCTAACAAATTTTAGTTCGATTCTTGTGATGTAAAGTATGTTAGAATGACTTAGTGAACATTAACAAGTTATGAAGCAAGTATGAGGCTAAGGATCACAATGAGACAAGGGTGATGAACAAAAACGATAAAGCTAACCCTAGAAGCAACGTGCAATAAGTGAAAGTGAAGTACACAAGGGACAAAAGGATTTTATCCCAAGGTTCAATCCCACAAAGGAATCTACGTCCCCGTTGAGGAGTCCACAAAGGATCGGGTTCAACAACCATTCCCTCACCCAGTTTACCACAAGGGTCTAACTTGGTTCTCCACTATCACAAAGGGTTGAATACAAGATTCATTGGGGCTTCTCACAATCTGAGGCTCCCACCACAAATACAATCACAAATCACAAAGATCAACTCAAGCCACAGATCACAAAGATTCACAAGTACAAGAGATCAAACCGAGAGCCTAGAGCGGTGTTCTTCCTCTTCTTCATCTCACCAAACCCTAATCCACACAAGAATTAGTTTTAGAGGGAATGTAGGCAAGAAGGAGGATTTTGGAGGCTCAAAGTTTGTTGTGGCGCGCTAGGGTTTCAATCTTTTCAAGGGTTGGTTCAAATGAACCCAGGGGTCCTCTATTTATAGAGGTTCCCAGCCCATACTACTTACTTCAGCAGATGGGCGGACTAGTCCACCCTAGGGCCCGGACTGGCCTTTGGGACCACTGACGTCCCTGACAGCTGTCGCACTGCGCAGCAATCGTCACACTACCTGCCAAACTTAAAATTCAAACGGTCACTTCAAAATGGACTAGTCCGACCCACATCAGACTAGTCCGATCTCACACAAAACCTTTTGTTCCGTGTGAAAACGGACTAGTCTGGAGACCACAGACTAGTCCGGCCCCCAGGGCAGACTAGTCCGGCCTACCCAGACTTAGTCGCTGAAACTCCACTTCTCTCCAAACCCGGACTAGTCCGATCTCGGTCAGGACCTCTTGGTCCGGACCAAAATGGACAAGTCCGGGGTTTTGTTCTGTGTGAAAACGGACTAGTCCGGCCCCCAGGGCGGACTAGTCCGGCCTACCTAGACTTAGTCACTGAAACTCCACTTCTCTCCAACCCGGACTAGTCCGCACCGTGGGTAGACTAGTCCGATCTTGGTCAGGATCCGGACGAAAACAGACAAGTCCGGGGTTTTGGGACTTAGTCCCCAAAAACCACTCCATGACTACCACGGACTAGTCCGTCTCACTCCGGACTAGTCCGAACTCAGTCAGACCCTTCTGGTCCGGCTAAAAACGGACTTGGCCGGCCAGGAGCGGACTTGTCCGGCCACCTGCACGGACTAGTCCGGCCACTCCTGCCAGACTTCTCCAACTCTCTTCTCTCAATAAGTTTTGATCTCTAAACCTCTTTGAGCTCCCAACTTGATCTCAATGCACTTTACACACACACCCTCACACATATTTGGCTAGTCTAAACTCGACACAATAGAAACCCTAGTTTCTTCTTTTCGAGTCAACATCACCATTTTCACCCCTTTTCCTTTTTGAGAGTTTGTGGTTCAACTTGAGTCCACACCTGTGCTTAAGATCACTGAGCTCATTAGTCACTTAATTGTCATCATCAATCATCCAAAACCCACGGGGATCCTAGATGCACTTTCAGCGCGCCATTTCGTTGATGGTGGCGCGCTCACCTCAAAGACGAGCGCGCACGCCGGCGAAGAAATGGCGGCTGCACCGTCCAACTCAGAGCGTCAGCTAGGGTTTCATCGGTGGAACCCTAGCCCGAGTGCATCCCTCAGCGGGGACCGCCTGATGCCTTCCACTAACGGCACGACTTGCGTGCCATATGGAGGGCCTCGGCGGTGCCGAAGCCTCGCCGCCGGCAGGCTCACCTCGCTCCCACTCCCTCTTTGCCTCATCTCTCTCTCTCTCTCAGTGCGACTGGGAAGAGTGAAATGAGGAAATTAGGGTTTTGAGGGCTGCAGCCGATTTTTATTCCCTTTGAAATCGACGCTCAGCCGTCCGATCTAGAATGAACGGACGAGATTTATCTAAGTTATAAGGCTTCGGCTCTCCTCAGCTGTTGGATCAAAATCCGATGGATCTCGGCATCGCGCATGCGCTGTTCGCGTCGAGTGGGCTCGGGGCTCATGCGGGCGGTGTCATGGGCCAACTGGGCTGCCCTTTTAATTTTCTGAGAATTTGTCAATTTAGTATTGGGACGATTCAGCCTTGGGCTGGACCCCTTTCGGGCCGCGCACGAGGAAATTTTTATTTTTTGAGGTATTTTTTCTGTTGGGCCGAGCTGCACAGTGGGCCTTTTGGGAGATTTTAGATGTGGATCGTTTTCCATTTTTAGTAATTTTTTTCTGGCATTTTAGTATGGGTTGAAACGCTATATGGGCCACACAGAAACTATTAAGTAAGCTCAAGATAATTAAGTTATTTTGTGTGATGATTGTTTAATTATTTGCTGCAATATTTATTATTATTGATGTTAATATATTTTCTCAGCTTATTTAATTATTTGATATTGAGTTGCTGTGAAATTTGAGGAAAATTAAGTCTGCTTCCGTTGTTATTATGTAATATATGGTAATTCAAATAAGTAGCCAACGTGAAATTTAAATTACTGTATTTTTTAAGTTTATGCTAAGTTTAATTTTGGTAAATTCAAAAAGTAGCCAACGTGAAATTGAATTTACCATGTTTTATGTTGCATGGAATTTAAATGAGTAGCCAACATGAAATTTAAATTTTTCATGCTTTATGTAAAGTTTTAAATGACTTGTTTTCTAAAGTAACCAACGCGAAAACAAAACACACCATTTCTGCTTGTTTAAGTGACTGTTGCATTTTGTGAAGTAGCCATCGTGAAAAGTAAAATGCAACATTCTTCTTGTATTAAGTTGTATATTTGTTTACTTATGTTTATGTTTTGAAGGTTCCTCCACCTTATCTTCAGCACTGAGTTTTATCTCCTCCATTGAGCCTCTTACTAGTCACAATTATGGCTCATGGAGAGAGAGAGACTTGAGATCGCCCTTGCGATCTATGAGTTGGACTAAGACTAACGAGTCCTTGCCCTACAGAGCCTACAGTCCCTATTGCTGGGACAGGAGAGACTAATGAGGCTTTCTCTCTCAGAAAGGGATTGTACCTAAGTTCTAAGAGTAAGTATGAGAAGGATCTCCCTAAGTGGCATGCCTCAAACAGAAAGTGTTTGATGGTCATTAGGGGGACTATCACTGAGGCCATTCGGGGAGCAATTCCCGAATGTGAGACGGCTGTTGAGTACCTTCGTAAGGTGGAGAGTCAGTTTATTGGCTCTTCTAAGGCTTTGGCGAGTACTCTCATAAGGAGGCTCGTAAGTGAGAAATATACAGGAGGTGGTGTGCGTGAGCACATACTTAAGATGACAAACTAAGCCTCAAACTCAAGCCACTTGACTTAGGGATGAGTGATGAATTGCTTGTGCACTTCATCTTCGCCTCCCTTCCTGAGGAGTTTGAGGCTTTTGTGATCAATTACAACTCGCAGCCTGATAATTGGTCTATTGAGAAGTTGATTGCCATGTGCGTTCAGGAAGAAGAACGCATCAAGTCTCAGAGGGTTAGGGACTCTGTCAACTACACCAAAGAAAAAGGGAAAGGAAAACACTATTTTAGTTCTCCCAAGCCTCCCTCTTTTAAGGTACATGGCACTCCTTCTAATGATAAGGGCAAGGGTCCAATGCAGCATCCTCCTCAAAAGGATGTTAAAGTGGCTAAGGATCAGTGCATATTTTGCAAGGCTAAGGGGCATCATCAGAAGGACTATGTTGGCTTTCTGAAGTGGTGCTGTAAGAACGGTAATGACTTTATTACTTTTGTAAATGAATCTCTGTATTTAAGTTATTCTTGATCTACTTGGTTGATTGATTCAGGTTCCACCGTGCACGTATGTAATTCTATGCATGGATTAAGTACGAGGAGGACCCTAAGAAGAGGGGAAAGGATCATTAAAGTCGCTGATGGTCGAGAAGCAAAAGTTGAAGCCATTGGAGATCTCTCTATTAGACTTAGTAGTGGCTTTGTACTTAGACTGAATAATGTTCTTTTTGTTCCCTCACTAGAGAGAAACTTGATTTCAGTTTCATGTTTGTATGATTCAGGCTATGTGTGTCATTTTGGAAATGACAAATGTTCTATTACTTTTAATAATAAGATTATGGGTCTTGCCTTCCGACAAGACATGTTATATTTGTTGTCCACTCATCATAACGTTAGTATTGTTAGTGATGATCATGTTTCTCAACCAAACGACTTAGTATTTATTAAGCACAAACAAATCGATTCTGAATCGTTGGCGAAATTATGGCATTGTCATTTATGCCATATTTCGAGGGGGAGAATTGAACACTTAGTATCGCAATCGATTATTCCTCACTTAGATTCTTCGGATACACAACAATGCATATATTGTATAAAGGGTAAGTACACTAAAACTATTAAGAAAAATGCCAAACGTAGTACGGGAATTTTAGAATTAATACATATGAACATTTGTGGTCCATTTCCCGTAGTCTCCAAAGACGTATATGATTCGTTCATAATGTTTACGGATGACTATACTCGTTATGGCTACATTTATCCAATCAAGGAGCGATCCGAAGCATTGGATGAATTTAAGATATTTAAGGCTGAAGTAGAAAATCAGCATAACCTTAATATTAAGGTAGTAAGATCCGACCGTGGAGGGGAGTACTACGGTCGTCATACCCCATACGGTCAAGTCTGTGGACCTTTTGCCAGATTCTTACAGGAGAATGGCATAGTCGCCCAGTACTCGACACCGGTCGAGCCTCAACAGAACAGTGTAGCAGAACGGCGTAATCGTACACTTCTGGATATGGTAAGGAGTATGTTAATTTATTCTATGTTACCGATTATATTATGGATGGAGGCATTGAAAACCTCCATTCACATGCTCAATCGGGTACCTAGTAAGTCAGTATCTAAGACACCATATGAGATGTGGACGGGACGTAAGCCCTCATTGAACTACTTGCACGTACGGGGCTGTCCAGTTGAGGCGAAATATTCAACCCAAATATTGGTAAGTTGGGCTCTAAGACCATTAGTTGCCATTTTTTTAGCTATCCCAACAGGAGTAAGGGATTTCGGTTTTATTGTCCATATCGTTCCACTAAGTTTGTGGAAACGAGACATGCCGCCTTTTTAGAAGATGTCACGATCAGGGGGAGCATGGTAAGACATGAGGTAGATCTTGAGGAGAAATGAGTGCATGCTCCCATTCTTATGATTTAAGAACCCTATTTCAGGATACCTGGTGATGTTGGATCATCGGTGCCTATCACTTGTGATCCAAGACCCGTTGTTGTTCCTACGTCAGCGACTGAAATAAGTGAGACTCCTGCAATGCAGGAACCAACTCAGCCTTCCGAGCATTTTGGGTCAACTGTCACTAATGATGAGGAGCAGCCACTGCCCCAACCTATAGAAGATGCGCAACTTAGAAGATCTCAAGGAGTGAGACGCTCAGCCAATCCGAGTGAATATGAGGTCTATATGAGTGAAGAAGTTCAAATGGAGGATGATCCCACCTCATTTGAAGATGCTATGAGGAGACCACAATCATCCGAATGGTGTAAAGCCATGGAAGATGAAATGAGGTCCATGAATGTGAACAAAGTCTGGAATTAGTCGAAATTCCTAATGGAGCCAAAACGGTAGGCTATAAATGGGTCTACAAGATCAAACGTGACTCCAAAGGGAAGATCGAGAAATATAAGGCCAGACTTGTGGCAAAAGGATTCACCCAAAGAGAAGGCGTGGATTATAATGAGACTTTCTCACCCATCTCCAGTAAGGATTCTTTTAGAATAATTATGGCATTAGTAGCACATTTTGACTTAGAATTACATCAGATGGATGTAAAGACGGCGTTCCTCAATGGGGATCTATACGAAGACGTCTATATGACACAACCGAAAGGTTTTGTTGTTTAGGGTAAGGAACATATGAGATGTCGTCTTAAGAAGTCCATTTATGGACTTAAACAGGCCTCAAGGCAATGGCATCTCAAATTTGATGAGACGATTAGAAAGTTTGGGTTTAAGGAGAATGAGGAGGATAGCTGCATATATGCTAAGTTTAAGACTGAGAAATACATTTTTCTCATTCTTTATGTGGATGACATTCTACTTGCCAATAGTGATGTTAATCTACTCTTAGAAACTAAGAAGTTCTTGTCCTCTAACTTTGACATGAAGGACCTAGGTGAAGCTTCCTACGTATTAGGAAACGAGATTCACCGAGATCGTACTAAGGGTGATGAGAAGGATGAGTCCTGACCTTCCGAAAGGTAATGAATAAGTCGATTTATGGAGATCTAGACGTTGATGATCCAAGGCTCTTGAGTAGAAAACGAAAAACCCCTGCAATCACTACACCATCGCTCCGTTGGTTATCAACCGTGCTGCACACGATTGACCTCGCCAAGAAGGTTAATCCCTACAAGTGCAACCGAGAACACAAGCAAGAACAAGGTAGAAGCAATCTGAATTGCTAAGTTGGGGTCTCACAAACCGATGAATGGCGAAATTGTGTATATTCATAGGAGTGATGCCTCATCATCCCCCCTTCTTGAATTGGAGTTGTCCTCGACTCAAGTTCATCTTCTCTCATGTGTGGGTCCATATGTGCAACGCCATCAAATCCTCTTGTGTGCATCAAAGGAGGAGGCCAAGGTGGTGGACGATATAGTGCACCATCTCCATGTTGTCCATCAAATAAGCATGACCATTCACTTGAGCCAGGATCCCAAACAATTAAACATTGTGCCATGTTTGTTTGTGCAATGATAATGTGCATGATCTTATCATTCTCCCTTTCTTTATGACAAGCCGTCCTCGGCTTGCTCGTATGTCCAGCAAAGAGGCTTGCTTTGGGGGTAGAACGAGCGTTGTCCATATTGCACAACCGCAGTGAACAATGCTCGTCTATTAAATGTTGTCCATGCTGCAAGAAAAAAAATACTAGAAAAACTTGACAAAGAATTATTAGTGTTAGTGCATCCATTCGTTTCACGATGTTGTTGCAGCACAAAATGGGATTTCTCATTTGAGCATATGTAAACTTTATGCACCATAAATTCACCACTATCTTCATAGTTGCCTATAGCATGAAAAATATTTCTACTTAACAAAGGCAAATTAGATTGGAAAAATATTCTCCTCTCTACAATATTTAGATCACAAAGAGTGTTAAATTTAATATAACCCAAAGTATTTAGAGAAGACAAAAATTTCAGCTCATCATTTTCAGTAGCAGCGGTGATCAAATTATGAATTTCAGCACAAGTAGGTGAATCCAAAACACAATCATCTAGTACATTAACTTGTTTTCGCATAGGTATAATAGAGTTATCAGCACACAACTCATTTATAGTGCAACGATCAGCAGGAAAATCAACATGTGACAATGGTTTATACATAAATGATTCTAATAGTTGCTCCTCGAAAATAGCATGATTGGTGGAAAAATTCAGAACGTCCAAAAACTTCTCACCTTTTGTATTTGTAGAATGTTTTGCCTTACCATTTTCAGCAGTGATTTTGAGTGCATTATGAGTTGATCCATCTAAAATTTGACAAGTGTTGTCGAGAGCCTCGTTCTCTTTTGCATCATCTATAGAAAATATTGTCCTGCAAAACGTTAGACATAAAAGGAGGTACAACAAGAAATTTCTCCTCAAATTGATGCACTTCATCTTTGCAATTAGATACATTCATAAAAGTTTCTCGCATACAAATTTTTATACCCTTCCATGTTCGAGGTTTTTCCAAATCATTTAAATTGTTCCACCAAGTTAATGCACAACCTACTAATGCACTTGCAACATTTCTAATATTTCTCCTCTCACACATATGACATTGTCCAAAAATTTTATCCAACTCTATTTCCCAAGCAATATATTCATCGTAACCAAAACCATCATAAGAAGGAAGAAATGGGAGAATATAATTACTTTCTGTGGAATGAGTTGTAAAGATGGTCGGAATGTCATGTGAAACCTTGGTTGATGTTTGATTCTCAGCGAGCAACTCCATCGCCGTCTTCATCATGTCAATCATCTCAACATATTGCATGATTCTTGCTTTTACCTGACATTGTTAGTAGCAAACAGAAGACAACAAAAAATATGTTATCCCGATCAACTACAAAGGATAATGGCAAAGTGGAAGTGGAATCACACACTCTCAAGCGTCTTACCACGCTCTTACAAGTGTTCTTACCGACACTGCAGGTGGCAAACGGTGGCTGATATGAAGAAACAATTGAAGCGTGGGATGATTGCAAAGGTGTATCGATTCTGCTCAAGAGTAAAGTGTAGCTTGGATGACACTTTGTATGTAGCAAGGATTAGCAACAATGCAATCAGATAGTAAAGTTGAATAAGTCTCCAAAGTACTTGTCAAAGTTGCTAGTCTAAATGTGTTCCTAGTAGTTCAAGCAAGCAAGACATGAGACAAAACTACATGACACAAAGGATGCAAGCACTTCTGTTTTATTGTTGTTTTTTCTCCTCTTTTTTTGTGCGGCTTTTGTATCTTGTTTTGCACTTGCCTTTTTCTTTTGTCTTCATTTTCTCAGAATGTGCTGCAAAAGAAGAACACAATAAAAAGCAATCAAAGATATCTCGTGTGTCTGTCGCAGATTTCCTGCTCAATCTTCCAAGGACAAATAGGCATACTTAGATGCTCTAAATAGAAAAACTGACAACTGCAAGATTGTATATATATCTCTCCTCTTTAATTTAAATATATGAAAGACCTATTTTGGTCAAGAACAATAGGAGATATTGCCCCTGAAACATAGACTGTTCAGAAATTCTAGGTCGAGAACAGATTCAGATCAAATGCACTTTTGACTAAACTCCATTTTCTGGGAAACCTATGAATACAAAAGTTGTAGAGAGCTTCTTAAGATTTCCATAAAGTACAAGAACTCCAAAATCCGAGTTTGTATGAGCTAGATATCATAAAAATACTGAACTGGACAGAGATGAATCTAATCTGAACATGATGACGTAATTCAAAAGGTTGAATCAATACAATGCAATAAGACCAAAAACACTTTCTAAAACAGCAATATGACTCAACCGCGGACACAAAATCAATAAAACCAAACTGAAAACAAAAGTTGCAAAGACTCAATATGGTTTGGACAAAGTAATGAACAGATCTACTAAACTGCAAGTTTTTTGTGACTTTTTTGTGGACTCTATATGAAAAACAAAACAAATATAATGGATAGATGAATTACCTAACGAACAACCTGGAAATCTAATACCAATTGATGAGGAAAGATGAGTCCCGACCTTCCGAACGGTAATGGATAAGTCGATTGTTGGAGATCTCGACGTTGATGATCCAAGGCTCTCGAGTAGAACACAAAAAACCCCTGCAATCACTACACCACCGCTCCGTTGGTTATCAACGTGCTGCACACGATTGACCTCGCCAAGAAGGTTAATCCCTGCAAGTGCAACCGAGAACACAAGCAAGAACAAGATAGAAGCAATCTGAATTGCTAAGTTGGGGTCTCACAAATCGATGAACAACGAAAATGTGTATATCCATAGGAGTGATGTCCTTATCATCATCCCCTTCTTGAATTGGAGTTGTCCTCGAATCAAGTTCATCTTCTCTCATGTGTGAGTCCATATGTGCAACGCCATCAAATCCTCTTGTGTGCATCAAAGGAGGAGGCCAAGGTGGTGGACGATATAGTGCACCATCTCCATAATGTCCATCAAATAAGCATGACCATTCACTTGAGCCAGGATCCCAAACAAATACACATTGTGCCATGTTTGTTTGTGCAATGATAATGTGCATGATCTTATCAAAGGGGTATTAGTTTTATCTCAGAAAGCGTACCTGGAGAGTGTACTTAAAAGGTACAATATGTATGCTTGCAAGCCTTCGCCTGTCCTTATAGTAAAGGGTGATAAGTTTGGGGAATTTCAGTGTCCTAAGAATCAATACGAGCTCGATTAGATGAAATCAGTTCCCCACACTTCTGCCGTCAGAAGCATTCAGTATGCTCAAATGTGTACATGCCCTGACTTGGCATTTGTAACTGGGATGTTTGACAGATATCAGTCAAATCCAGGGATAGATCACTGGAATGCCGTTAAGAAGGCACTTAGATACGTGCAAGGAACAAAAGTCCTCATGTTGAAATTTAGTAGGTCAGACTCACTAGAAATAGTGGGATACTCAGATTTAGATTTCGCAGGGTGTGTGGATACTAGGAAATCCACTTCAGGCTATATCTTCACCCTCGCAAATGGAGCTATTTCGTGGAAAAGCTCCAAACAAACCATCATGGCATCGTCCACAGTGTATGCTAAGTTTGTTGCTTGTTATGAGGCCACTGGGCCGACATTATGGCTTAAGAAGTTTGTACCCGATCTCAGAGTGGTCGACAACATTCATAAACTACTTAAGTTGTACCATGACAATAAGCCTACAGTACAATATACTCACAACAAAAAATCGAGTGGTGCTACCAAACACAACGAAATTAAGTTCTATGTTGTGAAAGATCGAATCCAGGATCACACGATTAGTCTTTAGCATATAAGCACCAAACACATGCTTGTGGATCCGCTAACAAAGAGCCTTCCACCCAACGTGTTCAGAGAACACATAGCCGGCATGGGTTTAAGGGAGAGGTTGTGAACTATCATGGATACTAAGGGACAATTAAGAGTAAGGTTATTTCTAAGCGTAAGACGTATCGTGGTCGTCGAGTCGAACAGTACGTAAATGACTGTTTTGATGCGTCGTGCCCTTTATGTTGAGGATGAGGAAATAGAAACTTAAGAAAATAAGTTGGTAAGTCTTATGTCCCGTGATTAAGGGGAAGAATGTTAGTTTGTGATCACCGTGGAATCCGGTTGGGCAACAACCGCCGGCCCACAAACTCCCGCTCCCCCACGCGCCTTGATCGGGGGCGCAACCGAATTCTGTTTCGATTGAGGCCCCCTCTCGCCCGCGCTATATTAACCCACGGGAGGTAGCCGGGGCGTGCAACGGATAATTGCACCCACGCTCGACACCTCTCAGAATCCGAAATTCCGATCGTGAGAAGTGCGGCGGCAAGGGGAACACCCTCAACCACAGGCGGCGGTCTATGGCTGCATGGGGAAGAAAATATTCCCCCGACATCCTTCACCCAACCATTGCGCACGGAGTCAAGCTCCTTGCGCCGCCATGTCATCGTCCTCATCAAAACCTGAAGGTATGTCACCCTAATTCTACTCCTAATCATGTTTTGTTGATGTTGATTAGAGTCTTAGGCCACTGCTATATTTGATTGCTTGATCTATGCCTAAATATCTTGATTAACAGTTCCTAAGATTGATCACTAAGTTATATCTAAGTAACAACATTAAACTTTAATGCCGTAACTTTCACAATTTTGTTTCCTCAAATATGCATTTGTTATCGCCTGGGATGAAACTATGAAATTGTCCTGAATCATTTGATGTCGAGGCTGGGTATTCATCTGTTCCAATTTCTTTTAAATAGAAGATCAGTTGCCAGCTTGTTCTGTCAGCTACGAGATCAAAGCCTCATAAATTTCCAGACGAAGTCGACAAACCAGAGGACTCTACAGCGCTTGTGGATGGGCATGGATCGCCGTTGTCATGTGAGCCGCGAGTCCGCGACTACCGCCATGTATTCATTAGCTCAGATCAAAAGCCGAACAGAGCTTTCCTGCGGGACCTGAAGAACCATCATGTGACCTGTCACCACAGTAAGACGAAACATACCACGGGAAACGAAAGCATAAAAAGACCAAAGGCACGCCACCAGCTCATGGATGGCAAAGCACCAACAGTTCCACAGAACCGCCGTGGTTACGCTCGCCTCGCCCGACAACAGTTTTCCTCACATGGCAAACCGACGATGCCGTTCGTTGCTGGCTTGTTCCTTCAGATAAAGGTACGGCTCACGTACAAACACTAAGAACTTCAAATGCATCGGTTGCATGAAGCTGCGTAGCGTAGGACAGACTTTCTGCATCCGCACACATCACACGTGTTCGACCGCTCACGCGCAATCAAAGTCGCAGCTGGTCTCTGTCCGCCGGCGGCCGCGGACCGCGTAACTCGCTCTGTAGTGCTGAGAACACATCGGCCATGACCATGGGGCTGCGTGATCTGAACTTGTCTCGAGGCAGATTCAGTGAGGGTCCCAGCCACCTCTGCCAGAATGCATTTCTCATCTTTGTTGTGGATGCAGCGGGGAGTACAGGGATCAACATCAATGGATGGCCGTGGAAATCGGATGATATTGGTAATGGTGGGGCCAAGCCATCATCTGGCACTGGACTGGATGACGATGAAATGAAGCCACCAGTACTCGATATACTGTATCACAGTAGCACACTGTAAAGCATACTAGATACACTGTATCGCAGTATAATTTAGAGTACGTACTGTAAAAGTAAAAAGAGAATAGTGTATAGAGTATGCTTTAGACGGCGTTGGTGCGTGTAGCCTAAAGTCCGTCCACTGTGGGACTATCGTTGCTTCTGTAATTCTATTCACCTCAACAACAATGCTAAACTAGACCAACATTGAAAACTAACATGGGAAAGTAGGAAAACGGCACCCGTTGCCTCCCCCCTACCCCCCCCCCCCCCCCCCCCTCCCCCCTCCACGCCGCTCCCCCCTCCTCGACGCGCTGTTGGTATGCACCTCCGAGTAGGAGTGCGCTGGCTTGACCGCCGGAGCTTTCGGTCACCATGATGGCGACAGACAAGACCTCAACGCCGGCACCTGGGATTTTGCGGTGGAAAGCGCTTTCAGGCAAAGGTGTCGCGTCCCTTCTCATCCTCTGTCAACCGTCCCTCCTCTTCATCCAGGGGTGCTTTCTTCATGCTAGCGGTGTTCTGCTGGTTTACGTTCTGGTTAACTGAAGATTCAGTTGGGTCGGCTCTCTCCTCCGCCTTGGGAGGTACTCGGGGGGGGGGGGGGGGGGGGGGGCTTCCAAGTCTCCATGGAAAGAGATAGGCATTTCCGCTTTGCGGTCGCCTCCAAGCAGGTTGGACACCTGATCCAATCCTTGAGGAGGGTCACTACTGCTCACTTCAATGTCTACTTCTTCCTCTGGCATGATGGTGGACCTAACTGGGTCAGTGATCTTTCTCATGGAACAAGGAAGAAGACGAAGCGTGGAAGGTCATCCGTAGGGAAAATAAGCTCAGCCGTCGAGGAAAAAAGGTCTCATTTGCCTCCCCCATCCGACAGCCATCCCCTCACCCAGTCCATGAGCCTCCAACTCACCACCAACCAACCCCCCCCCCCCCCCCCCCTGCAAGTTGCTGCCACACCCCCGCAACGTGATCAAGATCGGATACCTTTGGTGCCCAATTGTACCGGAGAGATTAATCCCTCTCAAAATAGTTTTCCAGGCCATCCATAACAGCCTCCATTCATCCCACGTCGGCCGTCCTCCAGTGAACCCCGCTGCCCTTTCCATCTTTGGGAAGGGCCCACCACCATTTCAAACTCATCCTTGCAGGGTTGGGACCCACTTCCCAGGTGGTGTAAAAAACCAACCTAAAGGTCATAGCTAGGCTATAAGGGAGCATCACTCTAACATGCGTGGGAGTAGATCATTTACTCCAAGCGTGGACTATGGTTTGCATGGTTCTGCCAACTGGGCCCCTCAAAATCTCCATCCCTCTTGAAAGCCCGCTGCTGATATCCCTTCCATCACTGATGCGCCAGGCATAAGTCATGATGCTAGCAACTTGTGCCTTCCCAATACTCTCCCTGCTCCGCCCGTCGATTTGACACCTAGAGTAAAACCCACTAGCGTCATTCCCCCTCCTTGCCACCGCTAGGGTGTTGTTACCGATGCTTCAACCCCTACCACTTTGCCAGATTTTGCCAAGCCGGCGTGCGATGTCAACATTGCCTTCTCTCCGGCCACAAAGCTCCAATTGCACATCCAAAACCAAACACCGCCTAGTCTGGAGAGGTAACCGCATTAAGATCCCCACCACCCATCGACCAGAGATGTCGGTCATGCCCCAATGAAACTGACATGCCGCCTCGTTCCGCTCAGCTCACTACTTCCACTTCGACAAGGCAGTATCAGCCACCACGCATCCCACTTCCCCCCTCCCTCCACCCTCCCACTACCCCTCCCTCATCTTCCACACCTCCAATGATTTAAGTTGGTAGCATGGAGATGCTCAAGCTCTTGTACTTGCAAACACAACACCCAGGACCTCATCTCCAGAAACCCTCCACTTGCAACAATGGCCAACTTCCCCGTCGGCCCAGACAGGTTCATCCCCCACCACCACTTCTTCGTCCTCAATGGAGGGCTGGCCAAAGTCTCATGAGAGCTATGTCATCGCTGAGGATCATGACGACATCATCGAGCAGGCAGACTACAACTTCTTCAACAATCATATCAGGCTGGTTCTTGAGCAGGACCTCAGCCTAACGGTCCTCCTCTTGCACCACCCAGCTGGGCACACTACGAAAGAAACCCAAATAGGAGACAAAGATGGGCGACGAGCTAAAAGGAGTATGTCTTTGATAACCTTAAGAGAGATGCACCCGCCTCAGCGAGGATCTGACATGCCTCGGTTGAACGTACAAGGAGACGCGTTACAATAAAGCCCACCCCAATTACGTAGGTATCCGAGACACACCCGCCTCTCTGACAAACTGGAGATGCGCTTTCATTGAGCACGACTCATATTTTTTTCATAACTGAGATGGACTTTCCTTGCCATTCATCTTCTTTCATAATCGAATCCGATTCGTCTCCCATACTCACCCGTCAGGCGCGTATTTTTTTGTTATGGAAGTGGGCTCGTCTCCCATTCCCTCTATAGAGAGACGAGCTTTATATCGGTTCATCTTGATTTTCTGTTGCCCTTCTACGACCTCCCAGCTATGGTAGAACAAGTGGCTACCAGATTTTCCCTGTTCTTGCTCTGTTCTTTCCCTCTTTCATTCTAAAAGTCTTGTGGTGATTATCAGTGGAGCTTAAAACAGAAGGGTTAGTCCTCTCCTCCTCTCCTGTTCCTTACTATTTCTTTACCTTTAGATCTTCTTTGATTGAAGTTGGCTTGCGGTGATTATCAGTGGATTTAAATTTCTTTGATTTAGCTCTTATTTTGTAACACCCTCATTTTCATGCATCATGCCCTACATACATTCATATACATGTTTAACATTAACCCACATAAAGAGGAATGAGTTTCAAATTGATTTGGAACAAAACCGCACTTAAAATGCTGAAAAGTGCGGACTAGTCTGATTTTAGTGAGGACTAGTCCGATTTCTCTCTGACTAAAAACGGACTTGTCCGTTTTTGGTGCGGACTAGTCCAATTTTGCCTCTGGAAACTTTCGGACTTGTCCGATTTTGTGCGGACTAGTCCGATATTCCAAGAATCCTTGAAAATTTGCTATGTCCCTGGACTTGTCCGGACTAGTCTGGTGGTCCAGCAGACTTGTCCGTTTTCCTCTCTGATTAAAGTCAGACTTGTCCGATTTTAGGCCAGACTTGTCCGATTTTCTCTTTGGACATTTTTGGGCTAGTCCGGTCCTTTTCGGACTTGTCCGATATTTCGCGACCCCGAATTGATCTTTTGTTTTATGACTTGTTTCTTGGGTTTCATGTTAAGTGGGCCTAGGGACGTCGTGCCTAACTCCTTTAGAGCCCATGTGAAACTCTAAATCGGCCTCTACTCCTCTCAAACTCAAAATCCATCTAACCCTAGCCTCCACCTCTATATAAACAACCCCACCCCTTGGGTTGACATCTATTTGCCACTTTTCCACCCCACCCAAACCCTAGTTCGTGGAGAGCCACCACCAAGGAGGGAGGAGGAGATCCCAAGCAAGAAGAAGAGGATGAGGAAATGAAAGAGGATCAAGATCTCCATCAAGTTTTGTTCTTCATCACCAATTCATCTCCAAGTTCATCCCCAACCCTAGATCATCAAGATCCAAGTTTTACCTCCAAGTTTCTTGATTCATTGGAGTTCCAAACACCTGTTATACCTTCTATTCCCTTTTCCTTAAGTGAATCCAACCCTGTTTTCCCCAAATTTACGTCAATCTATAAAACCCTAGTTCGCTAGTTCTGCAAAGTACGGACTAGTCAGGCCTTCTGCAGACTAGTCCGATTTTGCTTACTAAATTGTGTTGAATTGATTCTGAAAGTAGATCTAATCAAATCCAAACCTGTATAAACTTGTTAAAAGCTATTAGAACTAGATAGTGATCATTAAAAGCAATCTATTAAGAAGTTCTATCTTGCATTTGCATCAATCATGCATGTCATGTCATATCGAGTAATATTTGTGCACTCTTTAATTGTGTTTCTTGTTTGTATGTTTATTGTGTGGATTAGACGGATTTGCACTAGAGAGTGCCGCGGAGGATCCCCAGCACCAAGAGTTTGGAGACTTTGACCCTAATCAACAGCAAGATCAAGGCAAGTGTCCTTGAAGCATATTGATCCTGTTTTAAAGTAAGTGTCTTGTTTGCAAAACTGCATGCTCGTGTCAATTTGATGGGAAACCCAATAGTAGGAAGTTTACTAGTTTTGTTAAACCATCCTTGTCACATGGAATATAAGGTAGAGAGTCGGGATGAGATTTTTACCTTTTTGCTTCACTTAATTAATTGGGATGGAAGAACAATTACACTATTTAATTTGATTATGCATTAATGAGATTGTGGTTGACATGAACTGGTTAAATCTGATATGGTAATGGGTGATCTAAGCAAGCCTGGTATGTGGATTGGTTGGATGTATGGTGGTTTTGCTTGCTTTAGATCTAAGGACCGGTTCGTGGAGCGACCATCTAGGATTTACAGTGCCACCATGAGGCAAAGTATGGGTGCGACGTAGCTGATTAATTAGGGCTTTGCTAGTGCTATTTGGACCATTGAGGATGCTCGTGGAAGGGGTAGTCGGATTGGGTTTGTTGATGATTGGTGGGACTATCCTGGGATCCGAATGGCTCACGAGGGGATCCTTGGTTGAAGATATGCTCAGTTGGAGACATCGCCACCGGTAAAACCTCAAAGGGGTCTAAATAGGCTAGTAATCCCTTTGTAAAGGCTACTTTGTAATCTCTTGGCCACACACCGACGGAAGTGTGAGACGGCATAATAGAGGTTCTAGTCATCAAAAGGTGATAAAATCACAAACACGTGGGTAAAGCGGTACAACTTCTGCAGAGTGTGTCTAAAACTGTCATGATAGCCGTGCTCCCGGTTATGAGCAACCTAGACCCTCACATGATTAGAGGGAACTTGGTATTGGGTTGGTATTCCCTCACATGATTAGAGGGAACTTGGTATTGGGTTGGTATTATGTTATGGTTGGTATTATGGTTATGGTTGGTGTTATGGTTACGGTTGGATATGGTTTAAACTATGACATTAAATATGGTTAATGGTATGATGGTGATGGATATGGAATATGGATTGGTGCTACGTTATTAATTATGGTTTATGGTGGGTTTATTCAAATACATATATATTATATTGCTTTTCAAATGTTTTAATGTACTTTTCAGCAATTGGCCATTATTATTGTCGTCATTTGAATCAGACACATGTCATACTTTCCACACTTGCTGAGTACGACATGTACTTACTCTTGCAATCCCCCACCAACAGTTGCAGGTCAGGATTGAGAGTTTAATGATGATAATGCGGAGTTCTAGGCCGTGTCTACCGTCAGCTTTGCCTGTGGTGTTGATTGGAGCTGCGCTATACCCTATTGCTTATGCTGCCTAGCAGTTTAGTTTGCTTAATTAGTTATTTCTGCTGCATTAATTTGAACTTGTCATTAATATTCATTAGAGCTTGTATTCGAGGATAATATGGTTTGTGTAATAAAATTTGGTTAATCAATCTTGTTTTGTGGTAATTTTCTGTATACTCTTTTGTGAATGTAGTCGTGTATGTGTGTTGAACGTCCTGGGCACACATATGCGTTTACTTGGTTCATTTTCAGAATCGGGTGTCACAGATTGGTATCAGAGCCACATGTTGACCGTAGGATGCAACCTAGATAGATTGGACACTTTAGAGCACATAGGAGCACTCAGGAACTGATGTGTTTTGTTTGGTGTGTTGTTGCTATATATTGCCTGCTTGTGTGCTTAATAGAGGATTTTGGGATGATTTAGCATTGCCATGTCCACGTAGGCTAGTTAGTTGTCTAGTTTCATATCCCTTGAAGCATATAGTTGGGGACGTTTTCTAATTCTTACCTATTGCTTTTCTCCATATCGTGAGGACTCGCAACCAGAGGGATGCTAATGATGAGGAGGAGAACCATGGAGCACCTCAGAACAACAATGGACAAGGATCTGCCTAAGGAGCTATTAATATCGAGCAGCTTTTGGCTATGCAAAACCAGCTCATGCAGGCCATGATACAGACTATGGGACTGCTGCAGGCTGGCAATAACAACAATCAGCCCCACATGCCTCCACCGCCACCCCCGCATCCTCATAATCGGTTGGGAGAGTTTATGAGGACTAGGCCGCCAACCTTTGCTCAAGCTGCCGACCCTATGGATGCAGATGATTGGCTCAAGTCCGTGGAGAAGAAGCTAGCTATTATCCAATGCAGTGACTGGGAGAAGGTCTTATTTGCTTCTCATCAACTAGTTGGAGCAGCTGCGGATTGGTGGGATTCATATTGCAATGCTCATGAGAATCAGGAGAGAATTACTTGGGTCGAATTCAAGGAGTGTTTTCATTCTCATTATGTGCCGGAGGGTGTTATGATCTTGAAGCGGCAAGAATTTGAGAACTTAAGGCAAGGAAAATCAAGCGTGTGTGAATATCTCAACAAATTCACTCAATTCTCAAGGTATGCGCCTGAGGATGTGAGCCGAGACAGCCGGAAACAATACTTGTTCATGAGGGATTTGAACAATGAGATCCAAGTGCAATTGCTCAATTGTGATGCAAATTTTCAGAAGCTTGTGGACAAAGCAATCATGGTTGATAACAAGATCCGTGAGATGGAGCAAGACAACAAGAGGAAGGCGCCATATCAAGGACAGCAACAAGGAAGTAATGTGCGCCCTTGCTTTGTGCCTCCTAATGCACCATATTACAGCTCTTCTACTCCTATACAGTGCCCTGAATTTGCACCGCGCCCAACTCAGTTCGTGCAGCAGCGCCCTGTCATGCAAGCACCTAGGTCTCTAATGTCTTTTGCACCTCGTGCCAACTATCCTGATGCCAATGCTCAAAACCAAGATTGCCCCAATAATTCTGGTGGAGTTAAGAAGTGCTATACTTGTGGAGAAGCTGGACACTTTGCGCATCAATGTCCTAAGTCTAGCCTTGGTAAAGGAAGCAATGCACCGAGGCAAAATCTAAGACCGAATGGAGGACAGCCACAAGGGAATCATGGACAGCAGAATTTTGCTCGTGGCAATGTGAACCATGTCTCTACAGAGGATGCTCAACAAGTGGATGACGTGGTCATTGGTATGTTTCTCGCCAACTCCAACCCCGCGACTATGTTGTTTGATTCTGGAGCAACGCTTCATTCATTGCATCGAAGTATGTTGCCAAGTATAGTTTGCCTATCTCTCATATGAAGTTTGCTCTATTGGTTAAGTCTCCTAGAGGAGAGATGAGGACAAATATAGTATGTCCAAAAGTAAGCCTTAGAATAAGGGGGGTAGACTTCTCCGCCAACCTCATTGTTTTGGATTCTCAAGGATTGGACATTATACTTGGTATGGACTGGTTGAGGAGGCACAATGGAGTTATTGAGTCTGCGATGAAGACAGTGAAATTGACTAACGAGGAAGGGATCACCGTAGAATTTGAAGTATCTCAAACCGCACCGAAGCAATTGGAGCTGAATCATATAGACGGTGCTGCAATTGAGGAGATTCCGATTGTGTGTGAATTTTTGAATGTTTTTGGATGAGTTGCCAGGTATGCCACCTGATCGAGACATTGAGTTTATTATTGAATTAATACCTGGAACTGCACCTATAGCTAAGAGGCCGTATAGGATGCCTCCTATGGAATTAGCGGAGCTCAAGAAGAAAATTCAAGAGCAACTAGAGAAGGGTTTCATTCGGCCCAGCTCTTCACCTTGGGGAGCGCCCGTTCTATTTGTGGACAAGAAGGATGGATTCCAAAGGATGTGTGTGGATTACCGAGCTCTCAACGAGGTGACCATCAAGAACAAGTACACCCTGCCCCGTATAGAGGATTTGTTTGATCAGATGAAGGGTGCTTATGTCTTCTCTAAGATTGATTTGAGGTCGGGATATTTTCAAATGAATATTAGACCATCAGACATACCCAAGACAGCTTTTAGGATGCGGTATGGATCTTATGAGTACACCATGATGTCCTTTGGATTGACAAATGCACCTGCCTATTTTATGTACCTCAAGAATAAGGTCTTCATGGAGTACTTAGATAGGTTCATTGTGGTGTTTATTGATGACATTATGATTTACTTGAAGGATGAGAAGGAACATGAGGAACACTTGAGGCTTACGTTGCAAAAATTAAGGGAGCATCAATTGTATGCCAAGTTCAACAAGTGTCAGTTTTGGTTGAAAGAGGTGTCATTTTTGGGTCATATCATCTCAGGAGGAGGAGTATCGGTTGACCCCGGAAAAGTGAGAGACATGTTGAAGTGGGAACCGCCGCAAAATGTAAAGGAAATAAGGAGTTTTCTTGGAATGGCTGGATATTACCATCGATTCATCAAGGACTTTTCCAACATAGCCAAGCCAATGACAGAATTGCTAATGAAGGGAAAGGCTTTCCAATGGACTCAAGCTTGTCAAAACAGTTTTGAGGAGTTGAAGAAGAGGTTGACAACAGCCCCAGTTTTGGTATTGCCGGATGTGAGCAAGAGTTTTGATATATATTACGACGCCTCGAGACAAGGACTTGGATGTGTGCTCATGCAAGAAGGTCAAGTGGTCGCCTATGCATCAAGA
The DNA here is from genome assembly GCA_036927565.1 of Tuctoria greenei. Taxonomy (NCBI): domain Eukaryota; kingdom Viridiplantae; phylum Streptophyta; class Magnoliopsida; order Poales; family Poaceae; genus Tuctoria; species Tuctoria greenei. The sequence continues at coordinate 29,447,042 of JAYESD010000006.1, read as the reverse complement.
CAATTAAAGAAACATGAGAAGAATTATCCAACACATGATTTGGAACTTGCAGCCGTGATACACACATTGATAATTTGGAGGCACTATATCCTTGGACATAGGTGTGAAATCTATACGGATCACAAGAGTCTTAAGTATATTTTCACACAAACGGATCTGAATTTGAGGCAACGGATATGGCTGGAGCTTATCAAAGATTATGATTTGGGGATCAACTATCATCCGGGAAAAGCCAACGTAGTGGCCGATGCCCTGAGTAGAAAAGGAGTAAGTCATCAACTCAAAGTTCGAGAGTTGCCATCCGAGTTATGTAAGGAGTTCGAACGGTTGAACCTCGGATTTGTGAATGAGATGGGAATAATGGAGTTAAATCCAACACTGGAGCAAGAAATTCGAGAAGCACAAGCCACGAATGAAGAGATCAAGGAAATCAAGGAAAGGACCGAAGAAGGGAGAGAATTCAGATTTGATGAAGATGAACATGGTACCCTATGGCTTGGTAAGAGGATTTTTGTGCCTAATGTGAAGCGTATTCGGGAGATAATAATAACAGAGGCACATGACTCACCTTAATCAATTCACCCTGGTTGTACCAAGATGTACAAAGACTTAAAGACTTACTATTGGTGGGATAGCATGAAAAAGGACATAGCTGAATACGTAGCATTGTGTGATGTGTGCCAACGAGTCAAGGCGGAACATCAAAGGTCAGATGGACTATTACAACCATTAAATATTACGGAATAGAAGTGGGAAGAGATCGGCATGGACTTCATAGTTGGTTTACCACGTACTCAGTCTGGTTATGACTCAATTTGGGTAGTTGTGGGTCGATTAACTAAGTCAGCTCACTTTATTCCCGTCAAGACCACCTATAATGGAGAGAAATTGGCGGAACTGTACATGGGAAGAATAGTATGTTTGCATGGAGTTCCAAAGATGGTCTCGAATAGAGGTTCACAATTCACTTCCAGGTTTTGGCAAAAATTGTATGAAGATTTGGGAACGAGGTTGAATTTTAGTTTAGCATATCACCCTCAAACAGATGGACAAACCGAGAGGACCAATCAAATTTTGGAAGACATGTTAAGAGCTTGTGCTTTAAAGTATGGGAAAAGTTGGGACAAAAGCTTCCATTACGCGGAGTTCTCATACAACAATAGTTACCAAGCAAGCTTGAAAATGTCACCATATGAAGCGCTTTATGGAAGGAAGTGTAGGACACCGTTGTTCTGGAATGAGACACGCGAGAATCAAGTATTTGGACCCGATGTGTTGCAAGAAGCTGAAAAACAAGTCCAGGTTATTCGTGAAAATTTGAGGGTTGCTCAATCAAGACAAAAAGGCTATGCGGACAATAGGAGAAGGAAATTAACCTTTAAAGTGGGAGATTTTGTTTACCTCAAGGTGTCACCAATGAGAAGTCATAAGAGGTTTAACATAAGAGGCAAGCTAGCACCTCGTTATATTGTACCATTCAAGATTGTGGACAAGAGGGGAGAAGTAGCGTATAAGTTGGAGATGACAACTCATCTTTCATATGTCCATGATGTGTTTCATGTTTCCCATCTCAAGAAGTGCTTGAGAATACCAGAAGAACAAGTGTCAATGGAAGAATTGGAGCTAGAGGAAGATTTGACTTATGCCGAGCAACCGACCAAAATCTTGGAAACTAAGGAGAGGGTCACAAGGAACAAGGTTATTAGATGGTGTAAAGTTCAGTGGAAGCACCACACAAAAAAAGAAGCGACGTTGGAATTGAAGGATGATCTCAAGAAGGAATTTCCCTATCTATTCTCTTCCACGTCGAATCTCGAGGGCGAGATTCATTTTAAGGGGGGTAGGTTTGTAACACCCTCATTTTCATGCATCATGCCCTACATACATTCATATACATGTTTAACATTAACCCACATAAAGAGGAATGAGTTTAAAATTGATTTGGAACAAAACCACACTTAAAATACTGAAAAGTGCGAACTAGTCCGATTTTAGTGAGGACTAGTCCGATTTCTCTCTGACTAAAAACGGACTTGTGCGTTTTTGGTGTGGACTAGTCCAATTTTGCCTCTCGAAACTTTTGGACTTGTCCGATTTTGTGCGGACTAGTCCGATATTCCAAGAATCCTTGAAAATTTTCTAAGTCCCTGGACTTGTCTGGACTAGTCCGGTGTTCCAGCGGACTTGTCCATTTTCCTCTCTGACTAAAGTCAGACTTGTGTGATTTTAGGCCAGGCTTGTCCGATTTTCTCTCTGGACATTTTCAGACTTGTCCGATATTTCGCGACCCTGAATTGATCTTTTGTTTTACGACTTGTTTCTTGGGTTTCATGTTAAGTGGGCCTAGGGACGTCGTTGCCTAACTCTTTTAGAGCCCATGTGGGACTCTAAACCTGCCTCTACTCCTCTCAAACTCGAAATCCATCTAACCCTAGCCTCCACCTCTATATAAACAGCCCCACCCCTGGGCTTGACATTTATTTGCCACTTTTCCACCCCACCCAAACCCTTGTTCGTGGAGATCCACCACCAAGGAGGGAGGAGGAGATCCCAAGCAAGAAGAAGAGGAGGAGGAAACGAAAGAGGATCAAGATCTCTATCAAGTTTCGTTCTTCATCACCAATTCATCTTCAAGTTCATCCCCAACCCTAGATCATCAAGATCCAAGTGTTACCTCCAAGTTTCTTGATTCATTGGAGTTCTAAACACCTGGTATACCTTCTATTCTCTTTTCCTTAAGTGAATCCAACCCCATTTTCGCCAAATTTACATCGATCTAGAAAACCCTAGTTCGCTAGTTCTGCGAAGTGCGGACTAGTCTGGCCTTCTGCAGACTAGTCTAATTTTGCTGACTAAATTGTGTTGAATTGATTCTAAAAATAGATCTATTCAAATCCAAACCCGTATAAACTTGTTAAAAGCTATTAGAACTAGATAGTGATCATTAAAAGCAATCTGTTAACAAGTTCTACCTTGCATTTACATCAATCATGCATGTCATGTCATATTGAGTAATATTTATGCACCCTTTGATTGTGTTTCATGTTTGTATGTTTATTGTGTGAATTAGACGGATTTGCGCTAGAGAGTGCCACGGAGGATCTCAAGCACCAAGAGTTTGGAGACTTTGACCCTGATCAACAGCAAGAGCAAGGCAAGTGTCCTTGAAGCATATTGATCTTGTTTTAAAATAAATGTCTTGTTTGCAAAACTGCATGCTTGTGTCAATTTGATGGGAAACCCTATAGTAGGAAGTTTACTAGTTTTGTTAAACAACCCTTGTCACCTGGAATATATGGTAGAGAGTCGGGATGGGATTTTTACCTTTTTGCTTCGCTTAATTAATTGGGATGGAAGAACAATTACACTATTTAATTTGATTATGCATTAATGAGATTGTGGTTGACATGAACTGGTTAAATCTGATATGGTAATGGGTGATCTAAGCAAGCCTTGTATGTGGATGGGTTGGATGTATGGTGGTTTTGCTTGCTTTAGATCTAAAGACTGGTTCGTGGAGCGACCATCCAGGATTTACAGTGCCACCACGAGGCCAAGTATGGGTGCGGCATAGCTGATTAATTAGGGCTTTGCCAGTGCTATTTGGACCATTAAGGATGCTCGGGAAATGGGTAGTCTGATTGGGTTTGTTGATGATTGGTGGGACTACCCTGGGATCCGAATGGCTCAAGAGGGGGCCCTTGGTTCAAGATGTTCTCACTTGGAGATATCGCCACCGGTGAAACCTCAGTGGGTCTAATTAGGCTAGTAATCCCTTTATAAAGGCTACTTTGTGATCTCTTGGCCACACACCGACAGAACTGTGAGACGACATAATAGAGGTTCTAGTCATCAAAAGGTGATGAAATCACAAACACCTGGGTAAAGCGGTACAACCTCTGCAGAGTGTGTCTAAAACTATCATGATAGCCGTGCTCCCGGTTATGAGCAACCTAGACCCTCACATGGTTAGAGGGAACTCGGTATTGGGTTGGTATTATGGTTATGGTTGGTATTATGGTTATGGTTGGATATGGTTTAAACTATGACATTGAATATGGTTAATGGTATGATGGTGATGGATATGGAATATGGATTGGTGCTACGTTATTAATTATGGTTTATGATGGGTTTATTCACATACATATATATTATATTGCTTTTCAAATGTTTTAATGTACTTTTCAGCAATTGTCCATTATTATTGTCGTCATTTGAATCAGACACATGTCATACTTTCCACACTTGCTGAGTACGACATGTAATTTTGCAATCCCCCCCCAACAGTTGCAGGTTAGGATTGAGAGTTTAATGATGATAATGCGGAATTCTATGTCGTGTCTTTCGTCAGCTTTGCCTGTGGTGTTGATTGGAGCTGCGCTATACCCTATTGCTTATGATGCCTAGCTGTTTAGTTTGCTTAATTAGTTATTTCCGCTGCATTAATTTGAACTTGTCATTAATATTCATTAGAGCTTGTATTCGAGGATAATATGGTTTGTGTAATAAAATTTGGTTAATCAATCTTGTTTTGTGGTAATTTTTTGTATACTCTTTTGTGAATGCACTCGTGTATGTGTGTTGAACGTCCTGGGCACACATATGCGTTTACTTGGTTCATTTTCAGAACCGGGTGTCACATCATTTCTGTACGTAGATGTCGTCAGATTGAAGTTGGATGTATGGGTCGCGCCTTTGCAATGAATATATCTAAGGGGTAGATGCATTTATCGCTTTCACAACGAAAGACATGATGGACAACATTAGAGGGACTATTTGTTGTCCTTGCAAACACTACACAAATGAAAAGAGATATAGCACAGATGAAGTGTTGAGATCACATTTGATCACACATGGATTCATGGTGGATTGTCGATGTTGGAACAAACATGGGGAGGAGGGGCTTAATGAAGCAGAGATGAGAGATTCATATCTGGAGAGGGAGGTCCCTACTAGTGTCCAAGAAGATCACGACGAGGATGTAAATGAGCTAGATATATCAGGGTTCACCGATGACGACATTGAGTTTCAGGTGCATAACATAGAGGAGATGATAGGCAATGTGAACCATGTCTCTACAGAAGATGCTCAACAAGTGGATGACGTGATCATTGGTATGTTTCTCGCCAACTCCAACCCCGCAACTATGTTGTTTGATTCTGGAGCAACGCTTCATTCATTGCATCGAAGTATGTTGCCAAGTATAGTTTGCCTATCTCTCATATGAAGTTTGCTCTATTGGTTAAGTCTCCTGGAGGAGAGATGAGGACAAATATAGTATGTCCAAAAGTAAGCCTTAGAATAAGGGGGGTAGACTTCTCCGCCAACCTCATTGTTTTGGATTCTCAAGGATTGGACATTATACTTGGTACGGACTGGTTGAGGAAGCACAATGGAGTTATTGAGTGTGCCATGAAGACAGTGAAATTGACTAACGAGGAAGGGATCACTGTAGAATTTGAAGCATCTCAAACCGCTCCGAAGCAATTGGAGCTGAATCATATAGACGGTGCCGCAATTGAGGAGATTCCGATGGTGTGTGAATTTTTGGATGTTTTTGGATGAGTTGCCAGGTATGCCACCTGATCGAGACATTGAGTTTATTATCGAATTAATACCTGGAACTGCACCTATAGCTAAGAGGCCGTATAGGATGCCTCCTATGGAATTAGCGGAGCTCAAGAAGCAAATTCAAGGGCAACTAGAGAAGGGTTTCATTCGGCCCATCTCTTCACCTTGGGGAGCGCCCGTTCTATTTGTGGACAAGAAGGATGGATTCCAAAGGATGTGTGTGGATTACCAAGCTCTCAACGAGGTGACCATCAAGAACAAGTACACCCTGCCCCGTATAGAGGATTTGTTTGATCAGATGAAGGGTGCTTGTGTCTTTTCTAATATTGATTTGAGGTCGGGATATTTTCAAATGAAGATTAGACCATCGGACATACCCAAGACAGCTTTTAGGACGTGGTATGGATCTTATGAGTACACCGTGATGTCCTTTGGATGGACAAATGCACCTGCCTATTTTATGTACCTCATGAATAAGGTCTTCATGGAGTACTTAGATAGGTTCGTTGTGGTGTTTATTGATGACATTATGATTTACTCGAAGGATGAGAAGGAACATGAGGAACACTTGAGGCTTACGTTGCAGAAATTAAGGGAGCATCAATTGTATGCCAAGTTCAACAAGTGTCAGTTTTGGTTGAAAGAGGTGTCATTTTTGGGTCATATCATCTCAGGAGGAGGAGTATCGGTTGACCCCGGAAAAGTGAGAGACGTGTTGAAGTGGGAACCGCCGCAAAATGTAAAGGAAATAAGGAGTTTTCTTGGAATGGCTGGATATTACCATCAATTCATCAAGGACTTTTCCAAGATAACCAAGCCAATGACAGAATTGCTAATGAAGGGAAATGCTTTCCAATGGACTCAAGCTTGTCAAAACAGTTTTGAGGAGTTGAAGAAGAGGTTGACAACAGCCCAAGTTTTGGTATTGCCGGATGTGAGCAAGAGTTTTGATATATATTGCGACGCCTCGAGACAAGGACTTGGACGTGTGCTCATGGAAGAAGGTCAAGTGGTCGCCTATGCATCAAGACAATTGAAGAAACATGAGCAGAATTATCAAACACATGATTTGGAACTTGCAGCCGTGATACACGCATTGAAAATTTGGAGACACTATATCCTTGGACATAGGTGTGAAATCTATACGGATCACAAGAGTCTTAAGTATATTTTCACACAAACAGATCTGAATTTGAGGCAACGGAGATGGCTGGAGCTTATCAAAGATTATGATTTGGCGATCAACTATCATCCGAGAAAAGCCAACGTAGTAGCCGATGCCTTGAGTAGAAAAGGAGTAAGTCATCAACTCACAGTTCGAGAGTTGCCATCTGAGTTATGTAAGGAGTTCAAACGGTTGAACCTCGGATTTGTGAATGAGATGGGAATAATGGAGTTAAATCCAACCCTGGAACAAGAAATTCGAGAAGCACCAGCCACAGATGAAGAGATCAAGGAAATCAAGGAAAGGACCAAAGAAGGGAGAGAATTCAGATTTGATGAAGATGAGCATGGTACCCTATGGCTTGGTAAGAGGATTTTTGTGCCTAATGTGAAGCGTATTCGGGAGATAATAATAACAAAGGCACATGACTCACCTTACTCAATTCACCCTGGTTGTACCAAGATGTACAAAGACTTGAAGACTTACTATTGGTGGGATAGCATGAAAAAGGACATAGCTGAATATGTAGCATTGTGTGATGTGTGCCAACGAGTCAAGGCGGAACATCAAAGGTCAGCTGGACTATTACAACCATTAAAGATCACGGAATGGAAGTGGGAAGAGATCGGTATGGACTTCATAGTTGGTTTACCATGTACTCAGTCTGGTTATGACTCAATTTGGGTAGTTGTGGGTCGATTAACTAAGTCAGCTCACTTTATTCCCGTCAAGGCCACCTATAATGGAGAGAAATTGGCGGAACTGTACATGGGAAGAATAGTATGTTTGCATGGAGTTCCAAAGATGGTCTCGAATAGAGGTTCACAATTCACTTCCAGGTTTTGGCAAAAATTGTATGAAGATTTGGCAACGAGGTTGAATTTTAGTTTAGCATATCACCCTCAAACAGATGGACAAACCGAGAGGACCAATCAAATTTTGGAAGACATGTTAAGAGCTTGTGCTTTAAAGCATGGGAAAAGTTGGGACAAAAGCTTCCATTACGCGGAGTTCTCATACAACAATAGTTACCAAGCAAGCTTGAAAATGTCACCATATGAAGCGCTTTATGGAAGGAAGTGTAGGCCACCTTTGTTCTGGAATGAGACACGCGAGAATCAAGTATTTGGATCCAATGTGTTGCAAGAAGCTGAAAAACAAGTCCAGGTTATTCGTGAAAATTTGAGGGCTGCTCAATCAAGACAAAAAGTCTATGCGGACAACAGGAGAAGGAAATTAACCTTTAAAGTGGGAGATTTTGTTTACCTCAAGGTGTCACCAATGAGAAGTCATAAGAGGTTTAACATAAGAGGCAAGCTAGCACCTCGTTATATTGTACCATTCAATATTGTGGACAAGAGGGGAGAAGTAGCGTATAAGTTGGAGATGACAACTCATCTTTCATATGTCCATGATGTGTTTCATGTTTCCCATCTCAAGAAGTGCTTGAGAATACCAGAAGAACAAGTGTCAGTGGAACAATTGGAGCTAGAGGAAGATTTGACTTATGCCGAGCAACCGACCAAAATCTTGGAAACTAAGAAGAGGGTCACAAGGAACAAGGTTATTAGATGGTGTAAAGTTCAATGGAAGCACCACATAAAAAAAGAAGCAACGTTGGAATTGAAGGATGATGTCAAGAAGGAATTTCCCTATCTCTTCTCTTCCACGTCGAATCTCGAGGGCAAGATTCATTTTAAGGGGGGTAGGTTTGTAACACCCTCATTTTCATGCATCATGCCCTACATACATTCATATACATGTTTAACATTAACCCACATAAAGAGGAATGAGTTTAAAATTGATTTGGAACAAAACCACACTTAAAATACTGAAAAGTGCGAATTAGTCCGATTTTAGTGAGGACTAGTCCGATTTCTCTCTGACTAAAAACGGACTTGTCTGTTTTTGGTGTGGACTAGTCCAATTTTGCCCCTCGAAACTTTTGGACTTGTCCGATTTTGTGCGGACTAGTCCGATATTCCAAGAATCCTTGAAAATTTTCTATGTCCCTGGACTTGTCTCGACTAGTCCGGTGTTCCAGCGGACTTGTCCATTTTCCTCTCTGACTAAAGTCGGACTTGTGTGATTTTAGGCCAGGCTTGTCCGATTTTCTCTCTGGACATTTTCAGACTTGTCCGATATTTCACGACCCTGAATTGATCTTTTGTTTTACGACTTGTTTCTTGGGTTTCATGTTAAGTGGGCCTAGGGACGTCGTTGCCTAACTCTTTTAGAGCCCATGTGGGACTCTAAACCTGCCTCTACTCCTCTCAAACTCGAAATCCATCTAATCCTAGCCTCCACCTCTATATAAACAGCCCCACCCCTGGGCTTGACACCTATTTGCCACTTTTCCACCCCACCCAAACCCTTGTTCGTGGAGATCCACCACCAAGGAGGGAGGAGGAGATCCCAAGCAAGAAGAAGAGGAGGAGGAAACGAAAGAGGATCAAGATCTCTATCAAGTTTCGTTCTTCATCACCAATTCATCTCCAAGTTCATCCCCAAACCTAGATCATCAAGATCCAAGTGTTACCTCCAAGTTTCTTGATTCTTTGGAGTTCTAAACACCTGGTATACCTTCTATTCTCTTTTCCTTAAGTGAATCCAACCCCGTTTTCCCCAAATTTACATCGATCTAGAAAACCCTAGTTCGCTAGTTCTGCGAAGTGCGGACTAGTCTGGCCTTCTGCAGACTAGTCCAATTTTGCTGACTAAATTGTGTTGAATTGATTCTAAAAGTAGATCTATTCAAATCCAAACCCGTATAAACTTGTTAAAAGCTATTAGAACTAGATAGTGATCATTAAAAGCAATCTATTAACAAGTTCTACCTTGCATTTACATCAATCATGTATGTCATGTCATATTGAGTAATATTTATGCACTCTTTGATTGTGTTTCATGTTTGTATGTTTATTGTGTGGATTAGACAGATTTGCGCTAGAGAGTGCCACGGAGGATCTCAAGCACCAAGAGTTTGGAGACTTTGACCCTAATCAACAGCAAGAGCAAGGCAAGTGTCCTTGAAGCATATTGATCCTGTTTTAAAATAAATGTTTTGTTTGCAAAACTGCATGCTTGTGTCAATTTGATGGGAAACCCTATAGTAGGAAGTTTACTAGTTTTGTTAAACCACCCTTGTCACCTGGAATATATGGTAGAGAGTCGGGATGAGATTTTTACCTTTTTGCTTCGCTTAATTAATTGGGATGGAAGAACAATTACACTATTTAATTTGATTATGCATTAATGAGATTGTGGTTGACATGAACTGGTTAAATCTGATATGGTAATGGGTGATCTAAGCAAGCCTTGTATGTGGATGGGTTGGATGTATGGTGGTTTTGCTTGCTTTAGATCTAAAGACTGGTTCGTGGAGCGACCATCCAGGATTTACAGTGCCACCACGAGGCCAAGTATGAGTGCGGCATAGCTGATTAATTAGGGCTTTGCCAGTGCTATTTGGACCATTAAGGATGCTCGGGAAATGGGTAGTCTGATTGGGTTTGTTGATGATTGGTGGGACTACCCTGGGATCCGAATGGCTCAAGAGGGGGCCCTTGGTTCAAGATGTGCTCACTTGGAGATATCGCCACCGGTGAAACCTCAGTAGGGTCTAAATAGGCTAGTAATCCCTTTATAAAGGCTACTTTGAGATCTCTTGGCCACACACCGACAGAAGTGTGAGACGACATAATAGAGGTTCTAGTCATCAAAAGGTGATGAAATCACAAACACCTGGGTAAAGCGGTACAACCTCTGCAGAGTGTGTCTAAAACTATCATGATAGCCGTGCTCCCGGTTATGAGCAACCTGGACCCTCACATGATTAGAGGGAACTCGGTATTGGGTTGGTATTATGGTTATGGTTGGTATTATGGTTATGGTTGGTATTATGGTTATGGTTGGTATTATGGTTATGGTTGGATATGGTTTAAACTATGACATTGAATATGGTTAATGGTATGATGGTGATGGATATGGAATATGGATTGGTGCTACGTTATTAATTATGGTTTATGATGGGTTTATTCACATACATATATATTATATTGCTTTTCAAATGTTTTAATGTACTTTTCAGCAATTGGCCATTATTATTGTCGTCATTTGAATCAGACACATGTCATACTTTCCACACTTGCTGAGTACGACATGTACTTTTGCAATCCCCCCCCCCCAACAGTTGCAGGTTAGGATTGAGAGTTTAAAGATGATAATGCAGAATTCTATGCCGTGTCTTTCGTTAGCTTTGCCTGTGGTGTTGATTGGAGCTGCGCTATACCCTATTGCTTATGATGCCTAGCTGTTTAGTTTGCTTAATTAGTTATTTCCGCTGCATTAATTTGAACTTGTCATTAATATTCATTGGAGCTTGTATTCGAGGATAATATGGTTTGTGTAATAAAATTTGGTTAATCAATCTTGTTTTGTGGTAATTTTTTGTATACTCTTTTGTGAATGCACTCGTGTATGTGTGTTGAACGTCCTGGGCACACATATGCGTTTACTTGGTTCATTTTCAGAACCGGGTGTCACATCATTTCTGTACGTAGATGTCGTCAGATTGAAATTGGATGTATGGGTCGCGCCTTTGCAATGAATATATCTAAGGGGTAGATGCATTTATCGCTTTCACAACGAGAGACATGATGGACAACATTAGAGGGACTATTTGTTGTCCTTGCAAACACTACACAAATGAAAAGAGATATAGCACAGATGAAGTGTTGAGGTCACATTTCATCACACATGGATTCATGGTGGATTATCGATGTTGGAACAAACATGGGGAGGAGGGGCTTAATGAAGCAGAGATGAGAGATTCATATCTGGAGAGGGAGGTCCCTACTAGTGTCCAAGAAGATCACGACGAGGATGTAAATGAGCTAGATATATCAGGGTTCACCGATGACGACATTGAGTTTCAGGTGCATAACATAGAGGAGATGATAGGCAATGTGAACCATGTCTCTACAGAAGATGCTCAACAAGCGGATGACGTGGTCATTGGTATGTTTCTCGCCAACTCCAACCCCGCAACTATGTTGTTTGATTCTGGAGCAACGCTTCATCCATTGCATCGAAGTATGTTGCCATGTATAGTTTGCCTATCTCTCATATGAAGTTTGCTCTATTGGTTAAGTCTCCTGGAGGAGAGATGAGGACAAATATAGTATGTCCAAAAGTAAGCCTTAGAATAAGGGGGGTAGACTTCTACGCCAACCTCATTGTTTTGGATTCTCAAGGATTGGACATTATACTTGGTATGGACTGGTTGAGGAAGCACAATGGAGTTATTGAGTGTGCCATGAAGACAGTGAAATTGACTAACGAGGAAGGGATCACTGTAGAATTTGAAGCATCTCAAACCGCACCGAAGCAATTGGAGCTGAATCATATAGACGGTGCCGCAATTGAGGAGATTCCGATGGTGTGTGAATTTTTGGATGAGTTGCCAGGTATGCCACCTGATCGAGACATTGAGTTTATTATTGAATTAATACCTGGAACTGCACCTATAGCTAAGAGGCCGTATAGGATGCCTCCTATGGAATTAGCAGAGCTCAAGAAGCAAATTCAAGAGCAACTAGAGAAGGGTTTCATTGGGCCCATCTCTTCACCTTGGGGAGCGCCTGTTCTATTTGTGGACAAGAAGGATGGATTCCAAAGGATGTGTGTGGATTACCAAGCTCTCAACGTGGTGACCATCAAGAACAAGTACACCCTGCCCCGTATAGAGGATTTGTTTGATCAGATGAAGGGTGCTTGTGTCTTCTCTAATATTGATTTGAAGTCGGGATATTTTCAAATGAAGATTAGACCATCGGACATACCCAAGACAGCTTTTAGGACGCGGTATGGATCTTATGAGTACACCGTGATGTCCTTTGGATTGACAAATGCACCTGCCTATTTTATGTACCTCATGAATAAGGTCTTCATGGAGTACTTAGATAGGTTCGTTGTGGTGTTTATTGATGACATTATGATTTACTCGAAGGATGAGAAGGAACATGAGGAACACTTGAGGCTTACGTTGCAGAAATTAAGGGAGCATCAATTGTATGCCAAGTTCAATAAGTGTCAGTTTTGGTTGAAAGAGGTGTCATTTTTGGGTCATATCATCTCAGGAGGAGGAGTATCGGTTGACCCCGGAAAAGTGAGAGACGTGTTGAAGTGGGAACCGCCGCAAAATGTAAAGGAAATAAGGAGTTTTCTTGGAATGGCTGGATATTACCATCGATTCATCAAGGACTTTTCCAAGATAGCCAAGCCAATGACAGAATTGCTAATGAAGGGAAAGGCTTTCCAATGGACTCAAGCTTGTCAAAACAGTTTTGAGGAGTTGAAGAAGAGGTTGACAACAACCCCAGTTTTGGTATTGTCGGATGTGAGCAAGAGTTTTGATATATATTGCGACGCCTCGAGACAAGGACTTGGACGTGTGCTCATGCAAGAAGGTCAAGTGGTCGCCTATGCATCAAGACAATTGAAGAAACATGAGCAGAATTATCCAACACATGATTTGGAACATGCAGCCGTGCATGCATTGAAAATTTGGAGACACTATATCCTTGGACATAGGTGTGAAATCTATACGGATCACAAGAGTCTTAAGTATATTTCACACAAACAGATCTGAATTTGAGGCAACGGAGATGGCTGGAGCTTATCAAAGATTATGATTTGGCGATCAACTATCATCCGGGAAAAGCCAACGTAGTGGCCGATGCCTTGAGTAGAAAAGGAGTAAGTCATCAACTCACAGTTCGAGAGTTGCCATCCGAGTTATGTAAGGAGTTCGAACGGTTGAACCTCGGATTTGTGAATGAGATGGGAATAATGGAGTTAAATCCAACCCTGGAGCAAGAAATTCGAGAAGCACAAGCCACAGATGAAGAGATCAAGGAAATCAAGGAAAGGACCGAAGAAGGGAAGAATTCAAATTTGATGAAGATGAACATGGTACCCTATGGCTTGGTAAGAGGATTTTTGTGCCTAATGTGAAGCGTATTCGGGAGATAATAATAACAGAGGCACATGACTCACCTTACTCAATTCACCCTGGTTGTACCAAGATGTACAAAGACTTGAAGACTTACTATTGGTGGGATAGCATGAAAAAGGACATAGCTGAATACGTAGCATTGTGTGATGTGTGCCAACGAGTCAAGGCGGAACATCAAAGGTCAGATGGACTATTACAACCATTAAAGATCACGGAATGGAAGTGGGAAGAGATCGGCATGGACTTCATAGTTGGTTTACCACGTACTCAGTCTGGTTATGACTCAATTTGGGTAGTTGTGGGTCGATTAACTAAGTCAGCTCACTTTATTCCCGTCAAGACCACCTATAATGGAGAGAAATTGGTGGAACTGTACATGGGAAGAATAGTATGTTTGCATGGAGTTCCAAAGATGGTCTCGAATAGAGGTTCACAATTCACTTCCAGGTTTTGGCAAAAATTGTATGAAGATTTGGGAACGAGGTTGAATTTTAGTTTAGCATATCACCCTCAAACAGATGGACAAATCGGGAGGACCAATCAAAAATTTTGGAAGACATGTTAAGAGCTTGTGCTTTAAAGAATGGGAAAAGTTGGGACAAAAGCTTCCATTACGTGGAGTTCTCATACAACAATAGTTACCAAGCAAGCTTGAAAATGTCACCATATGAAGCGCTTTATGGAAGGAAGTGTAGGACACCTTTGTTCTGGAATGAGACACGGGAGAATCAAGTATTTGGACCCGATGTGTTGCAAGAAGCTGAAAAACAAGTCTAGGTTATTCGTGAAAATTTGAGGGCTGCTCAATCAAGACAAAAAGGCTATGCGGACAATAGGAGAAGGAAATTAACCTTTAAAGTGGGAGATTTTGTTTACCTCAAGGTGTCACCAATGAGAGGTCATAAGAGGTTTAACATAAGAGGCAAGCTAGCACCTCGTTATATTGTACCATTCAATATTGTGGACAAGAGGGGAGAAGTAGCGTATAAGTTGGAGATGACAACTCATCTTTCATATGTCCATGATGTGTTTCATGTTTCCCATCTCAAGAAGTGCTTGAGAATACCAGAAGAACAAGTGTCAATGAAAGAATTGGAGCTAGAGGAAGATTTGACTAATGCCGAGCAACCGACCAAAATCTTGGAAACTAAGGAGAGGGTCACAAGGAACAAGGTTATTAGATGGTGTAAAGTTCAATGGAAGCACCACACAAAAAAAGAAGCGACGTTGGAATTGAAGGATGATCTCAAGAAGGAATTTCCCTATCTCTTCTCTTCCACGTCGAATCTCGAGGGCGAGATTCATTTTAAGGGGGGTAGGTTTGTAACACCCTCATTTTCATGCATCATGCCCTACATACATACATATACATGTTTAACATTAACCCACATAAAGAGGAATGAGTTTAAAATTGATTTGGAACAAAACCACACTTAAAATACTGAAAAGTGCGAACTAGTCCGATTTTAGTGAGGACTAGTCCGATTTCTCTCTGACTAAAAACGGACTTGTCCGTTTTTGGTGTGGACTAGTCCAATTTTGCCTCTCGAAACTTTTGGACTTGTCCGATTTTGTGCGGACTAGTCCGATATTCCAAGAATCCTTGAAAATTTTCTAAGTCCCTGGACTTGTCTGGACTAGTCCGGTGTTCCAGCGGACTTGTCCATTTTCCTCTCTGACTAAAGTCGGACTTGTGTGATTTTAGGCCAGGCTTGTCCGATTTTCTCTCTGGACATTTTCAGACTTGTCCGATATTTCGCGACCCTGAATTGATCTTTTGTTTTACGACTTGTTTCTTGGGTTTCATGTTAAGTGGGCCTAGGGACGTTGTTGCCTAACTCTTTTAGAGCCCATGTGGGACTCTAAACCTGCCTCTACTCCTCTCAAACTCGAAATCCATCTAACCCTAGCCTCCACCTCTATATAAACAGCCCCACCCCTGGGCTTGACATCTATTTGCCACTTTTCCACCCCACCCAAACCGTTGTTCGTGGAGATCCACCACCAAGGAGGGAGGAGGAGATCCCAAGCAAGAAGAATAGGAGGAGGAAACGAAAGAGGATCAAGATCTCTATCAAGTTTCGTTCTTCATCACCAATTCATCTCCAATTTTATCCCCAACCCTAGATCATCAAGATCCAAGTGTTACCTCCAAGTTTCTTGATTCATTGGAGTTCTAAAAACCTGGTATACCTTCTATTCTCTTTTCCTTAAGTGAATCCAACCACGTTTTCCCCAAATTTACATCGATCTAGAAAACCCTAGTTCGCTAGTTCTGCGAAGTGCGGACTAGTCTGGCCTTCTGCAGACTAGTCCAATTTTGCTGACTAAATTTTGTTGAATTGATTCTAAAAGTAGATATAATCAAATACAAACCCGTATAAACTTGTTAAAAGCTATTAGAACTAGATAGTGATCATTAAAAGCAATCTATTAACATGTTCTACCTTGCATTTACATCAATCATGCATGTCATGTCATATTGAGTAATATTTATGCACTCTTTGATTGTGTTTCATGTTTGTATGTTTATTGTGTGGATTAGATGGATTTGCGCTAGAGAGTGCCACGGAGGATCTCAAGCACCAAGAGTTTGGAGACTTTGACCCTAATCAACAGCAAAAGCAAGGCAAGTGTCCTTGAAGCATATTGATCCTGTTTTAAAATAAATGTCTTGTTTGCAAAACAGCATGGTTGTGTCAATTTGATGGGAAACCCTATAGTAGGAAGTTTACTAGTTTTGTTAAACCACCCTTGTCACCTAGAATATATGGTAGAGAGTCAGGATGGGATTTTTACCTTTTTGCTTCGCTTAATTAATTGGGATGGAAGAACAATTACACTATTTAATTTGATTATGCATTAATGAGATTGTGGTTGACATGAACTGGTTAAATCAGATATGGTAATGGGTGATCTAAGCAAGCCTTGTATGTGGATGGGTTGGATGTATGGTGGTTTTGCTTGCTTTAGATCTAAAGACTGGTTCGCGGAGCGACCATCCAGGATTTACAGTGCCACCACGAGGCCAAGTATGGGTGCGGCATAGCTGATTAATTAGGGCTTTGCCAGTGCTATTTGGACCATTAAGGATGCTCGGGAAATGGGTAGTCTGATTGGGTTTGTTGATGATTGGTGGGACTACCCTGGGATCCGAATGGCTCAAGAGGGGCCCTTGGTTGAAGATGTGCTCAGTTGGAGACATCGCTACCGGTAAAACCTCAATGGGGGTCTAAATAGGCTAGTAATCCCTTTGTAAAGGCTACTTGTAATCTCTTGGCCACACACCGACGGAAGTGTGAGACGGCATAATAGAGGTTCTAGTCATCAAAAGGTGATAAAATCACAAACATGTGGGTAAAGCGGTACAACTTCTGCAGAGTGTGTCTAAAACTATCATGATAGTCGTGCTCCCGGTTATGAGCAACCTGTACCCTCACATGATTAGAGGAAACTCGGTATTGGGTTGGTATTATGGTTATGGTTGGTATTATGGTTATGGTTGGATATGGTTTAAACTATGACATTGAATATGGTTAATGGTATGATAATGATGGATATGGAATATGGATTGGTGCTACGTTATTAATTATGGTTTATGATGGGTTTATTCACATACATATATATTATATTGATTTTCAAATGTTTTAATGTACTTTTCAGCAATTGGCCATTATTATTGTCGTCATTTGAATCAGACACATGTCATACTTTCCACACTTGCTGAGTACAACATGTACTTTTGAAATCCCCCCCCCCCCCCCAACAGTTGCAGGTTAGGATTGAGAGTTTAATGATGATAATGCGGAATTCTAGGCCGTGTCTTTCGTCAGCTTTGCCTGTGGTGTTGATTGGAGCTGCGCTATACCCTATTGCTTATGATGCCTAGCTGTTCAGTTTGCTCAATTAGTTATTTCCGCTGCATTAATTTGAACTTGTCATTAATATTCATTAGAGCTTGTATTCGAGGATAATATGGTTTGTGTAATAAAATTTGGTTAATCAATCTTGTTTTGTGGTAATTTTTTGTATACTCTTTTGTGAATGCACTCATGTATGTGTGTTGAACGTCCTGGGCACACATATGCGTTTACTTGGTTCATTTTCAGAACCGGGTGTCACATCATTTCTGTACATAGATGTCGTCAGATTGAAGTTGGATGTATGGGTCATGCCTTTGCAATGAATATATCTAAGGGGTAGATGCATTTATCGCTTTCACAACGAAAGACATGATGGACAACATTAGAGGGACTATTTGTTGTCCTTGCAAACACTACACAAATGAAAAGAGATATAGCACAGATGAAGTGTTGAGGTCACATTTGATCACACATGGATTCATGGTGGATTATCGATGTTGGAACAAACATGGGAAGGAGGGGCTTAATGAAGCAGAGATGAGAGATATCTGGAGAGGGAGGTCCCTACTGGTGTCCAAGAAGATCACGACGAGGATGTAAACGAGCTAGATATATCAGGGTTCACCGATGACGATATTGAGTTTCAGGTGCATAACATAGAGGAGATGATAGTCAATGTGAACCATGTCTCTTCAGAAGATGCTCAACAAGCGGATGATGTGGTCATTGGTATGTTTCTCGCCAACTCCAACCCCGCAACTATGTTGTTTGATTCTGGAGCAACGCTTCATTCATTGCATCGAAGTATGTTGCCAAGTATAGTTTGCCTATCTCTCATATGAAGTTTGCTCTATTGGTTAAGTCTCCTGGAGGAGAGATGAGGACAAATATAGTATGTCCAAAAGTAAGCCTTGGAATAAGGGGGGTAGACTCCTCCGCCAACCTCATTGTTTTGGATTCTCAAGGATTGGACATTATACTTGGTATGGACTGGTTGAGGAAGCACAATGGAGTTATTGAGTGTGCCATGAAGACAGTGAAATTGACTAACGAGGAAGGGATCACCGTAGAATTTGAAGCATCTCAAACCGCACCGAAGCAATTGGAGCTGAATCATATAGACGGTGCCGCAATTGAGGAGATTCCGATGGTGTGTGAATTTTTGGATGTTTTTGGATGAGTTGCCAGGTATGCCACCTGATCGAGACATTGAGTTTATTATTGAATTAATACCTGGAACTGCACCTATAGCTAAGAGGCCGTATAAGATGCCTCCTATGGAATTAGCGGAGCTCAAGAAGCAAATTCAAGAGCAACTAGAGAAGGGTTTCATTCGGCCCATCTCTTCACCTTGGGGAGCGCCTGTTCTATTTGTGGACAAGAATGATGGATTCCAAAGGATGTGTGTGGATTACCGAGCTCTCAACAAGGTGACCATCAAGAACAAGTACACCCTGCCCCGTATAGAGGATTTTTTTGATCAGATGAAGGGTGCTTGTGTCTTCTCTAATATTGATTTGAGGTCGGGATATTTTCAAATGAAGATTAGACCATTGGACATACCCAAGACAGCTTTTAGGACGCGGTATGGATCTTATAAGTACACCGTGATGTCCTTTGGATTGACAAATGCACCTGCCTATTTTATGTACCTCATGAATAAGGTCTTCATGGAGTACTTAGATAGGTTCGTTGTGGTGTTTATTGATGACATTATGATTTACTCGAAGGTTGAGAAGGAACATGAGGAACACTTGAGGCTTACGTTGCAGAAATTAAGGGAGCATCAATTGTATGCCAAGTTCAACAAGTGTCAGTTTTGGTTGAAAGGGGTGTCATTTTTGGGTCATATCATCTCAGGAGGAGGAGTATCGATTGACCCCGGAAAAGTGAGAGACATGTTGAAGTGGGAACCGCCGCAAAATGTAAAGGAAATAAGGAGTTTTCTTGGAATGGCTGGATATTACCATCGATTCATCAAGGACTTTTCCAAGATAGCCAAGCCAATGACAGAATTGCTAATGAAGGGAAAGGCTTTCCAATGGACTCAAGCTTGTCAAAACAGTTTTGAGGAGTTGAAGAAGAGGTTGACAACAGCCCCAGTTTTGGTATTGCCGGATGTGAGCAAGAGTTTTGATATATATTGCGACGCCTCGAGACAAGGTCTTGGATGTGTGCTCATGCAAGAAGGTCAAGTGGTCGCCTATGCATCAAGACAATTGAAGAAACATGAGCAGAATTAGCCAACACATGATTTGGAACTTGCAGCCGTGATACACGCATTGAAAATTTGGAGACACTATATCCTTGGACATAGGTGTGAAATCTATAAGGATCAAAAGAGTCTTAAGTATATTTTCACACAAACGGATCTGAATTTGAGGCAACAGAGATGGCTAGAGCTTATCAAAGATTATGATTTGGCGATCAACTATCATCCGTGAAAAGCCAACGTAGTGGCCGATGCCTTGAGTTGAAAAGGAGTAAGTCATCAACTCACAGTTCGAGAGTTGCCATCTGAGTTATGTAAGGAGTTCGAACGGTTGAACCTCGGATTTGTGAATGAGATGGGAATAATGGAGTTAAATCCAACCCTGGAACAAGAAATTCGAGAAGCACAAGCCACAGATGAAGAGATCAAGGAAATCAAGGAAAGGAACGAAGAAGGGAGAGAATTCAGATTTGATGAAGATGAGCATGGTACCCTATGGCTTGGTAAGAGGATTTTTGTGCCTAATGTGAAGCGTATTCAGGAGATAATAATAACAGAGGCACATGACTCACCTTACTCAATTCACCCTGGTTGTACCAAGATGTACAAAGACTTGAAGACTTACTATTGGTGGGATAGCATAAAAAAGGACATAGCTGAATACGTAGCATTGTGTGATGTGTGCCAACGAGTCAAGGCGGAACATCAAAGGTCAGCTGGACTATTACAACCATTAAAGATCACGGAATGGAAGTGGGAAGAGATCGGTTTGGACTTCATAGTTGGTTTACCACGTACTCAGTCTGGTTATGACTCAATTTGGGTAGTTGTGGGTCGATTAACTAAGTCAGCTCACTTTATTCCCGTCAAGACCACCTATAATGGAGAAATTGGCGGAACTGTACATGGGAAGAATAGTATGTTTGCATGGAGTTCCAAAGATGGTCTCGGATAGAGGTTCACAATTCACTTCCAGGTTTTGGCAAAAATTGTATGAAGCTTTGGGAACGAGGTTGAATTTTAGTTTAGCATATCACCCTCAAACGGATGGACAAACCGAGGGGACCAATCAAATTTTGGAAGACATGTTAAGAGCTTGTGCTTTAAAGCATGGGAAAAGTTGGGACAAAAGCTTCCATTACGCGGAGTTCTCATACAACAACAGTTACCAAGCAAGCTTTAAATAGTCACCATATGAAGCGCTTTATGGAAGGAAGTGTAGGACACCTTTGTTCTGGAATGAGACAAGGGAGAATCAAGTATTTGGACCCGATGTGTTGCAAGAAGCTGAAAAACAAGTCCAGGTTATTCATGAAAATTTGAGGGTTGCTCAATCAAGACAAAAAGGCTATGCGGACAATAGTAGAAGGAAATTAACCTTTAAAGTGGGAGATTTTGTTTACCTCAAGGTGTCACCAATGAGAGGTCATAAGAGGTTTAACATAAGAGGCAAGCTAGCACCTCGTTATATTGGACCATTCTAGATTGTGGACAAGAGGGGAGAAGTAGCGTATAAGTTGGAGATGATAACTCATCTTTCATATGTCCATGATGTGTTTCATGTTTCCCAGCTCAAGAAGTGCTTGAGAGTACCAGAAAAACAAGTGTCAATGGAAGAATTGGAGCTAGAGGAAGATTTGACTTATGCCGAGCAACCGACCAAAATCTTGGAAACTAAGGAGAGGGTCACAAGGAACAAGGTTATTAGATGGTGTAAAGTTCAATGGAAGCGCCACACAAAAAAGAAGCGACGTTGGAATTGAAGGATGATCTCAAGAAGGAATTTCCCTATCTCTTCTCTTCCACGTCAAATCTCGAGGGCGAGATTCATTTTAAGGGGGGTAGGTTTGTAACACCCTCATTTTCAAGCATCATGCCCTACATACATTCATATACATGTTTAACATTTAACCACATAAAGAGGAATGAGTTTAAAATTGATTTGGAACAAAACCACACTTAAAATACTGAAAAGTGCGAACTAGTCCGATTTCTCTCTGACTAAAAATGGACTTGTCCATTTTTGGTGCGGACTAGTCCAATTTTGCCTCTTGAAACTTTTGGACTTGTCCGATTTTGTGCGGACTAGTCCGATTTTCCAAGAATCCTTGAAAATTTTCTAAGTCCCTGGACTTGTCCGGTGTTCCAGCGGACTTGTCCGTTTTCCTCTCTGACTAAAGTCGGACTTGTGTGATTTTAGGCCAGGCTTGTCCGATTTTCTCTCTGGACATTTTCAGACTTGTCCGATATTTCGCGACCCTGAATTGATCTTTTGTTTTACGACTTGTTTCTTGTGTTTCATGTTAAGTGGGCCTAGGGACGTCGTTGCCTAACTCTTTTAGAGCCCATGTGGGACTCAAAACCTGCCTCTACTCCTCTCAAACTCGAAATCCATCTAACCCTAGCCTCCACCTCTATATAAACAGCCCCACCCCTGGGCTTGACATCTATTTGCCACTTTTCCACCCCACCCAAACCCTTGTTCGTGGAGATCCACCACCAAGGAGGGAGGAGGAGATTCCAAGCAAGAAGAAGAGGAGGAGGAAACGAAAGAGGATCAAGATCTCTATCCAGTTTCGTTCTTCATCACCAATTCATCTCCAAGTTCATCCCCAACCCTAGATCATCAAGATCCAAGTGTTACCTCCAAGTTTCTTGATTCATTGGAGTTCTAAACACCTGGTATACCTTCTATTCTCTTTTTCTTAAGTGAATCCAACCCCGTTTTCACCAAATTTACATCGATCTAGAAAACCCTAGTTCGCTAGTTCTGCGAAGTGCGGACTAGTCTGGCCTTCTGCAGACTAGTCCAATTTTGCTGACTAAATTGTGTTGAATCGAATCTAAAAGTAGATCTAATCAAATCCAAACCCGTATAAACTTGTTAAAAGCTATTAGAACTAGATAGTGATCATTAAAAGCAATCTATTAACAAGTTCTACCTTGCATTTACATCAATCATGCATGTCATGTCATATTGAGTAATATTTATGCACTCTTTGATTGTGTTTCATGTTTGTATGTTTATTGTGTGGATTAGACGGATTTGCGCTAGAGAGTGCCACGGAGGATCTCAAGCACCAAGAGTTTGGAGACTTTGACCCTCATCAACAGCAAGAGCAAGGCAAGTGTCCTTGAAGCATATTGATCCTGTTTTAAAATAAATGTCTTGTTTGCAAAACTGCATGGTTGTGTCAATTTGATGGGAAACCCTATAGTAGGAAGTTTACTAGTTTTGTTAAACCACCCTTGTCACCTGGAATATATGATAGAGAGTCGGGATGGGATTTTTACCTTTTTGTTTCGCTTAATTAATTGGGATGGAAGAACAATTACACTATTTAATTTGATTATGCATTAATGAGATTGTGGTTGACATGAACTGGTTAAATCTGATATGGTAATGGGTGATCTAAGCAAGCCTTGTATGTGGATGGGTTGGATGTATGGTGGTTTTGCTTGCTTTAGATCTAAGGACTGGTTCGTGAAGCGACCATCCAGGATTTACAGTGCCACCACGAGGCCAAGTATGGGTGCGGCATAGCTGATTAATTAGGGCTTTGCCAGTGCTATTTGGACCATTAAGGATGCTCGGGAAATGGGTAGTCTGATTGGGTTTGTTGATGATTGGTGGGACTATCCTGGGATCCGAATGGCTCAAGAGGGGGCCCTTGGTTCAAGATGTGCTCAGTTGGAGACATCGCCACCGGTGAAACCTCAGTGGGGTCTAAATAGGCTAGTAATCCCTTTATAAAGGCTACTTTGTGATCTCTTGGCCACACACCGACAGAAGTGTGAGAAGACATAATAGAGGTTCTAGTCATCAAAAGGTGATGAAATCACAAACACCTGGGTAAAGCGGTACAACCTCTGCAGAGTGTGTCTAAAACTATCATGATAGTCGTGCTCTCGGTTATGAGCAACCTGGACCCTCACATGATTAGAGGGAACTCGGTATGGGGTTGGTATTATGGTTATGGTTGGTATTATGGTTATGGTTGGATATGGTTTAAACTATGACATTGAATATGGTTAATGGTATGATGGTGATGGATATGGAATATGGATTGGTGTTACGTTATTAACTATGGTTTATGATGGGTTTATTCAAATACATATATATTATATTGCTTTTCAAATGTTTCAATGTACTTTTCAGCAATTGGCCATTATTATTGTCGTTATTTGAATCAGACACATGTCATACTTTCCACACTTGCTGAGTACGACATGTACTTTTGCAATCCCCCCCCCAACAGTTGCAGGTCAGGATTGAGAGTTTAATGAAGATAATGCAGAATTCTAGGCCATGTCTTCCGTCAGCTTTGCCTGTGGTGTTGATTGGAGCTGCACTATACCCTATTGCTTATGATGCCTAGCTGTTTAGTTTGCTTAATTAGTTATTTCCGCTGCATTAATTTGAACTTGTCATTAATATTCATTAGGGCTTGTATTCGAGGATAATATGGTTTGTGTAATAAAATTTGGTTAATCAATCTTGTTTTGTGGTAATTTTTTGTATACTCTTTTGTGAATGCACTCGTGTATGTGCGTTGAACGTCCTGGGCACACATATGCGTTTACTTGGTTCATTTTCAGAACCGGGTGTCACATCATTTCTGTATGTAGATGTCGTCAGATTGAAGTTGGATGTATGGGTCGTGCCTTTGCAATGAATATATCTAAGGGGTAGATGCATTTATCGCTTTCACAACGAAAGACATGATGGACAACATTAGAGGGACTATTTGTTGTCCTTGCAAACACTACACGAATGAAAAGAGATACAGCAAAGATGAAGTGTTGAGGTCACATTTGATCAGACATGGATTCATGGTGGATTATCGATGTTGGAACAAACATGGGGAGGAGGGGCTTAATGAAGCAGAGATGAGAGATTCATATCTGGAGAGGGAGGTCCCTACCGGTGTCCAAGAAGATCACGACGAGGATGTAAACGAGCTAGATATATCAGGGTTCACCGATGAAGACATTGAGTTTCAGGTGCATAACATAGAGGAGATGATAGGCAATGTCGAGAGACATGGCGATGATGATCGTACAGTAATGGTGAACTTTCAAATTACAATAAGATGATCGAAGACTCAAAGAAGCCATTGTATCATGGTTGTGCGGCTAAGTACAACAGACTGTTTGCAATGGTAAAACTTTTCCAGTTGAAGGCAAGCAACGGATGGAGTGATTGTTGTTTTAAGGAATTGTTGACGCTCCTTAAGGACATGTTACCCCAAGGCAACGCAGTCCCTACGACAATTTATGAGGCAAAACAGATAATCTGTCCACTGGGTTTGGAGGTAGAGAAAATTCATACGTGCAAGAATGATTGTATTTTATATCATGGTCCTCAGTACGAAGACCTCGACAAATGCCCTATTTGTGGAGTGGACAAATTCAATCGTAGGAAAGACGACGGTGATGACGAGAACTGCAATAGAAGAAAAAGAGGGCCTAAAAAGGTGTTTTGGTACTTTCCTACCATTCCTCGTTTGAAGCATTGGTTTGTAAACAAGAAGGAGTCAGAATTGTTGCGATGGCACAAAGAGAAGCATAAGCAGGATGCTGGAATGATAAGACATCCTGCTGATACCACATAGTGGCGAAACATTGATTCACGAAATCCTGAATTTGCCATTGATTCGAGGAATGTTAGGATCGCAATGAGAACCGATGGCATGAATCCTTTTTTGAACTGTAGCACACATAGCACATGGCCAATTGTGCTTACAATTTTGAACCTTCCTCCTTGGTTGTGCAACAAACGGAAATATATTATGATGTCAGGACTGATACCGTGGCCATCGACGCTACATTCCAATGAAGCACCCGTTTCGGTGTATGAAGGATAATTTCAATAGTGACACTGAGAGGAGGCATCCTCCACCTCACATCACGGGTCATGAAGTCTATGAAATGTTCAAGGATATCCATGTCGTCCTTGGTAAGCGGAGAAGGACTAGCAAAAATACTAGCGAAGATGACATGTGGAAGAAGCAATCTATTTTTTGGGAGCTACCGTATTGGAAAGACTTATACGTCCGTCATTCGATTGATGTGATGCATGTTGAGAAGAATGTGTGCGAGAGCCTACTCGGAACATTGCTTAACACGGATGGGAAAACTCGGGACCATGGACATGCACGGGCAGATCTAAAGAAAATGGGAGTTAGGCCGGAGTTGTGGATCGATGACTCGGTAAAAGGAACGGAACTACCCACATCATGCATCACCCTTTCAAAAAATGAAAAAAAAAGAGTTTTGTGAGTTCTTGAAAAATGTGAAAGTACCATCCGGCTACTCGACGAACGTTTCAAGGCTTATTTCATTTCCAGATCTAAAAGTAGCTCCTGGTGTGAAATCTCATGATTACCATGTATTGCTTACACAAATGATTGCTGTTGGAATTTGGAATATCTACTGGTCAATTTTCGGGAGGCTATAATGAACTTTTGCTTTTTCTTCAATGCAATTGGTCAAAAAGTACCATGTGAAGAAGATCCCGAGTCATTGGAAAAAATGCACTATGAGACTTTATGCTTCCTTGAGATGTATTCTCCACCTGCCTTTTTCGACATCAGCGTCCATTTCACAACTCATCTTATTAAGGAGATAAATCTACTTGGCCCTATGTTCCTTCACCAGATGTATGCTTACGAGAGATTCAACAGTATACTAAAGTCCTTCGTTAGAAATCGAGCTTACCCTGAGGGCAGCATGGTACAAGGACACTCTATAGAGGAAGCTGTTGAGTGGGCTCTAAACTACACTGACCCAGGTAACCCGATTGGTGTTCCCAAGTCTTGTCATAAGGGGAGGCTCACAAAAAAGGGACCATTGGGAAGAAGGTTATAACTCGAGATTCACATTTATTCCTCTGCACTTATTTCCACGTGTTGCAACACATATCCATTGTGTTGGAGTACCTCGATGAGCACAAGGAGGTGGTGCTTAGAGACAATCCTGGCCACAATGAATCATGGTTAGCAAATGAACACAGGAGAAAATTCATTGGCTGGTCCGGGATTCGATTTCTCACTCATCGGATACTCAAACAAGTAGGTACCTAAAAAGGTTGGCTCGTGGTCCTATATTCACAGTTATTACATATCAATGGTAGGACATAAATGGATACATGTTCTACACTATAGAACAAGATTAGAAAAGCACGTATCAGAATAGTGGTATCCGTGTTGATGCCTATAACACTGCGGGCCAAGACAAAGACATGTACTATGGTCAAATACAAGAGATCCGGGAGCTTGACTTTCAAGGATTCAAGATTCCTCTTTTCTGTTGCAACTGGGTTGATGGAATCAAAGGTGTTGTACAAGACAAGTACGGTTTCAGTAGCGTTGATCTTAACCATTAAGGATATAAGTGGGAGCCTTTTGTGTTAGCAGAACACGTTTCTCAAGTGTTCTATGTTCCAAACACAACAAATAAAAGACTTAAGGTGGTTATACATGGAAAATGACGAATCGTCAGAGTCGAGAATGGCGTCGATGAGGAAGAGTTTGACCAATTTCATGAGATTCCTCCTTTTGTCACCTCGATGATCAAGCTAAGAATACCATCAGCCAACGAACTTCCTTACTTGCAGAACAGTCACCATGAAAAAGTAAAGAATTTCAAAAAACCAAGACCGCAACGTAAAGTACCAAATTGATTGTGTGTAAAAATATTTAAGTATGTGAAAATATGGTCAATTGAGTGAAAAATTGACTTCCACTTGGATATTTGTGTGATATATGCTCAAATGTGTGAAAATATTGCCATTTTAGTGAAAATTTGACTTTCATTGGTCATATGTGCTCTGTTTCTTATGGAGAAGTACTGATACACTGTGTTCTATTTATTAAGGAAGCAGTACTGAATGTAGCACTTGGTTCCCCCTGAAAAATGGGAAAGTGATGCGAGACGATCCTCACAACGGCGCGTCTCTCAGGCAAGATAATGTGAGACGCGTTTTCAAAAAGAACGTCTGACTTAGACTCTGCCTAAAAGGATACTAAAGTGATGCGAGACGCGCCTCAAAAAGGCGCGTCTCTCAGACAAGATAATGTGAGACGCTTTTCCAAAATGATCGTCTCTGATTTAGACTCTGCCTAAAAAGATACGAAAGTGATGCGAGACGCGTCTGTCAGTACCCTGCGTACCAGATACCCCTTGGAACTGCAAAGAGTGCAAAGGAACTCCACCTATCTGAGTTGAATACTTCTGAAGGCCCCACATGTTACTCGTAGCAGGACCTGCTTCCCTCATATGGTTAGTCCCAGTGCCGCCACGTCTATCATAAAACCGGAACTACAATCCATACATGGGAATGCTCCGGACTGGATACCTGTGTGGCACCCCCGGACCTAACCCCCGACAGAGGGAAGCTCCGATATCGACACATGTACAACAGCACCGAATCTACTAGTCCATGACGGTAAGCTCCGAAGTTGCCACATGTCCAACCGTCGGACCTTCGGCCTTCATAGGCAGATTTGTGGACCTCCAATGGCTCAGACCTTCAAGGGACATTTAAGGCTTCAAGACCTGATTATGTGTCATTAGTGCTATCTTAATGACACACGATCGGAGGACCCTTAATACTAGTAACTCCACCATTAAGGCGCGTTACCACGCTATTAAGGGGAATTAAGTACATTAAACTGTGTATTAGGCATCCGTAACTGCCAGGGCCACATGTCGGGTCAGGCTAATGATGTAACGGCCAGCCCTTGTGCTATAAAAGGACTGATCGAGTGATACACGGGGACACTCTAGTCTGAGGTTCGCGCTCGGGGGTCTTTGGTCTCTCTGAATGGCGCTCTCAGACTCTCATACACTCAATACAATAACAACACACCCATGTAGTAGGGTATTACGCTCAGGCGGCCCGAACCACATAAATCCTTGTGTCAAGTCGCTATCTTGTTCTGAATCTCTGCGCGCCCTAACCGAACTAAGAAACTCCACAGGCTACTAACATTAGTACCATGGGAATTGTCGGAACCAGCATCCGACATTTGGCGCGCCAGGTAGGGGGTGCCTGAGATTCCAAGATGGGGAATTCTGCTGCTGGATCATCCAACGGTAACCACTCTAAGCAACCTGCTGGAGGCAATCCCTCCAACATTCAACAGCCAGCAGGTGCTGTAGCCACAGCAGGAGTCATATCACCGCCGCCACCATCCGCTCCGGTGAATCAACCCGAACATCAAGATGGGGCGCCTGCGTCGATCACTGCATCGACGAACAACAACCCGCATTGCTGCACGTGCTCTTTTCCAACGTCCACCACCTCGAGGAGCACCCCAGGGTGCAATGGAGCAGTGGAGAGCTGATGTGGATCATCTGGTTGCAACAGCAGCTGATGGCATCAGCAATCAATGTCCTCCCCCCTCAGGGTGGGCCCCATCATAGCTTTGGACCTTGTCGGGTAGACTCGGTCTGCAAGCTTCGCAGCGCAGGAGACGTGTTGCATCTCAACAGGTGACATCGCTGCCTTCCGGGGTGCGACGTACTCACACGGTAACAAGGCTTTCGACTCACGACCTCTGGGCGGAGCTCGATCGTCGCTATCGGCAACAGGACAGTCGTGTCCACATCGAGCGTGCTCGCGAGAGGCGAGAGGCACGGGACACTCCTGCTCCTCAGGGAGAAGGAGGAGGTTGTTCTGCCTTGTCCATGCACCTACGCATGATCAGATGGCTGCAGAAGTTCTGGCCTCACTTGCCGGAGAAATTTGACGAGACTGTCAACCCCGCCGAATTTCTTGAGATCTACTCCACCGCTATCCTTGCGGCTGGGGGAAATGAGGCCGTGATGGCCGATTATTTCCGCCTGACTCCATCAATAGTTGGGCGGAGTTGTGCCAACAGTTCACTGCCAATTTCGAGAGCTCATACACCCGACCAGGCATAAAACTGGATCTTTTTACTGTCAAGCAAAAAGGGGGAGAGTCCTTGTGATATTTTATCCAGA
Source organism: Tuctoria greenei (assembly GCA_036927565.1). Lineage (NCBI taxonomy): Eukaryota > Viridiplantae > Streptophyta > Magnoliopsida > Poales > Poaceae > Tuctoria > Tuctoria greenei. The sequence continues at coordinate 29,417,223 of JAYESD010000006.1, read as the reverse complement.
GGTTCTCCTAGGTACGAAATACAATTCCTTTTATCTCAAGCACTTCTGTTATTGTAGCATTCAGACAGGGCGTTCGAGAAAAGAAAATGTTGTAGAAGCTGGCGACCAAGGAAGTCACTAGCATCACGGAACTCTTCAGCTTGACAGACAAGTGTGCCAAGGCTGCGGAGGGCCGTGAAATGCACTCCAAACCACCTCCGGAGGCCAACAAAAAGTCCTCCAAGGGTGAAACCACTACCTCCGGGAGTGGCAAGAAGAAGAAGAAGTCCGACGGCAAGAAGAAGCCGTCAGCCGGCACACCTACTGCTACAGTTGCTGCAGCTCCGGGTGGCCGGGGGCCACGCCTTGAGAAACAACCTCGGCTGTCGTCTGAAGACGGTGGCTGCTCCAAGATGTGGTGTCCCATACACAAGACGGACAGGCACAACCTGGAAGACTGCTGAGAGGTCTAGAACCTTGCCGAGTGTTACAACAAGCGCTGGGAAGAAGCTCCTTTCCATCAAAGGGAAGGAAAACAAAAAGTCGACGAAGCTCCGGCTGGAAAGGAGTTAGGCTTTCAGGACTCCAAAAAGGTCTTAAAGGCTGTTTACACCTCCGTTGACGACGACTCTGACATCTCTGACAACGAGCGTCGGAAGACCATGAACACCATATTTGGTGGATCGTGGGACATCACTTCCCACCGTATCCTCAAGACAATGCGGCGGGACATGGCCTCTGTAGCTCCCACCGCCAGGGCGGAGCCTCATCGGAAGTGGATGGATACTGCCATCACCTTCGATGGTTTGAACTGCCCTCGGAACATGATCAGAGCTGGCCAACTTCCACTGATGGTATCTCCAACCATCAATAACATCCAGCTCCACCACGTAATGGTGGACGGAGGTTCGGGGCAGAACCTCATAAGCTTCAAAGCCTTCGTCAAGCTTCAGCTCCAACCTTTGGATCATCGCCCCTCCCGACCTTTCTCAGGAGTAGGTCCGGGAGCCATAACCACACTCGGTGCCATTACTCTCCCGGTGACCTTTGAAACTCGGGACAACTACAAGACTGAGAAGTTGGTCTTCAACGTGGCACAGGTCAACTTGCAATTCAACGCCATCTTGGGTAGGCTAGCTTTGTACAATTTCATGGCTGCTGCTCATTATGGCTACTTGGTGTTGAAGATGCCAACACCCTCAGGCATTCTCCGGATCCGCGAAGATCGCACCGCCGGAGTTACGGCTCTGGAAGAACTCCACGCACTTGCTACAGCGCAGGAGGAAGAATATGGAAAGGAGCAAGCTACGAAGCCCCCGAGCATTCTTCATTGAGGCTCAACTTCCGCACCCCGTGTGCAATTAAGCGGCGACAACGACATTCCCATCAAAGTCATCCAAATTGGTTCCGACGCTGCTCAGACCACCCATATATCTGGAGGCCTGAATGACAAATAGGAACTCGCACTCATCACTTTCCTCCGGGCTAATGTCGACGTGTTTGCCTGTCAACCGTCACAAATTCCTGGGATCCCTAGGGAGGTGATTGAGCAAAATCTGAAGATTTATCCTGATGCTCTACCTGTACATAATAAGCCTCAGAAGCAATCAGTAGAGCGACATAACTTCATACGTCAAGAAGTGTAACACCCTCATTTTCATGCATCATGCCCTACATACACTCATATACATGTTTAACATTAACCCACATAAAGAGGAATGAGTTTAAAATTGATTTGCAGCATTTAAAATTGATTTGGAACAAAACCGCACTTAAAATGCAAAAAAGTGCGGACTAGTCCGATTTTACTGAGGACTAGTCCGATTTCTCACTGACTAAAAACAGACTTGTCCATTTTTGTTGCGGACTAGTCTGGTTTTGCCTCTGGAAACTTTGGGACTTTTCCGATTTTGTGCGGACTAGTCCGATATTCCAAGAATCCTTGAAAATTTGCTAAGTCCTTGGACTTTTCTGAACTACTCCGATGTTCCAGCGGACTTGTCCGATTTCCTCTCTGTTTAAAGTCAGACTTGTCCGATTTTAGGCCACACTTGTCCGATTTTCTCTTTGGACGATTTCGGACTAGTCTGGTCCTTTCCGAACTTGTCTGATATTTCGCGACTCTAAGTTGATCTTTTGTTTTACGACTTGTTTCTTGGGTTTCCCGTTAAGTTGGCCAAGGGACGTCATGCCTAACTCTTTTAGAGCCCATGTGGGACTCTAAAACGGCCTCTACTCCTCTCAAACTCGAAATCAATCTAACCCTAGCCTCCACCTCTATATACACAACCCCACCCCTTGGATTGACATCTATTTGCCACTTTTCCACCCCACCCAAACCCTAGTTCGTGGAGAGCCACCACCAATGAGGGAGGAGAAGATCCCAAGCCAGAAGAAGAAGAGGAGGAAACGAAAGAGGATCAAGATCTCCACCAAGTTTCGTTCCTCATCACCAATTCATCTCCAAGTTCATCACCAACCCTAGACACCATGATCCAAGTGCTACCTACAAGTTTCTTGATTCATTGGAGTCCTAAACACCTGGTATACCTTCTATTCTCTTTTCCTTACGAGAATTCAACCCCTAATCTCCAAATTTACATCGATCTAGAAAACCCTAATCTACTGATCTCACAGAGTGTGGACTTGTCCAGTCCCTAGCAGACTAGTCCGATCTTTCTGGTTAAATTGTGTTGAGTTAATTCTAAAATTTGATCTAATCAACTCCAAACCTGTTTAAACTTGTTAAAATCTATTAGAACTAGTTAGTGATCATTAAAAGCAATCTATTAACAAGTTCTACCTTGCATTTGCATTAATCATGCATGTCATGACATATCGAGTAATATTTGTGCACTCTATGATTGTGTTTCTTATCGTGTATGTTTATTGTGTGGATTAGACGGATTTGCGCTAGAGAGTGCCGCGGAGGATCTACAGCACCAAGAGTTTGAAGGCTTTGACCCTAATCAACCGCAAGATCAAGGCAAGTGTCCTTGAAGCATATTGATCCTGTTTTTAAAATATATGTTTTGTTTTCCAAACTGCATGCTGTGTCAAAATGATGGGAATCCTATGATAGGAAGTTTACTAGAATTGTTTACCCACCCTTGTCACCTGGAATTTATGGTAGAGAGTCGCGGTAGGCTTTTTACCTTTTTGCTTCGCTCAATTAATTGGGATGGGAAAACAACATTACATACTTAATTAAGCATTAATGATAATTTGGTTAATGTGAACTGGTCAATATGATATGGTAATGGGTGACCTAAGCAAGCCTGGTATGTGGATGGGTTGGATGTCATGGTGGTTTGCTTGATTTAGATCTAAGGACATGTTCATGCAAGAATAAGCCAGGACTACCGTGCCACCACGAGGCCAAGTATGGGTGCGGCGTAGCTGATTAATTAGGGCTTTGCTAGTGCCGTTTGGACCATTGTGGATGCTCGGGGAAGGGGTAGTTGGATTGGGTTTGTTGATGATTGGTGGGACTACCCTGGGATCCGAATGGCTCAAGAGGGGGCCATTGGTTGAAGATGTGCTCTGTAGGAGACATCGCCACCGGTGAAACCTCAGTGTGGTCTAAATAGGCTAGTAATCCCTTTGTAAAGGCTATTTTGTGATCTCTTGACCACACACCAACGGAAGTGTGTAATGTGACCGACGGGTCATAGGCTTAAGGGAGGTTCTTAGTCACCAAAAGGTGATGAAATCACAAACACGTGGGTAAAGTGGTACAAACTCTGCAGAGAGTGTTAAAACTATCATGATAGTCGTGCTCCCGGTTATGAGCACCTGGACAACTTCCATGATTAGAGGGTACTCGGTAGTGGGAGGGTACCACCACCACCCTCTCATAACCGGTTGGGAGAGTTTATGAGGACTAGGCCGCCAACCTTTGCTCAAGCTGCTGACCCTATGGATGCGGATGATTGGTTCATGTACGTGGAGAAAAAGTTAGCTATTGTCCAATGCAATGACCGGGAGAAGGTGATATTTGCTTCTCATCAACTCGTTGGAGCAGCTGCGAATTGGTGGGATGCTTATTGCAATGCTCACGAGAACCAAGAGAGAATTACCTGGGCGGAATTCAAGGAGAGTTTCCGTTCTCATTATGTGCTGGAGGGAGTTATGATCTTGAAGAGGCAAGAATTTGATAATTTAAGGCAAGGAAGATCAAGCGTGAGTGAATATCTCCACAAGTTCACTCAACTCTCAAGATATGCGCCTGAGGATGTTAGTCGGGACAGCCGGAAACAATACTTGTTCATGAGGGGCTTGAACAATGAGATCCAAGTGCAACTTCTCAATTGTGATTATGCAAATTTTCAGAAGCTTGTGGACAAAGCAATTGTGGTTGAGAACACGATTCGTGAGATGGAGCAAGACAATAAGAGAAAGGCGCCATATCAAGGACAACAACAAGGGAGTAATGTGAGCCCTCGCTTTGCGCCGCCCAATGTGCCTTATTACAGCTCCTCTATTCCTGCTCAACGCCCTGGATTTGCACCACGCCCAACTCAGTTTGTGCAGCAGCGCCTTGTCATGCAAGCACCTAGGCCTCCAATGCCTTATGCGCCTTGTGCTAACTTTTCCTGCTGCAAATGCTCAAAACCAAGCTCGTCCCAATAATTCTGGTGGAGTTAAGAAGTGCTATACTTGTGGAGAAGCTGGACACTTTGCGCATCAATGTCGTAAGTCAGGCCTTGGTCAAGGAAGCAATGCGCCGAGGCAAAACCCAAGACCCAATGGAGGAGCGCCACAAGGAAGCCGTGGACAGCAGAATTTTGCTCGTGGCAACGTGAATCATGTCTCTACGGAGGATGCTCAACATGCGGATGACGTGGTCATTGGTATGTTTCTCGCCAACTCCAACCCCGCGACTATGTTATTTGATTCTGGAGCATCGCATTCATTCATTGCATCGAAGTATGTTGCCAAGTATAGTTTGCCTATCTCTCATATGAAGTTTACTCTATTGGTTAAGTCTCCTAGAGGAGAGATGAGGACAAATATAGTATGTCCAAAAGTAAGCCTTAGAATAAGGCGGGTAGACTTCTCCGCCAACCTCATTGTTTTGGATTCTCAAGGATCTGACATTATACTTGGTATGGACTGGTTGAGGAAGCACAATGGAGTCATTGAGTGTGCCACGAAGACGGTGAAGTTGACCAATGAAGAAGGGATCACCGTAGAATTTGAAGCATCTCAAACCGCACCAAAGCAATTGGAGCTAAATCATATGGACGGTGCCGCAATTGAGGAGATTTCGGTGGTGTGTGAATTTTTGGAAGTTTTTCCGAACGAGTTGCCAGGTATGCCACCTGATCGAGACATTGAGTTTGTTATTGATTTAATACCTGGAACTGCACCTATAGCTAAGAGGCCGTATAGGATGCCTCCTATGGAATTAGCGGAGCTCAAGAAGCAAATTCAAGATCAATTAGAGAAGGGTTTTATTCGCCCAAGCTCTTCACCTTGGGGAGCGCCCGTGCTGTTTGTGGACAAGAAGGATGGAACCCAAAGGATGTGTGTAGATTACCGAGCTCTCAACGAGATAACAATCAATAACAAGTATACCTTCCCATGTATAGAAGACTTGTTTGATCAGATGAAGGGTGCTTGTGTCTTCTCTAAAATTGATTTGAGGTCGGGATACTTTCAAATGAAGATTAGACCATCGGACATACCCAAAACAGCTTTTAGAACACGGTATGGATCTTATGAGTACACCGTGATGTCTTTTAGATTGACAAATGCACCTGCATACTTTATGTACCTCATGAATAAGGTCTTCATGGAGTACTTGGATAAGTTCGTTGTGGTGTTTATTGATGACATTATGATCTACTTGAAGGATGAGAAGGAACATGAGGAACACTTGAGGCTTACATTGCAGAAATTGAGGGAGCATCAATTGTATCCCAAGTTCAACAAGTGTCAGTTTTGGTTGAAAGAGGTGTCATTTTTGGGTCATATCATCTCAGGAGGAGGAGTATCGGTTGACCCCGGAAAAGTGAGAGACGTGTTGAAATGGGAGCCGCCGCAAAATGTCAAGGAAATAAGAAGTTTTCTTGGGATGGCTGGATATTACCGTCGATTCATCAAGGACTTTTCCAAGATAGCCAAGCCAATGACGGAGTTGCTAATGAAGGGAAAGGCTTTCCAATGGACTCAAGCTTGTCAAAACAGTTTTGAGGAGTTGAAGAATAGGTTGACAACAACCCCAGTTTTGGTATTGCCGGATGTAAGCAAGAGTTTTGATATTTATTGCGACGCATCAAGGAAAGGACTTGGATGTGTGCTCATGCAAGAAGGTCAAGTGGTTGCATATGCATCGAGACATCTGAAGAAACATGAGCAGAATTACCCAACGCATGATTTGGAACTTGCAGCCGTGGTACATGCATTGAAAATTTGGAGACACTACATCCTTGGACATAGGTGTGAAATTTATACGGATCATAAGAGTTTGAAGTATATTTTCACACAAACGGATATGAACTTGAGGCAACAAAGATGGTTGGAGATCATCAAATATTATGATTTGGGGATCAACTATCATCTGGGGAAAGCCAATGTAGTGGCTGATGCTTTGAGTAGAAAGGGAATAAGTCATCAACTCACAGTTCGAGAGTTACCATCCGAGTTATGTAAGGAGTTTGAGAGGTTGAACCTCGGATTTGTAAATGAGATGGAGATGATGGAGTTAAACCCAACCTTGGAGCAAGAAATTCGAGAGGCACAAACCGCGGATGAAGAGATCAAGGAAATCAAGGAAAGGACCGAAGAAGAGAGAGAATTCAGATTTGATGAAGGCGAACATGGTACCTTATGGCTCGGAAAGAGAATCGTTGTGCCTAATGTGAAGCATATTCGGGAGACGATACTAAAAGAGGCACATGACTCACCTTACTCTATTCACCCTGGTTGTAGAAAGATGTACAAAGACTTGAAGACTTGTTATTGGTGGGATATCATGAAGAAGGAATAGCTGAATACGTAGCATTGTGTGATGTGTGCCAACGAGTCAAGGCAGAACATCAAAGGCCAGCTGGATTATTGCAACCATTGAAGATCCCGGAATGGAAGTGGGAAGAAATCGGTATGGACTTCATAGTTGGGTTACCATGTACGCAGTCCGAGCATGACTCAATTTTGGTAATTGTGGATCGCTTAACCAAGTCAGCTCATTTTGTCCATGTGAAGACCAAATATACAGCTGCACAATTGGCCGCAATATACATGGAGCATATTGTGTGTCGACACGGAGTCCCGAAGAAGATCGTGTCGGATAGAGGTTCTCAATTTACATCCAGGTTTTGGCAAAAATTACATGAAGCTTTGGGAACAAGGTTGAATTTTACTTCAGCATATCACCCTCAAACGGATGGACAAACCGAGAAGACCAATCAAATTTTGGAGGACATGTTAAGAGCTTGTGCTTTAAAGCATGGGAAGAGTTGGGACAAAAGCTTGCTATACGCAGAATTTTCATACAACAATAGTTACAAAGCAAGCTTGAAAATGTCACCGTATGAAGCACTTTATGGGAGGAAGTGTAGGACACCTTTGTTCTGGAATGAGGCAGGAGAAACTCAAATATTTGGTCCGGATGTGTTGCAAGAAGCCGAAAAGCATGTCCAAATAATTCGTGAAAACTTGAGGGCTGCTCAATCAAGGAAAAAAGGCTATACGGACAATAGGAGAAGGAAATTAGCCTTTGAAATAGGAGATATTGTTTACCTCAAGGTGTCCCCGATGAAAAGTCATAAGAGGTTTAATATAAGAGGCAAGCTCGTACCTCGCTACATTGGACCATTCAAAATTTTGGACAAAAGAGGAGAAGTAGCGTATAAGTTGGAGATGCCAACTCATCTTTCAGATGTTCATGATGTCTTTCATGTTTCCCAACTAAAGAAGTGCTTGAGATCACCGGAAGAACAAGAGCCAATGGAAGAATTGGAACTAGAAGAAGATTTGACTTACGCCGAGCAACCGATCAAAATCTTAGGAACTAAGGAGAGGGTCACAAGGAACAAGGTTATTAGATGGTGTAAAGTTCAATAGAAGCACCACACAGAAAAAGAAGCGACGTGGGAATTGGAGGATGATCTCAACAAGGAATTTCCCTATCTTTTCTCTTCCGCGTCGAATCTCGAGGGCAAGATTCATATTAAGGGGGGTAGGTTTGTAACACCCTCATTTTCATGCATCATGCCCTACATACACTCAGATACATGTTTAACATTAACCCACATAAAGAGGAACGAGTTTAAAATTGATTTGCAGCATTTAAAATTGATTTGGAACAAAACCGCACTTAAAATGCAGGAAAGTGCGGACTAGCCCGATTTTACTGAGGACTAGTCCGATTTCTCTCTGACTAAAAACAGACTTGTCTGTTTTTGCTGCGGACTAGTCCGGTTTTGCCTCTTGAAACTTTCGGACTTGTCCGATGTTGTGCGGACTAGTCCGATATTCCAAGAATCCTTAAAAATTTGTTAAGTCCTTGGAATTTTCTGGACTAGTCTGGTGTTCCAGTGGACTTGTCCGATTTCCTCTCTGTTTAAAGTCGAACTTGTCCGATTTGAGGCCAGACTTGTCCGATTTTCTCTCTGGACGACTTTGGACTAGTCCGGTCATTTCTGGACTTGTCCGATATTTCACGACTCCGAGTTGATCTTTTGTTTTACGACTTGTTTCTTGGGTTTCTTGTTAAGTGGGCCTAGGGACGTCATGCCTAACTCTTTTAGAGCCCATGTGGGACTCTAAACCGGCCTCTACTCCTCTCAAACTCGAAATCCATCTAACCCTAGCCTCCACCTCTATATAAACAACCCCACTCCTTGGATTGACATCTATTTGCCACTTTTCCACCCCACCCAAACCCTAGTTCATGGAGAGCCACTGCCAAGGAGGGAGGAGAATATCCCAAGCCAGTAGAAGAAGAGGAGGAAACGAAAGAGGATCAAGATCTCCACCAAGTTTCGTTCCTCATCACCAATTCATCTCCAAGTTCATCACCAACCCTAGATCACCAAGATCCAAGTGCTACCTCCAAGTTTCTTGATTCATTGGAGTCCTAAACACCTGGTATACCTTCTATTCTTTTTTCCTTACGATAATTCAACCCCTAATCTCCAAATTTACGTCTATCTAGAAAACCCTAATCTACTGATCTCGCAGAGGGTGGACTTGTCCGGTCCGTAGCGGACTAGTCCGATCTTTCTAGTTAAATTGTGTTGAATTAATTCTAAAATTTGATCTAATCAACTCCAAACCTGTATAAACTTGTTAAAATCTATTAGAACTAGTTAGTGATCATTAAAAGCAATCTATTAAAAAGTTATACCTTGCATTTGCATTAATCATGCATGTCATGACATATCGTGTAATATTTGTGCACTCTATGATTGTGTTTCTTGTCTTGTATGTTTATTGTGTGGATTAGACGGATTTGCGCTAGAGAGTGCCGTGGAGGATCTACAACACCAAGAGTTTGAAGGCTTTGACCCTAATCAACCGCAAGAGCAAGGCAAGTGTCTTTGAAGCATATTGATCCTAATTTAGAATAGATGTTTTGTTTGCAAAACTGCATGCTGTGTCAAATTGATGAGAATCCTATGATAGGAAGTTTACTAGAATTGTTTACCCACCCTTGTCACCTGGAATTTATGGTAGAGAGTCGCGGTGGGCTTTTTACCTTTTTGCTTCGCTTGATTAATTGGGATGGGAAAACAACACTACATACTTAATTAAGCATTAATGATATTTTGGTTAATGTGAATTGGTCAATATGATATGGTAATGGGTGATCTAAGCAAGCCTGGTATGTTGATGGATTGGATGTCATGGTGGTTTGCTTGCTTTAGATCTAAGGACTGGTTCATGCGAGAATAAGCCAGGACTACAGTGCCACCACGAGGCCAAGTATGGGTGCGGCGTAGCTAATTAATTAGGGCTTTGCTAGTGCTGTTTGTACCATTGTGGATGCTCGGGGAAGGGGTAGTCGAATTGGGTTGGTTGATGATTGGTGGGACTAACCTGGGATCCGAATGGCTCAAGAGGGGGCCCTTGGTTGAAGATGTGCTCTGTAGGAGACATCGCCACCGGTGAAACCTCAGTGTGGTCTAAATAGGCTAGTAATCCCTTTGTAAAGGCTATTTTGTGATCTCTTGACCACACACCAACGGAAGTGTGTAATGTGACCGACGGGTCATTGGCTTAAGGGAGGTTCTTAGTCACCGAAAGGTGATGAAATCACAAACACGTGGGTAAAGTGGTACAAACTCTGCAGAGAGTGTTAAAACTATCATGATAGCCGTGCTCCCGGTTATGAGCACCTGGACAACTTCCATGATTAGAGGGTACTCGGTAGTGGGATGGTATTTGGTATGGTTATGGTTTGGTAATGGTTATGGATGGTTATGAATTGAACTCTGGTATTGAATATGGATATTGGTTTATGATGATGGATATGGAATATGGACTGGTATTATGATATTACTTATGGCTTATGATGGGTTTGATTCATATAAATATAATATATTGCTTTTCAAATGTTTTAATGTACTTTTCAGCACTTTGCCATTATTATTGTCGTCATTTGAATCAGCCACATGTCATACTTTCCACACTTGCTGAGTACGACATGTACTCACTCTTGCAATCCCCCCAACAGTTGCAGGTCAGGATTGGGAGTTTAATGGTGAGAATGTGGAGTTCTAGGCCGTGTTCACCGTCAGCTTTGCCTGTGGTGTTGTTTGGAGTTGCGCTATGCCCTATTGCTTATGCTGCCTAGCTGTTTAGTTTGCTTAATTAGTTTATTTTCGCTGCATTAGTTGTACTTGTCATAAATATACATTGGAGCTTGTATTCGAGGATAATATGGTTTGTGTAATAAAATTTGGTTAATTAATATTGTTCTGTGATAATTTTCTGTATACTCTTTTGTGAATGCACTCGTGTATGTGTGATGAACATCTTGGGCACACATATACGTTAGCTTGGATCTTTTTTGGAACCAGGCGTCACAAGAAGTGAAGAAGTTGCTCGAAGCTGGATTCATCCGGGAAGTCTTCCACCCAAAGTGGCCAGCAAACCCAGTCGTTGTACCCAAGGCCGGCGGGAAGCTTCGGATGTGTAACGACTACACAACACTGAATAAGGCATGCCCAAAGGATCCATTTCCACTACCTAGAATAGATCATATAGTGGATTCCACCTCCGGGTGTGAATTACTGTGTTTCCTAGACGCATATTCTGGGTATCATCAAATCAGAATGTCTAGGGAAGATGAAGAGCATACTGCCTTCATCACAGTAGATGGATTATATTGTTACACTGCCATGTCATTCGGTCTCAAAAACGCTACTTCAACGTTTGTGCGAGCTATGTACAAAACTTTTGGAGAACTCATCAGGGATGCAGTGGAAGTGTACGTCGATGACATCGTCGTGAAGATCAAGAACAAGGAGTCATTTCTCGACACCTTGCAAGCTGTCTTCGACAAGTTGCGAATCACACACACAAAGCTGAACCCAGACAAGTGTGTCTTTGGGGTTAGCTCTGGAAAGCTTCTTGGATTCTTGGTGAACCACCAAGGAATAGAGGCGAATCCGGTGAAGATTAAAGCTATTGAAGACATGCGGCCACCAGCTCACATCAAGGATGTCCAGGAGCTGACTGGGTGTCTAGCTGCCCTCAGTCGGTTCATCTCAAGACTGGCGGAACGGGCGCCACCCTTCTTCAAACTATTGAGGAAGTTCGGACCATTCCAATGGTCTGAAGAAGCATAAAAGGCATTCTAAGAGCTGAAGCAGCTCCTCACCACTCTTCCATCTTTGGTAGCTTTGAATCCTGGTGAGCCACTTTTACTTTACATTTCAGCAACTGACGAAGTTGTCATCATGGTCCTGGTTGCGGAAAGACCAGAACCATCCCCAGTTCAGGAATCCAGACCCCTCCGGGAAGGTTCGAAGCTACCTGAAGGCGAGTCTAGGTCCCAGCCCTCAGACCCGGATCCTTAAGGTGAGAAGTCAGAGGATCAACCTACTTCAAATGAAGGAGTTACTGTTGCTGAACAAGAAGATTCTTATCCTTTTGGGAGGGTTCGGGTCACTTCAAAAAAAGCTACGGGTTCCTCTAGCAAGAACTGGGAGGTCCCCGAAAAAGGTCCGGACCCCTCCGGGAGGGTCCGGGTTGATGAGGAGGAAGCTCCGGGCCCATCCGGGAGGTTCCAGACAGTTCAGCGCCCAGTGTACTTCATAAGTGAAGTACTTCACGATGCAAAGACTCGGTACCTAGAGGTGCATAAGATGCTCTACGCAATTCTTATTGCCTCTAGGAAGCTTCGTCACTACTTCCAAGCTCACAAGATTTCAGTGGTAACCTCTTATCCACTGCGTGCAATCTTGCATAACCCCAATTGTACTGGGAACATTACAAAGTGGGCAGCGGAATTGGCCGAGCTCAATCTTGAATTCGTCCCAAGACAAGCGATCAAGAGTCAAGCATTGGCAGACTTTGTGGCGGAATGGACCCCCTCTCCATCAAATCCTGGGGGCCTAGTGAGCAGAAACTGGAACCTAAGGTTCCGGTCTTCACTGAGCCTCACTGGACTCTCTACTTCGACGGCTGCGTGCAGAAGCAGGGGGCTGGAGCTGTAATCCTTCTCCTTGCTCCAACCGGGGAGAAGGTCAAATACATGGTTCACCTTGAATTCAAGGCAACCAACAACATGGCGGAGTATGAAGCACTAATCTATGGGCTCAAGGTGGCACTAGCATATGGTGTCAAGCAGATGTTAGTAAAGCCTGATTCACAACTCATTATAAACAAGTTAAAGGTGAATGTTGCTGCAACAACCCTCAACTAGCTTCATATCTTCTTGAAGTCCAGAAGCTTCAGAAGGATTTTGAAGTCCTGGATCTTTGCCATGTCCAGCGTCTCAACAACGCTGAAGCTGATGAACTCTCGACGAAAGCTTCAAGTAGAGCTCTGGCTCCCAACGGAACCTTCGTCCGGATATTGTCAAGACCAACAGCTCAGCCCACCGCACTGAGCGAAGGGGGCGAGACTAGCACCTCGAAGCTGGCGGTCCCGATGGCCCTGTTACCATGGCGTCCATCAAGGGTCGTAGGTGCTACAAGAAGCTCCGAGCAATACAACATGCAAGACTCAGAAGCTCAAGTTAGCTCTAATGCATGGATCTCGGAGATCCGGAGCTACTTGAAAGACAACATACTTCCTAAAGACAATGTATCTGCTGATCGGATAGTCAGATTGGCTAAAAGATACACACAAGTGGAAGGAGATCTCTACCGGCGTGGTGCCAACGGCGTCCTAATGCAGTGCATTACAAGGGAAGAAGGTCGCGAGCTCCTCGCGGAAATCCATGGAGGGAAGTGTGGGAACCACGTGTCTTCCCGCACTTTGGTCAGTAAAGCCTTTTGGCATGGTTTTTACTGGCCTACAGCACTCCAAGATGCAACTGAGCTAGTGAAGAAATGTGAAACATGCTAGTCCCATGCAAAAAAATTCACACACCAACTCAACCTCTACAAATGATACCTCCGACATGGTCATTCGCTGTGTGGGGTATGGATATTTTGGGACCGTTCCCAAAAGCCATCGGAGGTTACAAGTACCTGTATGTCACCATCAACAAGTTCACCAAGTGACCGGAAGCAACTCCAGTTGTGACTGTAAACAAGCAATCAACTATCAAGTTCTTGCAGTCCATAGTATGCAGATTTGAAGTCCAAACAAGATCATAACTGACAATGGGACCCAATTCACATGTTCTGCATTCCAAGGATATTGCGAAGACCTCGGCATTCAAGTCAGCTACGCTTCTGTGGCTCACCCGGCAAGCAATGGACAAGCTGAGAGAGCAAATGCAGAAATTCTAAAAGGACTCAAGATGCGCACATATGAGCGATTGAAAAAATGTGGAGCCAATTGGGTTGAAGAGCTTCCGCCCACCTTTTGGGCAAACAGGACAACTCCAAACCGGTCAATCGGAGAGACACCCTTCTTCCTGGTGTACGGAGCTGAAGCAGTCCTTCCTCCGGAAATCATCTTGGGGTCGCTCCGGGTCCGGACCTTCGACGCATCCATGCAGGACCAGCTCCGGCGTGAAGACCTTGACCTCATTGAATAGGGAAGGTGCCGAGCAGCTGTTCGAAATGCACGATACCGCCAAGCGCTCCAGCGTTATCACCAAAGGCATGTGCATAGCCGATAGCTCGAGGAAGGCGATTTGGTGCTACAGAGAATACAAACTTGAGAAGGGTTAAACAAACTTTCCCCCAGCTGGGAAGGACCCTTTTGAGTGATCAAAGTATCACGTCCTGGATGCGTTCGCTTGGGAACCGAGGATGGGACACCGCTTCCTAATCCATGGAACATTGAGCACATCCGTAAGTTTTACGCTTAATATCACGGAGGTGAGTCTGTAATTACATATGATGTATGTTATAGCGTCGTTGTACAGAGACGGGTAGCTCCTCCGGGAGGACAGCCAGACCTTCCGAGGAAGGTCCGCAAAGTTCAAGCAACACTTGACACAGTCTCAGAACTAAAAGTGTAGCTACGTACCCTGGGTCAAACAAGAAATGTAACACCCTTAGCTTGGTTCCATACCCTAAGAGTGTACTTGTCTCCCCTGTATCCCGGATCTATAATGAAAAACATCAATATGTGAAAACAAACTCCACGTGCATTTATTTTTTACAGGCTCATTCTTTTTTATTTTTCTCTTTCTTGTCTATAACAAAGTTGTGCAATTCCTAAGAAATTTAGCTCGAACAATTCATATATAATTCAAGTTGCATTGTTAATTCTTTCGGATCTTAACATTGTTGAATGGCCTACTCGCCTGAACGCCAAGCCAATCTAGGTCCAGAGTGTGCTATCGGCTTAGCCTGGTCCTGCACCCTAAGTACGCCACTCTACCTACACCCCAACGGGCCTAAGTAAGGTGAGTCCAGAAAACGATTGGACATGAAGAAAATAAACAAATGCGCTTGATTCTATATAGAATTGTTGTCGACCTAAAATTTCATATGGGAATAGTAAGTCACAAATGAGTTATAGACAAGAAATGAATTTTACAATTTTTCTTGACTTCATTGTGCAGGAAAAATAAAAAAATCTCATGATGATGGTGAACGATGCCGGAGCTATCAAAGCTTCGACATCCCCCAAGGGGGCCCGCCGTCGATGTTTTAAACATTGATAGTGGGCGCTGCCAGAGCTATCAAGTTCCGACAAATCCAGGAGGCCAGCCGTCAACGTGAAGAAATAAAAAGAATTGAAGAAGAGATGGTAGAAGGACAACCTAATGGGGTCTGCTGACGACGCTCTACGTGTTGACAGTGGTCACTGCCGGAGCTACTAAGCTCTGACAACCCCAGGGGGCCCCTGCTATCGACGCAACAAAACTTCAGACCTATACTCTACAAGTTTGAAGCACTCAAGTCTTCGACAAAATTCTACATCCTTTTGGTACATGTTCGCAATCAAATTGTGTACATCTACCAGAGGGCCGAGTAAGACAAAGGTCGAAGACAAAAAATGAAATTAATAAATTTCTTGGATTTCATTCATTTGAAGACAAGAGATTACAAAATTGGAGAAAAGAAGAGAAGATACAAGTGGGAGCTAAAAAGAGAAAGTCCTAAGTTCTATGGAATAATGAGGCGACCTTTTGGGCAACCTCCGACACGCTGGTCTTGGCGGCGTCTCCCTCTCCGCCGATGGGACCTTCAGGCACCGGGTTTAGTGGGAAGTGAGGATCTCGGCTTGTGTAGCATGTCAGCATGTATTCTGCGACGTTCTTCACTAGGGATTTTCTTTCAGTTTCCAAATGATCCACGATGACATCGCCCATCGCGCCGAGTTTGTTGTCAATCGAGCTCGGCGCCTCCAATGCATGGTCAAGATCCAGTTCCGAATTGTCCGTACGCACAGGACTAAAGCCCAGCGGTGTCAGCGTGATATTGGCTTTGCCCAAGAAGTCCCATACTTGTTGGGACTCCGCAGCCCTTGAGCCCCGAATCTCCTCGAAAGACCTTCGGGCTGACGCAAGCTTCGAACCCTCCCGGGCAAGGCGCTCGACCTCCTTGGCGTGCTGTTGAATACTCTCAACAACTTGCTTTTCAAGGTCGCCAAGCTCCTTCTCCCGGACGTGGATCCAATTTCGGTGGTCAACCATGTCTTTCTCCCAGCCTCGCACCTTCTTCTCCCTGGCAGTGACTTCGACCTCCCTTTTAGTAAGGTCTTGTCCCTACTGCCATGCCTTCTCCTCTTCGCCCTTGCAGCACTCCTCCAGCTTCTTGGTGCGCTCTGCAAGGCTCTTGTCACTCAAAGCAAGCCTTTGGGCAAGCTCCTCCTCCCACTTCACAAGGTCATCCCTCAACTCCAGGAGTTTTTTTCTCTTCGTCTTCGAGCTTCTTCTCTCGCTCATCAAGACCCTCCCGGCGCTTGACAAGGCCTTCGTGGATGGTATTGAGGTTCTCCTGGCGACCATTCGCCGCCTCATTAGTAGCCAGGGCTTGTTCGTGTATAGCCCGGGACTGATTGTCGAGGGATCGCACCATGCTTTCCCTGTCATCTAGCAGCTGGCCCCAGTACTCCATCCGGGCCCTCTCCCTCTTGACCCACTCCTTGTCATCGGCCAGCCTTGTTTGCGCCAGCTTGGTCTCGAATTGGAGTCGGTTGCGCCACCTCCTAAGAGTTTGGCGCTCCTCCTCGAGGGCGTTGCTGTCGTGATAAAATGCAAGCCGGACCTGACGAAGGCTGGAGCAAGCATTGTCAATGGATAGCGACAGGGGGATTGGCTCCGGACCTGCCGGGGTCCTCTCCCCTGACTCCAGCGCGTTCTCCAAAATAAAAATTGGGTCCCACTAGGACCGGCCTCTAGGAGTGCTTCGGTCATAGTCGAGGTAGGTCCTGCAACGGTAGTTTCTACCTCTGGAGTCAGCTCCGAAGGTCCTGCCACCAGGTCATCATCAACTGGTCCCTCAGGCAGAGGACTGGCCGCTTCATATTGGCACCCTTGCTCAGGAGCAGGTACCTCCAGAACTACCACCTCCGGAACAGGCAGTGAAGACCCAGCCGGAGCTGAGGCCATCTCCGGCTCCAACGTTGCTGCTTCCTCCACTGCTGGTTCCTGCACCAGCGCTTCGATCTCCACCGGTTCGGGTGCCGGCACCTCCACGTCAACCGGCTCAGGCACCGGAACTTCATGAACCACCGGCTCCACTGCCAGGGCTTCAGTAACATCTGGCTCGAAGGATGGAACTTCAGCTACCTCCAGCTCTGAGGCCAGAGCGTCCATCATCGCAGGATCCAAAACCGGAGCTTCAGCCTCCGGAGCTGGTGCCACTGGTACGTCTTGATTCCCGTGGTCCGGCGCTACCACAAGAGCTTCGAGAGATGTGTCGAGGTCTAGAACCACGAAAGCTGGCTCCAAAGCCACCGCGACCTCAACCACCACCTGGGGTGACGCTGGAATTGGAGCAGGAGCCTCCGTCTGCACAGCATCAGCCGCTGTCACAGGAACCGGAGCTTCAGCCCCATTTTTGGATGTCGTGTGGATGAAGGATAAAGAAACTCAAAATATGGTTACAACAAAAATAACAAACTAAGGTAAAAAAAGCAAATTTACCTTGGAAGGCTTTCGCTCCAGCTAGCGCAGAACCTCTTCGCTGGATGCTTAGAGCCCGACCCAGTCACAACTGGTGTAGTAACTCCGGAAGGCTCTTCAGAGCTTGCTGCCACCGTAAGCGACGTATCGATTGGGGCCCCTCTCAACTGAGAAGTACCCTCGGACCTAGAGCCCTTAGCTGGCCCTAGTGCCGGAGTCACCTGGTCGGAGCTGGCGTTTCGGGGAGACGCCGATGCTGGAGTTGGTGTCCCCGTCGAAGACCTCCCGCACCAAGGAGAAGGGACTGAGGCAGACAGAGCTGGCCTCACGGAGCTTCCGTCAGCACGTCTCAGCTTCCTCTTCCGGTCGGAAGGTTCAACGAGGTCCTTGCCCTTGCCAGTGTCTTCAACCCATCGGCTCGGAGAAGAAAGGGCTGCCCTTTTAGAAACTCTGGAGATTTCTACCTCGGAGGTTGGTCGTCTTTCCACCAGGCCCAAGTCATCCAACAACGGCATCCTCCTCCAGAGCTCTCTGCTCACCTCTGGTATCATATTCAGAGGCAGAAAGGCCGCCAGTGGAGACACGTCATCAGGGCTGATGTTCCCATGCTGAAATTTCTTGAGATGGATCTTCAGAGCTTCCTGGCCTAAGTTGGTGTTCAAACCAACCTCGATGCGATTGTGATCCATCTCACTGTTGAAGTCCCATATAGGTCGCTCCCTGGCCCTCAGCGGGGCTCACCTATTCGCTAAGAAGTTGTCGAAGACCATCTGGGGGGTCACCCCACCTTCGACGCACTCTTGGATTCTATCCAGAATGGGCCTGTACGCCCTCGACAGCTTGGGAACTTCACTCCAAATGTTTATGTCGACGTGGGGGAGGCCTTCAGACAGTTCCAGCCTCTCGTGTCCCTCCACGGAGATGACCACCCAGTCTTTCTTCGAGTCGTCCTCTTTGCTGGAAGGAAAAGGCCTCAAGTACATGAGGAGGCAGTTTTTCCGCTTCATGAAGTAGTAGAAGCCGATGAACTCCTTGCTCTTTCCGGTGGAGTGGACCGTGAAGAAAGTCCGAAACAACTCCACGCAAGGAGGCACACCCACCCACATCTCGCTAAAGTGGACGAAAGTCGCCACTAGCAACATCGAGTGGGGGCCAAGATGGTGAAGCTGCAGACCATATAAATCTAGCAGCGTCAATAAGAAAGTAGAGAAAGGTGGGATCAAACCCGCCATGGCATACCCAAGGAAGTACACCATATCTCCAGCACGCTCCTTCTTGAAGGGGAGCTTGCCACAGTGAATGTCGCGGTCGAAGGAGTCACTGGACCACCCCATGTGGGTCCGGACCTTCGACAACTCCTCCTTGCTCCTGATGCGGCTCTTGGGAAGTCCCAACTCCATCACAGCACGGCGGGGCGAAAGAGAAAAATCAAGTGAAGGTTTGGAGGATTCGAGCACAAGTTCAAATGAAGGCGTAAGGAACCCTCAAACCATGTGCGCTTTCCCTCTTAAGTAAGCCCCCGCAATGCTTGGATGGAAACTGCAAAAAGGCCAAGGATACATTTCAAAATTTACACCCTACCAATGACGAAGGGGCCTGGGGCCACCCAGACGATCAAGTCGAGGTCCTTACCCCAGGCAAATAGTTGTCATGATGAGTGGGGAAACCCAAGGGCGGCAGCCTGATAGGGCGCGCGGAACCGATACAGTTTTCGTAATGGGAACCGGCGACCTTCAACTGCATGAGATCCGCACGCGCAAATCTCACCTGCCACGTCCAGAAGATACCACGCGACGATGGTTTAACTGCGAACTATCACCTCAACGGTACATCCAAAAACCCTTGAAGACAAGGCGCAAAAATCGAAAGATGGACCCACCTCTGGCATAACGACTTAATCCAAAGGATCTCTCCCAGAGGTGGGCCCGGGGGCCGCTGTGGGTACCCTGCGTACCGGATACCCCTTGGAACTGCAAAGAGTGCAAAGGAACTCCACGTATCTGAGTTGAAGACTTCTGAAGGCCCAACATGTTACTCGTAACCGGACCTGCTTCCCTCATATGGTTAGTCCCACTACCGCCACGTGTATCATAAAACCGGAGCTACAATCCATACATGAGAATGCTCCGGACTGGATACCTGTATGGCACCCCCAGACCTAACCCCCGACATAGGGAAGCTCCGGTACCGACAGGTGTACAACAGCACCGGATCTACTAGTCCAAGACGGTAAGCTCTGAAGATGCCACGCGTCCAACCGCCGGACCTTCGGCCTTCACAGGCAGATTGGTGGAGCTCCAACGGCTTAGACCTTCAAGGGACATTTAAGGCTTCAAGACCTGATTATGTGCATTAATGCTATATTAATGACACACGATCGGAGGACCCTTAATACTAGTAACTCCACCATTAAGGCGCGCTACCACTCTATTAAGGGGAATTAAGTACATTAAAATGTGTATTAGGCATCAGTAACCGCCAGGTCCACATGTCGGGCCAGGCTAACGATCTAACGGCCAGCCCTTGTGCTAAAAAAGGACTGGCCGAGCGATACACGGGGACACTCTGGTCTGAGGCTCACGCTCGGGGGTCTTTGGTCTCTCTGACTGGTGCTCTCAGACTCTCATACACTCAATACAACAGCAACAACACACCCGTGGAGTAGGGTATTACGCTGAGGCAGCCCGAACCACGTAAATCCTTGTGTCAAGTCACTATCCTGTTCTGAATCTCCGCGCGCCCTAACCGAACTAAGAAACTCCATGGGCTACTAACAGTAGTACCAGGGGAATTGCCGAAACCAGCATCCGACAGTGCCTAACAAAGGCGAGTCTCTCAGGCACCCGAATGGCATTATGGCAACAAACGCACATTAATTCAAATGAAAAGAGACGCGCTTTCCTAAAGTGAGACACGCTTAACGGTGGTTCTTCTGAGGCGTGTCTGCAATAGTTGCCTTATGGTACTTTTAGCTCTCTCGCATGCTCTCTTCGCAACACGTAGCACTACTTTTCACTTTTCATGCACGCTAATCTCTTCTTGCTTGATGAGGACATCACAACAGCGGAGTCGCACATTGAACTGCAAGAACCAATCACAAGAGCACGAGCACGGTTAATAAATCAGCAGGTGAACTCGTTCGTAACTTCCTTTGCATGTGAGTTTGAGAATATATTTCTATGTGATGATTTAATAACAATGGAGAAGATCAACAAGTTAAGGGAAGAGGCCTTGAGAATGCGGAGAACCCGCTGGGACGTCCACAAGTTGATGGAATCAGTTTACAACTCCGACTCGAGTTCAAGTCGGAGTCCAGGAGCAGACCACCTCAAAATGGACGCACATGATGCATACAGACTCTGTTTTCGACGTTATACATATGCACGGAAAGAGGAGAAGATAAAATTTCCAATTGCTCTAGTCTCACCTCAAAATACCTCCGCAGTAATCGGGAATCGTAGAAACAAGTCAAGTCCAGATTTTTCTCCGGTGTTGCGCCATTGAATCGGGCCTTTGGGCCTTGTACCCCGTACATTAGGGACGCTGTCGATACCCTGCGTACCGGGTACCCTTTAGTACCACGAAGAGTACAAGAGAATTCTACCTGAAGGAGTTGAAGGTATTCTTGGATCCCACATATCACACTGCGGCGGACCTGCTCCCCTCATATGGCAAGCTCTTGAGCTAACACGTGTAAAGGAAAGCCGGAGCCAAATTCCCAACAAAGGGAAGCTCCGGCGTCAACACGTGTACAACGGATCCGGACCTAACCCCAAGCAGAGAGGAACTCCAGTGCTGACACGTGTACAGTAGCCCCAGACCTAACCCCCCCGTAAGGGAAAGCTCCAGAGCTTCCACGTGTGGAGCCTTCGGACCTTCATCAACGCGTACACAGGCAGATCTTCTTCAGCGTGAGCCATCAGGTGTAATTAAAGCAGCAGTTACAAGATGTAACTACGTGTTGTTAATGCTATATTAACGACACACAATCAAGAACACTGTTAATAGGGGTAACGCAGCCATTAAGGCACATTATCACACTATTAATCATACTTAATACTCTTTAGACAGTGTATTAGGCCATTAAATATGCCAGGGCCACATGTCGGGCCAGTCAAGCTTTGTAACGGTCAGCCCTTAGAACTATAAAAGGGTTGTACCGCACGAACATCAGGGATAGACTGATTGAATTTGATCCTAGCTGACCAGTTCGCAATACATCAACACAAACCCCGTAGAGTAGGGTGTTACGCTCAGGCGGCCCGAGCCACGTAAATCTCTGGTGTCATCATCTTGATCTTGATCTCTGTGTACCCCAACCATAAAAGAACCTCCGCGGGCTACTTCTTAGTGGGTCCGGGGGAAGTGTCATATCTAACACTTTCACATTTGGTGCGCCAGGAAGGGGGGGGGGGCAATCCCGAGATAACAAGATGGTGAATTCAGCTGCTGGATGTTCTAATGGCAACCATACTGGACAACTTGCTGGAGGTAATCCCTCCATTGTACAACAACCAGTAGCTGCCATTGTTCTAGCAGGCGCTATGGTGCCAAAGCCACAATCTGTTCCAACAAACACTGCAGGTCAACAAGATGGAGCATCTGCGTCGATTACTGCATCGACAAACAACAACCCCGAGCACGCGCTCATTGCTGCGCGAGCTCTTCTACAACGCCCACCGCCTCCAGGTTCACCCCATGGTGCTATGGAGCAGTGGACAACAGATGTTGACCATCTGGTTGCAGCTGCAGCTGCAGGCATCAGCAATCAAGGTCCTCCCTCTTCGGAGCGAGCACCTTCACAACGACGGACCTTGTCCGACCGACTTGGTCCACAAGTCTCACAACAAAGGATACGTGATGTATCTCAGTAGGTGACTTTGTTGCCTCCCAGGGCACGACACACCCACACAATTACCAGGATTCCGACTCATGACCTGCGGTTGGAACTGGATCGCCATTATCGGTAGCAGGACGGCTGTGTCCACACTGAGCGCGCTCGTGAAAGGCGAGAAGCTCGGGACAACCCTGCTCCTCAGGGAGTAGGAGGAGGCTGTTTTGCCCTGGCCATGCACTTACGCATGGTCAGATGACCACATAAATTCGGGCCTCACCTACCGGAAAAAATCGACGGGACTGTCAACCCCGCCGAATTTCTTCAAATGTACTCCACTGCCATACTGGCAGCGGGAAGTGATGATGCTGTAATGGCCAATTACTTCCCGGTGGCTTTAACTGGGACTGCAAGGTCCTAGTTCATGAGTCTTCCACCCGACTCCATTAATAGTTGGGCGGAGCTATGACAACAATTCACTGCCAACTTCGGGAGCTCCTACACCCGACCCGACACTGAATTGGACATGTTTGCTATAAAGCAAACATCAGGGAATCACTATGGTCCTTCATCCAGCGGTTCTCTTAGGTACAAAATACCATCCCTTCAATCTCGAGCTCTTCTCTTATCATTGCATTCAGACTGGGCGTTCGAGATAAGAAGATGTTGGAGAAGCTGGCCATTAAAGAAGTTATCAGCATCACGGAACTCTTCAGCCTAGCTGATAAATGTGCTAGCACTGTGGAGGGCCGTGAAATGCATTCTAAGCCAGCTCTGGAGGCCAACCAGAAGTCTTCCAAAACTAAAGCTACTACCTCCGGTAGTGGCAAGAAGAAAAAGAAGCCCAACGGCAAAAAGAAGCCGTCGGCAGGCGCTCTAGCTGCTGCTGCAGCTCCTGGAAGCCGGGGGCCATGCCCCGAGAAGCGACCTCATCCTTCATCAGAGGACGTCAACAGTTCCAAAGCATGGTGTCCGATTCATAAGATAAACCGACACAGCTTGAAACAATACTGGGAGGTTCAAAACCTTGCTGAGCGCTACAACAAGCACCGGGAAGAAGCTCCTTTCCGTCAAAGGGAAGGATAACAAAAAGTCAACGAAGCTCTGGCTGAAGAGGAGCTAGGTTTCCAGGACCCCAAAAAAGTCTTGAAAGCCATTTACAACACTGTCGACGACGACTCCGACGTCTCTGACAACGAACGCTGAAAGAGCTTGAACACCATCTATGGTGGTTCTTGGGACATCACCTCTCGCCGCATCCTCAAGACAATGTGGCGGGACATGGCCGTGGCAGCTCTCGCTGCTAAGGCAGAACCGCATCGGAAGTGGATGGATACACTCATCATTTTTTATGCTTTGGACTGCCCTCAAAATATGATTGGGGCAGGCCAACTCCCGTTGATGGTGTCACCCACCATTAACAATATCCAAATCAACCATGTAATGGTGGATGGAGGTTCCGGTCTAAACCTCATAAGCTTTGAAGCTTTCATTAAGCTTCAGTTCTGGCCCTTGGACCTTTGCCCATCCCGACCTTTCTCTGGAGTAGGCCCGGGAACCATCACTCCTCTCGGTTCCATCACACTCCCAGTGACCTTCGGGACCCGGGAGAACTACAGAACTGAGAAACTGGTCTTCGACGTCGCGCAGATGAGTCTGTCTTTCAATGCCATTTTTAGCAAGCCAGCTTTATACAGGTTTATGGTTGCTACCCATTATGGTTACTTGGTGTTGAAGATGCCAACACCCACGGGCGTTCTTCAGATCCGCGGAGATCGTACCGCAGGAGTTACTGCACTAGAAGAACTCTATGCGCTTACCATAGCGCAAGAGGAAGCATCCGGTAAGGATCCAACTCCGAATCCTCCAAGCATTCGTCACAAAGGTTCTACCTCCACACCTCGTGTGCAACCAAGCGGCGACGCCGACATTCTCATCAAAGTTGTCCAAATTGGTTTTGATGCTGCTCAGACTACCCGTATATCGGGGGGCTTGAACAACAAATAGGAACTCGCACTCATCACTTTCCCCCGGGCTAATGTCGACGTGTTTGCCTGGCAACCATCACAAATGCCTGGGATCCCTAGGGAGGTGATTGAGCACAATCTGAAGATTTACCTAGACACTCGGTCTGCACATCAGAAGTCCCGGAAGAAATCAATCGAGCGACAAAACTTCATCCGACAGGAAATCAAGAAGTTACTCGAAGCTGGATTCATCCGGGATGTCTTCCATCCAAAATGGATGGCAAAACCAGTTGTTGTACCCAAAGCCGGCGGGATGCTTCGGATGTGTATCGACTACACCACCTTAAATAAGGCATGTCCAAAGGATCCATTTCCACTACCTAGAATAGATCAGATAGTGGACTCCACCACCGGGTGTGAGCTATTGTGTTTCTTAGATGCATATTCTGGATATCATCAAATCCAAATGTCTAAGGAAGATGAAGAGAATAATGCCTTCATAACAGTAGATGGATTGTATTGTTATACTGCCATACCATTCGGTCTTAAAAATGCTGCTTCAACATTTGTGCGAGCTATGTACAAAACATTTGTAGAGCTAATTAGAGACTTGGTGGAGGTGTATGTTGATGACATTGTCGTGAAGATCAAAAACAGGGAGTCACTCCTTGACAACTTACAAGCCGTCTTCGACAAGCTGCGCACCACGTGCACCAAGTTGAACCCAGACAAGTGTGTCTTCGAGGTTAGCTCCAGAAAGCTTCTGGGGTTCTTGGTGACTCACCGAGGAATTGAAGAAAATCTAGTGATGATCAAGGCTATAGAAGAAATGCGGCCACCAGCCCGCATTAAAGATGTCCAGAAGCTAACTAGATGCCTAGCTGTGCTCAGTCGGTTTATCTCAAGACTCGCAGAACGGGAACTACCCTTTTTAAAACTCTTGAGGAAGTCCGAACCTTTTCATTGGTCTGAAGAAGCAGAAAAGGCACTTCAAGAGCTGAAACCACTCCTCACCACACTACCAATATTGGTAGCTCCTAATCCTGGTGAGCCTTTACTTCTTTACATTTCGGCAACCACCGAAGTTTTCAGTATGGTCCTGGTTGCAGAAAGACCAGAGCCACATCCGATTCAAACGTTCGAACCCCTCTGAGAGGGTCCGGAATCACCTGAAGACATGACTAGGTCTCAGCTCCCAAACACGGAACCTCAAAATGAAGTCCTAGGAGATCAACCTCTTTCGTCTGAAGAGGTTTACCTGGCTAACCAAGATATTTTGGATCCTCCTAGTGAGATCCGGGTTGAACAAGAAGGAGTTTCGGACCCCTTCGGGAGGGTCCAAGAAGCACAACCTGAAGGTTTGGAACCCTGCAACAGGATCTAGGTCGATGGAGAGGAAGCTCCGGGTCTTCTGAAAGGGTCCGGACCATCCAACGCTCTGTGTACTTCATAAGTGAGGTACTCCACGATGCCAAGACAAGATACATTGAGGTGCATAAACTGCTTTACGCAGTTCTTATTGCCTCAAGGAAGCTTCATCATTACTTCCAAGCCCACAAAATATCAGTGGTAACTTCTTTTCCATTACGAGCAATTTTGCATAACCCTAATTCTACTGGAAACATAGCAAAGTGGGCAGTGGAATTGGCCGAATTCGATCTAGAATTCGTGACAAGACAAGCAATGAAAAGTCAAGCCTTGGCTGACTTTGTGGCGGAATGGACCCCCTCTCCATCAAACCCTAGGGGCCAAAGTGAGCAGAAACCAGAGCTCAAAGTTTCGGTATTCACCGAGCCTCACTGGACTCTCTACTTCGATGGCTCCGTCCAGAATCAGGGGGCCGGAGCTAGAATCCTTCTCCTGGCTCCAACCTGGGAGAAGGTCAAGTACATGGTACACCTTGATTTCAAGGCAACCAACAATATGGCACAATATGAAGCCCTCATCTATGGACTCAAGGTGACACTATCTTATGGTGTCAAACAACTGTTGGTAAAGGGAGATTCACAACTCATCATCAAACAAGTGAAAGGTGAATGTTCCTGCAACAATTCTCAATTAGCTGCTTATCTCCTTGAAGTCCAGAGGCTTCAGAATGACTTCGAAGTCCTGGATCTCCATCATGTTCAGCACTTCATAACTCTGAAGTCGACGAACTCTGGACGAAACCTCAACCGGAGCTCTGGCTCCTGACGGAATCTTCGTCCGGAGGTTGTCAAAACCAACAGCTCAACCTGCCAAACTGAGCGAAGGGGGCGAGACCAGCACCTTGAAGCTGGCGGTCCCGGTGGCCCTACTACCATGGTGTCCACCAACGGTCGTAGGTGCTTTCGGAAGCTCCGAGCAACCCAGCACGCAAGACTCAGAAGCTCAAGTTAGTTCTGATGCATGGATCTCGGAGATCCGGAGCTACTTGAAAGACAACATCCTTCCTGAAGATAGTGTATCTGCTGACTGGATTGTCAGATTGGCTAAAATATACACGATGGTAGAAGGTGATCTCTACCGACATGGTGCCAATGGCGTCCTAATGCGGTACATTACAAGAGAAGAAGGTCGCGACCTTCTCGCGGAAATCCATGGAGGTGAGTGTGGGAACCACGCATCTTGTCGCACGCTGGTCGGTAAAGCCTTCCGGCATGGCTTTTACTGGCCTACAACACTTCAGGATGCGGTTGAGCTAGTGAAAAAATGTGAAATGTGTCAGTTCCACGCCAAACAGATTCACACACTGGCTCAATCGCTACAAATGATACCTCCTACATGGCCATTCGCTGTGCAGGGCATGGACATCTTGGGACCTTTCCCAAAATCCGTCGGAGGTTATAGGTTCCTGTATGTCGCCATCGACAAGTTCACTAAGTGGCTGGAAGCAACTCTAGTTGTAACAATCAACAAACAATCTGCAATCAAGTTCTTGAAGTCCATTATATGCAGATTTGGAGTTCCCAACAAAGTGAATGTGGGCCTAGAGGGGGGGTGAATAGGCCTTTTCGATTATTGTCGGATCCTGCAACACTCAACAACAGGTTCAATACCGGAGATATCGGACTAGTCCGGTAAAGTGCAGACTAGTCCGGTGTTCACGGACTAAGTTGATTAAGCTAGATCAATTAGATTGATTCTTTTATGTGTGCAGCGGAAAAATAGAACCAAATAAATGTTTCACAGTTATATTCTAGATTATATCACAATCAAATCTTATGTTTAACAATCCAACGTAAGATGAGTAATGATTATGAAACCCTAGATTATATTGATGAATTAGAATGATGAACACCAAAAACAAGACACAAGGTTTTATCCCTTGGTTCGGCTACCACAAAGGCAACCTACGTCCACGTTGAGGAGTCCACAAATGGACCGAGTCTTCTCCAACCCTACCCTCGTCGGATCGCCACGAAGGCCAATCCTCTGCCACTAATCACAAAGGGGTGAATAACCGAATTCAAGGGGCCTTCTCACACGTTGAGAGCTCCCTTAGATTACAACACAAATTTCCACCAAAAACACACTCAAAAGATTACAATTAAAACGCAGGAGTGTGTTAGAGAATCAAACCAAGAGCTCAATGTGATGTTCCAAGTGTCTCTCCAATGACCTAGAGTGAATCCTCAAAGGATTGATTGTTGTTGCACTTAATTTCGTGGAGAGATGTAGTTTTTGAGGCTCTTGGGAGGTGTGACGGCGCTAGGGTTCGAGAGAATTCATAATTGGGCCGTGTACCTCTATTTATATGGGGTTTCTAAAAGTGACTGTTAGGGTTCAGAAAGTTCGGACTAGTCCGTGGTGGTCATCGGACTAGTCCGGTGTGCTGTGTGTAGCAAACCCTAAGTACCCCAAAATATCGGACTAGTCCGCCTAGGAACAGACTTGTCCGATTTCACTACTGGAAATCTTCGGACTAGTCCGATAGTCATCGGACTTGTCCTGACATGTGAGACCCTAAGTTTATAGGATGACAAGTCCGCACTGGGAGACTTGTCCGATTCAGATCAGAGGGTATTTCGGACTAGTCCGTGTAGACATCCGACTTGTCCGATTTGGATCAGAAAGAATATCGGACTAGTCCGGTTATGATCAGACTTGTCCGATTTTGTGTGACTTGTGAAGTGTTTTGAGGACTAGTCCGTACTGGGGAGGACTAGTCCGATTCTAGTCAGAAGAATATCGTACTAGTCCGACAGATATCGGACTTGTCCGATCTGGTGCAGAAAGGTTATCGGACTAGTCTGGATGTGATCGTACTAATCCGGTCCTGTGAAACTTTGTGCAATGTGTGTGTTTAATTGTGATTGAGCTCTTGGGGTGAGTTTTCTTAACACACTCCATACACAATAATCTATTACTCTTCTTCCTTGAGCTCATCTCCACTTTGCTCCTCATCCTTCCTTCTTTTTGGTATTTTGCTCATTTTCCTATCATAGGCCTGCACTCATCTAAACAAATAGGTTAGGATCCCAATTTCTTGTCATAAATCATCCAAAACCCACAAGAGAGTCCTAGATGCACTTTCAATCTCCCTATTTTTGGTGATTGATGACAACCAATTGAGATTTCACAAAATATGATAAAAATTGAGATTTTCATAAAGTATGCACATATGAGTCAAAAAATACATCAAGCAGTGAAAGAATTATCCATATGTGCATTCTTTATAGTGGGATGCATAACTAAGTATATTGAGACATTGAGAATGACATAATTTACATTAATCAACCAAAGCCAAGCATATATGTCATTCCAGGAGCAAGATTACTTCTCAAATTAATTAAGCATTGCATCACAGAACCATAACTAACTTAGGAACAAAGTTAAAACACTGCAAAACTCAAAAATAGACAAGAAGCATAAAAAGAGCTCTCTCCTCGCATCCTACAGCTAAAGCTAAGACTCCCCCTCAATCTCTCCCCCTTTGGCATCAAGACACCAAAAAGAAGGAGAGGAGGGTCCTAGGGTCTTCACTCTTCACTCTCGGTCCTCTCATCGTCGTCTTCGTCATCTTCATCTTCAGCTTGATGAGGAGGAGAAGGAGGAGGAACGGAGACACTCGAGCCCCCAATGCCAAAGTAGGAAAGCTCGGAGGGGTTCAAGGGCGGGAGCTCAGTGAACTCCGGGTCAGAGTCCTCAGAAATCACTGGAGATCCAATGGGGTCGATCTCCAGCTTCTGGCAGATATGCTTCACATTGGCCTTGATGTACTTCATGTCCTCCTTTCTTTTCTGGTTGAGCTTGTGGGCCTTCACTTCAGCCTTCTTGCAGGAGGTGAAGATGGCAGCCAAGTATTTGAGGATTCCACTAGCTGATCCTCTCTGAGGGGCTGCCCTTGAAGTTGGGACAGCTCTAGCATCTTCTCTTGATCTTGCTGGTGCCTCGGGACTGGAGGCCGGCGAGGGAGCAGCCTGGACATTTACTAGTTGAGGCTTCTGAGCCCTCAAAGGAGTGTGCTCCACATCCTTGACAAACTCAATCCCTGTGACTTTCTCAATCATAAACATCAGATAGGGAGCATAGCCATAGGACCTGTTGGGGGTGCTGGAGATGTTGACCATATCGTTCCATATGTAGTCAAACACATCAAACTGTCTGTTCTTGCTTATGACCCTCATTAGGGTCCGGAGGTACCCTTGTACACTCCCTGCATCCCCATCCTTAGGGGCAATGGTCTTCCTCAAGACTCTGTTTAGCACCACAAAGAATGGCTTCATGTTCTTCGTGGAAGGAGGGATGAACTTTGAGTTGGGCTCATAGAGAAACTTCATCTTCTCCTTCTCGATGACACCAACATTGTGAATAATCACATTGTCATTGCTTGAGGTGTCAAGATGCAACATCCTTGCAAATTCTTCATATGTGATAGTGTACTTGGATCCATGAGTCATCCAAGTCACTCTTTCCTCTTCATCGCTTGCAAAGTGGCAGGTGGCATAGAACTGAGCCACCACTTCATCATTCCAATTGTACTTGAGGGCAAAGAAGACCTTCAAGCCATGTCTTTCATCTGCTGCAATCACTTCATCAAAAGCAGAGCATCTTTTCTTCTCAAGATGTGCCCAGTCGATCCACTGACTGCGCACCACTGGTGTCTTCATCAGTAGATACACCGATCTGTAGAAATCAGCATGGAAGTTGCACAAGAATCTTCCATCAGCTGCTTGCTTCGGTCGGCCATACCAATCGATGCTTCTGAATTTGGCCGCTGAGTCACTGCCCTTCCTGTTGAACTTTTCTTCAGTGGGGTCTCGGACCCCTTCCCTGGGAGCATGCAGCTTCAATGGTCCAACTGGACCCGTCGCTATCCCCTTGCCCTTGCCTTTGGCTAGGCGGCCACTTGCCGAGCTAGGGCCACCACTGGCGGTAGCCCTAGAAACTGGCACCTTGGAGGTCATCTTCTTCGCTAGCACTTTCCTCCAAACTTGTGGAGGAGACGGAGCTGGCTCGGTAGGTCGCTCTTGGCGCTTCTCGCCAAGACTCGTTGAGGTCTGAGGTGCCACCTCGTGGTCCATCTCGGCCTTAAAATCGGAAACCTCATCGTTTGAGCTCGACATGATCTGAGAATGAGTTTCAAGAGTGATAATGAATGATACAAGGCATAGGTATGAAAGGATAGCAAGGAATTGCATTGAGGAATTGAAGAGTTAGGTTTTGAGTTCAGAAACATCAGACTTGTTCGGTGCACAGGCACGGACTAGTCCGGGGGGACCGGACTTGTCCGTTCATGGATCGGACTAGTCCGGTGTTCATCCTCAAAAACCTAAGAGAATTGACAAAAGTTGATTCCTAATGCAAAATAAGTCTAGCATACACGTGATACATAAAGGAGGCATGTATATAGTGAAAGATGCTAGGCTATTCGACCAATAATGAAGAAAAATGAGATTTCTAGGATTTGGCTGAAAATTACCGAAGAACTCGATTTAAGCTTGGAGATGTGGGTGTTGAAGGCCGGACAAGTCCGCTAGCTTCAGTACTCAAGAGGGCAAGCTTGATTTCCGCCCAAATGCGGAGATTTTTGATGGAGGGAGCAAGAAATCGCCTTGGGAGCTCGAGCGGAGGAGAGAGAACACATGAGCAAGAGTGGAGGATGAAGGGATTAGGGTTTGGTGGCTGCTAGGGTTATGGACACGAAAAATCGGACAAGTCCGGAGATGACCGGACTAGTCCGAACTCATCCAGAGAGCAACATCGGACCAGTCTGTGGTGTTATCGGACTAGTCCAACCTAACCGTCACTCTGCAGACTAGTCTGCATGGACTAGTCCGGGTAACCACGGACTAGTCCGTGGTCACCAGGAGAAATTTGCATAGCCCATTCATATATATTTGAAGGTTCATAAATAGATAATAGAGAGGCAAATTAAATCAAATGATCTTGATGAATATGACCAGTAAGCATACAACAATCAAGCAATGACCATAATTCACCAAGATCTAGTAATTAACATAGTTTTTCAGAAAAAATTGAGAGAGAGTTGATTTTCACAATTCAATCAATATATTATGAAGAATTCATACAGGTATGCAACATTTCAAGCCACACTCCGAGCATCGAGGATATTTAGTTCATTTCGGAGTTCGCAAAAGCGCTTTTCATCAAGTGGCTTGGTGAATATGTCGGCCAATTGTTTTTGGGTATTGACATGTGAGATGGCTATATCTCCTTTCATGGAATGGTCTCTCAAAAAATGATGTCTTATGTCTATGTGTTTAGTTCTAGAGTGCTCAACTGGATTGTGAGCAATTTTAATGGCACTCTTGTTGTCACAAAGGAGAGGAATACAGTTCATATTGTAACTATAATCCCTTAGAGTTTGTCGCATCCAAAGGAGTTGTGCACAACAGCTCCCGGCTGCAACATACTCCGCTTCGGCTGTGGATAAGGCAATGGAATTTTGTTTCTTGGAGGACCAAGAAACTAAGGATCTCCCTAGGAATTGGCATGTGCCGGAGGTGCTTTTTCTATCTACTTTGCACCCCGCATAATCTGCATCGGAGTAACCAATGAGATTGAATTTTGGGCCTTTTGGGTACCAAAGACCAAGGTTGGGTGTATGAACTAAATATCTCAAGATCCTTTTTACGGCTGTCAAGTGACATTCCTTAGGGTTGGCTTGAAATCTTGCACACAAACATACACTCAACATAATGTTTGGCCTAGATGCACATAAATAGAGTAGAGATCCAATCATGGAGCGATATACCTTTTGGTCGACGCTAGGTCCATCTTCATTGAGATCCAAGTGGCCATTTGTTGCCATGGGGATCTTTATGGGCTTTGCCTTGTCCATGCCAAACTTCTTAAGTACGTCCTGTGTGTACTTGGTTTGGCTTATGAATGTCCCTTCCTTTTGTTGCCACACTTGGAATCCCAAGAAGTACTTTAATTCTCCCATCATTGACATTTCAAACCTGTCTATCATGATTTTGCTAAATTCCTCACAAAACGATTGATTAGTTGACCCAAAGATTATATCATCAACATAAATTTGACAAATAAAAAGATCATTGTCTAAATTCTTTGTAAATAGAGTATAATCTACTTTGCCAATTTGAAAACCATTCTCAATTAAGAAATCTCTAAGACACTCATACCAAGCTCTAGGAGCTTGTTTGAGTCCGTAGAGAGCCTTACGCAATTGAATACGTGGCTGGGGAACTCTTCGTCTTCAAACCCGGGTGGTTGCTCCACGTACACCTCCTCCTTGATTGGTCCGTTGAGGAAGGCGCTTTTTACATCCATTTGATACAACTTGAAATCATGGTGAGTAGCATATGCAAGTAATATTCTAATAGATTCAAGCCTAGCTACTGGAGCAAAAGTCTCATCGAAATCCAAACCTATTACTTGTGAATACCCTTTGGCCATAAGTCATGCTTTGTTCCTTGTCACCACCCCGTGTTCGTCTTGTTTGTTGCGGAAGACCCACTTGGTGCCGACGATGTTTGCATTGGGTCTTGCCACAAGTTCCCACACCTCGTTCCGCTTGAAGTTGTTCAATTCTTCTTGCATTGCAACCATCCAGTCTGGATCTTTCAATGCATCCTCAACCATGCGTGGTTCCAAAGAGGATACAAACGAATAATGCTCACAAAAGTTAGCTATGCGAGATCTAGTGGTTACTCCCTTTTGGATGTCACCGATGATATTGTCGATTGGGTGATCCCTTTGGACGCATTGGTGTACTCTTGGGTGTGGCACTTGAGGAGTTGTGTTGTCATGATCATCTGCTTCTCCCCCTAAGTAGTTGCCTTCGTTGACTTGTTGATCATCTTTGTATTCTTGTGGTTGATCTTGTGCTGAAGCTCCCCCTTGATCCTTGGTCTCCTCTTGTGGTTCATCTTCCTCATGTACGTTTGAAGGTGGCTCTTGTGGTCGAACTTCACCTAGATCCATTCTTTTCAATGCTTGACAAGGAGCTTCTTCTTTACCTAATTTACATGGATCAACTTGCTCCTTTTGGGAGCCATTAGTCTCATCGAACACTACGTCACGTGCTATTTCAGCGAGTCTGGAAGCCTTGTTGAAAACACGATAGGCGTAAGTGTTCGAATCATAACCAAGAAAGAAACCTTCATCAGACTTCGAAGCAAATATTGAAGTCCTAGGCTTCTTGTTCATGATATAACATGGAGAACCGAAAACTCGAAAATATGAGATATTTGGTTTGTTATCGGTGAGTAGCTCATAGGATGTCTTCTTGAGTAGTCGATGAAGATAAAGTCGATTTACGGCGTGGCAAGCGGTGTTAATCGCTTCCGCCCAAAATCGATCCGAGGTATTGTACTCATCGAGCATTGTTCTTGCCATCTCTATGAGTGTTCGGTTCTTTCTTTCAGCAACTCCATTTTGTTGTGGCGAGTATGGCACTAAAAATTCGTGCTTGATACCCTCTTCATCAAGGTACTCCTCCACTTGTGTGTTCTTGAACTCCGTGCCGTTGTCGATTCGAATACTCTTGATTGTCAATGAGAATTCGTTTTGAGCTCGCTTGAAGAACTTCTTGAGTGTTCCTTGTGTTTCTGACTTATCGTGCAAAAAGAAAACCCAAGTGAAGCGAGAAAAGTCATCAATAATAACTAAACCATATTTGTTACCGCTGATGCTTATGTAAGCAATTGGACCAAATAAGTCCATGTGAAGTAGTTCGAGCGGTCTTGTTGTAGTCATGACATTCTTTGCGGGATGAGGTGCTCCAACTTGCTTCCCGGCTTGGCACGCGCTACAAGGCCTATCTTTCTCAAAAACAACATCCTTCAAACCGCGGATGTGATCGCCCTTGAGGAGTTTTTGAAGATTCCTCATACCAACATGCGCTAGCCGTCTATGCCACAGCCAACCCATGTTGGTCTTTGCAATCAGGAATGTGTCAAGTTTGGCTTTATCCTTGTTGAAGTCAACGAGGTAAAGCTTTCCCTTCAACATACCCTTGAATGCAATGGAACCATCACTCCTCCTAGAGACGGTCACACCCTCGTTAGTGAACAAGCATTTATAACATGTGTCACATAGCTAAGATATGGACAGCAGGTTATAATCTAAGGATTCAACATGTAAAACATGAGAAAGTGTGTGTGTAGAAGATATTGCAATTTTACCGGTACCGAACACCCTTCCTTGACTATCATCTCCAAAGTAGATGCCTTCGTTTGGGTCCTCATTCTCTTCATATTCCACAAACATTCTTCTTTCTCCGGTCATGTGGTTGGTGCAGCCACTGTCTAGCACCCATTTGGATCCACCGGAGGAATAGGCCTGCAAAAACAAATTATGCTTTGGTTTTAGGTACCCAAGCTTGCTTGGGTCCTTGGAGGTTAGTTACAATACATTTGGGCACCCACACATGATATTTGGTGTTCCCATGGCGTGGCCCAACATAATTAGCATAAACCTTGCCAAAATTATTTCTCATGAACACATAGGAGGCATTAAAGGTTCTAAAGAGTAATCATTGTTGTTTGTATACAGGGGTAGTCTAGGAGGTCGGACTTGTCCGGAGGACCGGACTTGTCCGGACACTCACTGGACTAGTCCGGTGTTTGTGTGAGTTCAGGTTTTTACCCTTCGACTTATGAGTTTGAGAGGGTCTTTCCTTAACAAAGGAAATCCTCCCCTTGTTATTCTTATGACTTCCAACATGCTGTTTTTCATCATAAGAGTAACCAATGCCATACTTGACATTTGGAGGTCTTTAGACCAAGTATGCACTACGTGCATAGTTGATCTCCTCCTTGTCAAATATGCCACATTGGGTAGGATTTTTATCCTTTGTGGAGGTTGACTTCTCCTTCAAACTGGTGTCTATTTTACTACATGTGCACATATGAGCAAAATCAGTTTTAGTGGATTGATAAGGTGAACTTGAAGAGGAGGAAGGTTCACTCAGCTTGAGTGACTCAACTTGCACATCAAGGATCTTGTTGACCTTGATCAGGTCAGCAAGTTGGTCCTTGATTGCAACATTTGAGTCAGTTAACTCCAAGCAATATTTCTTGCTTGAAGCTAACTCAAGCTCTAGTGAGTTGCTTTTCTCCTTTTAAAGTTCTAGAAGTTTGTCAAGTTCGACATACTCCTCCTTTTGGGAGATAATCATGTCCTCCTGACGATGAATTAACCTCTCCTTCTCAACAAGTTGATCAAGTAAAATTTCATTTTTGTTGCAGCTTTCCTATCTAGTCCACTAAGCATATCCTCATCATCACTATTCATTTCATCATCACTAGAGTAGGAATGCACGAAAGGGGTTTTGATGATTACCTTGCGTTTACCTTCCTTTGCCATAAGGCATGTGCCATATCCCTTCCTTGCGTCGAGTGTGGGGAAGAGTGTAGATTTCTTGGACATGCTCTTGATGGCTACGCTAGCCATCTCTTCTTCTTCGGATGATGAGGACTCATCGTTTGAGTCCCACTCCTTCTATGTGCGCTTGTTCGGCTTGCTTCTTCTTCTTGAAGAATTTCTTAGGTTGAGGCTTGGATTCTTTGGTCTTCTTCTTGTTCTCCTCATATGGGCAATCAACTATAAAGTGGTTATACTCACCACAATTGTAGCATGCCCGCCTCAACTTCGGTTTCGTTCTTTCCTTGTACTTTCCCTCACGTGATTTTGTTCCTTATCTTTTCTTCATTGTTCTCTTGAACTTTTTCATGAACAATATCATGTCCTCTTCATCTAGCTCACTGCTTTCGTCGTCACTGTCTTCCTCTAGTTGTGCTTCCCTTGCTTCTTTGGATAGAGGCTTGAGGGTGGACTTTAGAGCAACCCCTTTCTTCTTAGCCGAGGTGAGATCGGCAATTTCCTTGACGTGCTTTGCTTGTCTTTCCATCATCTCAAAGTTGATGATTTTTCCAAGCATTTCATTCGGAGTCATCCTTTTGTATCCGGGGCTTTCTCTAATCATGGATCATAGCGTGACATTGCGAGGCATAAAAGCTCTAAGGATGAGATTTACCACCTCATGGTCATTCCACTTCTTGCTCCTGTATGATCGAACTTTGTTGACAAGTGTCTTCAATCGATTGTACATATCTTGGGGTGACTCGTCTTCCTCAATTGCGAATCTTCCTAGTTCGCCTTTGATCATCTCAATCTTTGCTTCATGCACATGTTGGTCACCTTCATGTGCAGTTTGCAGTGTATCCCAAATCTCCTTAGCAATTTCGAGTCCATCCACCTTGGTGAACTCGTCCCGACTGAGTGAGGAGGTGATTACAGCTGCGGCTTGAGCATTTCTATGAATGGCCTGCTCTTGGCTTGGGGTGAGCTCTTCGTCATCGTCCGGAATGTCTATCCCTATGCATACAACATGCCATAGACTTGGATTGAGAGAAATCAAATGCATTTTCATATTCTGCCTCCACATTGAGTAATCACTTCCATCGAAGTGTGGGGCTTTTCCAAGTGGGATAGATAAGTAATGATTGTTATTGGAATTTAGACGATCATAGTTAAAAGGATATCGGGAGTAGTCGGTGTGACTACTCCCCTTCTTCTTCTCTTCAACTTTCACTTTCCCTTTGGAAATTGTCTTCTTTCTGAGGAGCGCCTTTAGCTCCAGCGTCTCCTCATCGTCGTCCTCGAAGTCTTGAATGGGTTCGAGGTACTTCTCCACTTTTTGGGTCTTGTCATTGTTAACCTCCTCTTGGTTGTTGATTTTGTGGGCGTCCTTCATGTCTGACATGATCTCTTCGAGTGGTTAGACTCTTTCTTGAAGAACCTCGCTCTGATACCAATTGAATGTGGGCCTAGAGGGGGGGGGGTGAATAGGCCTTTTCGATTTTTGTCGGATCCTGCAACACTCAACAACAGGTTCAATACCAGAGATATCGGACTAGTACGGTAAAGTGCGGACTAGTCCGGTGTTCACGGACTAAGTTGATTAAGCTAGATCGATTAGATTGATTCTTTTATGTGTGCATCGGAAAAATAGAACCAAATAAAGGTTTCACAGTTATATTCTAGATTATATCACAATCAAATCTTATGTTTAACAATCCAACGTAAGATGAGTAATGATTATGAAACCCTAGATTATATTGATGAATTAGAATGATGAACACCAAAAACAAGACACAAGGTTTTATCCCGTGGTTCGGCTACCACAAAGGCAACCTACGTTCACGTTGAGGAGTCCACAAAAGGATCGGGTCTTCTCCAACCCTACCCTCGTCGGATCGCCACGAAGGCCAATCCTCTTCCACTAATCACAAAGGGGTGAATAACCGAATTCAAGGGGCCTTCTCACACGTTGAGAGCTCCCTTAGATTACAACACTAATTTCCACCGAAAACACACTCAAAAGATTACAATTAAAACGCAGGAGTGTGTTAGAGAATCTAACCAAGAGCTCAATGTGATGTTCCAAGTGTCTCTCCAATGATCTAGAGTGAATCCTCAAAGGATTGATCGTTGTTGCACTTAATTTCGTGGAGATATGTTGTTTTGAGGCTCTTGGGAGGTGTGATGGCGCTAGGGTTCGAGAGAATTCATAATTGGGTCGTGCACCTCTATTTATATGGGGTTTCTAAAAGTGACCGTTAGGGTTCAGAAAGTTCGGACTAGTCCGTGGTGGTCACCGGACTAGTCCGGTGTGCTGTGTGTAGCAAACCCTAAGTACCCCGAAATATCGGACTAGTCCGGCTAGGAACGGACTTGTCTGATTTCACTACTGGAAATCTTCGGACTAGTCCGATAGTCATCGGACTTGTTCGGACATGTGAGACCATAAGTGTATAGGATGACAAGTCCGCACTGGGGGACTTGTCCGATTCAGATCAGAGGGTATTTCGGACTAGTCCGTGTAGACATCGGACTTGTCCGATTTGGATCAAAAAGAATATCGGACTAGTCCGGTTATTATTGGACTTGTCCGATTTTGTGTGACTTGTGAAGTGTTTTGAGGACTAGTCCGTACTGGGGAGGACTAGTCTGATTCTAGTCAGAAGAATATCGGACTAGTCCGACAGATATCGGACTTGTCCGATCTGGTGCAGAAAGGTTATCAGACTAGTCCGGTTGTGATCGGACTAGTCCGATCCTATGAAACTTTGTGCAATGTGTGTGTTTAATTGTGATTGAGCTCTTGGGATGAGTTTTCTTAACACACTCCATACACAATAATCTATTACTCTTCTTCCTTGAGCTCATCTCCACTTTGCTCCTCATCCTTCCTTCTTTTTGGTATTTTGTTCATTTTCCTATCATAGGCCTGCACTCATCTCAACAAATAGGTTAGGATCCCAATGGCTTGTCATAAATCATCCAAAACCCACAAGAGAGTCCTAGATGCACTTTCACAAAGTCATAACTGACAACGAAACTCAATTTACAGGTGCTGCATTCCAAGAATATTGCAAAGACGTCAGCATTCAACTTAGCTACGCCTCAGTAGCTCATCCAGTAAGCAATGGCCAAGCCGAGAGAGCAAATGCAGAAATCTTAAAAGGACTCAAGACGCACACATATGAGCGCTTGAAAAAGCACGGAGCTAACTGGATTGAGGAGCTTCCATCCACATTATGGGCGAACAGGACAACTCCAAACCGGTCAACCGGGGAAACTCCATTCTTCCTGGTGTACAGAGCTGAAGTAGTCCTTCCTCCGGAGATCACCTTGGGGTCCCTACGGGTCCGGAACTTCGACGAAGCCACGCAGGACCAGCTCCGGCGTGAAGACCTTGACCTCATCGACGAGGGAAGGGGCCAAGCAGCTATTCGAAACGCATGTTATTGCCAAGCGCTCAGGCGCTATCATCAAAGGCATGTGCGCGACCGACGGCTTGAAGAAGGCGACCTGGTTCTTTGGAAGATACTAAGACGTGAAGGGATGAACAAACTTTCCCCCAGTTGGGAGGGTCCCTTCCGAGTAATTAAAGTATCCCGACCAGGATGCGTTCGCTTGGCAACTGAGGATGGGATTCCGCTCCCAAATCCTTGGAACATCGAGCACCTCTGTAAGATTTATGCTTAGAATCACGGGGGTGAGTCTATAATTACACACATTGCATGTTGTAGAGTCATTATACAGAGACGAGCAAGTCCTTCGGGAGAACATCTGGACCCCTCCGGGAGGGTCCAAGAAGTTCAAGTAACACTTGAGACAGTCACAGCACTAAAAGTGTAACTACTTGCTCTGGGCTAGTACAAGGTGTATAGCACATTTAGCATGGTCCAACATCCTAAGTGTGTCCTTATCTCCCCTGTAATTCAGACCTATAATGAAAGGCATTGTTGTGTGAAAATTGACTCCACGTGCATTTACTTTTTTGTGCAAGGCTCAATATATCAAATTATTTTTACCCCACTTGTCTATAATGAAGTTGTGCAAATCTTTTTGAGCTTTTTTCCATGTAATTCACATGCATCACAAGCCTTATTGATAGTCTTTTTGGATCTTAACATTGCTACATAGTCTACTTGCCTGAACGCCAAGCCAACATAGGTCTGGAGTGTGCTATCGATTTAGCCTGGTCCTGCACCCTAAGTACGCCGCTCTACCTACACCCCGACAGGCCTCAGTATGGTGAGTACTGAAAAGGCATGAAGATCTAGAAAGATTATATACAAACGCTCATTATCATGTTGAGTTTCTTCAGATCTAAAGTCCAAATAAGAACAATAAGTCACAACCAATTTATAGACAAGAAGACAAATTTTACTTTCTCTCTTACCTTTAATGTGCAGAAAAAGCAAAAATTCATAGCGATAATGGACGATGCCGAAGCTACTAAGCTCCGAAATCCTCCAAGATGGGTCTGCCGTCAATATTTAAAATGTTGACAGTGGATGACGTCGGAGCAACCAAGCTCCGACCATCCCAGGGGGCCTATCTTCGACGCCTCATAATTGAAGACTTCAGACCTAAAATATACAAGTGTGAAGCATTCAAGTCGTCAACATACTGCCTCAACCTTTGGTACATGTACACATTTCAATTGTACACATGTACCAGGGGGCCAACAAGATACAACACAGTATATTGAAGACAAAGTGAAATTCAAGGCAGAAAGGAGGATTTCATTAATCAAAAGTACTGGATTACAAAATTGGGGTTACAAGGGACAAAAGGAGAAAAGTCCTAGCTACTGGAGGATCTAAGTCATGTGGAAAAACGAAGTAACCTTCTCAGTAGATTCTTGGACACTTGCTCTGGCAGCATCCTCTTCCTCGGCCATGATTCTTTCAAAGACCAGATCAAGAGAGAACTGGGGGTCTCGGCTTTTGTAACATGCCAAGACATACTCGGCAACGTTCTTGGTCGGATTTACCCTCCGTCTCCAGCTGATCAGCGATGATGTTACCCATCGCGTCGAGTTTGCTGCCAGCAGAGCCAAGTGCCACTAGCGTCTGGTCCAGCTCCTGCGCTGGGTCTTTTGGGTGTACTGGACTGAAACCAAGAGGCACAAGGGCCCTGTCCGCACGTCCCAGGAAGTCCCATACCATCAAGGACTCAATCGCCTTCAAGCTCCGCAGCTCTTCCAATGACCTCCGGGCAGCCACAAGATCCGAACCTTCACGGGCAAGGCGCTCGACCAACTTAGCATGCTGCTGCATGTTCTCATCAACTTGCTTCTCCCGGTCGGACAACTCTATCTCCCAGAGGTGGATGCGGTTCTGCCTTTCAGCTAGGTCCTTTTTCCTGCCTTTGCCTCTCTCCTCCCTAGCGGCAACGTCAGACTCTCATTTCGAGAGCTCTTGCCCCACCTTCCAGTTCTTCTTCCTTTCTCCCTCCTTCCATAAATTCAGCTTTTTGCTACGATTCGCCAAATTTTGCTCACCCAGAGCCAATTTTTGGGTGACCTCCGCCTCTATCTTCACCACATCCTCCTGCTGCTCCAGGAGTTTCTCCTCCCTCGCCTCTAGGTTCGCTCGGCACTTTAGGATAATTTCATTCAATTCAGTGAGCTTTTCGTGACGCTCGTCAGCAGCGTCACGCCTCTCCTTGGCTTGCTCTTGGATTTCCCTGGAGTTAGCATCGAGTGCCCGGATGGCGGCTTCTTTCTCCTCCATCAGCTTATCCCAGTACTCTAACCGGGCTTTCTCCCCCTTTATCCATTCCTTCTGGTCAGCTAGCCTTGTTTGGGCAAGCCTGGTCTCAAAATGGAGTCTTATGCGCCAACGCCTCAAGGTGTTGCACTCCTCCTCCAAGGCTTTGCTTTAATGACCGAAGGCAAGCTGGACCTGTCGGAGACTTGAGCATGTGTTGTCTATGGACAACACTAGAGGGATAGGTTTCGGGCCTGCTGGGACCATTTCCGCAGGCTCAAAAGGATTTTCCATCACAAAAATTAGGTCCCACTCTACAATAGTGGTCCCCTGGACTCCTGCAGCGCTAGGGCTGCTCTCCCGGAGCCCTTCATGGGCAGCAGAAGAACTGACTAGGGGAACTTCCACCTCCGCAGCAGTTGAAGACGCCGCTTCAGGGTCTTCAGTTGCCGGCTCCGAAGTCGGAGGACCTGTCGCCAGTTCTTCAAGCTGCTCCGGCTCTGGCCCAAGCACCTCCGGGACAACTACCTCCCCAGCAGCATCCGGGGCTTCATCGGCGCCCCTGCCTCAGCTGGCCCAGACGCCGATACGTCCGGTGCCCCTGTCGTAGCTGGCTCAGACGCTGACACGTCACTTGCTTCCGGTGCAGCGACCGGAGCTCCAACTATTTCCGGCCCTGCTGCCAGATCTTCAAAATCATCCGACCCAAGGGTCGGACCTTCGACCATTTCTGGCTCAGCCGCTGGACCTTCAACTATCTCTGGCTCAGCAACCAGGGCTTCAACAATTTCCGGCTCAAAAGCCAAAACCTCTAGCATAGCTGGTGTTGGAGCATCAGCCTCCGTCACTGTCGCCAGGGGCATATCTTCGACTTCTCCCCTGTGGTCTGGCGCTATCACAGGAGCTTCGGGCGAGGACTCTGAGTCCAAGCTCACGACAGCTGGCGCCGGAGCTGTCGTGACTTCCGCCTCCGCTTGACGAGGAGGCTCAGCGCTTGAAGCCCTAGCTGCTACAACAGGCACTAAAGCTCCTGGACACTTCTTTGACACCCTAGAAGTAAAGGGAAGAGAAGATTAAAAACATGTCAAGAACAAGACTAGCATTTCACGGCGAGCAATCAATGCTTACCTAGGGATGCTGCAACCCCAGTCACCTCAGAACCTTTTATTCTGAGACCCGGAGCTAGAGCCCACCAAGTATGGTGAGACTACAGCTTTGGACCTCAGTTGAGAACCGCTTGCAGCAGCCAGAGTCTTCTCAGTCGGAGCTTCTCTTGGCTGGGAAGAACTCCCGGGCTTGGAGCTTTTAGTCGGCACTAAGGCCGGTGTCGACTGTCCGGAGCTGACATCTCTTGAAGACGCTTGTGCCGGAGCAGGAGTAGTTGCAAAAGACCTCCCCCGCCGGGGAGAAGGAGCCGTCATAGAAGGAGCAGGTCTGACGGACCTCCCATCAGCGTGCTTCAACTTCCTCTTCCGGCTGGAGGGCTCACCTGGCTCTTTGTTGCTGGTGTCTTCAGTCTTCCGGCTCGCAGCGGAGGTAGGACCACCCTCATAAGCTCTGGGGATCACCAATCTGGTGGTCAGACGCCTTTCTACCTCGCCAAGGTTGTCAAGCACCGGCATACTCCTTTGGAGCTCCCTACTGAACTGCGCCTCCATGTTCAGAGGGAGAAAAGCTGCTGGTGGAACCAAGTCGTCGCCATTGACGTTAATCCCATGCTGGAATTTCATCAAATGAAACTCCAAAGATTCATCATCCAAGTTGAATTTCATACCGGTTTCAGTCCGGTCGTCATCCATCACGTTGTTGAGGGCCCACGCGAGCTTCTCCCTCTTCTTCAGCGGAGCCCACCTGTTGACCAGGAAGTTGAAGAAGACCATCTGGGGGTCACTCCACCTTCCACGCACTCTCGGATCTTGGTCAAGACAGGGTTGAAGGCTTTTGAAAGCACCGGAACTACACTCCAGGCGTCGGTGTCAACATTTGGTTGACCTTCAGGCAGATCCAACTTCTCGTGCTCCTCTGCCGCAAT
Source organism: Tuctoria greenei (assembly GCA_036927565.1). Taxonomy (NCBI): domain Eukaryota; kingdom Viridiplantae; phylum Streptophyta; class Magnoliopsida; order Poales; family Poaceae; genus Tuctoria; species Tuctoria greenei. Next base: position 29,373,275 of record JAYESD010000006.1, on the reverse strand, counting down.
GATGATCCAATCCTTCTTCCAGTTGTCCCACTTGTCGGAAGGAACAACTTCAAGTATTTGTAGGGGCAGTTCTTGCACTTCACAAAATAGTAGAAACCAAGAAACTCGGACCCCTTGCCGGTGGTGTGGATGGTGAAGAAGGTGCGGAAAAGCTCGACACAGGGGGGAATACGCACCCACATCTCGCAAAAGTGGACGAATGTCGCCACAAGAAGAAGAAAATGGGGGCCAAGATGATACAACTGCGGACCATAAAAGTCTAGCAGCATCAAAAGAAAGGAAGAGAAAGGCGGAATGAATCCCACCATGGCGTACGCTGTGAAGTACACCATATCGCCATTGCGCTCCTTCTTGAACGGGAGCTTGCCGGCGCGGACTAAATGGTTGAAGGAGTCGTTGGACCACCCCATGTAGGTCCAGACCTTCTTCAGATCATCATCGCTCTTGAAGCAGCTCTTGGGAAGACCCAACTCTATCGCAGCAAAGCGGAGCAAAGGAAGGGAAATTAGGCGGAGTTTGGGAGGCTCTGAGCGCAAAGATGATCGAAGGCGTAAAGAGTCCTCAAACCGTGCGCACTTTCCTTCTTATGTAAGCCTCCGCGACGCTTGGATGGACCGCGGTGAGATCGAAGGCAGTTTTCAAAAATCTACCCCATCAATGACGAGTGGGCCTGGGGCCACCCCGACGAAGAGATCGAGGGTCCTATCCAAGGCAAACCGTTGTCATGATGGGCGACGGGAAACCCGATGGCGGCACCCTGACAGGGCGCGCAGAACCGATACGGTTTTCGTATTGGGAACCGGCGACCTTCAAATGCGTGAGATCCTCACACAAATATCTCATCTGCCGCATCCATAACAAGCCACGCGTCGATGGTTCACTCCTGAACCATCGCTCCAACATCACATCAGAAGGCTCTTGAAATCGAAGAGCGGGAGTCGAGAATGGCCCCAGCTCCGGCAGAATAACTTAACCCAAAAGATTTCTCCCAGAGGTGGGCCCGGGGGCCACTGTCGGTACTCTGCGTACCGGGTACCCTTTAGTACCGCGAAGAGTACAAGAGAATTCTACTTGACGGAGTTGAAGGTATTCTTAGATCCCACATATCACACTACGCCGGACCCGCTCCCCTCATATGGCTAGCTCCTGAGCTAACACGTGTAAAGGAAAGCTGAAGCCAAATTCCCATCAAAGGGAAGCTCCAGCGTCAACACGTGTACAACGGCTCCGTACCCAACCCCAAGCAGAGAGGAGCTCCGGTGCTGACACGTGTACAGTAGCCCCGGACCTAACCCCCTGTAAGGGAAAGCTCTGGAGCTTCCACGTGTGGAGCCTTTGGACCTTCATCGATGCGTACACAGGCAGATCTCCTTCAGCATGAGCCATCAAGTGTAATTAAAGCAGCAGTTACAAGATGTAATTGCGTGTCGTGAATGTTGTATTAACGACACCCGATCAAGAGCACTGTTAATAGGGGTAACGCAGCCATTAAGGCAAGTTATCATACTAATCATACCTAATACTCTTTAGAAAGTTTATTAGGCCATTAAATACTCCAGGGCCACATGTCGGGCCAGGCAAGCTTTGTAACGGTCAGTCCTTAGAACTACAAAAGGGTTGTACCACACAAACATCAGGGACAGACTGATTGAATCCGATCCTAGCTGACCAGTTTGCAATACAACAACACAAACCCCATGGAGGGTGTTACGCTCAGGCGGCCCAAACCACATAATCTCTGGTATCATCATCTCGATCTTGATCTCTGCGTACCCCAACCATAAAAGAACCTCTGCGGGCTGCTTCCTAGCGGGTCCGGGGGAAGTGTCGTATCCAACACTTCGAAAGACGTGTCTAAGCATGTTTTGGCTGAACCCTAGCCTTTAAATACTGCAGCCGTCGGTCATATTCGGTGGGTTTTGCTTAGATCAATAATATCGCCGTTCTACGGTTTGTGAGACCCAAACTTCGCGATTTAGGATCGTGTCCTCGACGTTCTTGCTTGTGTTCTCGGTTGCACTTGCAGGGATTAGCCTTCTTGGCAAGGTCAAGTGTGTGCAGCATGGTTGATAACCAACAAAGCAATGGTGTAGTAATTGCAGGGGTACGCGAACTGCTCGAGTGCTGCGGATCATCAACGTCGAGTTCTCCACCCCAACAGACTTACTTTTCGGAAGATCTGGCATAAACTACTCATCAATTGGTATCAGATTTCTAGGTTGCCCGTGAGGTATCTTTATTTTCCTTCTATTAGATTGGTTTTGTTTCATACCTAGAGTCCACAGAAAAGCCACAAAAAATTAAATCGCTTTTACAGCTTCCTAGACTATAGTGCCCGCGGTTTCGTCTTTCAGTTTGCATTGTTGAGTTTGCATTCTTGTGGTCAAGTCTTGTTGCTGGTTTAGCTTTGTGTTTTGGGTCCTAGTCATCGTGTTTTGTCCTTGTTTTCTTGCTGTTCGATACCTATTCCACAATCTCTAAACAACAAACCGATCCACCACGTTAATCGGTTGGCCCTAGCTAGCCGCCTTGCGTGAACTCCCGCATCGCCAGCCCTAGATTAGGTGACAAACCTTTGTGCCACTCATCCTTGAATCATCACACACCACCCCATTAGTTGCTGTGCAAATTCTCGATCATTTTCATATCCGATTGCGAGTTCTGTTCTCAAACCGAGTTGGAATCAACATCAAAAAACCGTAACTCGGACAGCCTACCTTAAAACGGCCATAACTTTTGCATACGAACTCTAAATCATGCGATTTTTTTTTCAAATTTATTTATGCAAAATTTTGCATCGGGTTTTCGCGGCTTTGCCGCGTTCGGCGAAAATTAGATTGCCCAAATTCCCCTTGAAATATAGGCTATCCGGCCTCCGAAGTTTCAACACGAATTTTAAAGGATCTTCTAGAATTTCTATAGGCCTCATATTACATTCAATTGAGCTGCAAATTTGTGTGCTTCATATTTTTGTGTTCCTCAGTAAAGAAAAAATATCAAAAAATATTACAAAAAAAGAAAAAATAGTGAAGAGCACGCATATTAAAGCAATTGGCCTATACAATTTGTGATGTGATTGTTCGTTATATCATTATGTCTTCCTTTTGCCTTGCTACTTCCTTGTGTTGTGCTAGGCTCTAGAGCACTTGGTTGACCAGCAACAGTTTCCTACATTGAATACTTATTCAACTTTGTTTACTTGTTAACTATTTTCTGCTTATTAGCCACCATATATTGTGCCATCCAAGATCCACCTTTCTCTTGAGCATAACAGGTACCTTTGCAATCACCCAACACTTCATTGGTTCATCTCACCATCCACACCACCTGCTGTTCGGTAAGAACACTTGTAAGAGCGTGGTAAGACACTTGAGCGAGAGAGATTGCTTTCTTCCACCTTTCACATTGTCACTATAGTTGATAGGGATAACATATTTTTGTTGTATTTATTTCCTACTAACAATGGCAAGAGAAGACAATGATGACAAATGTGTTCAACATGCTGACTTACGTGATATGATGGAGATCATGACAGATATGTTCGCCAAATACAATGCATCAACGGAGGAGTCAATGGCGAACTTGAATTGCCAACTTGATGACCTTGCTCTTCGGATGAATACTTTTGAGGCTCGGTTGCCTCTCGCTGGAACACATGAAGACAATGCTTATGATGATATGGTAGATCACAACAATCAGGCAAGACTACCACTTTATCATCGAGATATGGGAGGTAATAATCATCATAACAATTATAATCGTCCTCTTGATGATCCTTTTGCTAAAGTGAAATTTACTATACCCTCTTTCTGGTGCTTATGATGTTGAGGCTTATCTTGATTGGGAGATGACAGTTGTTGGTACCCTGCGTACCGAATACCCCTGGGGACTGCAAAGAGTGCAAAGGAACTCCACCTATCTAAGTCAAGACCTCCGAAGGCCCCACGTGTCACTCGTAACCGGACTTGCATCCCTCCTATGGTTAGTCCCAGTGCCGCCATGTGTATCATAAAACCGGAGCTACAATCCCTACATGGGAATGCTCCAGCTAGATACCTGTGTGGCACCCTCGGACCTAACCCCCCGACAGAGGGAAGCTCCAGTACTGACACGTGTACAACATCACCGGACCTACTCGTCCAAGACGGTAAGCTCTGGAGCTGCCACACGTCCAACCGCCGGACCTTCAACCTCAACAGGAAGATTGGTGGACCTCCAACGGCTCGGACCTTCAAGGGACATTAAAGACTTCAAGACCTGATTATGTATCATCAATGCTATCTTAATGACACACGATTGGATGACCTTTAATACCAGTAATGCCACCATTAAAGGGCATTATCACGCTATTAAGGAGAATTAAGCACATTAATTATGTATTAGGCATCAGTAACTGCCAGGGCCACATGTCAGGCCAGACTAATGATGTAACGACCAGCCCTTGTACTATAAAAGGACTGGCCAAGCGATACACAGGGGACCTTTCCAGACCGGCTAAGGGCTCTAGACACTCTGGTCCCTCACACACGCTGGAGAGAGGCTGAGACTGGCTAGAGACTCTTTTGGCCTCTCTCACACCCAAGCGCTCAAACGCTCAATACAACAACAACACCACTCCCGTGGAGTAGGGTACTACGCTCAGGCGGCCCGAACCACATAAATCGTCATGTCAAATTGCTATCTTGTTCTGAACTTCTGTGTGCCCTAGCCGAACTAAGAAGCTCTGCAGGATACTAACAGTAGTACCGGGAGAATTGTTGGAACCAGAATCCAGCAGTTGGCGCGCCAGGTAGGGGCGCCTGAGATTCAAAGATGGTGAATTCTACTGCTGAATCATCCAACGGTAACCATGTTGTGCAACCTGCTGGAGGCAAACCCTCCAACATGCAGCGGCCAGCAGGTGTTGTGGCTCCAGTAGGAGTCATGTCACCACCGCCACCATTTGCTCTGGTGGATCAAGCTGGACAGCGAGATGGGGCGTCCGCGTCGATCACTGCATCAGTGAACAACAACCCTGAATATGCTCTTAATGTTGCGCGTGCTCTTCTCCAACGTCCACTGCATCCAGGAGCACCCCAGGGTGCGATGGAGCAGTGGAGAGATTATGTGGATCATTTGGTTGCAGCAGCAGCCGATCGCATCATAATCAAGGTCCTCCCCCCTCGGGGCGGGCTCCATCACAGCATCGCACCTTGTCGGGTAGACATGGTCCGCAATCTTCACAGCACAGGAGGCGTGCTGCATCTCAACAGGCGACGTCGCTGCCTTCCAGGGAGCGACGTACTCACACGATAACAAGGTTTTTGACTCACGACCTCCGGGCGGAACTTGATCGTCATTACCAGCAACAGGACGACCGCGTCCACGTCGAGCGTGCTCGCGAGAGGCGAGAGGCTCAGGACAGTCCTGCTCTTAAGGGAGTAGGGGGAGGCTATTCTGCCTTGGCCATGCACCTACGCATGGTCAGATGGCCGCAGTTCCGGCCTCACCTGCCGGAGAAATTTGACGGGACTGTCAATCCCGCCGAATTTCTTCAAATCTACTCCACCGATATCCTTGCGGCTGGGGGAAATGAGGCTGTGATGGCCAATTATTTCCCTGTGACTTTAACTGGGACTGCTAGGTCTTGGTTGATGAGCCTCCCGCCTGACTCCATCAATAGTTGGGTGGAGTTGTGCCAACAGTTCATCGCCAATTTCAGGAGCTCATACACCCGACCAGGCACAGAACTGGATCTTTTTGCTGTCAAGCAAAAAGGGGGAGAATCCTTGCGATCTTTCATCCAGAGGTTCTCCCAGATACGAAATACCATTCCTTCTATCTCAAGCGCTTCTGTTATTGTAGCATTCAGACAGGGCGTTCGAGACAAGAAAATGCTGGAGAAGCTGGCGATCAAGGAAGTCACCAGCGTCACGGAACTCTTCAGCTTGGCGGACAAGTGTGCCAAGGCTACGGAGGGCCATGAAATGCACTCCAAACCATCTCTGGAGGACAAAAAAAAGTCCTCCAAGAGTGAAGCCATTACCTCCGGGAGTGGCAAAAAGAAGAAAAAGTCCAACGGCAAGAAGAAGTCGTCGGCCGACACACCTACTGCCGCTGCTGTCGCAGCTCTGGGTGGCCGGGGGCCACGCCCTGAGAAACGACCTCGGCCATCGTCTGAAGATGGTGGCAGCTCCAAGATGTGGTGTCCCATACACAAGATGGACAACCACAACGTGGAAAACTGCCGAGAGGTCCAGAACCTGGCCGGGCGCTATAACAAGCGCCGGGATGAAGCTCCATTCCGTCAAAGGGAAGGAAAACAAAAAGTTGATGAAGCTCCGGCTGAAGAGGAGTTAGGTTTTTAGGACCCCAAAAAGGTCTTGAAGGATGTTTACACCTATGTTGTCGAAGACTCCGACGTCTCTGACAACGAGCGTCGGAAGATCATGAACACCATATTTGGTGATTCGTGGGACATTACTTCCCGCCGTGTCCTCAAGACAATGCAGCGGGGCATGGCCTCTGTAGCTCCCACCGCCAGGGCGGAGCCTCATCGGAAGTGGATGGACACTTCCATCACTTTTGATGCTTTGGACTGCCCTCGGAACATGATCGGAGCTGGCCAACTTCGACTGATGGTATCTCCGACCATCAATAACATCCAGCTCCACCACGTAATGGTGGACGGAGGTTCGGGGCTAAACCTCATAAGCTTCAAAGCCTTCATCAAGATTCAACTCTGACCTTCGGATCTTAGCCCCTCCCGATCTTTCTCCGGAGTAGGTACGGGGGCCATAACTCCACTTGGTGCCATTACTCCCGGTGACCTTCGCAATTCGGGAGAATTACAGGACCGAGAAGTTGGTCTTCGATATGGCGCAGATCAACTTTCCATTAAACGCCATCTTGGGCTGGCTAGCTTTGTACAAATTCATGGTTTCTGTTCATTATGGCTACCTAGTGTTGAAGATGCCAACACCCTCAGGCGTTCTCTGGATCCGCTGAGATCGCACCGCTGGAGTTACTACTCTGGAAGAACTCCACGCGCTTGCTACAGCGCAGGAGGAAGAATCTGGAAAGGAGCAAGCTGTGAAGCCTCCAAGTATTCGTCATCGAGGCTCAACCTCCGCACCTCGTGTGCAACCAAGCGGCGACACCGACATTCCCGTCAAAGTCGTCCAAATTGGTTCCAATGCTGCTCAGACCACCCGTATATCGGGAGGACTGAACGACAAATAGGAAATCGCGCTCATCACTTTCCTGTGGGCTAATGTTGATGTGTTTGCCTGGCAACCATCACAAATGCCTGGGATCCCTGGGGAGGTGCTTGAGCACAATCTGAAGATTTATCCTGACGCTCGGCCTGTACATCAGAAACCTCGGAAGCAATCAGTAGAGCGACAAAACTTCATATGTCAAGAAGTGAAGAAGTTGCTCGAAGATGGATTCATTCGGGAAGTCTTCCATCCAAAATGGCTAGCGAACCCAGTCGTTGTACCCAAGGCCAGCGGGAAGCTTTGGATGTGTATCGACTACACAACACTGAATAAGGCATGTCCAAAGGATCCATTCCTACTACCTAGAATAGATCAAATAGTGGATTCCACCTCCGGGTGTGAATTACTATGTTTCCTAGACGCATATTCTGGGTACCATCAAATTAGAATGTCTAGGGAAGATGAAGAGCATACCGCCTTCATCAAAGTAGATGGATTGTACTGTTACACTGCCATGCCATTCGGTCTCAAAAACGTTGCTTCAATGTTTGAGCGAGCTATGAACAAAATGTTTGGAGAGCTCATCAGAGATGTAGTGGAAGTGTACGTCGATGACATCATCGTAAAGATCAAGAACAAGGAGTCATTTCTTGACACCTTGCAAGCTGTCTTCGACAAGTTGCGAATTACACGCACAAAGCTGAACCAGACAAGTGTGTCTTTGGGGTTAGCTCCAGAAAGCTTCTTGGATTCTTGGTGAACCACTGAGGAATAGAGGCAAATCCAGCGAAGATTAAAGCTATTGAAGACATGCGGCCACCAGCTCGCATCAAGGATGTCGAGAAGCTGACTGGGTGTCTGGCTGCCCTCAGCCGCCTCATCTCAAGACTGGCAGAACGGGCGCTACCATTATTCAAATTATTGAGGAAGTCTGGACCATTCCAATGGTCTGAAGAAGCAGAGAAGGCATTCCAAGAGCTGGAGTAGCTCCTCACCACTCTACCAACTTCGGTAGCTCCGAATCCTAGTGAACCACTTCTGCTTTACATTTCAGCATCTGACGAAGTTGTCAGCATGGTCCTGGTTGCAGAAAGACCAGAATCATCCCCAGTTTAGGAATCCAGACCCCTCCAGGAAGGTCTGAAGCTATCTGAAGGCGAGTCTGGGTCCCAGCCCCCAGAACCGGATCCTCGAGATGAGATGCCAGAGGATCAACCTCCTTCAAATGAAGGAGTTACTGTTGCTGAACAAGAAGATCCAGACCCTTTCGGGAAGGTCCGGGTCACTTCATAAGAAGCTCCGGGTTCCTCCAGCAGGAATCGGGACGTTCCCGAAGAAGGTCTGGACCCCTTCGGGAAGGTCCGGGTTGATGAGGAGGAAGCTCCAGGCCCCTCTGGGAGGGTCCGGACAGTCCAACGCCCAGTGTACTTCATCAGTGAAGTACTCCATGATGCCAAGCCTTTGTACCTAGAGGTGCATAAGCCGCTCTACGCAATTCTTATTGCCTCTAGGAAGCTTCGTCACTACTTCCAAGCTCACAAGATTTCAGTGGTAACCTCTTATCCACTGCGTGCAATCTTGCATAACCCCAACTCTACTAGGAACATTGCAAAGTGGACAACGGAATTAGCCGACTTCAATCTTGAATTCGTCCCAAGACAAGCGATCAAGAGTCAAGCACTGGCGGACTTTGTGGTGGAATGGACCCCCTCTCCATCAAGTCCTGGGGTTCCCAGTGAGCAGAAGCCGGAACCTAAGGTTCCAGCCTTCACTGAGCCTCACTGGACTCTCTACATCGACGGCTCCATGCAGAAGCAGGGGGCCAGAGCTGGAATCCTTCTCCTCGCTCTGACCGGGGAGAAGGTCAAATACATGGTTCACCTTGACTTCAAGGCGACCAACAACATGGCGGAGTACGAAGCACTAATCTATGGACTCAAGGTGGCACTATCATATGGTGTCAAGCAGCTGTTGGTAAAGGGTGATTCACAGCTCATTATAAAACAAGTTAAAGGTGAATGCTGCTGCAACAACCCTCAATTAGCTGCATATCTACTTGAAGTCTAGAAGCTTCAGAAGGACTTCAAAGTCCTAGATCTTTGCCATGTCCAGCGTCTCAACAACGCTAAAGCTGACGAACTCTCGATGAAAGCTTCAACCGGAGCTCCGGTTCCCGACGAAACCTTCGTCCGGAGATTGTCAAGACCAATAGCTCAGCCTGCCGAACTGAGTGAAGGGGGCGAGACCAGCACCTCGAAGCTGGCATTCCCGATGGCACTGTTACCATGGCGTCCATCAAGGGTCATAGGTGCTGCAGGAAGCTCCGAGCAACCCTGCACGCAATACTCAAAAGCTCAAGTTAGCTCCATGCATGGATCTCGGAGACCAAGAGCTACTTGAAAGACAACATCCTTCTTGAAGACAATGTATCCGCTGACCGGATAGTCAGATTGGCTAAAAGATACAAACTAGTAGAAGGGGATCTCTACCGGCGTGGTGCCAACGGCGTCCTAATGCGGTGCATTACAAGGGAAGAAGGCCGCGAGCTCCTCGCGGAAATTCATGGAGGCGAGTGTGGGAACCACGCGTCTTCCCGCACGTTGGTCGGTAAAGCCTTTCGGCATGGTTTTTACTGGCCTACAGCACTCCAGGATGCAACCGAGTTAGTGAATAAATGTGAAGCATGCCAGTTTCATGCGAAGCAAATTCACACACCAGCTCAACCTCTACAAATGATACCTCCGACATGGCCATTCGCTGTGTGGAGTATGGATATCTTGGGACCTTTCCCAAGATCCGTCGAAGGTTACAAGTTCCTGTATGTCGCCATCGACAAGTTCACTAAGTGGCCGGAAGCAACTCCAGTTGTGACAATAAACAAGCAATCACCTATAAATTTGTTGCAGTCCATAGTATGCAGATTTGGAGTCCCAAACAAGATCATAAATGACTACGGGACCCAATTCGCAAGCTCTGCATTCCAAGGATATTGCAAAGACTGTTGACGGCTGTCATATACCAATTTCATCCGTCAATTTAACTCAATTATGTGAAGGATTTGTCATTTCTTGCACAAATCACCTTTCTACCTAACCCAATTCCACTTGGACTTGGAGAAATATGTGTATGCAGCATTTTATGCAGGAAGTGAGGAAATGTAGAGGGACCAATCCTATAAAATATCATCCTAGCCAATCAGGCGACGACATGAGGCATCCCATGGATCAAATAGCCCACAAACAGAAGTATCCGAGGAGATCCAACGGTGTATCACCCATATACATCAATGGGACCCACCTGGCAGCCACCTGGAGAAAGCACACGAGAAACGGTGCAATGACCAGGTCAGCCGAACCAGGGGGTCGACCGACCTGTTCTTTGCACCAAACTCGGTCAGCCTCCATGTGTTGGCTCCTCCCGGCTCTCTGGAGTCAATGGTGACTCATTCGCGCGCTCTTGGTGGCGAGAACCGACCTCAACACTAGTATAAATAGGACCCCCTACCCCTCACATCAACACACACCACTTGAGCTTCATCTCTATTGTATACACTATCATCCATAGTCTTAGAGGAGTTAGGTTGTAGAGAGGAGAGTCTATAGTCCCAAGTCCAAATTTGGAAAGGAGTAAGGAGTCTATCTCTTCCCAATCCTACATTGGGAAAGGTATGACTCATGTATTCTTTCTTGTATTTGTGACTTTACGCATAATAAAGATAGTATCTTTAGACTCTACTTATACATATACTTGGGCAAAGAATTTCTTATTTGATTGTGCAATCCATGTATGTGGAAGGTATAGCTTCTATGACTGTTTCATCATGAACATATCTCATTATCATAGAACCTATAGACCCCCACTATAGTCTAGTTAATTATAACATAATTATGTTAGTATGGATAATTATGTTGTGTATCAACATTGATTCAATGATGATTCAATTCATTGCCTTAGGATGGATTGTGCCTAGGCTCTTAAGATAATTACCTAATATGCTAGCATGGTTCTAGGATACCTAAGTAGAATTGGATGTCTCGTAGACCAACGGATTGAAGAGGTAGGCAGTAGGTGGTGACAGCCCTATCTGTCCTTTGTAATCCTCCACGTTCAGCTATGCCACAGGCTCTTGGCGGGAGTCGCCCTAGTATTGCTAGGGGTAAGCCCATGCCCGATGTGCTAAACCATATAGCATATGTATTCACTATTAATCTAGCTTATGAATATTTAGTTTAGACTATGTATATGTACAATAGAGCATAGTAGGAGTACCTCCATAACTCTCAACCTTAACTAACCTCTAGGATCCCTTATGAATATTTAGTTTAGACTATGTATATGTACAATAGAGCATAGTAGGAGTACCTCCATAACTCTCAACCTTAACTAACCTCTAGGATCCTCTTACCCCCCCCCCCCCCCTTAGACTTGAAAGCTTTTGTGTGGGTCGCACTACCTCCACTATTATTTTATCCATCCTTACTAGATCCTTACATAGACCTTTCTACCCTTTCCACTTGATGATTGTTATATCTCTTCCCTGCCTTCCTTTGGGATCAAATAAATGACACCCTTGGGAATACTCTTAAGGGGAAATGCTACAATGATATCTCTGTGCGCTTGTAAAATTCACTCTGTGATCCAATAGAACCATTAACAAGCATTTCTGACACATTAGTTGTACATGTTTAGTTAATGGTGCATAAGAAATACCAACAAGCATTTCTGGCGCCGCTGTCGGGGATGATTTGTTAGTATATCTTAGGAGCCGTCAACAAGCATTTCTGGTGCTGTTGCTAGGGAAGGCAAATAGATATATAACATGACTAAGTGAATAGGATAGAACCCTGGGTAGGACCGTAGTAGGATAACCATTCTTTGTTTTCGCATTTATTTTAAATGTGAAAATAGGGTAGTGTATGCCTGGTTTCCGCCTGCCGGAAAACTTTGTTGAAGATCCCAAATCTCTTCTGAGAGACCGACCCCGTGTCGTTACTCCTTAGAAGATTCGAGCGGCAAGGCAAGCCAACATTTTTGCACCAACAATCCAAATGCCAATGGCTCAGAAGACCCTTCATGAGTTCTCAGCTCCCTCTGCTAAGAATGTGCCTATTGAGCCCACTGTTAACACGGGAGATGTGAACTTCGAGATCAAAACTGGCCTTATCACTATGGTGCAAGCCAACCCATTCTGTGGGAAGGCTAACGAAGATGCAAGTGCTCACCTGCAACAATTCCTTGAGATCTGCAGCACTTTTCAGATCAAGGACGTGTCTCCGGATGCGGTCCGTCTGGACTGTTCCTTTTCTCTCTCCCAAGGAACCGAAGTGTTGTAGACACTTGGGAGAAGTGTTCTACGGCATTCCTCGCCAAATTATTCCCGTTAGGCAAAACCAATGCCCTACATGGAAGGATTTCCAGCTTTCAGCAAGAGCCCAAGGAATCTATTCCCGAGGCATGGGAAAGGCTTCAGGAGTACATCCTAGCCTATCCCCACCATAGGATGGATGATTGGCTCCTTATTCAAAATTTCTATAACGGGCTGATCCCATCAGCTCGTGACCATTTGGATGCTGCTGCTGGAGGAGCCTTCTTCTCATTGACGGTGCCAAAAGCTAAAGATCTTATTGAGAAGATGGTGCCCAACATGGGATGGAACGATGAGCGTCTCCATACCCGATAGCGAGGCATGCACACCTTGAAGGATGTGGACGTGATCGCTGCAAAATTGGACCTCCTAATGAAGAAATTGATGGACAAGCCAGTGGTGAAGTGTCTGGCAATGCCTATGCCCTAGACTTTCACATAACGTGCGAAGTCTGTGGCAGCACGGGTCATATGGGCAATGATTGCCCAGAAACTCATGAGGATGCCCTATACCTCGCCAACAACGGAAATTTCAACAACAACAATGGCTATCGTCCAGGAGGTCAAGGGTGGGGTCAACAACGACCATTCTTTCAAGGAGGGTACAAAAACAATGGCAACCCTGGAAATCAGCCCAACTTGAAAGAAATTGCCATTAGCCAGCTCAAGATCAACGATACCCTATCCAAGAAGCTGTCAGCTAATGACAAGACCCTAGAGAATATCAATGCAAAGATTGAAGGACTATCCCCAGCATTCAAGAATCAACTAAGCTTCAACAAGATATTGGAGACTCAGTTGGCACAACTTGCTACAGTTGTCCCTCCATTAGAAAACAACAAAATTCCGGGGCAGCGAGAAGCCCTAGTGGAGACGTCGGTGTAGTGGTTACGAGAGGAGGAAAGACCATTCGTGACCCACCATATCCCACACAAGAAAAGAAGACAACTGAGCCTGAGAAGGAGGATGTCCCAAGTGAATTACTTGGTGAGAGAATGGACAAACACTTTGAAGACACCAACTTATTTCCATTCCCTCACAGACAAAGGAAGCCAACAGTGGATGAGCAATTCAACCGTTTTGTTGAGATCATCCAAAAGATCCACATCAATGTGACCTTGATTGATGCGATGCAAGTATCCACTTATGCTCACAATCTCAAGGACATATTGAACAACAAACGACCATTGCCCACCACTGAGGTCGTCAAGCTTACGGAAGACTGCAGTGAAGCCATCCTCAATAGGCTTCCTGAAAAGAAAAAGGACCCCGGATGTCCTACCATTTCATGCTCAATTGGGGCTCACCACTTTGACAAGGCACTTTGTGATCTGGGAGCAAGTGTTAGTGTGATGGCCAAGGTTTTGTTCGACCAGCTGAACTTCACAGAACTGACTCCAACACCAATGCAGCTACAACTGGCTGACTCTTTAGTCTGTTATCCAGCGGGTATTGCTGAAGACGTCCCGGTGAAGATCCGGAACTGCTTTATAGCCGTGGATTTTGTGGTGCTAGACATGTACATTGAGAAATATACACCACTCATTCTTGGGCGCCCATTCCTAAGCACTGCAAAAGCTCGCATAGATGTGGGAGCTGGAGAAATCCACTTCCATATCAATGGCAAGGAGGAAAGGTTTATCTTTCGGCCAAAATCAGAACAATGCTCCATGATTCGAATAAAGTATGGGCCAAATGATAAACACATCAGAGAGGTCGAAGTCACACCTCCAAAGGTGGACTCACTCATTGCATTCATGAGAAGATTAATCTACGAGGAGAATCCGTTGTTTCGACCACGCCGATATCTAAAGGCGGCGGAATCGTCTGGACCTTTCCGAAGGCCCAAGTCCACCAAGCCGCCAAAGAAGGAATGGCGGAAGAAGCAAGACAAGCCGTCTGAGCCCATCCCTCCGGGCCCGGATGTGAAATGAAGACGGAGGAATGTCCATCTCATCAGACGGTGGTGAGACCTACGCCAATAGGTTAAATTGGTAGTTATCCCACTTTATTTTTCTTTCTTTTTCCACCCCATTTGGATTTTTCTCATTGCATATTTGATTTTTTCCTAGCAAGTTGAGAATCTTATATTTTCAATTATCATTTTTCTTTCTTTCTTTTCAAAAGAAATTTTTTATTGGATTTGAAAAAAAGGTTTTTATTTGAAAAACAATTTTTTCTGAGCTGCACATGTGGCATTTCGCCAAACTTTATAGCCGTTGGGGAGCCAATTGCCAAAAGGAGAACCAGGGGGCCCACCTGTCAGGTCGGCCAAACCCCCTGGTCGGCCGAACAGGGAGTGGAGCCAAATTAGCTCCCCTTCCTCCAACAGCTACATTTTGAACCCCAAGTGACTGTTGGAGGGTGCACCCTATAAATTGTGGCCGTGAGGAGCACCTCTCTTCACACACCACATCATTATACACCTCCCCAAGTCACTCTCTAGCTCACCTTGTTTTTCTTGCTCTTCATTGCAACACTCTTGCTCAAATCCATCCCCAAAAAGATTTTCTTTTGTTTGCATTTGCATTTTACACTCAATCCTTCAAGAGGAGAAAATTCGTCGAGAGTTTTGTTTTCCAAACATCGCTTCATTTCAGATTTTTCTTGACTTGTTTTGTTCTTGCTTGTTGAACTCAAAAATACATGAAGAGGTTGTTTGGAAAGAAGAGGGAGGCTGCAAGCTCAAGCCATGGTGAAGGTTCTAGTGTACGCCTCTCTTCCATGGGTACAAGCCAAGGAGGAGAAGTGTGTGTGAGGACACTCCCATGGAAGAGAGAAGCAACCCACACCAACTTCTTCATGACGACGACCTCGACATACGAAGCGAAGTTGAAGATCAAGAACGCAAGCTTCTCCAAGATCATGAGTTCCACCACACCAAGGCTTACGATCCACATTTGATCTCCAAAATAGGTATGGACTCCAAATTTCTTTCCATTTGGCATGCAATTGGATTTGATGACTTTGCTCACATTGAGGAGAAAGGTTCACGCCTTCTCACTATCCAATTCCTTTGCACGCTAAGAATAGAATTTCATGGTATTAATTTTAGATTATTTAAAAAAGAATACAACATCCTATGGAAAGAATTAGGTAGCATCCTAGGCTTCCATAAACGGTGTTTGCTAGATTTAGACAATTTTCCTATATTTAACAAACAAAGTTTTTGGCATGAGCTAACTAGAGAGGTCACATGTAGGGCTCCTAGGAACAACCACATCCAAAATCCTACCTTACGCTTCATGCATAGATGGGTGGCTATGACTATGTTCCCTAGGGGAGATGTTAGGATTGTGCGAGATGATGAATTGAAAATTTTGTTTGCCATGACTAAAAAGATAAAAGTTGCTCCAGTCAAAGCCATGATGACACAATGGTCAGATTACATTTCAAAATCAGGACCAATTGAATGCACTTCATTGATTACTCATATTACTAATAGGGTAGGAGCACTTAAATACTCTTCATTTGAATATATTGAAACTGAAAGAGAATTAGTTGATGAAGACTATTTAGTGCAAGGACATACCCTTAAGCATGATCAAGATGGATCATTGATATTTTTCTATCCCGGCTTTGTCAATGAAATTCGGTTACCTAACCCGGATTTTCATTTGTACAAATGCCGGAGGCTAACCATTAATCTTCTTCCCCTTGAGGAAGCAAGAAGAAGTAATGTCTCTGGCAGGTAACAAGGAATCGTGCGAGGGCTGCAGCCACAGGCATGCCACCGATAATCTCTCCGGTCCATGAATACCAAGAGGAAGAGAACCCAACGGGTTATGCGCCCGGATGGACTCAACCTCCGACGTATGAGACTGGGGGATCATCTTGGCAAGAATGGCAAAGGGATCCACCCTTATCCTCTTCAAGCTCTAGCAGCCTGCCCCCAACATCCATGAGAGGACGTCGTTCCTCTTCGGCTAGAAGTCATGATGACTATAGCCAAGGAATGATGGACCTCACTAGACGTATGGGAGAACTTGAAGTGAGAACGAGTGACATCTACAACACACTCCAGGAGCATGTTCAAGGTACTCAGGATTGGCAACAACACATGGATGCTCAATTCACCAACTTCAACACGGTGCTACAACAACAACAAGCCGATCTTGCAGCATACTTCCGTCATCAAGGGTTCAATCCTTATCACGGGGGTAGTTGAAGAACAAGCTTGTGGGAGGACCCCCACTTGAGGTAACATGTATCACATTCCTTGCATACTTATTTTCCATCCATCATCCACCTTGCAATTATATATATATATATATATATATATATATATATATATATATATATATATATATATATATATATATATATATAGGTTAGATTTGCTTTCATCAAATAAAGATGTGCGGTAAGAATGATTTAGAATTCACATAGATGAAATGATGAATAGTTGCTCTGTTTTATTTTCCTAAGTCTCTAGTTTACAACTTGCTACTCTCCGAACATTGCTTTCATTGGTTTGAATTACTTTTACCTTAATTTGGAAATTGTGGGTAGCAAAAGCTTAATCTAATTCTAGGTTGTTGCAAGATTAGAATTAGTAATAGGGCTGCTAGTCCTAGTTTGAAAGTAAAACTTAGATTTCTAGAGAAATTCTAAAAAGATTTAAGTTTCCCTGAATTGATTGGAAATACCTACCAAAGCCATATGATGTTCATACATAGACAAAACCTTATGCATATGCTATTTGCTTTCACATTGAGCCTAGTCAAACTAGTATAGACCTATGTGAGAAATCATTCAACTCTTTTTGAATTGAAGACTTCACTTGCACATGCTATACTTCTACACTAGAAGTAAGCAAAACGCCCATCATATCCACCATACCGCAACGAAAAGAGAAACTCCATGTTATTCATGTTTAGCACTCTCTTCAAAATTTATTGCAAAGAAAGGGAGTAAAAGACATGGCTACAAAAAGAAAATGAAAAAAAATTGCTTACATCGTAAGCATGAAACAAAAGAGAAAAGAAAAGTAGCCATGTTTCATCCCTGCAAAAGAAAGACAGATTATACCAAAAAGGAGTTATCTCAAGTATCCACATCCACTTCCACTCCATCATACATGCACTAGTCTTGAATCAAAAGGTGTTGATTTGAATTCTCCTAAGGCTTACACTTTTGACTTAGCAATATATGTGATGCAAATATGCCTACTTACTTTCCTTACCAAGCTCCACATACAAGCCATATTCAATGAGTAGGAATAGTAGAGGCACAATGATTTGGTGAGGAAATATTTCCACTATCCACAAAGGAGTGATTGAGAGAATCAAATTGAGGTACTTAATATCTAAACTGAATTCTCCGGGATTTAAGTGGAACTTGATTTCTAGGCTATGTTTGCTCCATTTGCTATTCTACCTTTCAACTACTCATGAATATGAAAAAGCATAAGCCCCATGATAACTTAAGAAAGGTAGAGTATCATAGCCAATTTCTGCAATACTAGGTAGAGTATGTTGTTGTGCATTAGATACTTTTGAAAATAAGACATTGTAGCAACTCCTGATCATCAACCTAAAGTCTTGACTTTGCTCGGGACGAGCAAAGGATAAGCTTGGGGGAGTTTGTTGATCGCTGTTATATACCAATTTCATTCGTCAATTTAACTCAATTTTGTGAAGGATTTGTCATTTCTTGCACACATCACCTTTCTACCTAACCTAGTTCCACTTGGACTTGGAGAAATATGTGTATGCAGCATTTTTATGCAGGAAGTGAGGAAATGTAGATGGACCAATCCTATAACATATCATCCCAGCCAATCAGGCAACGACACATGGCATCCCATGGATCAAATGGCCCACAAACAGAAGTATCCGAGGAGATCCAATGGTGTATCACCCATATACATCAATGGGACCCACCTGGCAACCACCTGGAGAAAGCACACGAGAAACGGTGCAATGACCAGGTCGGCCGAACCAGGGGGTCGCCGACCTGGTCTTTGCACCAAACTCGGTCAGCCTCCACGTGTTGGCTCCTCCTGGCTCCCTGGAGTCAATAGTGACTGATTCGCGCGCTTTTGGTGGCGGTAACCGACCTCAACACTAGTATAAATAGGATCCCCTACCTTTCACTTCAACACACACCACTTGAGCTTCATCTCTATTGTATACACTATCATCCATAGTCTTAGAGGAGTTAGGTTGTAGAGAGGAGAGTCTCTAGTCCCAAGTCCAAATTTGGAAAGGAGTAAGGAGTCTCTCTCTTCCCAATCCTACATTGGGAAAGGTATGACTCATGTATTCTTTCTTGTATTTGTGACATTATGCATAATAAAGATAGTATCTTTAGTCTCTACTTATACATATACTTGGGCAAAGCGTTTCTTGTTTGATTGTGGAGTCCATGTATGTGCAAGGTATAGCTTCTATGACTGTTTCATCATGAACATATCTCATTATCATAGAACCTATAGACCCCCACTATAGTCTAGTTAATTATAACATAACTAGGTTAGTATGGATAATTATGTTGTGTATCAACATTGGTTCAATGATGATTCAATTCATTGCCTTAGGATGGATTGTGCCTAGGCTCTTAAGGTAATTACTTAATATGCTAGCATGGTGCTAGGATAGCTAAGTAGCATTGGATGTCTCGTAGACCCACAGATTGAAGAGGTAGGCAATAGGTGGTGACAACCCTATCTGTCCTTTGTAATCCTCCACGTTCGGCTATGCCACAGGCTCTTGGCGGGAGCCGGTATTGCTAGGGGTAAGCCCGTGCCCAATGTGTTGAACCACATAGAATAAGTATTCACTATTAATCTAGCTTATGAATAATTAGTTTAGATTATGTATATGTACAATAGAGCATAGTAGGAGTACCTCCATAACTCTCAACCTTAACTAACCTCTAGGATCCTCTTACCCCCCTTAGACTTGAAAGATTTTGTGTGTGTCGCACTACCTCCACTATTATTTTATCCATTCTTACTAGATTCTTACCTAGACCTTTCTACCCTTTCCACTTGATGATTTTTATATCTCTTCCCTGCCTTCCTTTGGGATCAAATAAATGACACCCTTGGGAATAATCTTAAGGGGAAATGCTACAATGATATCTCCGTGCGCTTGCAGAATTCACTCTGTGATCCAATAGAACCATTAACAAGCATTTCTGACACATCAGTTGGAGATGTTTAGTTAATGGTGCATAAGAAATACCAACAAGCATTTCTGGCGCCATTGCCGGGGATGATTTGTTAGTATATCTTAGGAGCCGTCAACAAAGACCTCAGTATTCAAGTTAGCTACGCTTCTGTAGCTCACCCGGCAAGTAATGGCCAAGCTGAGAGAGCAAATGCAGAAATCCTAAAAGGACTCAAGACGCGCACATATGAGCGCTTGAAAAAATATGGAGCCAATTGGATTGAAAAGCTTCCGCCCACCTTGTGGGCAAACAGGACAACTCCAAACCAGTCAACTGGAGAGACACCCTTCTTCCTGGTGTACGGAGCTGAAGCAGTCCTTCCTCCGGAAATCACCTTGGTGTTACTCCGGGTCCAGACCTTCGACGAAGCCATGCAGGACCAGCTCCGGCGTGAAGACCTTGACCTCGTTGAAGAGGGAAGGTGCCGAGCAGCTGTTTGAAATGCACGATACCGCCAAGCGCTCTGACGCTATCACCAAAGGCATGTGCATAACCGACAGCTCAAGGAAGGCGATCTAGTGCTATGGAGAATACAATCTCGAGAAGGGTTAAACAAACTTTCCCCCAGCTGGGAAGGACCCTTTCGAGTGATCAAAGTATCCCGTCCCGAATGCGTTCGCTTGGCAACCGAGGATGGGACACCGCTCCCCAATCCTTGGAACATTGAGCACCTCCGTAAGCTCTACGCTTAATATCACGAAGGTGAGCGTGTAATTACATATGATGTATGTTATAGCGTCATTGTACAGAGTCGGGTAACTCCTCCGGGAGGACAGCCAGACCTTTCCCGGAAGGTCCGCAAAGTTCAAGTAACACTTGACACAGTCTCAGAACTAAAAGTGTAGCTAGTTACCTTGGGTCAAACAAGAAATCAAACACACTTAGCCTGGTTCCATACCCTAAGAGTGTACTTGTTTCCCCTATACCCCGAACCTATAATGAAAGACATCATTACGTGAAAACAGACTATACGTGCATTTATTTTGTACAGGCTCATTCTTTTTTATTTTTCTCTTTATTGTCTATAACAAAGTTGTGCAGTTCTCAAGAAACTTTATCTCGAACAATTCATGTATAATTCAAGTTGCATTGTTAATTCTTTCAGGTCTTAACATTGTTGAATAGCCAATCTAGGTCCGGAGTGTGCTATCGACTTAGCCTGGTCCTGCACCCTAAGTACGCCACTCTACCTACACCTCGGCAGGCCTGAGTAAGGTGAGTCCAAAAAGCAATCGGACCTGGAGCAAATAAGCAAATGCACTTGATTGTATAAAGAATTGTGGTCGACCTAAAAATTTCTTTCGGGAATAGTAAGCCGCAAATGAGTTATAGATAAGAAACGGATTTTACTGTTTTTCTTGACTTCAGTGTGCAGGAAAAATAAAAACCTCATGATGATGGTGGATGATGCCGGAGCTATCAAAGCTTCGACATCCCCTAAGGTGGCCCGCTTCTGATGTTTTAAACATTGATAGTGGGCGTCGTCGGAGCTATCAAGTTCCGACAAATCCAGGGGGCCAGCCGTCAATGTGAAGAAAAGATGGTAGAAGGACACCCTAATGGGGTCTGCTGTCGATGCTCTACATGTTAACAGTGGACGCTGCCGGTGGTACTAAGCTCCAACAACCCCATAGGGCCAACTGTCGATGCTTTATGTGTTGACAATGGTTGCTGCCGGAGCTACTAAACTCCGACAACCTCAGGGGGCCACTGCTGTCGACAACTTCGGACCTATACTCTACAAGTTCGAAGCACTCAAGTCTTCAACAAAATGCTACATCCTTTTGGTACATGTCCGCAACCAAATTGTGTACATCTACCAGGGGGCCAAATGATATAAAGGTTGAAGACAAAAAATAAAATTCATAAATTTCTTGGATTTCATTCCTCTGGAGACAAGAGATTACAAAATTAGAGAAAAGAAGAGAAGATACAAGTGGGAGCTACAAGGAGAAAGTCCTAAATCCTACGGAAGAACGAGGCGACCTTCTGGGCAACCTTCAACACGCTGGTCTTGGCGGCATCTCCCTCTCCGTCGATGGGACCCTCAAGCACCGAATCTAGTGGGAAATGAGGATCCTGGCTTGTGTAGCACGTCAGCATGTATTCTGCGATGTTCTGCGCAAGCGATTTTCCTTCAGTTTCCAACTGATCTGTGATGACATCGCCCATCTTGTTGAGTGTGTTGCCCGCCGAGCTCAACACCTTCAGCACATGGTCCAGCTCCGGCTCCAGATCGTCCGGACGCACGGGACTAAAGCCCAGCGGTGTTAGCGCGTCATTGGCTTTGCCCAAGAAGTCCCATAATTGTTGGGACTCTACAACCCTTGAGCCTTGAATCTCTTCCAAGGACCTCTTGGCCGCTGCAAGCTCCGAACCCTCCCGGGCAAGGCGCTCGACCTCTTTGGCGTGCTGCTGAATCCTTTTAGCAACTTGCTTTTCAAGGTTCGCAAGCTCCTTCTCCCGAACGTGGATCTTGTTCCGGCGGTCAACCAAGTCTTTCTCCTGGCCCTGCACTTTCTTCTCCCTGGCAGCGACTTCGTCCTCCGTTTTGGTAAGGTCATGTCCCTGCTGCTAGGCCTTCTCCTCCTCGCTCTCGCAGAGCTCCTCCAGCTTCTTGGTGCGCTCTGCAAGGCTCTTGTCACCCAGAGCCAGCCTTTGGGCGAGCTCCTCCTCCCCCCTCATGAGGTCATCCCTCATCTCTAGGAGTTTTTGCTCTTCATCTTCGAGCTTTTTCTCTTGCTCCCCAAGAGCCTCCCGACGCTTGACGAGGATTTTTTGGATGGTACTGAGCTTCTCCTGGCGATCATTCGCTGCTTAATTAGTAGCCACGGCTTGTTCGTGTATAGCCCGGGACTGATTGTTGAGGGATCGCACCATGCTTTCCCTCTCGTCCAGCAGCTGACCCCAGTACTCCATTCGGGCCTTCTCCCTCTTGACCCACTCCTTGTCGTTGGCTAGCTTTGTTTGCACTAGCTTGGTCTCGAATTGGAGCCGGTTGCGCCACCTCCTAAGGGTTTGGCGCTCCTCCTCAAGGGACTTGGTGTCGTTATAAAAGGCAAGCTGGACCTGACGAAGGCTGGAGCAGGCGTTGTCGATGGATAACGACAGGGGGATCGGCTCCAGACCTGCCGGGGTCCTCTTCATTGACTCCAGCGGGTTCTCCATAACTAAAATTGGGTCCCACTCTACAAGAGTGGTCCCCTGAGCTTCCGCAGCACTATGGCCGCCCTCCGGGAGTGCCTCAGCCGTTGTCGAGGAAGGTCCAGCAACGGGAGCTTCTACCTCTGGAGTCATCTCCGAAGGTCCCGCCGCCAGGTCATCAGCAACTGGTCCCTCAGGCAGAGGACCAGCCGCCTCGTCTTGGCAGCCTAACTCGAGCACGGGTACCTCCGGAACTACCACCTCAGGGGTAGGCATTGAAGACTCTGCCAGAGCTGAGGCCACCTCCGGCTCCGACTATGGTGCCTCCTCCACTGTCGGTTGAGGCGCTGGTGCTTCGACCACCATCGATTCGGGTGTCGGCACCTCCGCGACAACCGGCTCAGGCACCAAAACTTCATGAACCACTGGCTCCACCACCGGGGCTTCAAGAAAATCCGGCCCTAAGGCTAGAACTGCAGCTACCTCTGGCTCTAAGGC
This sequence comes from Tuctoria greenei, assembly GCA_036927565.1. Taxonomy (NCBI): domain Eukaryota; kingdom Viridiplantae; phylum Streptophyta; class Magnoliopsida; order Poales; family Poaceae; genus Tuctoria; species Tuctoria greenei. Next base: position 29,349,894 of record JAYESD010000006.1, on the reverse strand, counting down.
CGGAGCATCCATCATCGCATCATCCAAAATCGGAGCTTCAGCCTCCGGAGCTGGTGCCGCTGGTACGTCTTCATTCCCATGGTCCGGCGCTACCATGGGAGCTTCAGGAGATAAGTCAAGGTCCAGAACCTTGACAGCTGGCGCCGAAGCTGCCGAGACCTCAGCCACCACCTGGAACGGCGCTAGAATTGGAGCCGGAGCCTCCGCCTGCACAGCATAAGCTGTTGTCACAGGAACCAGAGCTTCAGCCCCTTTTTTGGAGACCCTGTGGATGACGGACAAAGAAACTCAAAATATGGTTACAACAAAAACAATCAAATGAGGTAAAGAAGCAAGTTTACCTTGGAAGGCTTCCGCTCCAGCTAGCGCGGAACCTCTTCGCCGGACGCTCAGAGCCCGACCCAGTCGCAACTGGGGTAGTAGCTCCGGAAGGCTCTTCAGAGCTTACTGCCGCCGTCAGCGACGTCTTGGTTGGGACCTTCCTCGACTGAGAAGGACCCTCGGACCTAGAGCCCTTAACTAGCTCTGGCACCAGAGTCACCTGGGCAGAGCTGATGTACCGGGGAGACGCCGATGCTGGAGTTGGCGTCGCCGTTGAAGACCTCCCCCGCTGGGGAGAAGGAGCTGTTGTGGAAGGAGCAGGTCTGACAGGCCTCCTGTCAGGGTGCTTCAACTTCCTCTTCCAGCTGGAGGGCTCCACCGACTCTTTGCCCTTGCCAATGACTTCAGCTCTTGGTTTCAGGGCGGAAGCAGTGCCACTGAATGTGCGCCTAGAGGGGGGGTGAATAGGCCTTTTTGAATTTTGTCGGACTCAACAAAAAGTTCAATACCAGAGATATCGGACTAGTCCAGTAATGTGCGGACTAGTCCGGTGTTCACGGACTGAGTCGATTAAGCTTGATCGATTAGATTGATTCTTTTATGTATGCAGCGAAAATATAGAATCAAATAAAGGTTTCAGTGTTATATATTAGAGTATATCACAATTAAATCTTATGTTTGACAATTCAACATAATATGAGCAATGATTATTGAAACCCTAGATTATAATGAAGAATAAGAATGATGAACACCAAAAGCAAAACACAAGGATTTATCCCGTGGTTCGGCTACCACAAAGGCAACCTGAGTCCACGTTGAGGAGTCCACAAAAGGACCGGGTCTTCTCCAATCCTACCCTCGTCGGATCGCCACGAAGGCCAATCCTCTTCCACTAATCACAAAGGGGTGAATAACCGAATTCAAGGGGCTTTCTCGCACGTTGAGAGCTCCCTTGGATTACAACAGAAAATACCACCAAGAACACACTCAAAAATTACAAATGAATCGCAGGAGTGTGTTAGAGAATCAAACCAAGAGCTCAACGTGGTGTTGCAAGTTTCTCTCCATTGATCTAGAGTGAATCCTCAAAGGATTGATCGTTGTTGCACTTAATTTCATGGAGAGATGTAGTTTTTAAGGCTCTTGGGAGGTGTGACGGCGCTAGGGTTCGAGAGTGTTCATAATTGGGTCGTGCACCTCTATTTATATGGGGATTCTAAAAGTGAACGTTAGGGTTCAGAAAGTTCGGACTAGTCCGTGGTGGTCACCGGACTAATCTGGTGTGCTGTGTGTAGCAAACCCTAAGTACCCCGAAATATCGGACTAGTCCGGCTAAGAACGGACTTGTCCGATTTCTCTACTGGAAAACTTCGGACTAGTCCGATAGTCATCGGACTTGTCCGGACATGTGAGACCTTAAGTTTATAGGATGACAAGTCCGCATTTGGGGGACTTGTCCGATTCAGATCAGAGGGTATTTCGGACTAGTCCGTGCAAACATCAGACTTGTCCAATTTGGATCAGAAAGAATATCGGACTAGTCCGGTTGTGATCGGACATGTCCGATTTTGTGTGACTTGTGAAGTGTTTTGAGGGCTAGTCCGCACTGGGGAGGACTAGTCTGATTCTCTTCAAAAGGGTATCGGACTAGTCCAATGGATATCAGACTTGTCCGATTTCGTGCAGAAAGGATATCGGACTAGTCCGGTTGTGATCGGACTAGTCTGGTCCTGTGTAACTTTGTGCAATGTGTGTGTTTAATTGTGATTGAGCTCTTGGGGTGTGTTTCCTTAACACACTCCATACACAATAATCTACTACTCTTCTTCCTTGAGATCATTTCCACTTTGCTTCTCATTCTTCCTTCTTTTTGGCACTTTGCTCATTTTCCTATTAAAATCCTGCACTCATCTCAACAAGGAGGTTAGGATCCCAATTACTTGTCATAAATCATTCAAAACCCACAAGGGAGTCCTAGATGTACTTTCAATCTCCCCCTTTTTGGTGATTGATGACAACCAATTGAGATTTCACAAAATATGATAAAAATTGAGATTTTCATAAAGCATGCACATATGGGTCCAAAATACATTAAGCAGTGAGAGTATAATCCATATGTGCATTCTTTATGGTGGGATGCATAACTAAGTACACTGGAACATAAAGAATGACATAATTGACTTTAATCAACCAATAGCAAGAATATATGTCATTTTAGAGCAAAATCACAGTTTTCATAAATACTACTCAAAGGATCAAATCATTGCATCACAAAACCATAATTAACATAAGAACATTGTTAAAACATTACAAGCCACAAAAGAGTTAAGAAAACATAAAGAGAGCTCTCTCCTCGCACCTTACAGCTAAAGCTAAGACTCCCCCTCAATCTCTCCCTCTTTGGCATCAAGACACCAAAAAGAAGGAGAGGAGGGTCCTAAGGTCTTCAATCTTCTCTGTCGGTCCTCTCATCGTCGTCTTCGTCATCTTCATCTTTAGCTTGATGAGGAGGAGAAGGAGGAGGGGCAGAGCCGCTCGAGCCCCCAACGCCAAAGTAGGCAAGCTCGGAGGGGGTCAAGGGCCCGAGCTCAGTGTAGTCCGGGTCGGAGTCCTCAGAAATCACTGGAGATCCAATGGGGTCGATCTCCAGCTTCTGGCAAATTTGCTTCACATTTGCCTTGATGTACTTCATGTCCTCCTTTCTTTTCATGTTGAGCTTGTGGGCCTTCACTTCGGCCTTCTTGCAGGAGGTGAAGATGGCAGCCAGGTATTTGAGGATTCCACTAGTTGATCCTCTCTGAGGGGCTGCCCTTGAAGTTGGAGCAGCTCTGACATCTTCTCTTTTTCTTGTCGGTGCCTCGGGACCGGAGGCCGGCGAGGGAGCAGCCTGCACACTCGGCTTTTGAGGCATTTGAGGCCTCAAGGGGAGATGCTCCACATCTTTCACAAACACAATGTCGGTGACTTTTTCAATCACAAACATTAGGTAAGGAGCATATCCGTAAGATCTGTTGGGAGTGCAGGATATGTTCACCATATCATTCCAAATGTATTCTGCCACATCAAATGAGTGGTCCTTGCTTATGACTCTCATTAGAGTCCGGAGGTATCCTTGCACACTCCCAGCATCTCCATCCTTGGGAGCAATTGTCTTTCTTAACACTCTATTCAACACCACAAAGAATGTCTTCATGTTTTTGGTGGAAGGAGGGTTGAACTTTGAGTTTGGCTCATATAGGAACTTCATCCTATCCTTGTCAATGACACCAATGTTGTGTATGACCAAGCAATCAGATCATGTGGTGTCAAGATGAAGCAGGTTAGCGAAATCTTATTGAGTAATGCTGTACTTGGATCCATGGGTCATCCAAGTGACACTCTCCTCATCCTGACTAGAGAAGTGACAGGTCGCAAAGAACTGCGCAATCACTTCATCATTCCAGTTATTTCTGAAAGCAAACAGATCTCTCAGTCCATGCTTCTCAATGGCTCTCACTACATCAGTGAATGGTGAGCAGCCCTTCTTATCAAAATGTGCCCAATCAATCCACTGACTGCGCACAACTGGTGTCTTCATTGGGAGATACACCGATCTGTAGAAATCAGCATGGAATTTGCACCAGAATCTTCCATCAGCCGCTTGCTTCGGTCGGCCATACCAATCGATGCTTCTGAACTTGGCCGCAGAGTCACTACCCTTCCCGTTGAACTTCTCTTCATTTGGGTCCCGGACCCCTTCCCTTGGAACATGAAGTTTCAACGGGCCAACCGGACACATAACAATCCCCTTTCCCTTGCCCTTTGCTTGGCGAGGGCCACTCGATGATGCAGCTTCCTTGGAGACTGGCTTCTTAGCTAGCACCTTCCTTCGAGCCTGTGGAGGAGACTGGGCTGGCTCGGACGGTCTTTCTTGGCGCTTCTTTCCAAGACCCGTTGAGGTCCGAGGTGCCACCTCATGGTCCATCTCGGCCTCAAAATCGTAGACATCATTGTCGGACCTCGACATGACCTGAGAATGAGTGGTATGAATGATAATGAATGACACAAGGCATAGGTGTGAAAGAGCAGCAAGGAATTGCATTAAGGAATTGAATAATTAGGTTTTGAGTTCAGAAACATCGGACTTGTCCGGTGTACAGGCACGGAATAGTCCGAGGGACCGGACATGTCCGTGCATGGACCGGACTAGTCCGGTATTCAAACTCAAAAACCTAAGAAACTAGACAAATGTTGATTCCTAATGCACAATTAGCTTAGCAAGAACGTAATACAGCAAGGAGGCATGTATATAGTGAAAGATGTTAGGCTGTTCGATCAACAATGAAGAAAATTGAGATTTCTAGGGTTTGGGTGAAAATTATCGAAGAATTCGATTGAAACTTGGAGATGAGGGATGTTGAAGGCCGGACAAGTCCGCTAGCTTCAATCCTCAAGTGGACAAGCTTGATTTCCACCCAAAGGAGAAGCTTTTTGGTGGAGGGAGCAAGAAATCACCTTGGGAGCTCGAGTGGAAGAGAGAGAATGCGTGAGCAAGAGTGCAGGATGAAGGGATTAGGGTTTGCTGGCGGCTAGGGTTATGGACACGAAAAATCGGACAAGTCCGGAGGTGACTGGACTAGTCCAAACTCATCCAGAGAGCAATATCGGACTAGTCTGTGGTCTATCGGACTAGTCCGGCCTAACCGGCACTCTGCGGACTAGTCTGCATGTGCGGACTAGTCCGGGTAACCACGGACTAGTCCGTGGTCACTAGGAAAGAATTGCATAGCCCATTCATATATATTTGAAGGTTCATAATTAGAGAATAGAGGGGAAAATCAAATAATCTTGATGAATATGATCAGTAAGCAAACAACAATCAAGCAATGATCATAATTCACCAAGATCTAGTGATCGACATAGTTTTTCAGAGAAAAAAAAGAGAGAGAGGTGATTTTCATAGTCCAAAACAACATGTTTGAAGAATTCATACAGGTATGCAACATTTCAAGCCACACTCTGAGCATCAAGGATATTTAGTTCATTTCGGAGTCCGCAAAAGCGTTTTTCATCAAGTGGCTTGGTGAATATGTTGTCCAATTGCTTTTGAGTGTTGACATGTGAAATGGCAATGTCTCCTTTCATGGCATGATCTCTCAAAAAGTGGTGTCTTATGTCTATTTGTTTAGTTCTGGAGTGCTCAACTGGGTTGTGGGCAATTTTAATGGCACTCTCATTGTCACAAAGGAGTGGAATATTGTTCATATTGTAACCACAGTCCCTTAGAGTTTGTCACATCCAAAGGAGTTGAGCACAACAACTCCTGGCTGCAACATACTCTGCCTCGGCTATGGATAAGGCAATGGAATTTTGTTTCTTGGAGGACCAAGAAACTAAGGATCTCCCTAGGAATTGGCATGTACCGGAAGTGCCTTTTCTATCTACTTTGCACCCAGCATAATCCGCATCGGAGTAACCAATGAGATTAAATTTTGAGCCTTTTGGGTACCAAAGGCCAAGGTTGGGTGTATGAACTAAATATCTCAAGATCCTTTTTACGGCTGTCAAGTGACATTCCTTAGGATTGGCTTGAAATATTGCACACAAACATACACTCAACATAATATCTAACCTAGATGCACATAAATAGAGTAGAGATCCAATCATGGAGCGATATACCTTTTGGTCGATGCTAGTTCCATCTTCATTGAGGTCTAGGTGGCCATTAGTTGCCATGGGGGTTTTATGGGCTTTGCCTTGTCCATGCCAAACTTCTTGAGTATGTCCTGTGTGTACTTGGTTTGGCTTAGGAACGTCCCTTCCTTCTGTTGCCGTACTTGGAATCCCAAGAAGTACTTTAACTCTCACATCATTGACATTTCAAACCTGTCTGTCATGATTTTACTAAATTCTTCACAAAAAGATTGGTTAGTTGACCCAAAGATTATATCGTCAACATAAATTTGACAAATAAAAAGATCATCATCAAAATTCTTTGTAAACAGTGTATAATCTACTTTGCCAATCTTAAAGCCATTTTTAATTAAGAAATCTCTAAGACACTCATACCAAGCTCTAGGAGCTTGTTTGAGGCCGTAGAGAGCCTTACGCAATTTAAACACGTGGTCGGGGAACTCTTCATCTTCAAACCCGGGTGGTTGCTCCACGTACACCTCTTCCTTGATTGGTCCGTTGAGGAAGGCGCTTTTCACATCCATTTGATACAGCTTGAAATCATGGTGAGTAGCATATGCAAGTAATATTCTAATAGATTCAAGCCAAGCTACTGGAGCAAAAGTCTCATCAAAATCCAAACCTTCAACTTGTGAATAATCTTTGGCCACAAGTCATGCCTTGTTCCTTGTCACCACCTCGTGTTCATCTTGTTTGTTGCGGAAGAACCATTTGTTGCCAACGATGTTTGCATTAGGTCTTGCCACAAGTTCCCATACTTCGTTCCGCTTGAAGTTGTTCAATTCTTCTTGCATTGCCACCACCCAGTCCGGATCTTTCAATGCATCTTCAACCCTGCGTGGTTCCAAAAAGGATACAAACGAATAGTGTTTACAAAAGTTAGCTATGCGACATCTAGTGGTTACTCCCTTTTGGATGTCACCAATGATGTTGTTGATTGGGTGATCCCTTTGGATGCATTGGTGTACTCTTGGGATTGGCACTTGAGGAGTTGTATCTTCATGATTATCTGCTTCTCCCCCTAAGTCATTGCCTTCGTTGACTTGTTGATCATCTTGGTATCTTTGTGGTTTATCTTGTGTTGAAGCTCCCCCTTGATCGTTGATCTCCACTTGTGGTTCATCTTCCTCATGTATGTGTGGAGGTGGCTCTTGTGGTCGAACCTCACCTAGAGCCATTCTCTTCAATGCTTGACAGGGAGCTTCTTCTTTACCTAGTTCACATGGATCAACTTGCTCCTTTTGGGAGCCATTCGTCTCATCGAACACTACTTCACGTGCTATTTCAACAAGTCCAGAGGCCTTGTTGAAAACACGATAGGCGTAAGTGTTCGAATCATAACCAAGCAAGAAACCTTCATCGGACTTCAAAGAGAACGTTGAAGTCCTAGGCTTCTTGTTCAGGATATAACATGGAGAACCAAAAACTCGATAATATGAGATATTTGGTTTGTTACCGGTGAGTAGTTCATAGGATGTATTCTTGAGTAGTCGATGAAGATAAAGTCGATTTACAGTGTGGCAAGCGGTGTTAATCGCTTCCGCCCAAAATCGATCCGAGGTCTTGTACTCATCGAGCATTGTTCTTGCCATCTCTATGAGTGTTCGGTTCTTTCTTTCGGCAACTCCGTTTTGTTGTGGCGAGTATGGCGCTTAAAATTCATGCTTGATACCCTCTTCATCAAGGTACTCCTCCACTTGTGTGTTCTTGAACTTCATGCCGTTGTCGCTTCGAATACTGTTGATTGTCAATGAGAATTCATTTTGAGCTCGCTTGAAGAACTTCTTGAGTGTTCCTTGTGTTTCTGACTTATCGTGCAAAAAGAAAACCCAAGTGAAGCGAGAAAAGTCATCAATAATTACTAAACCATATTTGTTACCGCCGATGCTTATGTAAGCAATTGGACCAAATAAGTCCATGTGAAGTAGTTCGAGCGGTCTTGTTGTAGTCATGACGTTCTTTGCGGGATGAGGTGCTCCAACTTGCCTCCCGGCTTGGCACGCGCTACAAGGCCTGTCTTTCTAAAAAACAACATCCTTCAAACCACGGATGTGATTGCCCTTGAGGAGTTTTTGAAGATTCCTCATACCAACATGCGCTAGCCGTCTATGCCACAACCAACCCATGTTGGTCTTTGCAATCAAGCATGTGTCAAGTTCGGCTTTATCCTAGTTGAAGTCAACGAGGTAAAGCTTTCCCTTCAACATACCATTGAATGCAATGGAACCATCACTCCTCCTAGAGACGGTCACACCATCGTTAGTGAACAAGCAAATATAACCTTTGTCACATAGTTGAGATATGGACAACAGGTTATAATCTAAGGATTCAACATGTAAAACATGAGAAAGTGTGTGTGTAGAAGATATTGCAATTTTACCGGTATCGAGCACCCTTCCTTGACTATTATCTCCAAAGTAGATGCCTTCGTCTGGGTCCTCATTGTCTTCATATTCCACGAACATTCTTCTTTCTCCGGTCATATGGTTGGTGCAGCCACTGTCTAGCACCCATTTGGATCCACCGGAGGAATAGGCCTGCATAAACAAATTATGCTTTGGTTTTAGGTACCCAAGTTTGCTTGGGTCCTTGGAGGTTAGTTACAATACATTTGGGCACCCACACATGAGATTTGGTGTTCCCATGGCGTGGCCCAACATAATTAGCATAAACCTTGCCAAGATTATTTCTCATTAACACAGAGGAGGCATCAAAGGTTCTAAAGAGTAATCGTTGTTGTTTGTATACAGGGCTAGTCTGGGAGGCCGGACTTGTCCGGAGGACCGGACTTGTCTGGACACTGACCGGACTAGTCCAGTATTTGTTTGAGTTCAAGTTTTTACCCTTCGACTTACCAGTTTGAGAGGGTCTTCCTTTCACAAAAGAAATCCTCCCCTTGTTATTCTTATGACTTCCAGCATGCTGCTTTTCACCATAAGAGTAACCAATGCCATATTTGACATTTGGAGGTCTTTGGACCAAGTATGCACTACGTGCATAGTTGATCTTCTCCTTGTCAAATATGCCACATTGGGTAGGATGTTTATCCTTTATGGAGGTTGACTTCTCCTTCAAACTGGTGTCAATTTTATTACATGTGCACATATGAGCAAAATCAGTTTTAGTGGGTTGAGAAGGTGAACTTGAAGAGGAGGAAGGTTCACTCAGCTTGAGTGACTCAACTTGCACTTTAAGGATCTTGTTAACCTTGATCAGGTGAGCAAGTTGGTCCTTGATTGCAACATTTGAGTCAGATAACTCCAAGCAAGCTTTCTTGCTTGAAGCGAACTCAAGCTCCAGTGAATTGTTTTTCTCCTTTTCAAGTTCTAGAACTTTGTCAAGTTCGACATACTCCTCCTTTTGGGAGATAATCATGTCCTCTTGACGATGAATTAACCTCTCCTTCTCAACAAGTTGATCAAGTAAAAATTTCATTTTTGTTGCAGCTTTCCTATCTAGTCCACTAAGCATATCTTCATCATCACTAATTATTTCATCATCACTAGAGTAAGAATGCACGGAAGGGGTTTTGATGATTACCTTGCGTTTACCATCCTTTGCCATAAGGAACGTGCCATTTCCCTTCCTTGCGCCGAGTGTGGGGAAGAGTGTAGATTTCTTGGACGAACTCTCGATGGCTATGCTAGCCATCTCTTCTTCTTCGGATGATGAGGACTTATCGTTTGAGTCCCACTCCTTCCCAATGTGCGCTTGTTCGGCTTGTTTCTTCTTCTTGAAGAATTTCTTAGGTTGAGGCTTGGCTTCTTTGGTCTTCTTCTTGTTCTCCTCATATGGGCAATCAACTATAAAGTGGTTATACTCACCACAATTATAGCATGCCCGCCTCAACTTCGGCTTCGTTCTTTCCTTGTACCTTCCTTCACTTGATTTTGTCCCTTGTCTTTTCTTCATTATTCTCTTGAACTTTTTCATGAATAATATCACGTCCTCTTCATCTAGCTCACTGCTCTCGTCGTCACTGTCTTCCTCTAGTTGTGCTTCTCTTGCTTCTTTGGATAGAGGCTTGAGGGTGGACTTTAAAGCAACCCCTTTCTTCTTAGCCGTGGTGAGGTCGGCAATTTCCTTGACGTGCTTTGCTTGTTTTTCCATCATCTCAAAGTTGATGATTTTTCCAAGCAATTCATCCGGAGTCATCCTTTTGTATCTAGGGCTTTCTCTAATCATGGAGCATAGCGTTATATTGCGAGGCATAAAAGCTCTAAGGATGAGCTTTACCACCTCGTGGTCATTCCACTTCTTGCTTGCATATGATCAAACTTTGTTGATGAGTGTCTTCAATCGATTTTACACATCTTGGGGTGACTCGTCTTCCTCAATTTCGAACCTTCCTAGTTCGCCTTCGATCATCTCAATCTTTGCTTCACACACATGTCGATCACCTTCATGTGAAGTTTGCAGTGTATCCCATATCTCCTTAGCAATTTCGAGTCCATCCACCTTGGTGAACTCGTCCCGACTGAGTGAGGAGGTGATTATAGCTGCGGCTTGAGCGTTTCTATGAATGGCCTGCTCTTGGCTTGGGGTGAGATCTTCGTCGTCGTCCGGAATATCTATCCCTGTGCATACAACATGCCATAGACTTGGATTGAGGGAAATCAAATGCATTTTCATATTCTGCCTCCACATTGAGTAATCACTTCCATCGAAGTGTGGGGCTTTTCCAAGTGGGATAGATAAGTAATGATTGTTATTGGAATTTAGACGATCATAGTTAAAAGGATATCGGTAGTAGTCGGTGTGACTACTCCCCTTCTTCTTCTCGTCAACTTTCACTTTCCCTTTGGAAAGTGCCTTCTTTCTGAGGAGCGCCTTTAGCTCCAGTGTCTCCTCATCGTCGTCCTCGAAGTCTTGAATGGCTTCGAGGTACTTCTCCACTTTTTGAGTCTTGTCATTGTTAACCTCTTCTTGGTTGTTGGTTTTGTGGATGTCCTTCATCTCCGACATGATCTCTTCGAGTGATTATACTCTTTCTTGAAGAACCTCGCTCTGATACCAATTGAATGTGGGCCTAGAGGGAGGGGGGGTGAATAGGCCTTTTTGAATTTTATTGGATCCTGCAACATTCAACAACAAGTTGAATACCAGAGATATCGGACTAGTCCTGTAATGTGCGGACTAGTCCGGTGTTCACAGACTGAGTTGATTAAGCTTGATCGATTAGATTGATTCTTTTATGTATGCAGTGGAAATAGAATCAAATAAAGGTTTCAATGTTATATATTATATTATATCACAATTAGATCTTATGTTTGACAATTCAATGTAAGATGAGCAATGATTATTGAAACCCTAGATTATTGTGATGAATAAGAATGATGAACACCAAAAGCGAAACACAAGGATTTATCCTGTGGTTCAGCTACCACAAAGGCAACCTACGTCCACGTTGAGGAGTCCACAAAAGGATCGGGTCTTCTCCAGCCCTACCCTCGTCGGATCGCCACGAAGGCCAATCCTCTTCCACTAATCATAAAGGGGTGAATAACTGAATTCAAGGGGCTTTCTCACACATTGAGAGCTCCCTTGGATTACAACAGAAAATACCACCAAGAACACACTCAAAAATTACAAATGAATCGCAGGAGTGTGTTAGAGAATCAAACCAATAGCTCAACGTGGTGTTGCAAGTGTCTCTCCAATGATCTAGAGTGAATCCTCAAAGGATTGATCGTTGTTGCACTTAATTTCGTGGAGAGATGTAGTTTTTGAGGCTCTTGGGAGGTGTGACGGCGCTAGGGTTCGAGAGTGTTCATAATTGGGTCGTGCACCTATATTTATATGGGGTTCCTAAAAGTGACTGTTAGGGTTCAGAAAGTTCGTACTAGTCCGTGGTGGTCACCGGACTAGTCCGGTGTGCTGTGTGTAGCAAACCCTAAGTACCCTGGAATATCGGACTAGTCCGGCTAAGAACGGACTTGTCCAATTTCTCTACTGGAAATCTTCGGACTAGTCCGATAGTCATCGGACTTGTCCGGACATGTGAGACCCTAAGTGTATAGGATGACAAGTCCGCACTTGGAGGACTTGTCCAATTCAGATCAGAGGGTATTTCAGACTAGTCCGTGCAAACATCAGACTTGTCCGATTTGGATTAGAAAGAATATCGGACTAGTCCGGTTGTGATCTTACTTGTACGATTTTGTGTGACTTGTGAAGTGTTTTGAGGGCTAGTCCGCACTGGGGAGGACTAGTCCGATTCTCATCAGAAAGGATATCGGACTAGTCCGATGGATATCGGACTTGTCCGATTTCGTGCAGAAAGGATATCGGACTAGTCCGGTTGTGATCGGACTAGTCCGATCCCGTGTAACTTTGTGCAATGTGTGTGTTTAATTGTGATTCATCTCTTGGGGTGTGTTTCCTTAACACACTCCATACACAATAATCTACTACTCTTCTTCCTTGAGCTCATTTCCACTTTGCTTCTCATTCTTCCTTCTTTTTGGCACTTTGATCATTTTCCTATTAAAATCCTGCACTCATCTCAACAAGGAGGTTAGGATCCCAATTGCTTTTCATAAATTATCCAAAACCCACAAGGGAGTCCTAGATGCACTTTCAGCCACCCTCGGAAGCTCCAGGGATCACCAATTTGGTGGTCGGACGCCTCATTACCTCGCCGAGGTCGTCAAGCACCGGCATCTTCCCCCGGAGCTCCATGCTAAACTCTGCCTCCATGTTCAAAGGGAGGAAAGCTGCCGACGGAGTTAAGTCGTCGCCCTCAACGTCGATGCCATGATGGAACTTCTTGAGATCAATCTCCAAAGCAGTGCCTTCCAAATTGGACTTCAAACCGGTCTCAATCCGATCATCATCCATCATGTTGTTGAGGGCCCAGGCGAGCTTCTCCCTCTTCTTCAGCGGAGCCCACCTGTTGACCAGGAAATTGCAGAAGACCGTTTGGGGGGGTCACTCCTCCTTCCACACATTGGTGGATCCTAGTCAAGGCAGGGTTGAAGGCCTCTGATAGCACTGGAACCTCACTCCAGGCGTCAGAGTCAACATTGGGAAGTCCTTCAGGCAGCTCCAGCTTCTCGTGCTCCTCTGTCGTGACGACAATCCAATCCTTCTTCCAGTCATCCCACTTGTCGGAAGGGAACGACCTCAAGTACTTGTAGGGACATTTCTTGCGCTTCACAAAATAGTAGAAGCCAAGATACTCGTTACTCTTGCCAGTGGTGTGGATGGTGAAGAAGGTACAGAAAAGCTCGACACAGGGGGGGATATCCACCCACATCTCGCAGAAGTGGACGGATGTTGACACAAGAAGAATGGAGTGGGGGCCAAGGTGGTAAAACTGCAGACCATAGAAGTCTAACAACATCAAGAGAAAGGTTGAGAAAGGTGGGATCAGTCCCACCATGGCGTACGCAGAAAAGTACACCATGTCGCCGCCGCGCTTCTTCTTGAACGGGAGCTTGCCGGCGCAGACCAGGTGGTTGAAGGAGTCGCTGGACCACCCCATGTAGGTCCAAACCTTCTTCAAATTGTCATCGGTCGTGAGATGGCTCTTGCGAAGACCCAACTCCATCGCAGCATGGTGGGACGAGAGAGAAAAAGCAAGCGAAAGTTTGGAGGATTCGAGCGCAAGTTCAAATGAAGGCGTAAGGAATCCCCAAACCGTGCGCGCTTTCCTTCTTAAGTAAGCCCCCGCAACGCTTGGATGGAAACTGCAAAAGGGCCAAGGATACAGTTAAAAAATTTCACCCTGCCAATGACAAGGGGCCTGGGGCCACACAGACGATCAAGTCGAGGTCCTTACCCCAGGCGAACAGTTGTCATGATGAGAGGCGAGAAACCCGAGGGTGGCAGCCTGACAGGGCGCGCGGAACCGATACGGTTTTCATATTGGTTACCGGCGACCTTCAATTGCGTGAGATCCGCACGCGCAGATCTCACCTACCACATCCTGAAGATGCCACACGGTGATGGTTTAACTGCGAACAACTACCTCAACGGCACATCCAAAAACCCTTGAAGACACGGCGCAGAAATCAAAAGATGGACCCACCTCCGGCAGAATGACTTAATCCAAAAGGTCTCTCCTAGAGGTGGGCCCAGGGGGCCACTGTCGGTACCCTGCGTACCGGATACCCCTTGGGAATGCAAAGAGTGCAAAGGAACTCCACCTATCCAAGTCAAGACCTCCGAAGGCCCCACATGTCACTCGTAACCGGACCTGCATCCCTCCTATGGTTAGTCCCACTGACGCCACGTGTATCATAAAACCGGAGCTACAATCCCTACATGGGAATGCTCCGGCAAGATAATTGTGTGGCACCCTCGGACCTAACCCTCGACAAAGGGAAGCTCCGGTACCGACACGTGTACAACAGCACCGGACCTACTCATCCAAGATGGTAAGCTCCGGAGCTACCACGCGTCCAACCGCCGGACCTTCAACCTCAACAGGCAGATTGGTGGACCTCCAATGGCTTGGACCTTCAAGGGACATTAAAGACTTCAAGACTTGATTATGTGTCATTAATTCTATCTTAATGACACATGATCGGATGACCCTTAATACCAGTAACGCCACCATTAAAGGGCGTTATCACACTATTAAGGAGAATTAAGCACATTAATTGTGTAATAGGCATCAGTAACTGCCAGGGCCACATGTCGGGCCAGGCTAATGATGTAACGGCCAGCCCTTGTACTATAAAAGGACTAGTCGAGCGATACACAGGGGACCTTTCCAGACCGGCTAAGGGCTCTAGACACTCTGGTCCCTCGCACACGCTGGAGACAGGCTGAGACTAGCTAGAGACTCTTTTGGCCTCTCTCACACCCAAGCGCTCAGACGCTCAATACAACAACACCACCACCCCCGTGGAGTAGGGTATTATGCTCAGGCGGCCCGAAGCACATAAATCCTCATGTCAAATCGCCATCTTGTTCTGAATTTCCGTGCGCCCTAACCGAACTAAGAAACTCCGCGGACTACTAACAGTAGTACCAGGAGAATTGACGGAACTAGACTCCGACAACAGTAGAGAAAAAATTTAATACCCATCTTGTTCCTGAACAACATAGAGTTCGTCAAGCCACTAGTGAGTTTAAGGACTTTGCTATCATATGGTGGAATGAGCTTGTTAAAACTAGAACTGATCCTCCAACATGGGATAGATTAAAGAAAGCTATACATGTTCGATTTGTTCCTCCATCTTTTCAGCGGGACCTTTGCAAAAAATTGCAGCGCTTAGACCAAGATAACATGTCCGTATAGGAGTATTATATGGAGTTACAAAAGGGTATGCTGCGTTGTGGGGTAGTAGAAGACACGGATGATAAAATAGCTCATTTTTATGGGGGGTTGAGGCGTGAAATTCAGGAAATTGTTGATTACAAGGAATATGATGTTGTTAATAGATTGTTTCAGCTTACTACGTCGGCAAAAAAAGAATTGCAGGGCCGACAACAACAGCAACAATGCACGAGGAGCAACTTCACGCCGTGTTCGACGTCTCTTTATGAGCTAACGAAGATAGGAGTGCCGTTTCAATGGAGTGAACAACAGCAACAAGCTTTTGATGATCTCAAATCGAAGCTTACACAAGCACCATTGCTACAACTTCCTAATTTTTACAAGACCTTTGAGCTAGAATGCGATGCAAGTGGCATTGGTATTGGTGGCATTCTCATACAATGAGGTAAACCTGTTGCTTTCTTTAGTGAAAAACTTCATGGTCCTTCTCTGAATTATTCTACTTACGATAAGAAATTCTATGCCTTAGTACGAGTATTACAAACTTGGCAATATTATCTTTGGTCTAAGGAGTTTGTCATACATTCTGATCATGAATCATTGAAGTATGTTAAGTGTGAAACCAATCTGAATAAACGACATGGTAAATGGATTGAGTTCATAGAGTTGTTTCCATACACCATTAAGCATAAGAAAGGGAAGGAAAATGTCATTGCCGATGCATTATCTAGACGTTATACCATGCTGTCCCAACTTGATCATAAAATCTTTGGTTTGGAAACAATAAAAGCATTATATCCTACTGATTTAGACTTCAAAGATGCTTTTGAAAATTTTAGAGAAGGAATAACTTGGAATCAATATGTGCTGTGAGAGAGTCTCCTCTATCGTGCTAACAAGTTATGCGTTCCAGCTAGCTTTGTTCGTCTATTACTTTTGCAGGATGCACAAGGAGGAGGTTTGATAGGACATTTTGGAGTCAAGAAAATTGAAGACGTGCTATCCACACACTTCTTTGGGCCAAAGATGAGGTGTGATGTCGAGCGCTACGTGTCACGATGCACTACTTGCAATAAAGCTAAGTCTCGCCTTAATCCACATGGTCTTTATATGCCTCTTCCTGTTCCTAGTGTACCTTTGGAGGATATTTCTATGGACTTTGTTTTGGGATTGCATAGGACTAAGAGGGGGAGGGATAGTATTTTTGTAGTTGTTGATCGTTTCTCCAAAATGGCACACTTTATACCTTGTCATAAGAATGATAATGCCTCACACATTACTGATTTATTTATGACGGAAATTGTTCGTTTACATGGTGTGCCAAATACCATTGTTTCTGATCGTGATACAAAAATTTTAAGTCATTTTTGGAGAACTTTGTGGTATAAATTGGGAACTAAGTTGCTATTTTCAACTACAGGTCACCCACAAACAAATGGACAAACCGAGGTAGTTAATCGTACTTTATCCACTGTGTTGCGGGCTGTCTTAAAAACAAATTTGAAGTTGTGGGAGGAGTGTTTACCACATATAGAATTTGCTTACAACAGATCCGTTCACTCCACGACAAAGGTAAGTCCATTCCAGTTAGTGTATGGTTTCAATCCCCGTGCTCCTATTGATTTACTACTTTTGCCTACTTCTGAATCTATAAATTTGGATGCTACACAACGGTTTGAATTCATTATTAAGATGCATGAAACTATAAATAAAATATTGAAAAGATGAATGAGAAGTATAGGATTGCGGGTAGTAAAGATAGAAAAGAAGTAAAACTTGAACCGTGTGATTTTGTGCAGTTACATTTGAGAAAAGAGCGATTCCCTGACTTGAGAATCTAAACTTATGGTCCGAGCCTCTGGTCCTTTTAAGATTGTTGAAAAGATTAATGATAATGCATATAGGCTTGAGTTGCCTCCCGATTTTGGGGTTAGTCCTACATTTAATATTTCAGATTTGCGACCGTACTTGGGAGAAGAAGATGAACTTGAGTCGAGGACGACTCCAATTCAAGAGGGGGGGATGATGAGGACATCACAACAGCGGAGACGCGCATTGAACTGCAAGGACCAATCACAAGAGCACGAGCACGGTTAATAAATCAGCAGGTGAACTCATTCCTAACTTCCTTTGCTTGTGAGTTTGAGAATATATTGCTCCATGATGATTTAATTGTTATTAGAAACAATGGAGAAGATCAACAAGTGATGGGAAGAGGTCTTGGGAATGTGTAGAACCTACTGGGAAGAGGTCAAGCGTGTGCAACACGGTTGATAACCAACGGAGCTGTAGTGTAGTGATTACAGGGGTACCCAAACTGTTCGAGTGCCGCGGATCATCAACGTCGAGTTCTCCATCCTAATCGAATTACCTTTCGGAAGATCGGGCCTAAACTACTCATCATCGCCCTAGAAACCACCGCCGCGTCGACCCTTCCCCGGAGCACGCCGCCATGTCAGTCCGCTTCCCTAGAGATCGTCGCCGCCTTGACACTGCCCTAAGGTACTTTTAGCTCTTTCGCACGCTCTCTTCGCAACACTTAGCACAACTTTTCACTTTTCGCGCGCACTGATCACTTCTCGCCCTAGAAACAGTCGCCGCCTCATCCCCTTCCCCAGAGCATGCCGCCGCGTTGGTTCGCTTCCCCGGAGTTCATCGCCGCCTTGAACTTCCTTCTTAATCATTGTCGCGCTGCCGTCGTCGACCCTCGACTCCCTGTCAGCTAGCTCGGCACTGCCCTAATAAGGTTCGTTCACGCTTTGGTTCGAGTCCAAATGGTCCATAGAGTATTACGCTTAGAGTATTACACTTGGCACATAGATCTTTTTCTTATTAAGGTACAAATGCCATGAGAGAATTTGCTCCCTTATGTGACCGTTTGTGCGAATGTGACTGAAATTTGATAATGTTTTACAGGATTTTAGTGTTTTTTGTGAACTTGAAGATGTCCCAGTCGGAGCATCAGCAACATATTGAAGAGGAGGCTCAGCAACAGACTGAGCAGCAGACACATGAAGAGGATGCATCTGCATCTGGTAACACAAGAAAGAAAAGGTCGCAGATGATGTGGCAGACAGACATTATGACTGTTGATGAGTCCAATGATGAAGGCGTACCTATGTACCATAATGTGAATACAAGACTGTCCAGAATTTGTGGTCTAGCTTCTCAGGAAAGGGTGCTGCTAAACCTAGAGAGATTCGATCACTTGACCGAAAATGGAAAGGATGAACTCTTTGAAAGCTCTATCCAACCATATGTTCAATATCCGGAACATAAGAAACAGAAGGGGAAGAAGCTAGCTATGAAGATGATCTCCAATGCATGGAGGACCTACAAAACTAAGCTTCACGAGTTTGCGAAGAATCGTGATACCCCCTTCCGTAAGTATCCACATGTGTCAGAAGAGGACTGGACGAGACTTGTTGAAAAGTGCGAACCACAGGAATTTGCCAAGAGCAGTGAACATATCAAGTGGCTCTGATCGCAGAACGAGCCTGACCACCACCTTGGCAACACTGGTTATGCCGGTAAAAAAAGGATTTGGGAAGAACAGGATTCAACATTGGCCCTGCTAGGTGTTCAGAATCCATACGACAGTTTCGGTGGACGGGTGAAACCATTTATGTGTGCTCGTTCGCAGCTGTCTGAGTCAGGCGGTATCACCTTCTACAACCTGGGCACTACAAATTTCACTCAAAGAGCCTGGAACCTAAGAAACAAAGAGTCAAATTGTGAAAGGTAAAATGATGCCCTCACCAAGGCCCTGTAAATAGCGAAGCAATGAGGCCTTGTTCGTGGTGTTTCCAGTAAGTTGACCTGGAGGGAGGGTTTTCCGGAACACAAAACTACTTATCAGAAGCGGAAAACGACCTCGACATCATAGGTTGACGTCGAGGAGCTGAAAACACAGCTGAGAAGGGAGCTCCTAGGAGACGTGAAGCAAATGCTAGAGGGAGCAGGTACGGATCCCTGATGTGTTTTTCGACGACGACGAGCATAGGAGCAGCTTTGCTTCTATAGCAGCTGGGGGAGGACAACCACAGGAGGATCTTCAGGCACCAGCGTCTGGACCTTCAATTGAGCTAGACACGATAGATAACTTGGCTCAGTCAACAACATGAAACCTTCTTCTAATGGTCAGAGGAATCGCTCAAATGGAGATCGGGAGAGGGCTAGTGTATCCCGATCAGACCATGCTTAACAACATTTAGGTGGACACAATATCCTATGATGTGGTCATGGGTGGACATGGTGCATGAAAATACAAAAAACCTGGAGCTCGAAGTGCCACCGGACGATACAATATTGACTATGCGGGATGCAGTTTCTAGAAGGGTTCAGTGGAGATGGGGCCTTATTGTTGTTGACCCAGTAGCAGCAGCAGCTTACGCGTCGACCGCTTCAATGTCTCCTAAGGATCGTCTGCTTTTGCATCCAAATCCAGAACAAATGGATCTGTCTCCAATTCCAGAGCTATTGTTGCCTCCAGTTATAGAGAAGCAACAGAAGTCTCGAATTGGAGAGCAGTTGCCTCTAGTTATAGAGAAGCCGCATCTGTCTCCAACTGTAGAGCTGCCTCAGAACTCTCCACTTGAAGAGCAGCCGCATTGGTCTCCACCTCGCACTCAAAGTGTCCTGCACCCTACACCCAATTAGCCGTTGGCAAAGGTGGCGAAGAATGTACATGCCAAGAACAGGGGTCTACTGCAGCGACGATTATCATTGAATGAAGGTTGGAAGAAACCAATGAAAGAGTCGGAATTTAACCCGAGGGTGTCGAAAGCTATGACGCATGCAAACCCGAAGTATCAACTGGGAAAGCCGATGCTAACTGCGGCCGCACTCAAACAAGTTCCTAAACCTTGTGTTCAGCTTCATCAATACTACATGGAAAATTGCGAAAAGTGTGATACCATACTAGTGTCATTGAAGGATAAACACTTTCTCTTGGGTAATGGCGCTTTTGTCATCTCATGGTCCGATCTCTACGACCTTTTCAACCTCGACGCGTTGGATATCTCCCTAATATGCTGCTTCACATTGTAAGTCTCCTCAAAAACTAGGTTCTTCAATACATACTCAATACAAGTGTTATATGTGACATGTTTGGCATTTTGCGTGTAGGTACCAGCAACAACATGCTCGTCATAACACGCGAAACGCGTCTGCTGCATATCTTGACCCGTAAGCAGTAGCAAAACCTCTTCTGCAAACCGCGAAGGGCATAAAAGAAGTTATTTAATATTTTGTGAAGGCAATGAAACAGTACAGTGATAAGGACCTCCTAGTCCTACCATTCAACACGGGTAACCATTGGGTAACCATAGCAATATCTACACGGTACGACCAGGTCTAGTATTGTGACTCTCAAGGCCGATAGACGAAAAAACTAGCGAGCAAAAGACCCGATCATGGAATGATATCTCTTCCATTATTGACGAGTAAGTTCCTTCTTCACTTTAGTTTCCTTGCATGATAATTTTACATTAACTGTGAATGTTTTTATTTAGGGCTTTTGGACAAGTAAAAGGAAAACGCCGACAGCTTACACATCATACTGCATTCAACGTCCCACAAGAAGCTCTGAGCAACACATGCGGCTTCCATGTCTGCATACACATGGCTCTATTTGGAGAGAAACCTAATTGCAATGTATGTGTAAGTGCATTTATTTTACTTTATTACTAATCTTTTGCTCAATCTCATTTTATTGTGTGGCAGGACTACAGACCCATCATAAGGAACGCTGAACATCGTAGCCTTGAGCAAGTTAGAGACGTCCTATGCAGGTCTATCTTTTCTGAAATCATTAATTCAAACGGAGAATTTCATTAGCCAATAGAGGATTAGGTGACACTTTGTGTAAATTAGTTACATGTTAAGCTGGATGAATAGGAGAATTATGTGTAAATAATTACTTGGAAACTACGATTTACACTTGTTAATATTTGATTGGTCAATGTGTGTACACTTGGTTAATATGTGATTAGTTACATGTTAAGCTTGATGAACAGGACACATTTGGCCACATATGTTTCTATATGTGTATGTTGCTGACACAGGCAATGCGGCTGCTAAATTCTGGCTAGCTCCAGGATGCAGCGGGGTACCAGGGTAATCAGTGGTAGAATACCTAATAGGAGACGTGCGTCTAACAGAGAGTGTCTCCTGTTAGCGCCGCACTGAATTTGCCTTTAGAATCCGCGATGCGCTGTAACAGAGGATGTCTTGTATTATCTAAATAAAGGAGACACACTTTCTTATAGCACGTCTCAGATAAGTCAATAAATGTGCGACAGGCTGTCATAAAGAACGTCTCGGATCATTCAAGATATCTTGGACGCACTGCATTAGAGTGTGTCTCTCATTCACGATGATGGGCGACGCGCGCCTCGCCCGTCTCTAATGACCTCGTAAAACTCGTCTGTTATGACTCATTGAAAGAAGATGCGCTACCTTTGAGCTTCTCCCACCTAGTCTGATCGGCGACGCGCCTTGCCGCCCGTCTCTGATGACAACGTAATTCGAGACGCGACGAAGGAGACACATAATTTGTTCGTCACCCTTCTTCGTTCCGGCACGTCTTGTATGAGCCTTTCTTACGTATTGGAATTAGCCTCTTCTCCATGCAGTCGGGCTACCACCACGACATCCTCCTCCGCCAACGCCCGATCGATGTCGACAGCATGGAGATATAATTCTCCTGACATGACTTTGGCATCAACCGTCGAACCTGCAACTACAGCCATTGTGGCTGGATCATGATCCTCACCTTCCCGCTGGACTACGTGTGGCTGGAGCACATCGACTCGACGGTCTCAACTATCGGCAAGCTGCTCGCTGTTGAGTCTAACCTTGTTTAGTCTTATTAGTGTGTGTGTTTTAGATTAGTTCAGAAAATAAGTTAATTAGTTGAGTAGGTGGAGTGGTTCGTCCCGGTCTAGTCTCATCGCCAAGGTCAAAGGAAATACGGCGCATGCATGTGGCTAATGCGCGTCAGGAGCAGACGTGCTGCTCAGCCAGGCTGTAGGTGAGGCTTCCAACAGTGAAGTGACCAGGTCCGTGCGTGCATGGTGCAGCGGGCGGTGAGGCGAATCTTTTGCATGCAAGCGAGGAAGGTGCTGGAGTTGATAGTTTGATGAGCGATTCATTCGGCCTAATCTGTCCTCCGCCAGGAGAAGACGACCTCCCACCCATATAGTCAATCACAAAATGGATTTTCCTATGGAGTGGTATATAACCTCAACTAATATATTCACATTGCTCCACCGGCTTTCATTTGCTGGATTTAGAAGACCAAACTATCCAAGAAACTGATGATTTTCTACTGGCTCATGTTCCTCAACTGACTCAACTCTAGGAACCTCCTAAAGAGAAAGAATTTGGAACCTCCAAAAGAGAAAGAATTACAAGATTCAGGACAACAATTACTCTTGCGTGCTTTGTACAAAAGACACTGAGGAACGCACCTACTATCTATTCTTTCGGTGCCCCTTCAGCACGACATGTTGGGCAGCACTGCCCATCGTCTGGGATCATGACCTCTCCTTCTTCGAGATGTTGCAAGCGGGCAAAAAGGAGCTGGGCGCAGGCACACCCTTCATAGAAATATTCATAACGGCGGTCTGAGAAATCTTGAAGCAGCGCAATGAACTGATCTTCAAAAATGTGCCTCTATCATTGGATAGCTGGAAGAAGAATTTTGCTCACACCCTAGCTCTCTAATGTATTAGATCCCCCCTAACTCAAGTGTGTTGCACTGGGCCTCCGGACTCAACTATGCCACTCTTAACTCAAGAGTGCCTAATTCTTCCGGACCTAGCTATCACATCTCGATGTAATGGTTTGGCTGCTACGACGGCCGCTTGTACTTATATTATAATATAACACAATCACGGCTTCCCCTACTGTCCTTTTTTTTTAAAAAAATACAAAACGAATGGATACGGACAATTCAAGCAGGGACACTGATTGTAATGGTGTAGATTTATTGCATATTATATTTTCTAGATGACACGGAAAAAATCAGTCTACATTAGACAGTTCCCCCTTTTTTCATTTTCCTTGTTTCAATAATTAGATATATCTCCTAGATTCTCTGCTTAGTGACCAAATTTGATGGATGTCAGGTAATCAAGCTTGTAGTGACGAAAAACCTCAAAAATATTTTCAATTAAGTTATGAACATATTTGAAGAAACTACCAAAAAATTGCTTCCTATTAAAGTTTGATGGAATATTCTGCAACAAATTATTGAAATAATGTGAACTATTGGTTTCCTCCTGCTTAATTGGAAAAAATGTAAATTGCGTCTTCTTCCACCCGAGTAGTGAGGATCGTGCTCTCTCTGCCCGAGCTCAATCCTATTTCTAGCTTTAGTCAAACCATCTTTGACCAATGATTTATATAGATTCTATTAACTTTAATAATATGTAAATTATATATTATGACAATATTTTGATGATAAATTTAAAAGTGTAATTCTTATATTATTAAAGTTGATCAAAATTACATAAATTATTTGTCAAAGATATATTTGATCAAAGTTAGAAATAGATTTGATGTGGGACAGAGGGAGTAACTTCTAACCTTTGGGGTTCAAGTGATGATTACAGTCAAACTTAGCCACCTAGTATAGACTTTTGACCTAGTAAGCTTAGGACCACCAACCAATCACATGTAGATGATTTTTTTTAATCTAGCTCATTGCTTAAGTTCTCATTGTTCAATTTGGGCATTGCATTTCATGTTATGGAACTTGTTATTCCCCCAAAAAGCCAAATACTCTAGCTTTCAGAGAGCAGCAACATATGCTTTGATGGATACAGCTCTGTAGCTCAGACATAAGTCGTCTGAATGGCCGCTGCACGCCTGCAACATGCATGTCCATATGTCATTAGATTTAACAGTACTCTCTAAATTTTTTAAATCGTTATAGTTAGGACAATAATTCTTGTTCGATTTTGAACAGGAATTATATTTTTGATGAAAATAATCCAAAAACGGAGAGAGTATTACATTTAGAGTTGGTACCAAATTGTATTGTGTACATTAAATTTGGTTCCATGAAAAACTTATAATACCTTGACTTAATCACTCGGGTATCTAAACATTTGATATGTAATGCATAACAGAACTATCCATGGAAATTTAGCCTTCTATATGGACTCGTATACAGCACTATATGTGCCTATGTGGATGAGAATCATCTAAAGGAATGCAATCATTACATGGAGTGGATGAGCCTTCCTATGGCCAAATAAAATGCAGCATTCTAGTGGTCAATCAATTTTCAAAAAGAAAAAGCACCATGTGGATATAAATTCTATTTAATGGAAAGATCAAAACAGATTGTTGATATGACTTCTTAACTTGCATGATAACACTGAAGGGGGTTAATATATCGTGATAACTAATATTATGGATGTACACAATGCTAGTTGTGCCATATGAAACATTCAAAAAGTTTACATGTGAGATCAAATATACACAGATTAATTTAGTTGGCACGGAAATGACTTGTTCCGATAATAAAATACAATTATCCAAAGTGCCATTTCTACCTGTGGATGACACTGCTACAATAAGCCTCATCACAGGCGGCTTCAAACCTATTATCACAGACGGCTTTTAAAACCGCCTGAAACGAAGAGTCTGTGATAATCCACAATTTCACAGGCGGAGAAGTGAAACCGCCTGTGAAGACACATTATCATAGGCAGTTCTTCACTTAGGCTAGCCGCCTGTGAAGACAGATTATCATAGGCGGTTCTTTACTTAGAATAGCCGCCTGTGAAAATACTTTATCACAGACGGGTCGTGCAGCATATATAACCGCCTGTGATAAATATCTTATCACAGACGGTTATTGAAGCATAACTAACCGCCTATGATAATGAGTCTTCACAGACGGGTATTGAAGCATAACTAACCGCCAATGATAATGTGTCTTCACAGGCGGGTTTTGAAGCATAACTAACCTTCTATGATAATGTGTCTTCACAGGCGGATTTTGAAGCATAACTAACCGTCTATGATAATGTGTCTTCACAGACGGGTATTGAAGCATAACTAACCGTCAATGATAATGTGTCTTTATAGACGGTTATTGAAGCATAACTAACCGTCTATGATAATGGTGTTATCACAGACGGAGTTTACCTATATCAGCCGTTTGTGAAGACCCTTTAACGCAGCCGGTTTCTACCATAACAGACACCGTCTGTGAAAATTAGGTTATCACAGATGTTTCTTTACTTGTATCTAGCCGCCTGTGATAATTTTTTTTCACAGTCATGCCTAGCCGTTGGTTAATAACCGCCTGTGATAAGGTATAACCTATGTTGTACTACTGTTGTTATTTCTAATTTCCATGTCAATTCAATATAATCACAGAACAAAAAACAACAATATCATCACAGAACAAAAGTCAACAATATTATCATCACAGAAGTCAATTTCACTAAAATAATATACATATGTACAAGTTACAGATATAATTCATCTCAAAGTTTACAAGTTTTCACTAAAAACTGTTTATATTGGCATAGTCGCAAAGTTCTGGCACATCAGCTGCTGAACCATTCTTATCAAAGAACTTCCCCGTTTGTGCAAAATTTCGCGACGAATGAACTGACAGAGTTCAGAAGCAATCCTGTCGGCTCCTCCATCAGGAATACTTCTACAAACCGGCCATTCTTCGTTCAGATTCTTCTTGTGCTGCAATATAACACATAACAAGGTTTAGAATGTGTTGGTTTGAACAATCTCAAAGTATAGATCAAAGTGAGAGTATACAAGAATTTAGTAGGTATTTTTGGAGCAGATGTACTATGAGCAATTGAATTTTGAAGTTGGAATCAAAATATGAAAATAATGTTTCTGGTAATATTGAATAGCAGAGAATATAAGCATTAAACTATGCTAGTTACAATGAAAATGAAACACAAAAGTAAGAAAATAAGGTATCGACATTAAGGATAACTTACATCCTCACGATTGACTCTATATACGCCGGCGGTCCGAAGATGCTCGCATACATAATACCCGCATAAGACACTCCCAGCAGGCTGCTTCGGACAAGCATAATACGTTTTAATGTCCAATGCATTCATATTAGGAGGTCTCTGACCGCCAAGCTCCGCGTAAAACTGCCAAGCGCTGTAATACAAGAAATATCATATAAAACTTGTCAACACATTCTAAATGTGTGTAAATTAAAATTATTGAATAAACGTACTTTTTCAAAATGGAAAGGAAATCTTTGTAATGATCTGGTGGGTAATCAGCCGAGTCCAAGACTGTTGCCATTCCCTGTGTTGAATTGATGAAGATCATTATGTAGTGATTACTGCAAACATACAAACACACGTGTTAACAATTACCAATAATTGCTATTTCAATGTCATGTGTCGAACTTACTCGAAGTGGTACGGAGCCTTTACGAGGTCCTTGCCGTCTCTGACAAAGTTAAACATCGCATGTCCTATGTAAGCTGCAACTTCTGCCTTTCTATCCTTCTTAAGTTTTGCAATTGCTCTTTCAAAATCTTTTTTTTTTCATGTGTTTGTACTGGCTTGATTCTTGATTCGCCTGGACGTCGAATAGCGACTTTGCAATCCTAGTAGGGTCAAGGATACCTGTCTTGCACTCCAACTTTACATTATCCATGTATTGCATCCTATTGAAGAAGTCCAGAATTGTTATAATCTCATAAAATGCGTATGCGTGTAGTAAGAAAAGCAAATACAAAATATTAGAGTACTTACAAGCACCAGACGAGCAGCAGGTTGATATCGAGCATGCCCCGATGGAAAAGGGAAAGCAGCTCTTCAAATAAAATGACTCGTTTATCTACTCCAGTGCTCCAGAATGCTTCTTTTGGAATACGAAATGTGATGCAATTAAGACCAAATTTTGTGCTGGCAGTGATGTACCACTCATGCATTCTTCTGAGCTGGACGGGTTGTTTGCTAAGTTGTACGGATGTCATGAACGGCTTCCCATTCTCAAATTTAGGAGGAACATCCTCAAGCTTGTATATTGGAACTCCTGGTTTAACTAAGGCCGTCCGCCGATTATACATGACACCGTCTTCTTCCCACTCCTCGATATCTTCTAATGCTGGCTCATGAGAAGAACGAGATGCACTCGATTTTCTAATATTTTCCTTCATAGCTTCCAAATACTTTGACACTTCTGATGAAGGTTTCTTATTTTCGTATGAGCTAACTTTGATAGGCACTGATGATCGAGGAGTAGTCATCGGAAGTTGGACACTAGCTTGTTGTTGAACCTGTTGTTCAACTGATTGCTCTTTACTCCCAGCAGCTGGCTCTAGTACTACTTCAAGCTGTTGCTCAACTAGTTGCTCTTTACTAGCAACAGCTTGCTCTGGTACTGCTTGAAGTTGTTGTCCAACTTGTTGCTCTTGGATATCATCCTTGCTGAGACATAGGGGGAGTGGATCTTCTCGGACTGGGAGTGGATCTTCATGCACTTTCGCCTTAGAAGATGGGGTTGCAGTATTTGGAGATGCGACGGGGCTAAAAATTGGCTCATCGTCCAACACGATATCGCGTCGGTGCCAAAGGATTAATTGGTTGATAGCCTGCCCCAGAGTCGCGATCCCCTCAGGTGTGACGTGGTCTATTTCATAATCTTCATAATCATTATCAATGATCTGAAGAACTTGCACCACAGAATAATACAACGGAAGTGGATTCCCGTTGAAGTCACGATCAGGCTTTGCCATAGCAGTGGCAACCTGTTTGGTTTTGTTCCCTGCTCTGCCTATCGGGACAAGAAGACGACAAGATTTGTCGTTAGCAATATCATCGACAGGGAACTTATGGGCTGACCCTGAGCCTGGCACGGAACCAATGCTGCTAGGGTAGGCAGTTGGAGATACTAATTGCTCCTTTTGCACCGGAACCATCATTGTACTCGATGCCACTAATTGTCCTGATTGTCTAAGTTGTTCCATTTTTTCTTGCATATTTTCTTTGACCTTTTGAGCAATAGTTTCATCAAGTGTTTTCTTAAACTTCTCATGTCTTCTATATGTGTCTTTATCTTTAGGGAAACCATCTAGCCAAGACATTTGAGAAGAGACCGCTCGAACCCGTCCGCTGTGTTCAGGGTTTCCTAAGATAGCGGTAAGTTGGCCATTCTCCCTCTTCGGCTTGAAGAGACCCTTCTGTTGCTTTTCAATTACTTCTTTCATTTTATCCTCTACTTCATTCACAGAGTCGGGCTTTTCAAGTTTGCCCTCACTGGTCAAACCTGACTGAGCAAAGACCCAGCGTTGAGTTCGCTCATCGCACCCTTCTAATGGGTGAGGATTGCCCTTACTAAGAATTTCGTCTAATATCTTATTCCATTTCTGGACTTTGGGGTCATATCCGGCAGACCCCAAGCGATGATGGTATTTGTTCTTTTTTGCAAGCTCTGACCTAGTTGCACTTAGAGCTTTAGCATCAGGTGTGCTCTTTTGATGAACAAACTCTTGCCACTGAGCTTGTATGATTTTTCCCATCTTCCTCGGGCTAGGGACCTTATCGGCCTTAACATAAGCATTCATTTCACTCTTCCAGCATCGAAACTTCTTGCCGCAAGAGACCATTGTTGCTTTCTTTACAGCTTCTTCTGTGCCTTTCGGGAACTTGAATTGTTTCTTTATCTTTTCCCACAACTCATTCTTGGTCTGCTCGGGTAATTTCCTCCAATTCTCAGTTGTGATCGGCACAACCTCCCTAACAAGAAAACCGCATGCATTACGGTACTTGGTAACTGAATCCAGTGGTTCTTGGGGAAGCCCACCTGGACCGACCCTTGTTATGTACATGATGCGGTCCAATGGACCCTTATTGGGACCTTGTTGCCCTCGTTTCCGCTTGAGTGAAGCTGAGGATTCATCCATTGGAGAACCTTTTGCGGTTTTAGGAGCCGATGTCACCTCATTGTCTTCGAGATTAATCTAGGTAGAAAAAAATTATAAGACTTCGTATACTTGACAACCAACATTAACTTGAACTGCTGAAGTTAAGATTTGTGATCCATACCTCGTCAGCAGGATCATATTCCGGGTCTAGAACCACTGAAGTCTTTTTAATTTTTGTATTCGGAAAAGGATCCGAAGGACTGTGATAGGAGCCTGAACTGCTGGAGTCAGTAAACTCCATATTGTCTTCTTTGTTGTTACTATCAGGACCAGTCTTCTTAGGGCTTTCCATGCTAGATCTAATAAGACAAAAAATCTAATAAATGGCATATTAACTCTACATGAAGTGTTGCATGAAGAAA
This sequence comes from Tuctoria greenei, assembly GCA_036927565.1. NCBI lineage: Eukaryota > Viridiplantae > Streptophyta > Magnoliopsida > Poales > Poaceae > Tuctoria > Tuctoria greenei. The sequence goes on along the minus strand of JAYESD010000006.1, from coordinate 29,320,364 downwards.
AAGATGGAAGCATTCTAGGATTTGATAAGGCATTCTAGGGTTTAAGGCGACTGACCAAAAGGTTCCTATACATTGCAAGGGTGACAAGCATGTTAAAGTTGCTCACCAGCAATGGCAATTTTATCTTTTTATTCTAAATAGGCTAGCTTCGTTCAGAGTGGCGACCACGTTCTTGAGGTTTACTAGGCGGCGCCTAGCTCCGAACCTATAACTGATCAAGCAAGGGACAAAAAGCAAATCCCCGCACAGCTCCTACCTAGCTTAGAGGGCATTATCGTCCCCGCTCTCAAGTTTCCTCTTATTCCCTGTCACTGATTCTTTTTCCTACTGAATGAAAAACAACATGTTGATGCATACTTGTGCAGATGCAGTGCCTAGAAGAGACTGATAGCAGTAGCAGCAACTAGCAAGCTCACTTTACACTGACAACCCAAGGCATAACTTAGTCAAAATTAGTCAAGTATAGCTATATCTAATGTAACTTAGCCAAAATTAGCCAAATTTTCTCAACTTAACCAAATATAGCTAAATCTTGCCCAGCATAGTCAAACATGCTTGATTATGCTTCAGTTAGCTAAATTTTGTCATATTTAAAACAAATTTTCTCAATTTTGGCTCAATTAAGTTAATTTAGCCAAAACACATTTTTGAAGTTATATAGGTCTAACTAAATTCTTGTATCATAGAGATCGGCATCATATGCTCAGACTCCATCGCCACACCTAGTGGTACCTAGATATGGGCGTGAGGATGCTCCTGGCATCACAAATGAGTTGGCCAGCAACTTGTTTGGCTTCAGAGCTAAATATAGCATAACTTTGGTAGCTCAGATTAGGTACAATTGCTCAAATGAAGCTGATGGAGCCACAAGTGCAGACATCTTTGGTAGCACAAATTAGCTACAATTGCTCAAATGAAACTTAGAGAAATAAAAGCAAACTTAGCCAAACTTAGTCTAGCATAGCTAACTCTAAGCAAAAGTAGCCAAATATAGCTAAATATAGCATAACTTAGTCAAAATTAGTCAAGTATAACTATATCTAATGTAACTTAGCCAAAATTAACCAAATTTGGTCAACTTAACCAAATATAGCTAAATCTTGCCCCTAATAGAGAATTATGTGGCATATGCAAGGCCGATGACAGAAATAGGGAATATACTGCTGTTACTAGAGTCTAGAATCATGTTTACCACTAATGTGTCAGAACAGTTTCAGACACACAGAACCAACTACCAATTTATCGTGATATAACCATCCACGACGAAGGGAGTAACTCCTATTCATTCGACCTTGACAGTTTTATCTCTGCAAACTACCAGAAGATGAAATGCTACTAATTTCACAGTTTCAGACACACAAAACCAACTACCAATTTATCGTGATATAACCATCCACATAAATCTTGCCCCACCAAAACCTAACCAAAGATGCCACCGAACTTGACAGTTTTTCGAATTCCACCGAACCCTAACCAAGGATGCCTACCATTTTCTAATTCCCGAACCCGAACCCTAACCAAGGATATGCAAGGCGGCGGCGAGGGCGGGGAGGGAGGCGGCACGGCGAAGGAGGATGGAAGGTCGAAGGGTTTAGGGTTTACCTTGAAGCTCGGCGGTGACGACAATGGCGTCGCTCGGCGTACCTGGAAGTGAGGAGGGCGAAGCTCGGCGGCGATGGCGAAGCTCGACGGCGTACCTGGAAGTGACGAGGGCGAACACTTGGCGGCAAACGAAATTTTGGCAGCCTAATGGCGTCTAAGTGTTTCGCCTGGGTTAGGTTTTTCCAATGCTGTCGAGGGGTATATATAAACTCACATTTTCTCAGGCGGATTTTAAGTACCGACCGTCTAAGAAGATGGTTACCTCAGTCGGATTTTACTTACCAACCGCCTGAGAAGATACAATTATCTCAGACGGTTGGTTAGTAACACCCGCCTGAGTTAAACATGAGCCTGTGAAGATATTTACTTCTTCTTAAAGACCCCTCACCAACCGTGCGCGACCTTTCTTTTCCCCGAGGTGCGACCTTTCTTTTCCACTCCGCGCGGCCTTAAAGATGCGCTATCGCTCACAAGCGCATCGCTCACTTTGAATCCTCTTGTTTTTTCGTCTTCCTCCGCTCCGACGACCCAACACCACTATGGCCGACCTTCCGCCGCCAAGCCCTCCGAGGGAGCCACCTTGCAAGAAACTATGTTGCAGCTCCCCCGAGAAGATCAACACCGAGCAGCGCCTCCTCATGGCGCGAGAGGCGTACAACAATACGTCTCGCGCCATGAGTGCCTTGGGGCTGGGTACCCTTCCAGAGTATACTGGAATGGGTACCATGGGCCACTACCTCTACGCCCTCACGGGGGTGGCTGATCGTCTCGACATTCTGTTCGCGACGATGGCCCAGGTTCTTGGCCCCGAGGGCCGTAGAATGCTGGTGGAGGCGATGTCTAGCAACCTCGGGGTTGCACCGCCGATGCAGCCGGTGCAGCCAGCCCTGTCTCCTGTTGCACCGGTGCCGGAGTCGCCGCCGGAGGACGACGAGGAGGAGGAGGAGGAGGAGGAGGAAGGGGAGTAGGAGTAGGATTTAATTAGTTTTTCTTTTTGTTTAGTTGCTTCTGTTTTGTAAATATTGTTAATGAATGAAATCTATCTTTGTTCATCTATGTTAATTTTATACAAATGTAGATGAAAGAATCATCAAATTTGGACACAATTTGCAGAATCTAAACATTTTTTGAGTATTTATATTGGAATCTAAATAAAAAAGAAGCAAGGGATAAGGAAACTGAAGAACAGTATCGGGCATTATCTCAGGCGGTTGTTAAGTAATACCCGCCTGAGATAAATATATTTTCAGGCGGTTGTTAAGTACCAACTGCCTGTGAAGATATTTACTTCTTCTTAATTAATATTCTGTATTAAATGTGGTCCTTTAAAAGGCAAAAATCCACTTTCTTGTAATATTATTGATAAGTAAAGGTTACCATTAAATAGCACTTCATAAATCCTTTGAAATTGGTCAGAACATAAAAAACATACAACAAATGCTATTTTTCATTTTTCTATCTTGATGAATATAATGCTTTTTTCATTTATTTTTTCGGTGGACATTTTTACTCATCATACCAACCTCTACGATTTTTTTCATATTTTTTTAAATTTTTTTGAATCAATGTGTGTTCATAATTTGATGAATACCTCATATGAATATGAGCATTTAGTTAGAATGGTGGATAATTTGAAGTTTTACATGTTGGAATGCTTTTAAAAAATTAAAAAAATTCATACATGTATAAATTATACAAATATGTTCATAACAACAATTTTGAGTGAAGGAACTTTTTTTTATGAGATACACAAATGTGAATAATATGTGAGTAGAAATTAATTTGATATTTACCAAAACATTACAATGTCAGCTGTACAAGTTTTAAAAATATTTTGTTCAGGTGGTAGATGTTAATTTTATACAAATGTAGAAGAAAGAATCATCGAATTTGGACAAAATTTGCAGAATCTAAACATGTTTGAGTATTTATATTGGAATCTAAAAAAAAGAAGCAAGGGATAAGGAAACCGAAGAACAGTATCGGGCGTTATCTCAAGCGGTTGTTAAGTAATACCCGCCTGAGATAAATATATTTTCAGGCAGTTGTTAAGTACCAACCGCCTGTGAAGATATTTACTTCTTCTTAATTAATATTCTTGATTAAATGTGGTCCTTTAAAAGGCAAAAATCCGCTTTCTTGTAATATTATTGATAAGTAAAGGTTACCATTAAATTTCACTTCATAAATCCTTTGAAATTGGTCAGAACATAAAAAACAAACAACAAATGCTATTTTTCATTTTTCTATCTTGATGAATATAATGCTTTTTTCATTTATTTTTTCAGTGGACATTTTTACTCATCATACCAACCTCTACGAATTTTTTCATATTTTTTTAAATTTTTTTGAATCAATGTGTGTTCATAATTCGATGAATGCCTCATATGAATATGAGAATTTAGTTAGAATGGTGGATAATTTGAAGTTTGACATGTTGGAATGCTTTTAAAAAAAATTAAAAAAATTCATACATGTATAAATTATACAAATATGTTCATACCAACAATTTTGAGTGAAGGAACTTTTTTTTATGAGATACACAAATGTGAATAATATGTGAGTAGAAATTAATTTGATATTTAACAAAACATTACAATGTCAGCTATACAAGTTTTAAAAATATTTTGTTCAGGTGGTAGATGTTAATTTTATACAAATGTAGAAGAAAGAATCATCGAATTTGACACAATTTGCTGAATCTAAACATGTTTGAGTATTTATATTGGAATCTAAATAAAAAAGAAGCAAGGGATAAGGAAACTGAAGAACAGTATCGGGCATTATCTCAGGCGGTTGTTAAGTAATACCCGCTTGAGATAAATATATTTTCAGTCGGTTGTTAAGTACCAACCGCTTGTGAAGATATTTACTTCTTCTTAATTAATATTCTTGATTAAATGTGGTCCTTTAAAAGGCAAAAATCCACTTTCTTGTAATATTATTGATAAGTAAAGGTTACCATTAAATTTCACTTCATAAATCCTTTGAAATTGGTCAGAACATAAAAAACATACAACAAATGCTATTTTTCATTTTTCTATCTTGATGAATATAATGCTTTTTTGATTTATTTTTTCAGTGGACATTTTTACTCGTCATACCAACCTCTACGAATTTTTTCATATTTTTTTAAATTTTTTTGAATCAATGTGTTTTCATAATTTGATGAATGCCTCATATGAATATGAGCACTTAGTTAGAATGGTGGATAATTTGAAGTTTGACATGTTGGAATGCTTTTAAAAAAATTAGAAAAATTTATACATGTATAAATTATACAAATATGTTCATACCGACAATTTGGAGTGAAGGAACTTTTTTTTATGAGATACACAAATGTGAATAATATGTGAGTAGAAATTAATTTGATATTTACCAAAACATTACAATGTCAGCTATACAAGTTCTAAAAATATTTTGTTCAGGTGGTAGATGTTAATTTTATACAAATGTAGAAGAAAGAATCATTGAATTTGGACATAATTTGCAGAATCTAAACATGTTTGAGTATTTATATTGGAATCCAAATAAAAAAGAAGTAAGGGATAAGGAAACTGAAGAACAGTATCAGACATTATCTGAGACGGTTGTTAAGTAATACCCGCCTGAGATAAATATATTTTCAGGCGGCTGTTAAGTACCAACCGCCTGTGAAGATATTTACTTCTTCTTAATTAACATTCTTGATTAAATGTGGTCCTTTAAAAGGCAAAAATCCACTTTCTTGTAATATTATTGATAAGTAAAGGTTACCATTAAATTTCACTTCATAAATCCTTTGAAATTGGTCAGAACATAAAAAACATACAACAAATGCTATTTTTCATTTATTTTTTCAGTGGACATTTTTACTCATCATACCAACCTCTACGAATTTTTTCATATTTTTTTAAATTTTTTTGAATCAATGTGTGTTCATAATTTGATGAATGCCTCATATGAATATGAGCATTTAGTTAGAATGGTGGATAATTTGAAGTTTGACATGTTGGAATGCTTTTAAAAAAATTAAAAAAATTCATACATGTAAAAATTATACAAATATGTTCATACCAACAATTTTGAGTGAAGGAACTTTTTTTTTATGAGATACACAAATGTGAATAATATGTGAGTAGAAATTAATTTGATATTTACCAAAACATTACAATGTCAGCTATACAACTTTTAAAAATATTTTGTTCAGGTGGTAGATGTTAATTTTATACAAATGTAGAAGAAAGAATCATCAAATTTGGACACAATTTGCAGAATCTAAACATGTTTGAGTATTTATATTGGAATCTAAATAAAAAAAAAGCAAGGGATAAGGAAACTGAAGAACAGTATTGGGCATTATCTCAGGCGGTTGTTAAGTAATACCCGCTTGAGATAAATATATTTTCAGGCGGTTGTTAAGTACCAACCGCCTGTGAAGATATTTACTTCTTCTTAATTAATATTCTTGATTAAATGTGGTCCTTTAAAAGGAAAAAATCCACTTTCTTGTAATATTATTGATAAGTAAAGGTTACCATTAAATTTCACTTCATAAATCCTTTAAAATTGGTCAGAACATAAAAAACATACAACAAATTCTATTTTTCATTTTCTATCTTGATGAATATAATGCTTTTTTCATTTATTTTTTCAGTGGACATTTTTACTCATCATACCAACCTCTACGAATTTTTTCATATTTTTTTAATTTTTTTTGAATCAATGTGTGTTCATAATTTGATGAATGCCTCATATGAATATGAGCATTTAGTTAGAATGGTGGATAATTTGAAGTTTGACATGTTGGAATGCTTTTAAAAAAATTAAAAAAATTCATACATGTATAAATTATACAAATATGTTCATACCAACAATTTTGAGTGAAGGAATTTTTTTTATGAGATACACAAATGTGAATAATATGTGAGTAGAAATTAATTTGATATTTAACAAAACATTACAATGTCAGCTATACAAGTTTTAAAAATATTTTGTTCAGGTGGTAGATGTTAATTTTATACAAATGTAGAAGAAAGAATCATCGAATTTGACACAATTTGCTGAATCTAAACATGTTTGAGTATTTATATTGGAATCTAAATAAAAAAGAAGCAAGGGATAAGGAAACTGAAGAACAATATCGGGCATTATCTCAGGCGGTTGTTAAGTAATACCCGCCTGAGATAAATATATTTTCAGGCGGTTGTTAAGTACCAACCGCCTGTGAAGATATTTACTTCTTCTTAATTAATATTCTTGATTAAATTTGGTCCTTTAAAAGGCAAAAATCCACTTTCTTGTAATATTATTGATAAGTAAAGGTTACCATTAAATTTTACTTCATAAATCATTTGAAATTGGTCAGAACATAAAAATCATACAACAAATACTATTTTTCATTTTTTCTATCTTGATGAATATAATGCTTTTTTCATTTATTTTTCAGTGGACATTTTTACTCATCATACCAACCTCTACGATTTTTTTCTTATTTTTTTAAATTTTTTTGAATCAATGTGTGTTCATAATTTGATGAATGCCTCATATGAATATGAGCATTTAGTAGAATGGTGGATAATTTGAAGTTTGACACGTTGGAATGCTTTTAAAAAATTAAAAAATTCATACATGTATAAATTATACAAATATGTTCATACCAACAATTTTGAGTGAAGGAACTTTTTTTTATGAGATACACAAATGTGAATAATATGTGAGTATAAATTAATTTGATATTTACAAAACATTAAAATGTCAGCTATACAAGTTTTAAAAATATTTTGTTCAGGTGGTAGATGTTAATTTTATACAAATGTAGAAGAAAGAATCAGCGAATTTGGACACAATTTGCAGAATCTAAACATGTTTGAGTATTTATATTGGAATCTAAATAAAAAAAGAAGCAAGGGGTAAGGAAACTGAAGAACAGTATCGGACATTATCTCAGGCGGTTGTTATGTAATACCCGTCTGAGATAAATATATTTTCAGGCGGTTGTTAAGTACCAACCGCCTGTGAAGATATTTACTTCTTCTTAATTAATATTCTTGATTAAATTTGGTCCTTTAAAAGGCAAAAATCCACTTTCTTGTAATATTATTGATAAGTAAAGGTTACCATTAAATTTCACTTCATAAATCCTTTGAAATTGGTCAGAACATAAAAAACATACAACAAATGCTATTTTTCATTTTTCTATCTCGATGAATATAATGCTTTTTTCATTTATTTTTTCAGTGGACATTTTTACTCATCATACCAACCTCTACGAATTTTTCATATTTTTTTAAATTTTTTTGAATCAATGTGTTTTCATAATTTGATGAATGCCTCATATGAATATGAGCATTTAGTTAGAATGGTGGATAATTTGAAGTTTGACATGTTGGAATGCTTTTAAAAAAATTAAAAAAATTCATACATGTATAAATTATACAAATATGTTCATACCAACAATTTTGAGTGAAGGAACTTTTTTTATGAGATACACAAATGTGAATAATATGTGAGTAGAAATTAATTTGATATTTACCAAAATATTACAATGTCAGCTATACAAGTTTTAAAAATATTTTGTTCAGGTGGTAGATGTTAATTTTATACAAATGTAGAAGAAAGAATCATCGAATTTGGACACAATTTGCAGAATCTAAACATGTTTGAGTATTTATATTGGAATCTAAATAAAAAAGAAGCAAGGGATAAGGAAACTGAAGAATAGTATCGGGCATTATCTCAGACGGTTGTTAAGTAATACCCGTCTGAGATAAATATATTTTCAGGCGGTTGTTAAGTACCAACCACCTGTGAAGATATTTACTTCTTCTTAATTAACATTGTTGATTAAATATGGTCCTTTAAAAGGCAGAAATCCACTTTCTTGTAATATTATTGATAAGTAAAGGTTACCATTAAATTTCACTTCATAAATCCTTTGAAATTGGTCAGAACATAAAAAACATACAACAAATGCTATTTTTCATTTTTCTATCTTGATTATAATGCTTTTTTCATTTATTTTTTCAGTGGACATTTTTACTCATCATACCAACCTCTACGATTTTTTTCATATTTTTTTAAATTTTGTTGAATCAATGTGTGTTCATAATTTGATGAATGCCTCATATGAATATGCATTTAGTTAGAACGGTGGATAATTTTAAGTTTGACATGTTGGAATGCTTTTAAAAAAATTAAAAAAATTCATACATGTATAAATTATACAAATATGTTCATACCAACAATTTTGAGTGAAGGAAAATTTTTTTATGCGATACACAAATGTGAATAATATGTGAGTAGAAATTAATTTGATATTTACCAAAACATTACAATGTCAACTTTAAAAGTTTTAAAAATATTTTGTTCAGGTGGTAGATGTTAATTTTATACAAATGTAGAAGAAAGAATCATCGAATTTGGACACAATTTGCAGAATCTAAACATGTTTGAGTATTTATATTTGAATCTAAATAAAAAAGAAGCAAGGGATAAGGAAACTGAAGAACAGTATCGGGCATTATCTCAGGCGGTTGTTAAGTAATACCCGCTTGAGATAAATATATTTTCAGTCAGTTGTTAAGTACCAACCGCCTGTGAAGATATTTACTTCTTCTTAATTAATATTCTTGATTAAATGTGGTCCTTTAAAAGGCAAAAATCCACTTTCTTGTAATATTATTGATAAGTAAATGTTACCATTAAATTTCACTTCATAAATCCTTTGAAATTGGTCAGAACATAAAAAACATACAACAAATGCTATTTTTCATATTTCTATCTTGATGAATATAATGCTTTTTTCATTTATTTTTTCAGTGGACATTTTTACTCATCATACCAACCTCTACAAATTTTTTCATATTTTTTTAAATTTTTTTGAATCAATGTGTTTTCATAATTTGATGAATGCCTCATATGAATATGAGCACTTAGTTAGAATGGTGGATAATTTGAAGTTTGACATGTTGGAATGCTTTTAAAAAAATTAGAAAAATTTATACATGTATAAATTATACAAATATGTTCATACCGACAATTTTGAGTGAAAGAACTTTTTTTTATGAGATACACAAATGTGAATAATATGTGAGTAGAAATTAATTTGATATTTACCAAAACATTACAATGTCAGCTATACAAGTTCTAAAAATATTTTGTTCAGGTGGTAGATGTTAATTTTATACAAATGTATAAGAAAGAATCATTGAATTTGGACATAATTTGCAGAATCTAAACATGTTTGAGTATTTATATTGGAATCCAAATAAAAAAGAAGCAAGGGATAAGGAAACTGAAGAACAGTATCGGGCATTATCTCAGACGGTTGTTAAGTAATACCCGCCTGAGATAAATATATTTTCAGGCGGTTGTTAAGTACCAACCACCTGTGAAGATATTTACTTCTTTTTAATTAACATTGTTAATTAAATATGGTCCTTTAAAAGGCAAAAATCCACTTTCTTGTAATATTATTGATAAGTAAAGGTTACCATTAAATTTCACTTCATAAATCCTTTGAAATTGGTCAGAACATAAAAAACATACAATAAATGCTATTTTTCATTTTTCTATCTTGATGAATATAATGCTTTTTTCATTTATTTTTTCAGTGGACATTTTTACTCATCATACCAACCTCTACAATTTTTTTCATATTTTTTTAAATTTTTTGAATCAATGTGTGTTCATAATTTAATGAATGCCTCATATGAATATGGATTTAGTTAGAATGGTGGATAATTTTAAGTTTGACATGTTGGAATGCTTTTAAAAAAATTAAAAAAATTCATACATGTATAAATTATACAAATATGTTCATACCAACAATTTTGAGTGAAGGAACTTTTTTTATGAGATACACAAATGTGAATAATATGTGAGTAGAAATTAATTTGATATTTACCAAAACATTACAATGTGAACTATACAAGTTTTAAAAATATTTTGTTCAGGTGGTAGATGTTAATTTTATACAAATGTAGAAGAAAGAATCATCGAATTTGGACACAATTTGCAGAATCTAAACATGTTTGAGTATTTATATTGGAATCTAAATAAAAAAGAAGCAAGAGATAAGGAAACTGAAGAACAGTATCGGGCATTATCTCAGGCGGTTGTTAAGTAATACCCGCTTGAGATAAATATATTTTCAGTCGGTTGTTAAGTACCAACCGCTTGTGAAGATATTTACTTCTTCTTAATTAATATTCTTGATTAAATGTGGTCCTTTAAAAGGCAAAAATCCACTTTCTTGTAATATTATTGATAAGTAAAGGTTACCATTAAATTTCACTTCATAAATCCTTTGAAATTGGTCAGAACATAAAAAACATACAACAAATGCTATTTTTCATTTTTCTATCTTGATGAATATAATGCTTTTTTGATTTATTTTTTCAGTGGACATTTTTACTCGTCATACCAACCTCTACGAATTTTTTCATATTTTTTTAAATTTTTTTGAATCAATGTGTTTTCATAATTTGATGAATGCCTCATATGAATATGAGCACTTAGTTAGAATGGTGGATAATTTGAAGTTTGACATGTTGGAATGCTTTTAAAAAAATTAGAAAAATTTATACATGTATAAATTATACAAATATGTTCATACCGACAATTTTGAGTGAAGGAACTTTTTTTTATGAGATACACAAATGTGAATAATATGTGAGTAGAAATTAATTTGATATTTAACAAAACATTACAATATCAGCTATACAAGTTCTAAAAATATTTTGTTCAGGTGGTAGATGTTAATTTTATACGAATGTAGAAGAAAGAATCATTGAATTTGGACATAATTTGCAGAATCTAAACATGTTTGAGTATTTATATTGGAATCCAAATAAAAAAGAAGTAAGGGATAAGGAAACTGAATAACAGTATCAGACATTATCTCAGACGGTTGTTAAGTAATACCCGCCTGAGATAAATATATTTTTAGGCGGCTGTTAAGTACCAACCGCCTGTGAAGATATTTACTTCTTCTTAATTAACATTCTTGATTAAATGTGGTCCTTTAAAAGGCAAAAATCCACTTTCTTGTAATATTATTGATAAGTAAAGGTTACCATTAAATTTTACTTCATAAATCCTTTGAAATTGGTCAGAACATAAAAAACATACAACAAATGCTATTTTTCATTTATTTTTTCAGTGGACATTTTTACTCATCATACCAACCTCTACGAATTTTTTCATATTTTTTTAAATTTTTTTGAATCAATGTGTGTTCATAATTTGATGAATGCCTCATATGAATATGAGCATTTAGTTAGAATGGTGGATAATTTGAAGTTTGACATGTTGGAATGCTTTTAAAAAAAATTAAAAAAATTCATACATGTAAAAATTATACAAATATGTTCATACCAACAATTTTGAGTGAAGGAACTTTTTTTTATGAGATACACAAATGTGAATAATATGTGAGTAGAAATTAATTTGATATTTACCAAAACATTACAATGTCAGCTATACAACTTTTAAAAATATTTTGTTCAGGTGGTAGATGTTAATTTTATACAAATGTAGAAGAAAGAATCATCAAATTTGGACACAATTTGCAGAATCTAAACATGTTTGAGTATTTATATTGGAATCTAAATAAAAAAGAAGCAAGGGATAAGGAAACTGAAGAACAGTATTGGGCATTATCTCAGGCGGTTGTTAAGTAATACCCGCTTGAGATAAATATATTTTCAGGCGGTTGTTAAGTACCAACCGCCTGTGAAGATATTTACTTCTTCTTAATTAATATTCTTGATTAAATGTGGTCCTTTAAAAGGAAAAAATCCACTTTCTAGGTTACCATTAAATTTCACTTCATAAATCCTTTAAAATTGGTCAGAACATAAAAAACATACAACAAATTCTATTTTTCATTTTCTATCTTGATGAATATAATGCTTTTTTCATTTATTTTTTCAGTGGACATTTTTACTCATCATACCAACCTCTACGAATTTTTTCATATTTTTTTAATTTTTTTTGAATCAATGTGTGTTCATAATTTGATGAATGCCTCATATGAATATGAGCATTTAGTTAGAATGGTGGATAATTTGAAGTTTGACATGTTGGAATGCTTTTAAAAAAATTAAAAAAAATTCATACATGTATAAATTATACAAATATGTTCATACCAACAATTTTGAGTGAAGGAATTTTTTTTATGAGATACACAAATGTGAATAATATGTGAGTAGAAATTAATTTGATATTTAACAAAACATTACAATGTCAGCTATACAAGTTTTAAAAATATTTTGTTCAGGTGGTAGATGTTAATTTTATACAAATGTAGAAGAAAGAATCATCGAATTTGACACAATTTGCTGAATCTAAACATGTTTGAGTATTTATATTGGAATCTAAATAAAAAAGAAGCAAGGGATAAGGAAACTGAAGAACAGTATCGGGCATTATCTCAGGCGGTTGTTAAGTAATACCCGCCTGAGATAAATATATTTTCAGGCGGTTGTTAAGTACCAACCGCCTGTGAAGATATTTACTTCTTCTTAATTAATATTCTTGATTAAATTTGGTCCTTTAAAAGGCAAAAATCCACTTTCTTGTAATATTATTGATAAGTAAAGGTTACCATTAAATTTCACTTCATAAATCCTTTGAAATTGGTCAGAACATAAAAATCATACAACAAATACTATTTTTCATTTTTTCTATCTTGATGAATATAATGCTTTTTTCATTTATTTTTCAGTGGACATTTTTACTCATCATACCAACCTCTACGATTTTTTTCTTATTTTTTTAAATTTTTTTGAATCAATGTGTGTTCATAATTTGATGAATGCCTCATATGAATATGAGCATTTAGTTAGAATGGTGGATAATTTGAAGTTTGACACGTTGGAATGCTTTTAAAAAATTAAAAAATTCATACATGTATAAATTATACAAATATGTTCATACCAACAATTTTGAGTGAAGGAACTTTTTTTTATGAGATACACAAATGTGAATAATATGTGAGTATAAATTAATTTGATATTTACAAAACATTAAAATGTCAGCTATACAAGTTTTAAAAATATTTTGTTCAGGTGGTAGATGTTAATTTTATACAAATGTAGAAGAAAGAATCAGCAAATTTGGACACAATTTGCAGAATCTAAACATGTTTGAGTATTTATATTGGAATCTAAATAAAAAAAGAAGCAAGGGGTAAGGAAACTGAAGAACAGTATCGGACATTATCTCAGGCGGTTGTTATGTAATACCCGCCTGAGATAAATATATTTTCAGGCGGTTGTTAAGTACCAACCGCCTGTGAAGATATTTACTTCTTCTTAATTAATATTCTTGATTAAATTTGGTCCTTTAAAAGGCAAAAATCCACTTTCTTGTAATATTATTGATAAGTAAAGGTTACCATTAAATTTCACTTCATAAATCTTTTGAAATTGGTCAGAACATAAAAAACATACAACAAATGCTATTTTTCATTTTTCTATCTTGATGAATATAATGCTTTTTTCATTTATTTTTTCAGTGGACATTTTTACTCATCATACCAACCTCTACGAATTTTTTCATATTTTTTTAAAATTTTTTGAATCAATGTGTTTTCATAATTTGATGAATGCCTCATATGAATATGAGAATTTAGTTAGAATGGTGGATAATTTGAAGTTTGACATGTTGGAATGCTTTTAAAAAAATTAAAAAAATTCATACATGTATAAATTATACAAATATGTTCATACCAACAATTTTGAGTGAAGGAACTTTTTTTATGAGATACACAAATGTGAATAATATGTGAGTAGAAATTAATTTGATATTTACCAAAATATTACAATGTCAGCTATACAAGTTTTAAAAATATTTTGTTCAGGTGGTAGATGTTAATTTTATACAAATGTAGAAGAAAGAATCATCGAATTTGGACACAATTTGCAGAATCTAAACATGTTTGAGTATTTATATTGGAATCTAAATAAAAAAGAAGCAAGGGATAAGGAAACTGAAGAATAGTATCGGGCATTATCTCAGACGGTTGTTAAGTAATACCCGTCTGAGATAAATATATTTTCAGGCGGTTGTTAAGTACCAACCACCTGTGAAGATATTTACTTCTTCTTAATTAACATTGTTGATTAAATATGGTCCTTTAAAAGGCAGAAATCCACTTTCTTGTAATATTATTGATAAGTAAAGGTTACCATTAAATTTCACTTCATAAATCCTTTGAAATTGGTCAGAACATAAAAAACATACAACAAATGCTATTTTTCATTTTTCTATCTTGATTATAATGCTTTTTTCATTTATTTTTTCAGTGGACATTTTTACTCATCATACCAACCTCTACGATTTTTTTCATATTTTTTTAAATTTTTTTGAATCAATGTGTGTTCATAATTTGATGAATGCCTCATATGAATATGCATTTAGTTAGAATGGTGAATAATTTTAAGTTTGACATGTTGGAATGCTTTTAAAAAAATTAAAAAAATTCATACATGTATAAATTATACAAATATGTTCATACCAACAATTTTGAGTGAAGGAAATTTTTTTTATGCGATACACAAATGTGAATAATATGTGAGTAGAAATTAATTTGATATTTACCAAAACATTACAATGTCAACTTTAAAAGTTTTAAAAATATTTTGTTCAGGTGGTAGATGTTAATTTTATACAAATGTAGAAGAAAGAATCATCGAATTTGGACACAATTTGCAGAATCTAAACATGTTTGAGTATTTATATTGGAATCTAAATAAAAAAGAAGCAAGGGATAAGGAAACTGAAGAACAGTATCGGGCATTATCTCAGGCGGTTGTTAAGTAATACCCGCTTGAGATAAATATATTTTCAGTCGGTTGTTAAGTACCAACCGCCTGTGAAGATATTTACTTCTTCTTAATTAATATTCTTGATTAAATGTGGTCCTTTAAAAGGCAAAAATCCACTTTCTTGTAATATTATTGATAAGTAAATGTTACCATTAAATTTCACTTCATAAATCCTTTGAAATTGGTCAGAACATAAAAAACATACAACAAATGCTATTTTTCATATTTCTATCTTGATGAATATAATGCTTTTTTCATTTATTTTTTCAGTGGACATTTTTACTCATCATACCAACCTCTACGAATTTTTTCATATTTTTTTAAATTTTTTTGAATCAATGTGTTTTCATAATTTGATGAATGCCTCATATGAATATGAGCACTTAGTTAGAATGGTGGATAATTTGAAGTTTGACATGTTGGAATGCTTTTAAAAAAATTAGAAAAATTTATACATGTATAAATTATACAAATATGTTCATACCGACAATTTTGAGTGAAAGAACTTTTTTTTATGAGATACACAAATTTGAATAATATGTGAGTAGAAATTAATTTGATATTTACCAAAACATTACAATGTCAGCTATACAAGTTCTAAAAATATTTTGTTCAGGTGGTAGATGTTAATTTTATACAAATGTATAAGAAAGAATCATTGAATTTGGACATAATTTGCAGAATCTAAACATGTTTGAGTATTTATATTGGAATCCAAATAAAAAAGAAGCAAGGGAGAAGGAAACTGAAGAACAGTATCGGGCATTATCTCAGACGGTTGTTAAGTAATACCCGCCTGAGATAAATATATTTTCAGGCGGTTGTTAAGTACCAACCACATGTGAAGATATTTACTTCTTCTTAATTAACATTATTAATTAAATATGGTCCTTTAAAAGGCAAAAATCCACTTTCTTGTAATATTATTGATAAGTAAAGGTTACCATTAAATTTCACTTCATAAATCCTTTGAAATTGGTCAGAACATAAAAAACATACAATAAATGCTATTTTTCATTTTTCTATCTTGATGAATATAATGCTTTTTTCATTTATTTTTTCAGTGGACATTTTTACTCATCATACCAACCTCTACGATTTTTTTCATATTTTTTTAAATTTTTTGAATCAATGTGTGTTCATAATTTAATGAATCCCTCATATGAATATGCATTTAGTTAGAATGGTGGATAATTTTAAGTTTGACATGTTGGAATGCTTTTAAAAAAATTAAAAAAATTCATACATGTATAAATTATACAAATATGTTCATACCAACAATTTTGAGTGAAGGAACTTTTTTTATGAGATACACAAATGTGAATAATATGTGAGTAGAAATTAATTTGATATTTACCAAAACATTACAATGTCAACTATACAAGTTTTAAAAATATTTTGTTCAGGTGGTAGATGTTAATTTTATACAAATGTAGAAGAAAGAATCATCGAATTTGGACACAATTTGCAGAATCTAAACATGTTTGAGTATTTATATTGGAATCTAAATAAAAAAGAAGCAAGGGATAAGGAAACTGAAGAACAGTATCGGGCATTATCTCAGGCGGTTGTTAAGTAATACCCGCTTGAGATAAATATATTTTCAGTCGGTTGTTAAGTACCAACCGCCTGTGAAGATATTTACTTCTTCTTAATTAATATTCTTGATTAAATGTGGTCCTTTAAAAGGCAAAAATCCACTTTCTTGTAATATTATTGATAAGTAAAGGTTACCATTAAATTTCACTTCATAAATCCTTTGAAATTGGTCAGAACACAAAAAACATACAACAAATGCTATTTTTCATTTTTCTATCTTGATGAATATAATGCTTTTTTGATTTATTTTTTCAGTGGACATTTTTACTCGTCATACCAACCTCTACGAATTTTTTCATATTTTTTTAAATTTTTTTGAATCAATGTGTTTTCATAATTTGATGAATGCCTCATATGAATATGAGCACTTAGTTAGAATGGTGGATAATTTGAATTTTGACATGTTGGAATGCTTTTAAAAAAATTAGAAAAATTTATACATGTATAAATTATACAAATATGTTCATACCGACAATTTTGAGTGAAGGAACTTTTTTTTATGAGATACACAAATGTGAATAATATGTGAGTAGAAATTAATTTTATATTTACCAAAACATTACAATGTCAGCTATACAAGTTCTAAAAATATTTTGTTCAAGTGGTAGATGTTAATTTTATACAAATGTATAAGAAAGAATCATTGAATTTGGACATAATTTGCAGAATCTAAACATGTTTGAGTATTTATATTGGAATCCAAATAAAAAAGAAGCAAGGGATAAGGAAACTGAAGAACAGTATCAGACATTATCTCAGACGGTTGTTAAGTAATACCCGCCTGAGATAAATATATTTTCAGGCGGCTGTTAAGTACCAACCGCCTGTGAAGATATTTACTTCTTCTTAATTAACATTCTTGATTAAATGTGGTCCTTTAAAAGGCAAAAATCCACTTTCTTGTAATATTATTGATAAGTAAAGGTTACCATTAAATTTCACTTCATAAATCCTTTGAAATTGGTCAGAACATAAAAAACATACAACAAATGCTATTTTTCATTTTTTTCTTCAGTGGACATTTTTACTCATCATACCAACCTCTACGAATTTTTTCATATTTTTTTAAATTTTTTTGAATCAATGTGTGTTCATAATTTGATGAATGCCTCATATGAATATGAGCATTTAGTTAGAATGGTGGATAATTTGAAGTTTGACATGTTGGAATGCTTTTAAAAAAATTAAAAAAATTCATACATGTAAAAATTATACAAATATGTTCATACCAACAATTTTGAGTGAAGGAACTTTTTTGTTATGAGATACACAAATGTGAATAATATGTGAGTAGAAATTAATTTGATATTTACCAAAACATTACAATGTCAGCTATACAACTTTTAAAAATATTTTGTTCAGGTGGTAGATGTTAATTTTATACAAATGTAGAAGAAAGAATCATCAAATTTGGACACAATTTGCAGAATCTAAACATGTTTGAGTATTTATATTGGAATCTAAATAAAAAAGAAGCAAGGGATAAGGAAACTAAAGAACAGTATTGGGCATTATCTCAGGCGGTTGTTAAGTAATATCCGCTTGAGATAAATATATTTTCAGGCGGTTGTTAAGTACCAACCGCCTGTGAAGATATTTACTTCTTCTTAATTAATATTCTTGATTAAATGTGGTCCTTTAAAAGGAAAAAAATCCACTTTCTTGTAATATTATTGATAAGTAAAGGTTACCATTAAATTTCACTTCATAAATCCTTTAAAATTGGTCAGAACATAAAAAACATACAACAAATGCTATTTTTCATTTTCTATCTTGATGAATATAATGCTTTTTTCATTTATTTTTTCAGTGGACATTTTTACTCATCATACCAACCTCTACGAATTTTTTCATATTTTTTTAATTTTTTTTGAATCAATGTGTGTTCATAATTTGATGAATGCCTCATATGAATATGAGCATTTAGTTAGAATGGTGGATAATTTGAAGTTTGACATGTTGGAATGCTTTTAAAAAAATTAAAAAAATTCATACATGTATAAATTATACAAATATGTTCATACCAACAATTTTGAGTGAAGGAATTTTTTTTATGAGATACACAAATGTGAATGTTGGTGGTTTGGATCCGGCAGATCTCCCGATACTTCTAAAGTGTTAGAGGAGTTTGTTGTTCGGTGTGGGCGCGCGGAGATTCAAGAAGGTGAATTATGAATAGCACAGGAGACACAGAGGTTTACGTGGTTCGGGCCGCCTGAGCATAATACCCTACTCCACGGATGTGTTGGTGTTGTATTAGCTGTATGAGCTTGTGACGAGAGTCTATGGCGCGTGTGTAGCGTCACTGAACGTGTCGAGTACGTCGTCGGCCTGTCCTTTTATAGTACAAGGGCAGGCCGTTACAAGTTAGCCTGACCCGACATGTGGCCCCAGCGGTTACTAGTATTGACACTTATTCAACACATTTAATTGTCCTTAACGACCGGGTAATGGGCTTTGACAACACCGTTACTGGTAATTAAGGTCATCTGATTGCGTGTCATTAATATGGTATTAATGACACTTAATCGGGTATTGAAGTCCTTCATTCCCCTTTGAAGATCCGGAGCCGTTATGGAGTCTTCCGGAGGTCAGAGGCTGAAGCTCCGACGGTTGGACACGTGGTAGCTCCGGAGCATACTGTGGGAAACAGGCAGCTGCGGAGCTACCTGACACGTGTCAGGTCCGGAGCTTCTCTTGGTCTGGGGTTAAGTCCGGAGGTGCCATTTCGGTACATGGCCCGGAGCTTCCCCCTTGTGGGCGGTAGCTCCGATTCGATAGTACACGTGGCGACCCTGGGACTAACCATGTTGGAGAAGCGGGTCCGGTTATATCTGACATGTGGGCCTTCGAAGGTCTTCAAATCAAGTAGATGACTTTCCTTTGAGATCTTTGTAACCTCAAGGGGTGTACGGTTTCCAGGGTACCGATAGTGGCCCCCTGGACCTACCTCCGGGGAAGACCACTGGGGTGAAGTCATTCCGCCGGAGGTGGGTCCATCCTCGCGACTTTTGAACTGAGTCTTCAAAGGTCTTCGGAGGTGCCGTTGGCGAGGGTTTGGAGTTAAATCCTCACCGCGTGGTGTATCCCGCGTGCGGCAGATGAGATCTTTGGCGTGTGGATCTCACGCAATTGAAGGTCGCCGGTTCCCGATACGAAAACCGTATCGGTTCCGCGCGCCTTGTCAGGCCACCGCCTTCGGGTTTCCTGCCTCATGAGGACAACCGTTTGCCTGGGTAAGAACCTCGACTTGATCGTCAGGGTGGTCCTGGGCCCCTTTGTCATCGGCTGGGTGGAATTTTTGCATGGTATCTTCGACTTCCTTGCGGTTTCCATCCAAGCGTTGCGAGGGCTTACGTAAGAAGGAAAGCGCGCGCCGTCAGGAGTTCTTTACGCCTCTCATCTGTTCTTGCCCTCAAACTCCCAACTTGTGCTTCACTTTTCCTCTCTTGCCTTGCCGTGCCACGATGGAGTTGGGTCTCCGCGAAAGCCGTTTGAAGACCGACGGCGACCTGAAGAAGGTCCGGACCCTCATGGGATGGTCTTCAGACTTCTTCAACTGCTCGGTCCGCGCCGGGGGAGAGCTCCCGTTTGAGAAGGAGCACTCTGGCGAAATGGTGTACTTCTCCTCGTACGCCATGGTGGGGTTGATCCCACCTTTTTCTTCCTTTTTCCTGATGCTGCTGGACTTTTATGGTCTGCAGCTATACCACCTTGGCCCTCACTTCATTCTCCTTGTGTCTATCTTTGTCCACTTCTGTGAAATGTGGGTGGGCATCCCCCCTGCATTGAACTCTTCCGGGCCTTCTTCACTGTCCACACTACCGGTAGGAGCAATGAGTACCTTGGCTTCTACTACTTCGTGAAGCGCAAGAAGTGCCCATTCAAGTACCTCCGGTCATTTCCCTCTGGGAAGTGGGATGATTGGAAGAAGGACTGGATAGTCATCCGGGTGGAGGAGCACGAGAGGCTGGAGCTACCCGAAGGCCTCCCCAACATTGACACGACGATCTGGAGTGAAGCTCCGGTGCTGGCAGACGCCTTCAACCCTGTTCTGACCAGGATCCGCCAGTGCGTGGAGGGGGGATTAACCCCTCAAGCGGTGTTTTGTAACTTCCTGGTCAACAGGTGGGCACCGCTGAAGAAAAGAGAGAAACTCCCTTGGGCCCTCAACAGCGTGATGGACGACGACCGGGTCGAGACCGAGATGAAGTCCAACATGTTGGGGACAACCTTGGAGTTCCACCTCAAGAAGTTCCAGCACGGCATCGACGTCGAGGGTGACGACTTGACTCCGCCATCGACTTTTCTTCCTCTGAACGTGGAAGTTGATTTCAGTAGGGAGCTCCGGCGGAAGATGCCCGTGCTTGACGACCTTGGTGTCGTCGAGAGAAGATCAACCACCAAGGTGGCTATCCCTGAAGTGCCCGAAGGTGGCCCTGCCCCGAAACCGAGGGTCGAAGTCGTCGGCAAGGGCAAGGAGCCGGCGGACGAACCCTTGAGCCGAAAGAGGAAGCTGCAGCATGCCGACGGAAGGTCCGTCAGGGCTGCCACCTCTGCATCGGCTCCTTCTCCCCGGAGGGGGAGGTCTTCTTCGTCCGCGACGACTGTACCCGTAGTGGGATCCTCCCTGGGAGCTAGCTCCGGACATGCGACTCCAGCATCGGGGCCGGTTGAGGCCTCCAGGTCCGGGCATGCGACTCCAGCACCGGGGCCGGTTGAGGCCTCCAGGTCTGGGAGTTCTTCCCGGTCAAGGGGAGCCTCGACCAGGGAAACGCCCTTGGCTGCTACGAGTTCCGGGGGGCCTTCCAGAGCTTCCACGCCGGCTATGACCAGCCCAGAACGCCCGAGAAAGAGGTTCCGCGCAAGCTGGTGCGGAAGCCTCCCAAGGTAATTTTTAATCTTTACCTTGGATAGTTATTTTGTTGTAGTAACTATATTTTTTTTAAGTTTCTTCATCCATCATCTGCAGCGTTCCCAAGAAGAGGAGTGAGGCTCCACCCTCAGCTACAACGGCTGAAGCTGTGAGGGCGGGGGCTTCTGCTCCTGTCCCGGTGCCGCCTCAAGTGGTGGCTGAAGCTGCGATAGCTTCGGCGCCGGCTGTCGTGGTCATGGACCTCGACTCATCCCATGAGACTCTCGTGGTAGCGCCAGACCACGGGAGAGAAGATGCGCCAGCGGCACCTGTTCCGGAGGTTGAAGCTCCGGGTCTTGGTGCAGAGATGATGGAAGCTCCGGCTGTTGAGCCGTAGGAAGCAGTAATTCCGGTCTCAGAGCCGGAAATTGTCAAAGCCCCGGCGGTTGAGCCGGAGGTGATTGGAACCCTGGCGTGTGCGCCGGAAGCTGAGGAAGTTCCGGCAGTTGGGCCGGCTACCTCCGAAGCACCGGCCGCTGAGCCGGTCATTGTTGGAGCTCCGGCCGTAGGACCGGTCGATGTTGTAGATCTTTCGGCTCCCGAGCCGGTTGTTGATGAGGTGTCGGAGCCCGAGCCCCCATCGGAGGAGATGCCCAGACCGGAGCCAGCAGCGGCCCCTGCTCCGTAAGTGACGACTTCAGAGGTACCCGCGGTCGAGCCAGAGTGCCCAAGCGAAGTCGCTGGCCCCTTGCCTCAGGGGGTGAACGAAGACCTGGCGGTGGGGCCTTCCTCGATGGCGACTGAGGCCATCCCGGGGGACGGCCCTAGTGCCATGGAGACTCAGGGGACCACTCTTGTGGAGTGGGACCCAATTTTTGTATCTGAAAACCCGCTGGAACCAGCGGAGAAGACCCCAGCAGGTCCGGAACCTATCCCGTTGTCACTGTCTATTGACAACGCATGTTCCAGTCTGCGTCAAGTCCAACTGGCCTTCTTCCACGACACCAAGGCTCTTGAAGAGGAGCACCAAACCCTTAGGAGGTGGCGTAACCGGCTCTACTTCGAGACCAAGCTGGCGCAGTCGAGGCTAGCGGATGACAAAGAGTGGATCAAGCGGGAGAAGATCCGCCTGGAGTACTGGGGCAAGTTACTGGATGACAGGGAGAGTATGACTCGTGCCCTCGACGCTCAATCCCGAGAGATCTACGAGCAGACCAAAGCAGCTAACAGTGCGGCCGATGAACACCAAGAAAGGCTTGAGGCTATTAACACTACACTCATCAAGCGTCGGGAGGCACTTGAGGAGAGGGAGAAACGGCTCGAGGATGAAGAGCAGAAACTCCTAGAGCTGCGGGATGACGTCCTGAGGAGGGAGGAGGAGCTCACCGAGAAGGTGGCTCTGGCTGACAAGGGTCTCGAGGAGTGCGCCAAGAAATTGGAAGAGTGTTGCCATGAGGAAGAGGAGAAGGTCTGGGTGCGAGGGCAGGAACTCTACGAGTAAGAGTGTGCCCTTACTGCCAGGGAGAAGACAGTGAGGGGCAGAGAGAAGGACCTGGTCGACCACCGCAACAAGATCCACCTCCGGGAGGAGGAGCTCGGAAAACTCGAAAAGCAGGTTGCTGAGAAGATTCAGCAAAACGCCAAAGAAGTTGAGCGCCTCACCCGCGAGAATTCTGAACTGGTGGCGGCTAGAAGATCCCTGGAAGAAATAAAGGGCTTGAGGACTGCGGACTCCCTATAGATTTGGGAGTTCCTGGGCAAGGCCAACGACGCGCTGACACCGATGAGCTTCAACCCCGTGCGCCTGGATGATCCGGAGCCGGAGCCGGAGCCGGACCTGGCGTTGCAGGCGTTGAGCTCGGCAGGCAGCAAACTTTCCAAGGTGGGCGATGTCTTCGCGGACCAATTGGAGGTTGAGGGGCAATCCCTGGCGAAAAACGTCGCAGAATATGTGCTGATGTGCTACACCAGCCGAAACTCCCAATTTCCTCTGGACCCGGTGCTTGAAGGTCCGGTTGAAGGAGAAGGCAAAGCTGCCCAAGCCAACGTATCGGAGGTTGCCCAGAAGGTCGTCCAATTCTTTCATAGAGTCTAGGACCATCTCTGTAGTTCTCACTTGTACTTTCTCTTCTTCTTCCTCAATTTTGTAATCCCTTGTCTCCAGATGTAATCCCTTGTCTCCAGATAAATGAAATCCCCAATTTTTTGTGAATTTCACTTTTTGCCTTCAACACTTTTGTCTTCACTTGGCCCCCCGGTAGATGTACAAAATTTGATTGTGAACATATACCAAGAGGATATTACGTTTTGTTGAAGACTCATTTGCTCCGAACTTGTAGAATTTAGGTCCGAAGTCTTCGATAGTGAAGGCCCCCTGAGGTTGTCGGAGCTTAGAAGCTCCAGCATTGTCTATCATCGGAGCTTAGTAGCTCCGGCAATAGTCTCTATCAACGCGTAGAGCATCGATAGTTAGTCCCCCGGGGTGTCGGAGCTTAGTAGCTCCGGCATTGACCTTTGCCACACTTAGTTTGTTGGCAGCAGACTCCGTTTGCGGGGTCTTCTCACCATCTTTTATTTAGCGTCGACGGCTGGCCCCCCTAGCTTTACCGGAGCTTGATTACTCTGGTGATGCTCATTTTCAATGCGTAACATCGATTACAAGCCACCTAGGGGAGTCGGAGCTTTGTTAGCTCCGGCTTTTCTCCATCAACGTAGATTTTATTTTTCCTGCACACTGAAGCCAAGAAAAATTGTAAAATTCATTTCTTGTCTATAACTTCGTCGCGGCTTACGATTCTCAAGAAGATTTTAAGTCAAATGCGATTCTAAATACAACTGAATGCGTTGTCTTTTCTTCCAGATCCAACTGTACATGGACCCGCCTTACTTCGGCCTGCCGGGGTGTAGGTAGAGTGGCGTACTTAGGGTGCTTGACCAGGCTAAGTCGATAGCACACTCCAGCCCTAGATTGTCTTGGCGGCTTTCAAGCGAGTTGGCCGTGAACAATATTTGGATCCAAAAGAATTGACAATACAACTCGTATCATATATAAACCGGTCAACTAAAATTTCTTAAGAATTGCACGTCTTTGTTATAGACAAGAAAGAGAAAAATAAAAACTGTTGAGCCTGTACAAAATAAATGCACGTGGAGTCTGTTTCACATGAAGATGTCTTTCATTATAGGTCCGGGGTACAGGGTAAACAAGTACACTCTTAGGGTACGGAACCAGGCTAAGCGTGTTTCATCTCTCGTTTGACCCAGGGTAGCTAGCCACACTTTTAGTCCTGAGACTGTGACAAGTGTTGCATGAACTTTGCGGACCTTTCGGGAAAGGTCCAGCTGTTCTCCTGGAGGAACTACCCGACTCTGTACAATGACTCTATAACATACACCTCAAGTTACTACAGACTCACCTCCGTGATATTAAGCGTAGAACTTACGGAGGTGCTCAATGTTCCAAGGATTTGGGAGAGGTGTCCCATCCTCGGTAGCCAAGCGAACGCTCCCGGGACGGGATACTTTAATCACTCGGAAGGGTCCCTCCCAGCTGGGGGAGAGTTTGTTTAACCCTTCTCTGGATTGTATTTTCCGTAGCACCAGTTCGCCTTCCTCGAGCTGTCGGTTGTGTACATGCCGCTGATGATAGAGCCGAAGGGCTTGGCGATATCAGGCATTCCGAACAGCTGCTTGGCACCTTCCCTCCTCAAAGAGTTCTAGGTCTTCACGCCGGAGCTGGTCCTGCGCGGCTTCGTCGAAGGTCCGGACTCGAAGTGACCCCAAGGTGATTTCTGGAGGAAGGAT
Source organism: Tuctoria greenei (assembly GCA_036927565.1). Taxonomy (NCBI): domain Eukaryota; kingdom Viridiplantae; phylum Streptophyta; class Magnoliopsida; order Poales; family Poaceae; genus Tuctoria; species Tuctoria greenei. Next base: position 29,294,690 of record JAYESD010000006.1, on the reverse strand, counting down.
TGCGTCAGCTCCATACACCAGGAAGAAGGGTGTCTCTCCAGTTGACCGGTTTGGAGATGTCCTGTTGGCCCAGAGAGTGGGCGAAAGCTCTTCAATCCAGTTGGCTCCATGTTTTTTCAAGCGCTCATAGGTGCGCGTTTTGAGTCCTTTAAGGATTTCAGCATTTGCTCTCTCGGCTTGGCCATTGCTGGCTGGGTGAGCTACGGAGGCGTAGCAAACTTAAATGCCGAGGTCTTCGCAATATCCTTGAAATGCAGAGCTTGTGAATTGGGTCCCATTATCAGTGATGATTTTGTTTAGGACTCCAAATCTGCATACAATGGACTGCAAAAAGTTGATAGCTGATTGCTTGTTAATTGTCACAACTGGAGTTGCTTCCGGCCACTTGGTGAACTTATCAATGGCAACGTACAGGAACTTGTAACCTCCGACGGCTCTTGGGAAAGGTCCCAAGATGTCCATCCCCCACACAGCGAAAGGCCATGTAGGAGGTATCATTTGTAGGGGCTGAGCCGGTGTGTGAATTTGCTTTGCATGAAATTGACATGCTTCGCATTTCTTCACCAGCTCAGTTGCATCCTGGAGTGATGTAGGCCAGTAGAAGCCATGCCGAAAGGCTTTACCAACCAGCGTGCGGGAAGACGTGTGGTTCCCACACTCGCCTCCATGGATTTCTGCGAGGAGCTCCCAGCCTTCTTCCCTTGTGATGCACCGCATTAGGATGTCGTTGGCACCACGCCGGTAGAGATCCCCTTCTACCAACGTGTATCTTTTAGCCAATCTGACTACTCGGTCAGCGGATACATCATCGTTAGGAAGGATGTTGTCTTTCAAGTAGTTCCGGATCTCCGAGATCCATGCATCGGAACTAACTTGAGCATTTGAGTCTTGCGTGCTGGGATGCTCGGAGCTTCCGGCAGCACCTACGACCCTTGATGGCTGCCATGGTAACAGGGCCATCGGGACCTTCAGCTTCGGGATGCTGATCTTGCCCCCTTCGCTCAGTTCGACAGGCTGAGCTGTGGGTTTTGACAACCTCCGAAAAAAAGTTCCATCAGGAGCCGGAGCTCCGGTTGACGCTTTTGTCGAGAGTTCGTCGGCTTCAGCGTTGTGGGCACGCTGGACATGGTGGAGATCTAGGACTTCGAAGTCCTTCTGAAGCCTCTGGACTTCAAGGAGGTAAGAAGCTAGCTGGAGATTGTTGCAGGAGCATTCACCCTTCACTTGCTTAGTGATGAGCTGTGAATCTCCCTTGACCAGCAATTGCTTGACACCGTATGACAGCGCCACCTTTAGTCCGTAGATGAGGGCTTCGTACTCCGCCATGTTGTTGGTCGCCTTGAAGTCAAGGTGTACCATGTATTTCACCTTCTCCCCGGTTGGTGCGAGGAGAAGAACTCCAGCTCCGACCCCCTGCTTTTGCATGGAGCCGTCGAAGTAGAGGGTCCAATGAGGCTTAGTGAAGACCGGAGCTTCATGTTCCGGCTTCTGCTCACTAGGGCCCCCAGGGTTTGACGGAGAGGGAGTCCATTCGGCCACGAAGTCTGCCAATGCTTGACTCTTGGCTGCTTGCCTTGAAATGAATTCGAGATAGAATTCAGCCAATTCCGCCGCCCACTTTGCAATATTCCCAATTGAATTGGGATTATGCAAAATTGCTCGAAGTGGGTAAGAGGTCACCACTGAGATTTTGTGAGCTTGGAAATAATGGCGAAGCTTCCTGGAGGCAATAAGAACTGCATAGAGCAACTTATGCACCTCTAGGTATCGAGTCTTGGCATCATGTAGTACTTCACTGATGAAGTACACCGGGCACTGAATGGTCCGGACCCTCCTGGAGGGGCTCGAAGCTTCCTCTCCGCTGACCCGGATCCTCCCGGAGGGATCCAGACTTTCTTCAGGGACCTCCGGGTTCTGGCTGGAGGAACCCGGAGCTTCTTCAGAAGTGACCTGGACCCTCCCGGAGGGGTCTGGGTCTTCTAAAATGGTTTCTTGTGGATTCGAGTCTGGGAGCTGGGACCCAGAATCGCTTTTAGATACCTCCGGACCCTCCCAAAGGGGTCTGGATTCCTGAGCATGAGGTAGCTCTGGTCTCTCCGCAACCAGAACCATACTGACGACTTCATCAGTTGCTGAAATGTAAAGCAACAAAGGCTCACCAGGGTTCAGAGCTACCAGAATTGGTAGGGTGGTGAGGAACTGTTTCAGCTCCTGGAATGCCTTCTCTGCTTCTTCGGACCATTGGAATGGTCCGGACTTCCTCAATAACTTGAAGAAGGGGAGTGCCCGTTCCGCCAGTCTTGAAATGAACCGGCTGAGGGCTGCTAGACATCCAGTTAGCTTTTGGACGTCTTTGATGCGGGTTGGTGGCCGCATGTCTTCAATGGCCTTAATCTTTGCCGGATTAGCTTCTATGCCACGGTGACTTACCAGGAAACCAAGAAGTTTTCCGGAGCTAACCCCGAAGACACACTTGTCTGGGTTTAGCTTTGTGCGAGTGGCCCGCAGCTTATCGAAGACAGCCTGTAAGGTGTCAAGAAGTGACTCCTTGTTCTTAACCTTGACCACGATGGCATCGACGTACACTTCCACTATGTCTCTAATGAGGTCTTCAAAGGTTTTGTACATAGCTCGTACAAAGGTTGAAGCTGCATTCTTGAGACCAAAAGGCATGGCTGTATAACAATACAATCCATCTACTGTAATGAAAGAGGTATGCTCTTCATCTTCCCTAGACATCCTGATTTGATGATACCCAGAATATGCGTCTAGGAAACACAGTAATTCACACCCGGAGGTGGAATCCACTATCTGATCTATTCTAGGTAGTGGGAATGGATCTTTTGGACATGCCTTATTTAGTTGGTGTAGTCGATACACATCCGAAGCTTCCCGCTGGCCTTGGGCACAACGACTGGGTTTGCTAGCCATTTTGGATGGAAGACTTCTCGGATGAATCCAGCTTCGAGCAACTTCTTCACTTCTTGTCGGACGAAGTTCTGTCGCTCCACAGATTGCTTCCGAGGCTTCTGATGCACAGGCCGAGAATCGGGGTAGATCTTCAGATTGTGCTCAATCACTTCCCTGGAGATCCCAGGCATTTGTGACGGTTGCCAGGCAAACACGTCGACATTAGCCTGGAGGAAAGTGATGAGCGCGAGTTCCTATTTGTCGTTCAATCCCCCCGATATACGGGTGGTCTGAGCAACGTCAGAACCGATTTGGACGACTTTGACTGGGATGTCGGTGTCGCCACTTGGCTGCACACGAGGTGCAGATGTCGAGCCTCCTAGATGAATGCTCGGGGGTTTTGGAGCTTTCTCCTGTCTGGAGTCCGCCTCTTGCGTCGTGGTAAGTGCATGGAGTTCTTCCAGAGCAGTTACTCCGGCAGTACGATCTCCGCAGATCCGGAGAACGCCTACTGGTGTTGGCATCTTTAACACCAGATAGCCATAATGAGCAGCTGCCATGAATTTGTACAGGGCAGGCCTACCCAAAATGTCGTTGAAGGGTAAGTTGATCTGAGCGACGTCAAAGACCAACTTTTCGGTGCGATACTTCTCCCGTGTCCCGAAGGTAACTGGGAGAGTAATAGCTCCGAGTGGGGTAATGGCCCCAGGACCTACTCCGAAGAAATGTCGAGAGGGGTGGAGATCCGAAGGTCAGAGTTGAAGCTTAGTAAAAGCTTCGAAGCTTATGAGGTTAAGCCCCGAACCTCCGTCTACCATGACATGGTGGAGCTGGATGTTGTTGATTGTAGGAGATACCATCAAATGCAGCTGACCTGCTCCAACCATGCTTCAAGGACAGTCCGAAGCATCAAAAGTGATGGCTGTGTCCATCCACTTCCGATGAGGCTCCGGTCTGACTGTAGGGGCTACAGCAGCCATGTCCCGACGCATAGTCTTGATGACGCGGCGGGAGGTGATGTCCCATGATCCACCAAAGATGGTGTTCATGGTCTTCCGACGCTCGTTGTCAGAGATGTCAGAATTGTCGTCGACGGAGGTGTAAACGGCCTTCAGGACCTTTTTGGGATCCTGAAAACCTAACTCCTCTTCAGCTGGAGCTTTGTCGACTTTTTGCTTTCCTTCCCTCTGTCGGAAAGGAGATTCTTCCCGGTGCTTGTTGTAGCGCTCGGCAAGGTTTTGGACCTCCCGGCAGTCTTCCAAACTGTGGCTGCCAGTTTTGTGAATTGGACATCACACCTTGGGTTTGCCACCGTCTTCAGAAGACGGTCGAGGTCGCTTCTCAGGGTGTGGCCCCGGCCATCCGGAGCTGCAGCAGCTGCAACGTTGGATGTGCCGGCCGACGGCTTCTTCTTGCCGTTGGTCTTCTTTTTCTTCTTGCCACCCCCGGAGGTAGCGGCTTCTTCTTTGGAGGATTTCTTGTGATCCTCTGGAGTTGGTTTGGAGTGCATTTCACGGCCCTCTGCAGCTCTGGCACATTTATCGGCCAAACTGAAGAGTTCTGTGACACTAGTGATCTCCTTGATCGCCAGTTTCTCCAGCATCTTCTTATCCCGTACACCCTGTCTGAATGCCACAATGACAGAGGCGCTAGAGATAGAAGGGATAGTGTTTCGTACCTGAGAGAACCTTTGGATGAATGATCGCAAGGATTCTCCCCCTTTTTGCACGACTACAAAAAGGTCTAGTTCAGTGCCTGGTCGGGTGTATGAACTCCCGAAGTTGGCGGTGAACTGCCGGCACATCTCCTCCCAACTGTTGATAGAGTTTGGTGGAAGGCTCATAAACCAGGACCTGGCGGTCCCAGTTAAGGCCACTGGAAAATAATTGGCCATCACGGCCTCGTTTCCTCCAGCTGCCAAGATTGCAGTGGAGTAGATCTGAAGAAATTCGGCGGGATTGACAGTCCCGTCGAATTTTTCCAGCAGGTGAGGCCGGAACTTCTGTGGCCACCTGACCATACGCAGATGTATGGCCAGAGCTGAACAGCCTCCTCCTACTCCTTCAGGAGCAGAAAGGTCCTGAGCTTCCCGTCTTTCACAAGCATGTGCTCAATATGGACTCGACCGTCTTGTTGGCGGTATCGGTGATCAAGCTCCGCCCGGAGGTCATGAGTTGAGAGCCTGGATACCGTGTGAGTGCGTCGTGCCCCGGAGGGCAATGACATCACTTGTTGTGATGCAGCACGTCTCCTGCTATTGGAAACGTGTGGACCAAGTCTGCCAGACAAGGTCCGTCGCTGTGATGGGGCCTGTCCTGAAGGAGGAGGACCCTGGTTGCTGATGCGATCGGCTGCTGCTGCAACCAAATGTTCCACATCAGCTCTCCACTGCTCCAGTGCATCCCGGGATGCATCCGGAGGTGGTGGGCGTTGGAGAAGAGCACGCGCTGCATGGAGCGCGTGTTCTGGATTGTCATGATTTCCCGACGCAGTGACTGACGCCGGTGCACCATCGCGCTGTCCAGCTTGATTTGCTGGTGGAGGCGGTGGTGGTGGCAGTGTGACTCCTGCTGGTGCTGAAACCCCTGCTGGTGGCTGCATATTGGAGGGATTGCCTCCAGCAGCTTGAACAGCAGGATGACCGTTGGATGATCCAGTAGCTGAGTTCACCATTCTGGAAATCTCAAGCGCCCCTACCTGGCGCGCCAACTGTCGGTGGTTTGGATCCGGCAGATCTCCCGATACTTCTAAAGTGTTAGAGGAGTTTGTTGTTCGGTGTGGGCGCGCGGAGATTCAAGAAGGTGAATTATGAATAGCACAGGAGACACAGAGGTTTACGTGGTTCGGGCCGCCTGAGCGTAATACCCTACTCCACGGATGTGTTGGTGTTGTATTAGCTGTATGAGCTTGTGACGAGAGTCTATGGCGCATGTGTAGTGTCACTGAACTTGTCGAGTACGTCGTCAGCCTGTCCTTTTATAGTACAAGGGCAGGCCGTTACAAGTTAGTCTGGCCCGACATGTGGCCCCGACGGTTACTAGTATTGACACTTATTCAACACATTTAATTGTCCTTAACGAACGGGTAATGGGCTTTGACAGCACCGTTACTGGTAATTAAGGTCGTCCGATTGTGTGTCATTAATATGGTATTAATGACATTTAATCGGGTCTTGAAGTCCTTGATTCCCCTTTGAAGATCCGGAGCCGTTATGGAGTCTTCCGGAGGTCAGAGGCTGAAGCTCCGACGGTTGGACACGTGGTAGCTCTGGAGCATACTGTGGGAAACAGGCAGCTGCGGAGCTACCTGACACGTGTCAGGTCCGGAGCTTCTCTCGTTCTGGGGTTAAGTCCGGAGGTGCCATTTCGGTACATGGCCCGAAGCTTCCCCTTGTGGGCGGTAGCTCCGGTTTGATAGTACATGTGGCGACCCTGGGACTAACCATGTCGGAGAAGCGGGTCCGGTTATATCTGACATGTGGGCCTCTGAAGGTCTTCAAATCAAGTAGATGACTTTCCTTTGAGATCTTTGTAACCTCAAGGGGTGTACGGTTTCCAGGGTACCGACAGTGAATAATATGTGAGTAGAAATTAATTTGATATTTACCAAAACATTACAATGTCAGCTATACAAGTTTTAAAAATATTTTGTTCAGGTGGTAGATGTTAATTTTATACAAATGTAGAAGAAATAATCATCGAATTTGGACACAATTTGCAGAATCTAAACATGTTTGAGTATTTATATTGGAATCTAAATAAAAAAGAAGCAAGGGATAAGGAAACTGAAGAACAGTATCGGGCATTATCTCAGGCGGTTGTTAAGTAATACCCGCCTGAGATAAATATATTTTCAGGCGGTTGTTAAGTACCAACCGCCTGTGAAGATATTTACTTCTTCTTAATTAATATTCTTGATTAAATGTGGTCCTTTAAAAGTCAAAAATCCACTTTCTTGTAATATTATTGATAAGTAAAGGTTACCATAAAATTTCACTTCATAAATCCTTTGAAATTGGTCAGAACATAAAAAACATACAACAAATGCTATTTTTCATTTTTCTATCTTGATGAATATAATGCTTTTTTCATTTATTTTTTCAGTGGACATTTTTACTCATCATACCAACCTCTACGAATTTTTTCATATTTTTTTTTAAATTTTTTGAATCAATGTGTTTTCATAATTTGATGAATGCCTCATATGAATATAAGCATTTAGTTAGAATGGTGGATAATTTGAAGTTTGACATGTTGGAATGCTTTTAAAAAAATTAAAAAAATTCATACATGTATAAATTATACAAATATGTTTATACCAACAATTTTGAGTGAAGGAACTTTTTTTTATGAGATACACAAATGTGAATAATATGTGAGTATTAATTAATTTGATATTTACCAAAACATTACAATGTCAGCTATACAAGTTTTAAAAATATTTTGTTCAGGTGGTAGATGTTAATTTTATACAAATGTAGAAGAAAGAATCATCGAATTTGGACACAATTTGCAGAATCTAAACATGTTTGAGTATTTATATTGGAATCTAAATAAAAAAGAAGTAAGGGATAAGGAAACTGAAGAACAGTATCGGGCATTATCTCAGACGGTTGTTAAGTAATACCGGCCTGAGATAAATATATTTTCAGGCGGTTGTTAAGTACCAACCGCCTGTGAAGATATTTACTTCTTCTTAATTAACATTCTTGATTAAATGTGGTCCTTTAAAAGGCAAAAATCCACTTTCTTGTAATATTATTGATAAGTAAAGGTTACCATTAAATTTCACTTCATAAATCCTTTGAAATTGGTCAGAATATAAAAAACATACAACAAATGCTATTTTTCATTTTTCTATCTTGATGAATATAATGCTTTTTTCATTTATTTTTTCAGTGGACATTTTTACTCATCATACCAACCTCTACGAATTTTTTCATATTTTTTTAAATTTTTTTGAATCAATGTGTGTTCATAATTTGATGAATGCCTCATATGAATATGAGCATTTAGTTAGAATGGTGGATAATTTGAAGTTTGACATGTTGGAATGCTTTTTAAAAATTAAAAAAATTCATACATGTATAAATTATACAAATATGTTCATACCAACAATTTTGAGTGAAGGAACTTTTTTTTTATGAGATACACAAATGTGAATAATATGTGAGTAGAAATTAATTAGATATTTACCAAAACATTACAATGTCAGCTATACAAGTTTTAAAAATATTTTGTTCAGGTGGTAGATGTTAATTTTATACAAATGTAGAAGAAAGAATCATCGAATTTGGACACAATTTGCAGAATCTAAACATGTTTGAGTATTTATATTGGAATCTAAATAAAAAAGAAGCAAGGGATAAGGAAACTGAAGAACAGTATCGGGCATTATCTCAGACGGTTGTTAAGTAATACCCGCTTGAGATAAATATTTTCAGGCGGTTGTTAAGTACCAACCGCCTGTGAAGATATTTACTTCTTCTTAATTAATATTCTTGATTAAATGTGGTCCTTAAAAAGGCAAAAATCCACTTTCTTGTAATATTATTGATAAGTAAAGGTTACCATTAAATTTCACTTCATAAATCCTTTGAAATTGGTCAGAACATAAAAAACATACAACAAATGCTATTTTTCATTTTTCTATCTTGATGAATAAAATGCTTTTTTCATTTATTTTTTCAGTGGACATTTTTACTCATCATACCAACCTCTACGAATTTTTTCATATTTTTTTAAATTTTTTTGAATTAATGTGTGTTCATAATTTGATGAATGCCTCATATGAATATGAGCATTTAGTTAGAATGGTGGATAATTTGAAGTTTGACATGTTGGAATGCTTTTAAAAAAATTAAAAAAATTCATACATGTATAAATTATACAAATATGTTCATACCAACAATTTTGAGTGAGGGAACTTTTTTTTATGAGATACACAAATGTGAATAATATGTGAGTAGAAATTAATTTGATATTTACCAAAACAATACAATGTCAGCTATACAAGTTTTTAAAATATTTTGTTCAGCTGGTAGATGTTAATTTTATAAAAATGTAGAAGAAAGAATCATCGAATTTGGACACAATTTGCACAATCTAAACATGTTTGAGTATTTATATTGGAATATAAATAAAAAAGAAGCAAGGGATAAGGAAACTGTAGAACAGTGTCGGGCATTATCTCGGGCGGTTGTTAAGTAATACCCGCCTGAGATAAATATATTTTCAGGCGGTTGTTAAGTACCAACCGCCTGTGAAGATATTTACTTCTTCTTAATTAATATTCTTGATTAAATGTGGTCCTTTAAAAGGCAAAAATCCACTTTCTTGTAATATTATTGATAAGTAAAGGTTACCATTAAATTTCACTTCATAAATCCTTTGAAATTGGTCAGAACATAAAAAGCATACAACAAATGCTATTTTTCATTTTTCTATCTTGATGAATATAGTGCTTTTTTCATTTATTTTTTCAGTGGACATTTTTACTCATCATACCAACCTCTACGAATTTTTTCATATTTTTTTAAATTTTTTTGAATTAATGTGTGTTCATAGTTTGATGAATGCCTCATATGAATATGAGCATTTAGTTAGAATGGTGGATAATTTGAAGTTTGACATGTTGGAATGCTTTTAAAAAAAATTAAAAAAAATGCATACATGTATAAATTATACAAATATGTTCATACCAACAATTTTGAGTGAAGTAACTTTTTTTATGAGATACACAAATGTGAATAATATGTGAGTAGAAATTAATTTGATATTTACCAAAACATTACAATATCAGCTATACAAGTTTTAAAAATATTTTGTTCAGGTGGTAGATGTTAATTTTATACAAATGTAGAAAAAAGAATCATCGAATTTGGACAATTTGCAGAATCTAAACATGTTTGAGTATTTATATTGGAATCTAAATAAAAAAGAAGCAATGGATAAGGAAACTGAAGAACAGTATCGGGCATTATCTCAGGCGGTTGTTAAGTAATACCCGCCTGAGATAAATATATTTTCAGGTGGTTGTTATGTACCAACCGCCTGTGAAGATATTTACTTCTTCTTAATTAATATTCTTGATTAAATGTGGTCCTTTAAAAGGCAAAAATCCACTTTCTTGTAATATTATTGATAAGTAAAGGTTACCATTAAATTTCACTTCATAAATCCTTTGAAATTGGTCAGAACATAAAAAACATACAACAAATGCTATTTTTCATTTTTCTATCTTGATGAATAAAATGCTTTTTTTATTTATTTTTTCAGTGGACATTTTTACTCATCATACCAACCTTTACGAATTTTTTCATATTTTTTTTAAATTTTTTTGAATTAATGTGTGTTCATAATTTGATGAATGCCTCATATGAATATGAGCATTTAGTTAGAATGGTGGATAATTTGAAGTTTGACATGTTGGAATGCTTTTAAAAAAATTAAAAAAATTCATACATGTATAAATTATACAAATATGTTCATACCAACAATTTTGAGTGAGGGAACTTTTTTTATGAGATACACAAATGTGAATAATATGTGAGTAGAAATTAATTTGATATTTACCAAAACAATACAATGTCAGTTATACAAGTTTTAAAAATATTTTGTTCAGCTGGTAGATGTTAATTTTATAAAAATGTAGAAGAAAGAATCATCGAATTTGGACACAATTTGCACAATCTAAAAATGTTTGAGTATTTATATTGGAATATAAATAAAAAAGAAGCAAGGGATAAGGAAACTGTAGAACAGTGTCGGGCATTATCTCAGGCGGTTGTTAAGTAATACCCGCCTGAGATAAATATATTTTCAGCCGGTTGTTAAGTACCAACCGCCTGTGAAGATATTTACTTCTTCTTAATTAATATTCTTGATTAAATGTGTCCTTGAAAAGGCAAAAATCCACTTTCTTGTAATATTATTGATAAGTAAAGGTTACCATTAAATTTCACTTCATAAATCCTTTGAAATTGGTCAGAACATAAAAAGCATACAACAAATGCTATTTTTCATTTTTCTATCTTGATGAATATAGTGCTTTTTTCATTTATTTTTTCAGTGGACATTTTTACTCATCATACCAACCTCTACGAATTTTTTCATATTTTTTTAAATTTTTTTGAATTAATGTGTGTTCATAATTTGATGAATGCCTCATATGAATATGAGAATTTAGTTAGAATGGTGGATAATTTGAAGTTTGACAAGTTGGAATGCTTTTAAAAAAATTAAAAAAATGCATACATGTATAAATTATACAAATATGTTCATACCAACAATTTTGAGTGAAGGAACTTTTTTTATGAGATACACAAATGTGAATAATATGTGAGTAGAAATTAATTTGATATTTACCAAAACATTACAATGTCAGCTATACAAGTTTTAAAAATATTTTGTTCAGGTGGTAGATGTTAATTTTATACAAATGTAGAAGAAAGAATCATCGAATTTGGACAATTTGCAGAATCTTAACATGTTTGAGTATTTATATTGGAATCTAAATAAAAAAGAAGCAATGGATAAGGAAACTGAAGAACAATATCAGGCATTATCTTAGGCGGTTGTTAAGTAATACCCGCCTTAGATAAATATATTTTCACGCGGTTGTTAAGTACCAACCGCCTGTGAAGATATTTACTTCTTCTTAATTAATATTCTTGATTAAATGTGGTCCTTTAAAAGGCAAAAATCCACTTTCTTGTAATATTATTGATAAGTAAAGGTTACCATTAAATTTCACTTCATAAATCCTTTGAAATTGGTCAGAACATAAAAAACATACAACAAATGCTATTTTTCATTTTTCTATCTTGATGAATAAAATGCTTTTTTCATTTATTTTTCAGTGGACATTTTTACTCATCATACCAACCTCTACGAATTTTTTCATATTTTTTTAAATTTTTTTGAATTAATGTGTGTTCATAATTTGATGAATGCCTCATATGAATATGAGCATTTAGTTAGAATGGTGGATAATTTGAAGTTTGACATGTTGGAATGCTTTTAAAAAAATTAAAAAAATTCATACATGTATAAATTATACAAATATGTTCATACCAACAATTTTGAGTGAAGGAACTTTTTTTTATGAGATACACAAATGTGAATAATATGTGAGTAGAAATTAATTTGATATTTACCAAAACAATACAATGTCAGCTATACAAGTTTTAAAAATATTTTGTTTAGGTGGTAGATGTTAATTTTATAAAAATGTAGAAGAAAGAATCATCGAATTTGGACACAATTTGCAGAATCTAAACATGTTTGAGTATTTAGTTTGGAATATAAATAAAAAAGAAGCAAGGGATAAGGAAACTGAAGAACAGTATCGGGCATTATCTCAGGCGGTTGTTAAATACCCGCCTGAGATAAATATATTTTCAGGCGGTTGTTAAGTACCAATCGCCTGTTAAGATATTTACTTCTTCTTAATTAATATTCTTGATTAAATGTGGTCCTTTAAAAGGCAAAAATCCACTTTCTTGTAATATTATTGATAAGTAAAGGTTACCATTAAATTTCACTTCATAAATCCTTTGAAATTGGTCAGAACATAAAAAACAAACAACAAATGCTATTTTTCATTTTTCTATCTTGATGAATATAATGATTTTTTCATTTATTTTTTCAGTGGACATTTTTACTCATCATACCAACCTCTACGAATTTTTTCATATTTTTTTAAATTTTTTTGAATCAATGTGTGTTCATAATTCGATGAATGCCTCATATGAATATGAGCATTTAGTTAGAATGGTGGATAATTTGAAGTTTGACACGTTGGAATGCTTTTAAAAAAATTAAAAAAAAATTCATACATGTATAAATTATACAAATATGTTCATACCAACAATTTTGAGTGAAGGAACTTTTTTTATGAGATACACAAATGTGAATAATATGTGAGTAGAAATTAATTTGATATTTACCAAAACATTACAATGTCAGCTATACAAGTTTTAAAAATATTTTGTTCAGGTGGTAGATGTTAATTTTATACAAATGTAGAAGAAAGAATCATCGAATTTGGACAATTTGCAGAATCTAAACATGTTTGTATTTATATTGGAATCTAAATAAAAAGAAGCAATGGATAAGGAAACTGAAGAACAGTATCGGGCATTATCTCAGTCGGTTGTTAAGTAATACCCGCCTGAGATAAATATATTTTCAGGCGATTGTTAAGTACCAACCGCCTGTGAAGATATTTACTTCTTCTTAATTAATATTCTTGATTAAATGTGGTCCTTTAAAAGGCAAAAATTCACTTTCTTGTAATATTATTGATAAGTAAAGGTTACCATTAAATTTCACATCATAAATCCTTTGAAATTGGTCAGAACATAAAAAACATACAACAAATGCTATTTTTCATTTTTCTATCTTGATGAATATAATGATTTTTCATTTATTTTTTCAGTGGACATTTTTACTCATCATATCATCCTCTACGAATTTTTTCATATTTTTTTAATTTTTTTTGAATCAATGTGTTTTCATAATTTGATGAATGCCTCATATGAATATGAGCATTTAGTTAGAATGGTGGATAATTTGAAGTTTGACATGTTCGAATGCTTTTAAAAAAAATAAAAAAATTCATACATGTATAAATTATACAAATATGTTCATACCAACAATTTTGAGTGAAGGAACTTTTTTTATGAGATACACTAATGTGAATAATATGTGAGTTGAAATTAATTTGATATTTATCAAAACATTACAATGTCAGCTATACAAGTTTTAAAAATATTTTGTTCAGGTGGTAGATGTTAATTTTATACAAATGTAGAAGAAAGAATCATCGAAATTGGACACAATTTGCATAATCTAAACATGTTTGAGTATTTATATTGGAATCTAAATAAAAAAGAAGCAAGGGATAAGGAAACTGAAGAACAGTATCGGACATTATCTCAGACGGTTGTTAAGTAATACCCGCCTGAGATAAATATATTTTCAGGCGGTTGTTAAGTACCAACCGCCTGTGAAGATATTTACTTCTTCTTAATTAACATTCTTGATTAAATCTGGTCCTTTAAAAGGCAAAAATCCACTTTCTTGTAATATTATTGATAAGTAAAGGTTACCATTAAATTTCACATCATAAATCCTTTGAAATTGGTCAGAACATAAAAAACATACAACAAATGCTATTTTTCATTTTTTTATCTTGATGAATATAATGCTTTTTCATTTATTTTTTCAGTGGACATTTTTACTCATCATATCATCCTCTACGAATTTTTTCATATTTTTTTAAATTTTTTTGAATCAATGTGTTTTCATAATTTGATGAATGCCTCATATGAATATGAGCATTTAGTTAGAATGGTGGATAATTTGAAGTTTGACATGTTCGAATGCTTTTAAAAAAAATAAAAAAATTCATACATGTATAAATTATACAAATATGTTCATACCAACAATTTTGAGTGAAGGAACTTTTTTTATGAGATACACTAATGTGAATAATATGTGAGTTGAAATTAATTTGATATTTATCAAAACATTACAATGTCAGCTATACAAGTTTTAAAAATATTTTGTTCAGGTGGTAGATGTTAATTTTATACAAATGTAGAAGAAAGAATCATCGAATTTGGACACAATTTGCATAATCTAAACATGTTTGAGTATTTATATTGGAATCTAAATAAAAAAGAAGCAAGGGATAAGGAAACTGAAGAACAGTATCGGACATTATCTCAGACGGTTGTTAAGTAATACCCGCCTGAGATAAATATATTTTCAGGCGGTTGTTAAGTACCAACCGCCTGTGAAGATATTTACTTCTTCTTAATTAACATTCTTGATTAAATCTGGTCCTTTAAAAGGCAAAAATCCACTTTCTTGTAATATTATTGATAAGTAAAGGTTACCATTAAATTTCACTTCATGAATCCTTTGAAATTGGTCAGAATATAAAAAATATACAACAAATGCTATTTTTCATTTTTCTATCTTGATGAATATAATGCTTTTTTCATTTATTTTTTTAGTGGACATTTTTAATATAACCCATAGAGTACAACACGTTATGGGAGAACAGGTCATACTCGCGCTCAATCCTACAGTTCTTAGTACAGAAGACGGTCTCGGACCACCCTCGCGTGCCACAGCGGGCAGGCCCCTGGTTCCCCCCTGTTTGGGCAGCGGAAAACGCCATCGTCAATGTCGGGCAGCGCCACCGGCGGCGGTCCGGGAGGAGGCCTACGCAGTAACCTCCAGCTCACGAAAACGTCGAGCCTCTGCATGGCTTGATTCCTACACCGGCAACACTCCTTGTTGGTCCTCTTCATCGCGACGGACCCGACCGCGTTGTCGCCGACATGGGCCTCGCCTTCGACCTGCCGGATATACTCGAGGGCGTCAAGGTCCCCGCGGTCGGCATCATAGCAGAGCATGGCGAGGATGTAGGCCGCCACCTTGTGGCCGTTCGCGGCCGCCCGGGCAAGGAACTGGGTGCCCCGTTGCGCCTGCGTGCGGCCGTAGTTGAAGACAAGGTCGAACCCGGTGACGTAGCACGCATGAGGGTTGCCCACGTTGGCCAGGCACTCCACGAGGGCGTCGTAGCTCCCGTTCCCGTGCCGTTGGAACCACTCCGAGCTGCTCTCCCGCTCCAGCGCCACGCGCCTGCCCACGGTGGGATCACGGCACGCCGCGTGCATGGCCTTGCAGGTGGCGCGCAGACTGGAGAGGTCGTCCATGGGCTGGGTGGAGGTTGTGGCGACCCACCCCGCGATCAGGACCGCAATATCGTGCGGCAAGGGGACCTCCATGGGCTTATCTCAGGCGGTTGGTAAGTAACACCCGTCCCCGAGATAAATATATTCTCAGGCGGTTGGTAAGTACCAACCGCTTGAGAAGATGTTAATTAACTGACGCGCCGCACGAGGTCTGCGGAGAAGTTAAGAAGCCGTGGTGCAGGGACGCATGCGACGGAAGGATCTCTGAAGATCGTCTTCCACAGTGGTTTAATTGTGCGCCGCACGAGGTCTGCAAAGAGTTCGATGCGCAATGAACAAAATATTTTGTTCAGTTGGTAGATGTTAATTTTATACAAATGTAGAAGAAAGAATCATCGAATTTGAACACAATTTGCAGAATGTAAACATGTTTGAGTATTCATATTGGAATCTAAATAAAAAAGAAGCAAGGGATAAGGAAACTGAAGAACAGTATCGGGCATTATCTCAGGCGGTTGTTGAGTAATAACCGCCTGAGATAAACATTTTTGAAACTACAAGATGTTAATTAACGGCCTGAGAAGATGTTAATTAACTGACGCGCTGCACGAGGTCTGCGGAGAAGTTAAGAAGCCGTGGTGCAGGGACGTGTGCGACAGAAGGATCTCTGAAGATCGTCTTCCATAGTGGTTTAATTGTGCGCCACACGAGGTCTCAAAGAGTTCAATGCGCAATGAACAAAATATTTTGTTCAGTTGGTAGATGTTAATTTTATACAAATGTAGAAGAAAGAATCATCGAATTTGAACACAATTTGCTGAATGTAAACATGTTTGAGTATTTATATTGGAATCTAAATAAAAAAGAAGCAAGAGATAAGGAAACTGAAGAACAGTATCGGGAATTATCTCAGACGGTTGTTAAGTAATACCCGTCAGAGATAAATATATTCTTTGACAGTTGGTGAGTACCAACCGTCTGTGAAGATTTTTACTTCTTTTTTTCTCAGGCGGTTTGTAAGTAATACCCGCCTGAGATAAACATTTTTGAAACTACAATATGTTAATTAAGGGCCTGAGAAGTGTTAATTAACTGATGCACCGCACGAGGTCTGCGGAGAAGTTGAGAAGCCATGGTGCAGGGACGCGTGCGACGGAGGGATCTCTGAAGATCATCTTCCACAGTGGTTTAATTGTGCGCCGCACGAGGTCTGCAAAGAGTTCAATGCGCGGGAAACGAATCGCTCCCTCGTCTACTCCGCACAGACCATATATAAGGCGCAACGTCGGTTATGTACAAGCACAGAACTTTTGCACTCCTTTCTTCTTCTTCCATCGTTCCACCTCTCCTAGCCCGGCGCCGACGAGGCACCACAGCCATGGCCAACCTTCTGCCACCTAGCCCGCCGAGGCAGCCACCCTGCAAGCGGATACGCTGCAGCTCCCCCGAGAGGGTGAATGAGGACCAGCGCGTTCCACCGCCGGTGCAGCCGGAGCCACCGGTACAACCGGAGCAATCGGCTCAGCCGGAGCAGCCGACCCACTCTCCTGCTGCATCGTCGCCGGAGGAGGAGGAGGAGGAGGAGGAGGAGGAGGAGGAGGAGGAGGAGGAGGAGGAGGAGGAGGACGACGACGACGATGATGATGATGATGATGACGACAAGTCGTCCTCTGACAACGGCGACGACAAGTCGTCCTCCAACTACGGCGACGACGAGTCGTCCTCCGACGACGGCGACGACGACGGCAACCACCACCATGGTGACGACTACGACGACGACGACGAGTCGGAGGAGGACCGCTTGGCGTGGTTTGAGAAGTTGGCGGAGAGGATGGAGGAGGCGGGGCCGTAGTGTAGTTTTAGGATTTCAATCAAGTGTTCTTGTACATGTTTCTTGTGTTTTGTACATATTTCAATCAAGTGTCAATGAATACTGGTGGATAATTTGAAGTTTGACATGTTGGAGTGCTTTTAAAAAATTTAAAAAATTCATACATCTATAAATTATACAAATATGTTCATACCAACAATTTTGAGTGAAGGAACTTTTTTTTATGAGATACACAAATGTGAATAATATGTGAGTAGAAATTAATTTGATATTTACCAAAACATTACAATGTCAGCTATACAAGTTTTAAAAATATTTTGTTCAGTTGGCATTATCTCAGACGGTTGTTAAGTAATAACCACCTGAGATAAAAATCTTCTTAGGCGGTTATTAAGTACCAACAGCTTGTGAATATATTTACTTCTTAATTAATAAACATCTTCTCAGACGGTTGGTAAGTAAAACCCGTCTGCGATAAAGTTAAAAACCGCCTGTGAAAAACCGACGTCTATATAAGGACCCCTCACCGCAGTCAAAACGCAACCCTGGAGAATTTATATCGACGCCACAAGGCTGTTGAATTTCCCCTGCGCCGCGCTGCCGCTCTGCCGCCCAGCCCATATTGCCGCGCCGCCGCTCAACCCCGCACCGCCACTTCTCCACCCAGCCGGCCCACCGTGCTGACGCCTCCCCACCGTGCTGACGCCTCTGCAAGGTAAATGTAGTTTCCTTACTTTTTCATTGTATATTTTCATTAGCTGATAAGCTGTTAGTTTTGTGTGTTCTGGTATATGGATTCTGTCCTTTTGCATGTGTAAGGACTGTATGGATTGTGTTCTGGTATATTGATGTATGGACTATATGGATTGTTTCCTTTTTGTACCTATTATGTTACATGAATATGATGTTTAATTAACAGATGCTATTGTAATATATATAAGATGTATCTGGGCCTGTTTCCCGATATAACAGACCGGATCCCACCCAGACCTAGCCCATGCTGCTGGGCCTGTTTCCCCCTTTGACTCCGTCCGCCTCAAGACGTCGCTCGTCTCCTACATTAGTCGCCCTAATCATACTTGTTATGTCTCTGTAAATTCATTTTATAGAAGACCTTTAGAGAATATTTGTGGCCAAATTTTGTAAATCTGACAAAAATTCTATTATTGAAGCATGGACCGTCGAGCGTGGATGTATAACATGCCAAGACCCGATCCTATGTACATTCATAATGTTGCAAATTTTATTGAAGCATTCAAGAGACATGCGAAGTTGCAAAAGATAGATGACATATTATGTCCATGTATCGACTGCGAAAATAAGATTGCTTGGACGGATACTATAGTAATCCAATCTCATTTGGTGAAAAGAGGTTTCAAAAATAACTACACAATATGGACAGAGCATGGTGAGTTAGATACACATGATGTGGACAAAGATGATGAGAGAGGCTCGGATGATGATAATGTTCATATCGATGATGGTAGTGACAATCAAGCTGGTGATGATGATGATGAGTTCGATTGTGAGGAGATGTTGCGTCACATTGAACCATATGTACTGACTTCTATGGGAGCAAGCAAAGGTTTAAGTAAAATGGAGACATTGCAGAATGCGGCGACAGAGCTTTTATATGATGAATCAAACGGTTGTGATAAAGAGTTTACTACATTGCGTGCAGTCTTAGAACTACTAAAGTTGAAAGCTACGCACGGATGGTCCGATTGTAGTTTCTCTGATCTTTTGAATCTTCTGGCAGAAATTCTTCCAAATCCAACTAAACTGCCCAGAAGCACTTATAAAGCGAAGAAACTTCTTTGCCCGATGGCACTAGGTGTGACAAAAATACACGCTTGTGTGAACCATTGTATTCTGTATCGCAAAGAGCATGAGCTCGCAACTAGATGCCCCATTTGTGGTGTCAGTAGATACAAGAAGGACTACAATCACCAGTATGTTACCAGCATGAAAAAGACTCAGAAGAATAAGAAGTTTATTATTGGTCCTGAAGGTGACGATGACGATACTTCTGGTGATGTAGACCGGAAGAATAAGAGAAAAATTCCTGCATTGGTGATGTGGTACCTTCCGGTAATTGATCGCTTGAAGCGTTTGTTCTCAAACCCTAGGGAGGCTGAACTTATGCGTTGGCATTCCGAGCAACGCAAGAAGAATGAAAAACATATACGACACCCTGGTGATGCAACGCAGTGGAAAAATTTTGATATTCAGTATCCAGAATTTGCGAAGGAAATCAGAAATGTGAGGTTTTCCTTGGGTACAGATGGAATGAATCCGTTTGGTGAAAAAAGGAGCATACACAGCACATGGCCCGTGGTCTTAACTATGTACAACCTACCGACGTGGTTGTGTTACAAAAGGAAATATATCTTATTATCTGTTCTTATCCAAGGTCCGAAACAACCTGACATCGAAATTGATGTGTTCTTGGAACCTTTAATGGAAGATATGGTGAAATTGTGGAATGAAGGGGTACGTACATGGGATGAGTACAAGCGGGAGTATTTCACGCTAAGAGCAATGATATTCGTTACCGTGCATGATTATCCCGGAATGTTTACATTATCGGGACAAATGAAAGGGAAGAAAGGTTGCGTTAGGTGCGTGGATAGAACTGGATTTCTATACCTCACTTCATCCAGAAAGACGGTGTACATGAGACATCGACGGTTCTTGACAGATACACACAAGTATAGGAAGATGAAAGAACAATTTGATAACAAAATCGAAAAAGATACTGCACCGAAACCTTACAGTGGAAAACTTTTGTTTGAAATGGTCAAGAACATTCATATTGCTTTCGGTAAGGGAAAAAAGAGTAAAGGAATTAAGAGAAAGAAAAGTACATCTTCGGATGATACAACTGACATGGCTTTCAAGAAACAATCAATTTTTTTCAAGTATCTTCTGTATTGGAAGAATCTGGAATGTTGTCATAGTATTGATTTGATGCACGTTACAAAGAATGTATTTGACAGCATCATTGGGACCTTGTTGGACATGCCGAGGAAAACAAAGGACGGATTAAATTCACGTATGGACCTAGTAAATCTTGATTTGAGACCAGAGTTTCATCCAGTAGAAAAGGCGAACGGGAAGCATTACCTTCCCCCAGCCAGCTACAACTTGACGCTAGAAGAGAAAAAAGCAATTTGCGAATGCTTGCGTGGGATCAAAGTGCCCACAAGTTTCTCATCCAATATCCGCAAACTAGTCTCGATGAAAGACTTGTCTTTATTCGGTTATAATTCTCACGACTGTCACATGATGATGACAGTTTTCCTTGCCATTGCAATAAGAGTAATCAAACCTGAGCATATAAAAGTTTTCATCACACGTTTGTGTTACTTCTTCAATGCAGTATCGCAAAAGGTGATAGCACGTGAAGATTTAGACTATCTGAAAACATACATCGTCGAGACAATGTGCAAGCTTGAGATGTGTTTCCCACCATCCTTTTTTGATATGCAAGTACACCTAATCATACATCGTGTTGATCAGATAAAAGCATTAGGTCCACTATATTTACATCATATGTTTTCGTTGGAGAGATATTTAGGAGTATTAAAAGGTTATGTGCGGAACCGTGCTCACCCAGAGGGTTCAATTATGGAAGGATACACCACTGAAGAAGTGATTGAGGGTTGCGCTGATTACATCAAAGATGGAAAATTGATAGGTGTGCCTATACCGGTACATGAGGGTAGACTACGTGGGAGAGGCAAAGTGGGTAAGAAAACTTTTATTGTTCAAGATTACAAGAATGTACACCGTGCACATTTTGGTGTACTACAACAGCTCGCAATAGTTGAGCCGTACATCGAGGAACACCAAATTGAGCTTCGTGATAAAAACCAAGATCGCAAAGAGGACTGGATCATGAAAGAGCACAGAAGATGTTTCACTGAATGGTTAATGGACAAAAATATATCATACGGAAACACTATAGAAGAGGCAACAATGAAGAAGTTAGCTTGTAGCCCATCTGCTTTGGTAACATCATGGCAAGCATATGACATCAATGGTTACACATTTTACACCAAAGAAAAAGACGGTAAGAGTGTTGCACAAAATAGTGTTGTTCGTATTGAGGCTTATGATTCACAAGGGCAGAAGACCACATACTTCGGGTTCATAGAGGAAATATGGGAACTCGATTATGGCGAAAGAATGGTAATGCCCGTATTTAAGTGCCAATGGGTCAAACATCCTAATGGTTTGAAAGTTGACAATTACGGGCTGACACTGGTAGACTTGAACAAAGTGGGTTACAAAGATGACCTGTGGGTTCTCGCCGATAATGTTGCACAAGTTTTTTATGTTCAAGATCCAGAAACTGAGAAGTTGCACGTAGTTGTTTCTGGAAAGCAAAATATTGTTGGGGTTGACAATGTGGGAGATAATGAAGAGGAATATAATCAGTATGAAGAGATGTACCTTTTCACCGAACCAGAAAACATCAAGCGCGTAGAGAGAAGCATTAAAAAGAATTTGAAACCCTATATGCGAGAAGATGTCAATGCTGGAAAAAATGTATATAGCAATGCGAGATGATATATATTGTATATATTTGTATCTTCTGAAATCAACTTAGAACAATGTTGGTATATGGATTGTGTCCTTTTGCATTTGTGTACATATGCGTTTGGACTCAATGATTTGGAAGTTTGGAAGTTTGGTCTTTAAGATAATGATGTCTCGGGCGTGTAGCCGATTGAAGGAGGAGCGCTTGGCGTGGCGCAAGAACCATCCCCATGTATGTACATATGGCACACCAGTCACATGGTTGTATATACACATGTATCTGTAATGGACTGATGAACTTAACTGTAGTTTGTTTTTCCGTCTTGTTTGTTTTTGGTATTTTCAATTTCTTCGCGTAGGGTTTCTCTGCGAAGCCTGAATCGGGAGATTTATTGAAGTGTCAGTGCATCGTCCCCGGTAAAGAAGGGGTAAGTCATGAAGAACAAGGACAATATGAGTTTAACCATCGTCCTCCTATTAATAAATTTCTTTTGCAGACTGAATGGGAAGATGGTTACTACCCCCTGACAATCTCCTTCTCTGAGGACTATCCCTTGGTGCCTCCAAGATGCGCCTTTCCAATTGGGTTCTTCCACCCAAATGTCCATCGTTCAGGAGCACTCTGCATCGGGATTCTTGATCAAGAGACTGTAAGATAGACCTATTTTGTTCATGTAATTATTACTTATAATTGTTGTCGAACTTATTTGAACTGGTTTCTTATATTGCTTAAATTATATTTCGTAGGGGTGGTGCAGTGCTTTTACAATCAAAACTATACTACTTGAAGTTCAGCGTTTGCTGCATCAGCCAAATATGCCTGATGTTGAAAATGATTGCTATAATCTACTTATCAAGGTTAGATGACACTTTGACTTAGTGACCAATGTAGGTTATTCATTCCTCCTTCGACATTTGTTAATTTAAATAATGTCAATATTTTCAGGATCCAGCGAAACATAAGAGACGTGTTCGGGAGCAAGCAGGACGGTACAATTTAGATTGATCGATGGGAGCTTCATCGTCGATCTACAATGAATGTAGCATGATTTTTGTTCAGTGTGTAAAGAAATTATCTTTGAACAATTGTAAAGCTTCTAATGGTGTATTATCACAATTAAGCCAGCCTCACTGGTGATCGAGCATTTCCTATAATACATTACTATACTAGTATCCGCTAGCTCATCTGTGATTTTTTCTTGATACAATTTTGCCTACACGACTACATACGGTTGTGATAATTGCAACTACATCCCTGTAATTTCAATGAAAACCGCTTATGATAATTAAACAATGACCGCCACTAAAAATACATGATCTTCTCAGGCCGTTGTTAATCAAGAACC
Source organism: Tuctoria greenei (assembly GCA_036927565.1). Lineage (NCBI taxonomy): Eukaryota > Viridiplantae > Streptophyta > Magnoliopsida > Poales > Poaceae > Tuctoria > Tuctoria greenei. The sequence continues at coordinate 29,271,346 of JAYESD010000006.1, read as the reverse complement.
GTCTATGAAGTTCATTGCATTACAGACGGTTATTAATTAAGAACCGCCAACGAAGATCATGTATTTACCCAGACGGTTGTTCCTTAAAATCCATCTGTGAAGTTCATTGCATTACAAACGGTTATTAATTAAGAACCGCCAACAAATATCATGTATTTACCCAGGCGGTTGTTTCTTAAAATCCGTCTGTGAAGTTCATTGCATTACAGACGGTTATTAATTAAGAACCGTCTATGAAGATCATGTATTTACCCAGGCGGTTGTTTCTTAAAATCCGTCTGTGAAGTTCATTGCATTATTGACGGTTCTTAAATAAGAACCGTCTGTGAAGATAACGTATTTACCCAGACGGTTGTTCTTTAAAATCCGACTGTGTTGTTCTGTCATCACAGGCGGTTATTATATCATTCGTCATCACAGTCGCATATTTTTAAGGACCGCCTGTGTTTGAAAATTTGAGGCGCCTGTAAAAATGCTTTCTGAAGTAGTGTGAGCAGAACATAAACCATTATAATTAAGTTGGCACAACAGTGAGAGCGCAATGGGCGAGAGTGAGAGCGAACCCCCTCCCGCCTGCGTGTCCCCTCCAACGAACCACTACTCGCCGGCGGCCCATGCGGCAGCCTTGACTCCCAACCCCTCCAGTCTTTTGCCTCCTGGCTCCTGCTCGCAGCACCCCCCCCTGCCCACCTTTGTCGCTCCCTATCCCCGTCCCTGTGCCGTCGACAATCGAGTCGGTTGCCGGCGCATGCTCCACCCCCCTCTGTTGACCACCAATGCTTTAGGGAGATCCACCCCAATCCTTGTTCCTCGCTTGGGCTCTAGTCTCGCAGGCTCGTGTACTCCCTTCCTTGACCTTCGTTCACCAGCTCCTACCCCCTCCCCCTCACCAGTGTGGAGCATGTGGAATCCTTCTCCCTCCTCCCAATCTTGAATGAAGACTTTTCCGAGGCTGAAGTTGATGCCTCCCCCATATGGATCTCCCCTCCGGTGTGCTGGTGTTGGACGTCTGTCCATCCTTCCCCTCCCTTCTCTCACTGGAGATGGTGGCCATGGCCCTCGAGTGTTCGAAAAGTCCGATTTCCCGCCCTGCCCCTACCACCCTCCCGGTAGGGCCATGCCTGCTATGCGGGCCTACTGTCCTGGATAAGTCCATTCTTGGCCCGGTTCCCATGGCACCTGCCCATCCCCCTTCGGGCCGGCTTGTCGGGTCTGCAGAGATTTGCGCAGAGGAAGGTCTCTTGCAAGGATGGACTATGGTCAAGCATAAGAGGCCTGGCCGTGGTGCTGCAGTACGGCCTTCCCAGAATCCTGGTCAAGCTGAGCCTTCGCGCATTCATGATGCATGCAATGCGCCGAAGGACCAGCAAGGCCCTATCACATCGCCGGATTTCCATGGGATTCTCAAGGGGCGCTGCTTTCGGTGTTTGGCTCACGGGCAAATTGCGGCAATGTGTCGCGACCTGCAGCGCTACTGGACCTATTTGCTCTCTGGTCAACGATCCAACTGGTTCCATGTGCCAAAGGAACCAGACGGAAAGAGGTATTTCCATGCCCGTCTGCTTATATCACCCCCCCCCCCCCATTGCTTCCAGACTCAAGTTCCCAGCCGCCTCCCAACCAAACGCCAAACTATCATCTGATATGTCTTTCGCTTCTGTTGTCGCTGCAATGCCTCGCAATGCCGCACCGCATGTGCCGATGGTCGGGTCGTTGCCTCTGTGGCACCGTGGGGGATAGTTTATGTTGGTCGCCAATGGCTTCATGACGACAGAGCTCCTCCGTCTACACCGCCAAGCTGCTTTCTTGGCTCCAAGGGTGGGGGTCATAGTCGGGCAACCCCCATGGAGATAGTACATGCCATCCACCACTTCATGGAGATCCCTTACTAGCCCTTTACTGTGTCCAAGCATGGTGATGGAGAGTTCCTGGTGCGCTTCACCCGGCTGGAGTACCGGGAGCATGCCATGCAAACTGCTGTTCTCCCCCTGCTGGATGACAACCACTATTTCAGATCGTGGATCTTTGGGGATGGGGTGTCGATTGATGGATGGTTCTTCCACATGAAGATATACATCGAGAACCTTCCGTTGCATGTCTCTACTACGGAGGGCATCCGACAGGTATTGGGTGATGTCGTTCTATTTGATCACTTTGACGCAGTGACCTTCCACCACAAGAGATCCGACATCTGTGCTTTTGTCAGATGGATGAAAGATCTGAGTCTGCTGCTGCTAACAAAGATGGCGACCTTCTTCGCGCGGAGCGATGGCCACTCTGGGAGGATGACGGACCACTGCTGGAGCCCTTCAACCATGCGGTGGTTGAACCACCAGGTGGTTTCCGGACGGAGCTCATCATCCACCTGGACCACTACTACAACTACACGCCTGTCAATCCCCAGTCTCCGACATCGTCTTCTTAAGGCGACACTTTTGATGGCCATTCCTCGGTGTCATCTAACACTTCGGGGGAGACTTTCCTCCGCACGAAGAGGTTCCTGTGGAGGAGGGGGGTTGGTTGATTCCCCGCAATATGCGAACCCACCTCGGGGCTCCAAGCGTCCAAGCGCAGAGGGTCCAGAACCTGCTGATGTCGTGGCCAGCCGCATGCCACCTACGGCAAGAGATCGTGGCCTCTCCCCCGGCACTAGGAGGCCTCCAACAAGCATTGCGGCTAGGAACGCTTTGCTTCCACAGGCGCGTCGCGCACAGTTAATGACGACCCCTGCTCGCTTCACTTCATCAGCTACACGTACTGGTGGTTTGTACTACACCAACTTCTGATGATCCCATGTTGATGGGCTCATGCTGCCACTTCAGCTCATGCGGGCCAAGGAAGTGGACGCGCCCGCGTTGGTGTGCGACGGTGATGGAACGGTGGCGGTTGCCGCAGATGGAGGTGCTCTCTTGTTTTGAACGACCTCTTCAACTGCGCTCCTGTGAGCGTCCTACTGCCGCCTGCCCCGAAGGTGCGTGCACGCCGTCGCCGCTCTGCTCCTACAAGTCCAGCTAGGAAGAGCGCGAGGCAGGCAAAGTTCAAGTCCACCAACCCTGTTGCCCAGCGCACAACAGAGAGGGTCATCCGCCAGCTGGGCCTAGTCGGGAAGGATGAACCAGTCGGGGAGAAGGCCCTCAACTCCTACGCTGCCATGTACAAGCACCCTCTGTCTGCAAAGGTGGTCCAGGCAATTTGTCGCCTCACGGGACTGGTGAACCATGAGCATGCGGAGGCCCTAGCTCCACTGGCTGCTGAGGAGCAAGCGGTGATGGCAGAGGCGGTGTAATCCGCTAGCCGCAGTGACTGGGTGAGGGTGTTCAAAGTTATCCATGTTAGATTGTGTTGTGTTGTACTATGTGTCCTGTGCTACAGTGTTGTTGTTGGCTGTCCGGGTTGGTTGGGTTGCGGCGGTGCAATCTTGGGCTTACTGGTGATGGCCGTCGTTTGGACAGTGGATGGTGTTCTGGTCATTGTCAGCAGTGTTGTTAGACCCTGTGGTGTCAGCTTCTGTTAGGATGGGAGAGGATCCTTCCTTTGGTTAGTACTTGTGGTGTCCGCTCTGGTTCTGTAATGGATCTCAGTCTTAAAATGATTAGTTGGAATGTTCGGGGCCTCAATTCACCTATTCAGCGCGAGATGGTTCGCTCCCTTCTTCAGACTTTCAGGCTGGAGATAGTGTGTCTTCAGGAAACCAAGCTCAGCCAGGTGGACCCGATGTTATCTAGTGAGATCCTCGAGCCCGCTTACTGAAAGTGCATCCTGGCATCCCCGTGGGTTTTGGATGATTTATGACAACAATTAAGAGATTAATGAGATGAGTTAATATTAAGCATAGGTGTGACGATTGAAATGAGACAAAATCCCTCAAAAAGGAAAAGGTTGAAACGGGCGTCGAAGACTCAAGTATAGAAATTAGGGTTTCCAATGTATTGAGTTTGAACTAGCCATATCTGTGTGAGGGTGTGTGTATAAAGTGCAATGAGATCATCAAAGAGGGCTCAAAAGTCGTGGTTGAGAGAAAAACCTAAGTGAGAAGCCTTTGTGAGAGAATCACCAGGAGTCCGGACTTGTCTGGGCCACAGGCCGGACTAGTCCGGGTGGCTAGATTAGTCCGTTTTGGGACGGACTAAAGGTTTTTGTTCCAGTACAGACTTGACCATTTTGGTACGGACTAGTCTGTTATGCCTTAGTGTGAGATCCTGAAGCTACATCGTGGGAGGCCGGACTTGTCCGCCTTAGGGGTGGGACTAGTCCTGGCACCTCTAGAGTAGTCTGTTTTCTGCCGGAATAAACCTTTCTATTCCACTTCGGACTAGTCCATTTTTAGCCAGACTAGTCTGGTTGCCATGACTGTTTGTAATTCAAACGTTTGGCGTGGACATCACCTCTTTTGTCAAAGTGTGACGTCGAGTTGTCAGTGGTCCCAAAGGGCCGGACTAGTCCATGGTTAGGGATCGGGCTAGTCCGTACTTTGGTGGTCGTAACAGTTAGTTGTTAGGACCTCTAATAAAAAGGGGACCCTTGACTCCCATTTGAAAAATCTATAACCCTAGCACCGCCACTACCATCCTTGGGCCTTCCAAAGCCTTCTACTCTCCCTACTTGCCCTCTAAGACCAAATCTTGAGAAGATTAGGGTTTGCAAAGGAGAGTGAAGGAAGATAATTATGCTTTGGCTCTCGGTTTGATCTCTTGCACTTGGTGTTGCGTTTTATGGCTTGTGTGAGTTGATCTTCGTGTGCTCCTTGCTGTATTCATTTGTGGGAGCCTCAACTTGTGAGCAGCCCCAAAAACTCGGTGATTACCCTTTGTGATAGTGGAAACTAAGTCGTCCATTGGTGGTGGCTTGGTGAGAAGAGGGTCAAGTGAGACCCGGTCCTTTTGTGGACTTCTCAACATGGATGTAGGCTTCTTTGTGGAGTTGAACCACGGGATAAGTCATGTCTCTCTTCTCGCTTTACGTTTCAGTATTCACTAGAATTGCTTTTAGGGTTCATATCGTTCTTCACATTGTTCTTCACTGAAATCTTACAACCTAATTGTTTACATTTGTTAATCTAAGTTGTATTAGGTTGCTAGACCTTGCATCTATATCTTTTGTCAACTTAAATTCCGCAAATAACTTGTAGAAATCAAGTTTTTAGGTTTTCACCACGTGCTGAGTGGACTAGTCTGGCCCGGAACAGACTAGTCTGGCCTTAGAGTTTTAGTCTTGGTTGATTATGTAATTCAGGTCATATTGCCTATTCACCCCCCTCTAAGCGACTTTCAATTGGTATCAAGGTAGGTCTCCCTACCAAGAGTCTAACAACTTAGAGAGGAGATGGCCAACAAGGGTGATAACCCAGTGCTCATCGACGATGACAAGACGAAGAACGTCGATGTGCTTCAAGATGATCCCAAGGACAATGAGGAAATGCGTCTACTCAAGGTGCAACTTCGTAAGCAGCTGAATCTTCCCAAGAAGGAGAACAACAACACCAATGGGAGTGGTTCACAAGACTACTCCCAATATCCTTACAACTATGAGCGCTTAACTTGTAGCAATCACTTTTTGTCTATTCCTATTGGAAAACTTCTCCAATTTGATGGAAATGATTACTCTATGTGGAAGCATAACATGAAGATGCATCTCATTTCCTTAAACCCTAGCTTGTGGCAAATTGTCTTGATAGATGTTCATCTTCCCAAGAATGAGAAAGACGTTACCCCAGAGCAAACTGTCATACTCCATCGCAATGCTCAAGCACTTGGAGTGATCACTTCCTCCTTTACCCGAGAGGAGTTCAACCGGATTGATGGGTTGGAGGTGGCCAAGGACATATGGGACACGCTCAAGATGGCACATGAGGGCAACCGTGTCATTAGGGAGACGAAGATTGAGATGATTGAGGGAGAACATGGGAGGTTCACTATCATGGATGGTGAGACCCCTCAAGACATGTACAACCGCCTCAAGATCCTCATCAACAAGAGTCGCTCTTATGGAAGCACCCGATGGATGGACCATGAAGTGGTGAAGAGGATGATTCGAGCATTCATGCCTCGAAATGTCACTCTTTGCTCCTTGATTCGTGAAAGTCCGGGATTCCACAAGATGACTCCCGAAGAAGTGATAGGGAGAATCATCAACCATGAGATGATGGAGCAAGAGGCCATGTTCTACAACGACCTTCAAAATCTCTCCTTCTCCAAGAAGAAAGATGTTGCATTCAAGGCAACGTCATCAAGATCCCAAGAACAAGAAGACAATGATGAAGAGAGCCCGAACAGCGATGAGGAAGAGACACTCTTCATAAAAAATTTCAAGAGAATGATGAGAAGGAGGAGGGGGAGCTACCTTCGTGAAAGCAAGGGAAAAGACAAGCCCAAGACATGATCAAAGAGGGCTTGCTACAATTGTGGGGAATATGGCCAATTCATTGTGGATTGCCCACATGGAGAAAAAAAGAAGAAGGAGGAGGGCAAGTCCCAAGAGAAGAAATACTTCAAGAAGAATAAGCAATCGGGACAAGCCCACCTTAGGAAGGAGTGGGATTCAAATGAACACTCTTCCTCCGATGAAGAAGAGAAGATATCAACATTTCATGAAGAAGTCAACCATGAAGAACAAGCTCTTCCACAACTTGGAGAGATCAAGGCCAACTTGCCTCATGGACAAGGAGGGAAGAAAGAAGGTTAAATCCAAACCATCTTCTTCAATTTCTTCACATGATAACTTTGATAGTGCTAGTGAAAATGAATACATGCTTAAGGACATGAGTAAGAGTACATTGAAAAGATTGAAGATGTTGACGGATGAGATATTTGAGAAGGAAGAGCTCATCAACTTTCAAGAGGACATGCTCATCCAACAAAAGGAGAGATGTCAAGAGTTTGAGGAGCTCTTGGAGCTTGAAAGAGAAAGAAGCAATGCACTGGAGCGTGAACTCACTTTGAGAAAGGAAACTTGCTCAAATCTTGAGAAGACTACCATTGTGCTAAAAGATGAACTTGTTAGCTTGACAAAAGTTAACAAGACTCTTGAAGAACAAGTGGAGTCTCTCAAGATCAATGCACCTTCTTCCTCTAAAAGCTCACCTTCCACAAATGTAAAATCTGAAACACCTCAAGCTTACAAATGCTCTAACTTGATCCTAAAACTAAAAGATGATCTTAAAGTGACAAAAAACAAGAAAGCACCCAAAGGTGGCATCTTTGACAAGGAGAAGATGGCCTATACACATAGTGCATATACCAACACAAGACATCCTCTTGTTAAGGATGGTCGTGCCTTTTCTAGGGAGAAGAGGCAAAAACGCCAAAACTCCCAAGAATGGCAAAGACTTGATTGTTTCTGTCAAAGGAGGTTCATATAACAATGACAAAGGAAAGAACATTGCTACTTCACATGACATGCCAAAAAAGGATCCTCATCTATTGTTCTATGATCTTGATGCTTCATATGTTTTGTTAAGGAACAAGTTTGGAAAGCCTTATGCTAGGTATGTTGGACCACACTGCAAGAGTCCAAAACCTTGCGTGTGGGTGTCCAAGTGCCTCTTGACTAATATCAAAGGACCCAACACCGCTTGGGTACCTAAAGCCAAGGCTTAACTTGATTATAACCTATTGTCCATATCACAACTATGTGACAAAGGTTATAATTGTCTTTTCACTAATGATGGTGTGACCGTCACAAGAAGAAGCAAGGACTCAATTGCTTTTAAGAGTGTCCTTAAGGGAAAGTTCTATCTTGTGGATTTCTCTGCAAATAAAGATCAACTTGACACAGGCTTAATTGCAAAAACCAACATGGGATGGCTTTGGCATAGAAGACTAGCCCATGTTGGGATGAGGAATTTGCAAACACTTCTTAAGGGTGAGCACATCCGTGGTTTAAAAAATGTTTTGTTTGAAAAGGATAGGCCATGTAGCGCATGTCAAGCCAGAAAGCAAGTTGGAGCTCAACATCAATCCAAGAACATCATGACAACAACAAGACCATTGGAGCTTCTACGCATGGACCTCTTCGGTCCAATCGCCTACATAAGCATTGGCAGTAACAAATATGGCCTTGCAATTGTTGATGATGTTTCATGTTTCACTTGGGTGTTCTTTTTGCATGATAAGAGTGATAGTCAAGGTGTCCTTAAGAGATACTTGAGGAGAGCTCAAAATGAGTTCTCCTTGAGAATCAACACTACAAGGAGGGACAATGGCACCGAATTTAAGAACACTCAAGTTGAAGAGTTTTTGGATGAATAAGTCATCAAGCACGAGTTCTCGGCCCCCTACTCTCCTCAACAAAATGTCGTGGCTGAGAGGAAGAATATGACTCTCATTTAGATGTCAAGAATCATGCTTGATGAATACAAGACGTCGGACTGGTTTTGGGCGGAAGCGGTTAACACCGCTTGCCATGCTATAAACTAGTTGTATCACCATCACATATTGAAGAAGATATCTTATGAACTCCTAACTGGTAACAAACCTAATATTTCCTATTTTTGTGTTTTTGGGAGCAAATGCTATATTCTCAACAAGAAACCTAGGACCTCGAAGTTCACTTCAAGGTCCGATGAGGGTTTCTTGTTTGGTTATGACTCAAACACTTACCCTATCGTGTTTTCAACAAATCCTCCAGAATTGTTGAAGTAGCACGTGACGTAGTGTTTGATGAGACTAATGGCTCCCAAGTGGAGCAAGTTGATTGTCATGTGTTAGATCAAGAATAAGCTCCACAAGTGGTGATAGGGAGGATGACACTTAGAGACATTCGACCACAAGGGCAACCTCAAGACTTAAGTGATCATCCCACACATCATGCAAACTCTTTCTCCAATAATCAAGATCAAGACCCTCAAGACGCGCTTCAACAAGATGAAAATGGAGGCATCAATCGGGGGGGGGGGGGGGGGTGGACGAATAAAGTGAGGAAGAAGATGATGAAGTTCCAAAAACTCAAGCACCACACCCAAGTATACATCAAAGGTTCAACAGGACCATCCCTTTAACAGCATCCTGGGAGACATCTCCAAGGGGGTAACTACTCATTCTCGTATTGCAAATTTTTGTGGAAATTACTCTTTTATTTCTTCTTTGGAGCCTCACAAGGTTGAAGAATCACTACGAGATCCAGATTGGGTGATTGCCATGTAAGAAGAGCTTAACAATTTTGAAAGAAATCAAGTATATGAGCTCGTGAAGAGGCCAAACACGAATGTTGTGGGCACCAAGTGGGTGTTCTGCAACCAACAAGATGAGCACGGGGTGGTTACAAGGAACAAAGCACGACTTGTGGCCAAGGGTTACTCACAAGTTGAAGGTTTGGATTTCGATGAAACCTTTGCTCCCATAGCTAGGCTTGAATCAATTCGCATATTACTTACCTTTGCTACTCGCTTTACTTTTCAGTATTCACTAGAATTGCTTTTAGGGTTCATATCATTCTTCGAATTGTTCTTCAGTGAAATCTTAAAACATAATTGTTTACATTTGTTAATCTAAGTTGTATTAGGTTGCTAGACCTTGCATCTATCTTTCGTCGACTTAAATTCCGCAAATAACTTGTAGAAATCAAGTTTTTAGGTTTTCACCACGTGCTGAGCGGACTATTCCCGCCAGACAAGACTAGTCCAGCCTCAGAGTTTTAATCTCGGTTGATTAAGTAATTTCAGATCATATTGCCTATTCACCTCCTCTAGGCGACTTTCACTTACCCCCAGTTTGTTGACTTGCCTGCTGTTGGCACTAGAGGAGGAATTCTCATTGCTTGGTGTCAGGCTCTTGTTGATGTGTCAAGAGTGGATCGACAACGCCACACTCTATCTGATAAAGTCAAATTGCAATTGCCTCTTACGCCTTTCACACTCTCAGTTGTCTATGGACCCTCCGTGGAGGCAGACAAGACCTCCTTCCTACAGGAGTTAGCGCAGCTCTCACCGTCGGACAGGTCACCGTGGCTTGTCATCAGAGACTTCAACTTAATCTACGAAGTGCAAGACAAGAATAATAGGAACTTGAACAGGCAGTTGATGGGTTCCTTCCAACAAATGTTGGATGAGGCGCGACTGATGGAGTTACCTTTGAGCAACCCGAAGTACACGTGGAGCAATGAAAGGAATGAGCCAACCCTGGTCCGATTGGACCGGGCCTTTTGCAATCAGGAGTGGGAGCTAAGCTACCAGGGCTTTCGTCTACATGCACTCTCGTCCTCCATATGTGACCATTGCCCCATACTGTTGGCTCCGCCTGATAAGGCTCAACACAGTTTCCGGTTCGAATTTGAGAATATCTGGATTAAAACACCGGGATTCATAGACGTAGTGCAGTCGGCTTGGAATCAACAGGTTTGTGGTTCATCCCCAATGACCATCCTTACCAACAGATTGTGTCGCACTGCTGCTGCTCTGAGAAGATGGAGCAGTGGCATGTTTAGGGATGTGCGCATCCAAATGTGCATATAAATGACGTCATCTTGCACCTTGATTTGGCTACTGGGGATCGGTGCTCTCCCCGAAGAAATGCAGCTCAGATCTGATATGAAAGTGAGGGTCCTCGGCCTTGCACAGGTAGAAAGAGCGATCCAAAAACAAGCGTCCAGACTCAATTGGCTGCGTGTGGGTGATGCATGCACTAAGTTCTTTCATATCCATGCTAATTCATATTCTCGTTGAAACTTTATTTCAAGTGTCACAAATGGAGAGGGCCACCAGTGCTAGGAGCATGAGGCGAAGGAGGAGGCCATATAACAACATTTTCTAGTATTCTTGCTGTTCAGGAGCCGCGGGAACTAACTTTTAATTGGGACCGAATCCAGTTGCCAAGGTTGAATGCACCCAATCTGGTGGAGCAGTTCAGTGAGCAAGAAGTGGCGAAGGCTATTAGTGAACTCCCCTCTGACAAGGCCCCTGGTCCTGATGGTTTTACCGGAGCTTCCTACAAGAAGTGCTGGTCCATTATCAAAACCGACATTATGGCGTGTTTCCACAGTTCTCATTCTCTCAACAATGGGTCGTTGCCACGGCTCAACAAGGCGTATATCTGCCTAATACCGAAGAAGGATGATGCACAGTCCCCTGGTGACTATCAGCCCATAAGTCTCGTCCATTCGGTCGGCAAACTCATCTCCAAAGTGATGGCCATGAGGTTAGCACGACACATTGACAAATTGATCTCGCCTGCGCAAAGTGCCTCTGTCAAAGGGAGGAGCATCCACGACAATTTTCTTTTTGTCCGCAATGCTGCCAGAAGCTGTCATAGACACAAGAGGCTGACCTTTCTACTCAAGTTGGACATATCCAAGGTTTTTGACACTTTGTCATGGGCGTATCTTCTGGAGCTTATGCAGCAGCAAGGCTTACCGCAATGTTGGTGCGATTGGTTATCTGTGCTATGAGGCACTACAACGTCCAATGTCAGACTAAATGGGGTCCCAGGCCCGATTATCCAACACAGGCGTGGTCTCTGACAGGGTGATCCAATTTCACCTCATCTTTTTGCACTCCCTATTGACACTCTCCAAAGCCTTTTCTCGGAGGCCACGACTGACAGGGCATTGGACCCTATCAATGCTACACCAACAGTGAAGAGGATATCAATGTATGCGGATGATGTCATTCTTTTTCTCAATACCGTACAGCAAGAAGTGCAAGCAACTATGGATCTGCTCCACCAGTTTGGGTTAGCCACTTGACTCAATCAGTGCCTAAATGCATGGTAGCCCCAATCCAGTGCCAAGACATTGACCTGCAGCAGGTGCTGTCACCTTTTGCTGGTCAGGTGGTCTCATTCCCGATAACCTACTTGGTATGTGTCGGTACCCTGCGTACCGGGTACCCTATGATACCACAAGAAGTGCACTAGAGTTATGCCCGTCAAAATTGGAGGCTTCCTCAGGCCCCACATGTCATATTACACCGTACCCACATCCCTCATTTGGGTAGCTCCGGAGATTGACGTGTGTAATGTAAATCTGGAGGTAACCTCTCAACACAGGGAAGCTCCGCGATCAACACGTGTATAATGACTCCGGACCTAACCCCCAGCAAAGAGAAGCTCCGGTGTTGACACGTGTACAGCGGTGCCAGAGCCGCCTCCCCACAAAGGAAAGCTCCGAAGCTGCCATGTGTGGAGCCTCCGGATCTTCATCAACGTATACACTGGCAGATCTCCTTCAACACGAACATCCAAGTGACAATTGAAGCGGCAGTTACAAGACCTGATTACGTGTCGTTAATGTTGTATTAACGACACACGATCAGAGCACTGTTAATAGAGGTAACACAACCATCAAGGCACGTTATCACACTATTAACCATGCTTAATACCCGTAGACAGTGTATTTGGCAATTTAATACACCAGGGCCACATGTCGGGCCAGGTGAATGATGTAACGGTCAATCCTTGGACTATAAAAGGACTGAGCCGCACGATACAGAGGATGATGAACTCGAGGCTGAGCCATAGACTACCTTCCGAGCGATTCATAATACAACACACACACACACACACACTCCGTAGAGTAGGCTATTATGCTCAGGTGGCCTGAACCACGTAAATCTCTGGTGTCGCAATCTTGATATTGATCTCTATGTGCCCCAACCATAACAAGAACCTTCGCGGACTACACTTTAGAAGTACCGCGGGAAGTGTCGTTGCTACAATTCGACAATTGGTGCGCTAGGTAGGGCGGGGGGGGGGGGGGGGGGGTGGGAAATATCGTCATCCGAGATCTCAAGGTGGTGAATTGCGCCACAGGATCTTCCAACGGCAATCGTGTTGAACGACCTGCTGGAGGCAATCCCTCCAACGCTCGCGAGCCAGTAGGTGCCATTGTTCCAGCAAGCACCATGGCACCACAGCCACCATCCATTTTGGCAAACAATACTGAGCAACAAGATGGTGCATCTGCATCAATCACTGCATCGACAAACAACAACCCTGAGCATGCACTCATTGCTGCGCGAGCTCCTCTACAACATCCACCCCCTCCAGGAGCACCCCAGGGTGCTATGGAGCAGTGGAGGAATGATGTTGACCATATGGTTGCAGCTGTAGCCGCTGGCATCAGCAATCAAGGTCCTCCCCCCTCGGGGCGAGCACCATCACAACGACAGACCTTGTCGAGCCGACTTGGTCCGCAAGTCTCGCAGCAGAGGAGGCATGCTACATCTCAGCAGGTGACCTCGTTTCCTCCCAGGGTACGACACACCCACACCATCACCAGGATTCTGACTCATGACCTGCAGTCGGAACTTGATCGCCGTTACCAGCAAAAGAACAGCCGTGTCCATATCGAGCGTGCTCGTGAGAGGCGGGAGGCTCGGGACAACCCTGCTCCTCAGGGAGTAAGAGGAGGCTGTTCTGCCCTGGCCATGCATTTACGCATGGTCAGATCGCCACAGAAGTTCCCGCCTCACTTACCGAACAAATTCGATGGTGCTGTCAACCCCGCTTAATTCCTTCAAATTTACTCCACTACCATTCTAGCAGCGGGAGGTGATGAAACTGTAATGGCCAATTACTTCCCGGTGGCTCTAACTGGGACTGCATGGTCCTGGTTCATGAGTCTTCCACCCGACTCCATTAATAGTTGGGCGGAGCTATACCAACAATTCACTGCCAACTTCGGGAGTTCTTACAACTGGCCTGGCACTGAATTGGATCTGTTTGCTGTAAAGAGAACATCGGGGGAATCGTTGTGATCCTTCATCTAGCGGTTTTCTCAGGTACAGAATACTATTCCTTCAATCTCGAGCTCTTCTGTTCTCATTGCATTCGGACAGGGTGTTCGAGATAAGAAGATGCTAATGAAGCTGGCCATCAAAGAAGTCATCAGCGTCACTGAACTCTTCGGCCTAGCAGACAAATGTGCTAGAGCTGCGGAGGGCTGTGAAATGCACTCCAAGCCAGCTCCGGAGGCCAACAAGAAGTCCACCAAGACTGAAGTCACTACCTCCGAAAGTGGCAAAAAGAAAAAGAAGCCTAACGGCAAGAAGAAGTCGTCGGCTGGCGCACCAGCCGCTGTAGCTGCTGCAGCTCCGGGTGGCCGGGGGCCATGCCCCGAGAAGCGACCTCGTCCTTCGTCAGAAGACGGCAATAGTTCAAAGGCGTGGTGTCCAATTCACAAAATGGACAGACACAGCCTGGAAGAATGTCGGGAGGTCCAGAATCTTGCCGAGCGCTATAACAAGCGCTGGGAAGAAGCTCCTTTCCGTCAGTGGGAAGGAAAAGAAAAAGTCGACGAAGCTCCGACTGAGGAGGAGCTAGGTTTCTAGGACCGCAAAAAGGTCCTGAAAACTGTCTACAACACTGTCGACGACAATTCTGACATCTATGACAACGAGCGCCGGAAAACCCTAAACACCATCTATGGTGGTTCTTGGGACATCACCTCTCGTCGCATCCTCAAGACAATGCGTCGGGACATGGCCATGGTAGCTCCCACTATTAAGGCGGATCCTCATCGGGATTGGATGGATACTCCCATCATTTTCGATGCTTTGGACTGCCACCGAAACATGATCGGGGCTGGCCAACTTCCATTGATGGTGTCACCCACCATTAACAATATTCAACTCCACCATGTAATGGTGGATGGAGGTTCAAGGCTGAACCTCATAAGCTTCGAAGCCTTCGTTAAGCTTCAACTCTGGCCTTCGGACATTTGCCCATCCTGATCTTTTTCCGGGGTAGGTCCAGGGACCATTACTCCTCTCGGTTCCGTCACACTCCCAGTGACCTTCGGGACTCGGGAGAACCACAAAACTGAGAAGTTGGTATTCGACGTCGCGCAGATCAGTCTACCGTTCAATGCCATTCTCGGCAACCAGCCTTATATAAGTTCATGGCCGCCGCTCAATAAGATTACATAGTGTTGAAGATGCCAACACCAACAGGCGTTCTCCAGATCTGCGGAGATCGCACTGCAGGAGTTATGCTTTAGAACAACTCTATGCACTTACCACAGCGCAAGAGGAAGCATCCGGTAAGGAGCCAGCTCTAAACCCTCCGAGCATCCATCATAAAGGCTCTACCTTTGCACCCCGTGTGTAACCATGCGGCGACATCGATGTTCCCATCAAAGTCATCCAAATTGGTTGTGATGCTGCTCAGACTACCCGTATATCAGAGGTCTAAACAACAAATAGGAACTCGCGCTTATCAGTTTCCTCTGGGCTAATGTCGACGTGTTTGCCTGGCAACCATCACAAATGCCTGGGATCCCTAGTTAGGTGATTGAGCACAATCTGAAGATTTACCCTGACGCACAGCCTGTACACCAGAAGCCCCGAAAGCAATCAATCGAGCACCAAAACTTCATCCGACAGGAAATCAAGAAGTTGCTCGAAGCTGGATTCATCCGGGAAGTCTTCCAACCAAAATGGCTGGCAAACCCAGTTGTTGTACCCAAGGCCGGCGGGAAGCTTCGGATGTGTATCGACTACACCACCTTAAATAAGGCATGCCCAGAGGATCCATTTCCACTACTTAGAATAGATCAGATAGTGGACTCCACCTCCGGGTGTGAGCTATTGTGTTTCTTAGATGCATATTCTTGATATCATCAAATCCAAATGTCTAAGGAAGATGAAGAGCATACTGCCTTCATAATAGTAGATGGATTGTACTGTTATACTGCCATGCCATTCGGTCTTAAAAATGTTGCTTCAACATTTGTGCAAGCTATGTACAGAACATTTGGAGATCTAATTAGAGACATGGTGGAGATGTACGTCGATGACATCGTCGTGAAGATCAAAAACAAGGAGTCACTCCTTGACAACTTACAAGCTGTCTTCGACAAGCTGGGCACCACGCGTACCAATCTAAACCCGGACAGGTGCGTCTTCGGGGTTAGCTCCGGGAAGCTTCTGGATTTCTTGGTGACTCACCGAGGAATTGAAGCAAATCCAGCAAAGATCAAGGCAATAGAAGATATGTGGCCCCCAGCCCGCATTAAGGATGTCCAGAAGTTAACTGGATGTCTACCTGCGCTTAGCCCATTCATCCCAAGACTGGCAGAACGAGCGCTACCCTTCTTGAAACTTCTGAGGAAGTCCGGACCATTTCATTGGTCTGAAGAAGCAGAAAAGGCGTTCCAAGAGCCGAAACAACTCCTCACCACACTACCTATATTGGTAGCTCCGAATCCTCGTGAGCCTTTACTGCTTTACATTTCGGCAACCACTGAAGTTCTAAGTATGGTCCAGGTCGCGGAAAGACCGAAGCCACATCCAGTCCAGGAACTCAGACCACTCTAGCAGGGTCCGGAGTTAAATGAAGGCATATCTGGGTCCCAGCCCCCAGACATGGAACCTCAAGATGAAATGCTAGGGGATCAACCCCATTTACTTGAGGAAGTTCATCTGGCCGACCAAGATGATCTGGATACTTCTAGCAAGGTCTGGGTCAAACAACAAGGAGTTTTGGTCCCCTCCGGGAGGGTCCAAGAAGCACAGCCTGAAGGTTCGGAACCCTCCAGGAGGGTTCGGGTCGATGGAGAGGAAGCTTCGGGTCCTACTGAAAGGGTTCGGACCATTCAATGCCCCATGTACTTCATCAGCGAAGTCCTCCACGACGCCAAGACAAGATACATGGAGGTGCATAAGCTGCTTTATGCAGTTCTTATTGCCTCAAGGAAGCTTCATCACTACTTCCAAGCCCAAAAAATATCAGTGGTAACTTCTTTTCCACTATGTGCTATTTTGCATAACCCTAACTCTACTAGGAACATTGCAAAGTGGGCAGTAGAACTGGCTGAATTCAATCTAGAATTTGTGTCATGACAAGCAATCAAAAGTCAAGCCTTGGCTGACTTCATGGCGGAATGGACTCCCTCTCCATCAAACCCTGGGGGCCATAGTGAGCAGAAACCAGAACCCAAAGTTCCGATATTCACTGAGCCTCACTGGACTCTCTACTTTGATGGCACCGTGCAGAAGTAGGGGGCCAGAGCTGGAATCCTTCTCCTGGCTCCGACTGAGGAGAAGGTCAAGTACATGGTCCACCTTGATCTCAAGGAACCACAACATGGTGGAGTATGAAGCTCTCATCTACGGACTCAAGGTGGCACTATCTTACGGTGTCAAACAGCTGTTGGTGAAGGGAGATTCACAACTATCATCAAACAAGTAAGGTGAATGCTCCTGCAAAAATTCTCAACTAGTTGCTTATCTCCTTGAAGTCTAGAGGCTTCAGAAGGACTTCGAAGTCCTGGATCTCCACAATGTTCAGCGTCTTCATAACTCTGAAGCCGACGAACTCTCGATGAAAGCCTCAACTGGAGCTCAAGCTCCTGACGGAATCTTCATCTGGAGGTTGTCAAAACCAACAGCTCAGCCTGTGGAACTGAGTGAAGGGGGCAAGACCAGCACCACGAAGCTGGCAGTCCTAGTGGCCCTGCTAACATGGCGTCTACCAAGGGTCGTAGGTGTTGTCAGAAGCTCCGAGCAACCCAGCACGCAAGACTCAGAAGCTCAAGTAAGCACCGATGCATGGATCTTAGAGATCCGGAGCTACTTGAAAGACAATATCCTTCCTGAATACAGTGTATCCGCTGACAGGATTGTCAGATTGGCTAAAAGGTACACATTGGTAGAAGGGGATCTCTACCGGTGCGGTGCCAATGGCGTCCTAATGCCCTGCATTGCAAGGGAAGAAGGTCGCGAGCTTCTCGCGGAAATCCATGGAGGCGAGTGCGTGAACCATGCTTCTTCTCACACGCTGGTCGGTAAAGCCTTCCGACATGGCTTTTACTGGCCTACAGCACTCCAGGATGCGGTTGAGCTAGTGAAAAATGTGAAGCGTGCCAGTTCCACGCGAAACAGATTCACACACCAGCTCAATCACTACAAATGATACCTCCTACATGGCCATTCGTTGTGTGGGGCATGGACATCTTGGGACCTTTCCCAAAAGCCGTTGGAGGTTACAGAAGCCTGTATGTCGCCATTGACAAGTTCACCAAGTGGCCGGAAGCAACTCCAGTTGTGACAATCAACAAGCAATCAATAATCAAGTTCTTGAAGTCCATATTATGCAGATTTGGAGTTCCAAATAAAGTCATAACTGACAACAAAACTCAATTCACAAGTGCTGCATTTCAAGAATATTGCGAAGACCTCAGCATTCAACTCAGCTACACCTCAGTAGCACATCCAACAAGTAATGGCCAAGCTGAGAGAGCAAATGAAGAAATCTTAAAAGGACTCAAGACGCGCACATATGAGCGCCTGAAAAAGCACGGAGCTAACTGTATTGAGGAGCTTCCATCCACATTGTGGCGAACAAGACAACTCCAAACCGGTCAATCGGGGAAACTCCATTCTTCCTGGTGTACGGAGCTGAAGTAGTCCTTCCTCCGGAGATCACCTTGGGGTCCCTCCAGGTCCGGACCTTCGATGAAGCCACACAGGACCAGCTCTGGCATGAAGACCTTGACCTCGTCGACGAGGGAAGGTGCCAAGCAGCTGTTCGGAATGCACGTTACCGCCAAGCGCTCCGACGCTATCATCAAAGGCATGTGCGCAACCGACAACTCGAGGAAGGCGATCTGGTGCTTTGGAAGATACTAACTCGTGAAGGAATGAAAAAACTTTCCCCCAGCTAGGAAGGTCCATTCCGAGTGATCAAAGTATCCCAACCCGGATGCGTTCGCTTGGCAACTGAGGATGAGACTCCACTTCCTAATCCTTGGCACATCGAGCACCTCCGTAAGTTTTATGATTAGAATCACGGAGGTTATTCTGTAATTAAACATGATGTGTGTTATAGAGTCACTAAACAGACATGGATAGGTCCTCCGGGAGAATGTCCGGACCCCTCCGGGAGGGTCCGGGAAGTTCAAGTACACTTCATACAATCATCATACTAAAAAGTGTAACTACGTACCCTGGGTTAGTACAAGATATATAGCACACTTAGCTTGGTCCCGCAGCATAAGTTTGTCCTTGTCTCCCCTGTAATCCAGACCAATAATAAAAAACATTGTTGTGTGAAAACAGACTCCACGTGCATTTATTTTTGTACAAGGCTTGACCTATCAAATAACTGTTTTTAACCTTCTTGTCTATAATGAAGTTGTGCAATTCTTTTTTAGTTTTTACCCAAGTGATTCATATGCGTTGCAAGTTATATTGTTGATCTCTTTGGGTCTTAACATGTTGTATAGTCTACTTGCCTGAATGTCAAGCCAATATAGGTCTGGAGTGTGCTATCAACTTAGCCTGGTCCTGCACCCTAAGTACGCCACTCTACCTAGACTCTGGCAGGCCTCAGTAGGGTGAGTACTAAAAAAGCATATGGGTCCAGAAGAGTTACATCAATATACTCGCTACCATATCGACTTGCTTCAGAATAAAACTCAAGTAAGAACAATAAGACACAAACGATTTATAGACAAGAGGACAAATTTTACGTTTTTCTTGTATTTAATGTGTAGGAAAAACATAAATTCAAAGTGGTGGTGGTTGACATCGGAGCTACTATGCTCCGACAACCCCTGGGGGGCCTAAATTCAACTATTCGTGTGGCGACATCAGGAGCTACCAAGCTCCGATCGTCAACGTTTATATGTTGATACCGGGTACTGTCGGAGCTACCAAGCTCCACCAATCCCAGGGGGCCTGCCGTCGACGCCTCAGAATTGAAGACTTCGGACAAGTGCGAAGCGTTCAAGTCATCAATATACTGTCAAAACCTTTAGTACATGTGCACACTTAAATTATAACATGTACCAGGGGCCAACAAGACATAACATATTATGTTGAAGACAAAAATAAAGTGAAGTTCATGGCAAAATGGATGTCATTAATTTGAAGGATTACAAAGTTGGGATTACAGTAGAAGGAAAATGGAAGAAGTCCTAGCTACTGGAGGATCTAAGTCATGCGGAAGAATGTGGCGGCTTTCTTGGCAACCTCTTGGACACTGGCCTTGGCAGCGTCTTCCTCTTCAGTAATGGGACCTTCAAGCATCGGGTCTAGAGAGAATTGGGGGTATCAGCTTACTTAACACGTCATCACATATTCTAGGACGTTAGTAGCCAAAGACTTCCCCTCTGTCTCGAGCTGGTCCGCACTAACATCGCTCATCTCATCGAGTTTGCCGCCAGCACCATTGAGGGCCACCAACGCTCAGTCCAAGTCCAGCTCCGGGTTGTTCGGACGTACGAGACTGAAGCCTAGTGGTGTCAGCACGTCGTTGGCCCGCCCCAAGAAGTCCCACACTTGAATGGACTCCTCTCCTTCAAGCTCCGCATCTCCTCCAGCGACTTCCGGGCGGCCGCAACTCCGAACCTTCCCGAGCGAGGCACTCGACCAATTTAGGATGTTGCTGCATACTCTCAGTAACTTGCTTCTCACGGTCGGTCAGCTCCATCTCCCGGAGGTGGATGCGGTTCCGCCACTCCGCCAAGTCCATCTCCCTGCCTTTCACCTTCCCTTCCCTGGTGGCAACGTCGGCCTCTCTTTTCGAGATCTCCTGCCCCAGTTTCCAGTACTTCTCCTTTTCTTCTTTGCTCCATAGATCCAGCTTCTTGCTTGTAACACCCTAAATTTTCGCATCATGCATTGCATACATGATCATGCATTAAACATTAGTAGGATAAAAGAAAGATAATAAAAAATAAAACATACATTTATGGTGTAGCAAAAGAAGAAAAAGAAAATAATAGCATAAAAGTTGTAATAGGGAATAAGTATAAAAATAATAATAACATATAAAAAATAAAATAAATAAAAATATATATAATAATATATATATGTAAAGAAAAAGAAAAAATATATAAAAAATACTATAAAGAATAAATAAATAATAATATATTTATAAAAAAGAGAAAAAGAAAAAAAGAAAAAAAACTAACCACCGGCCAGGCCAAACGGCCCAGCCAGCATGCCCTCCCGCGCCTGCGCCAGCCCCGCGCGCCGCTTGATCTCGCGCCCCTCCCGCGCAGCGCCCCGGCCCCACCCGCCTGGCCCCGCTCACGCCTGCGCGCCAGTGCGCTCCGCCCGCGCGTCCAAGTGCGGCACTCCGCACCACGTCGGGCCAGGCCGAATCGGCCACTGCCGCGGCCTGCGGTTCCGAGTCGGTGCAGCGCCCGACTATAAAAACCATCGTAGCCTCCGCGTTTTTTCCCGACGCAGCAACCCAGGAAACCTAGCCGCCGGATAGAAAAAAAAGAGAGCACCAGAGGCGCCGCCAGGGAAGAAAAGAGAGGGAAAAAAAAGGAGGAAGAGGAAGAAAAAGAGGAGGGCACCGTCATCCGCCGGAGATCATCGACGCCCTCGTCGTGCCGCCGGAGGACCATTGCGTTGTCCACTTCGTCTACACATTGCCATCATCCCGCGATCTTCGAAGCCGTCACATCTACGGTAGGATTCGTTTTTCCAATGCAAATTTTTGCGACGTATTAGATCTAAACGCCGTAAATTGATTTTTGTTGCATCGCCTTTTTATTTTCAGCAGCATTAATCCTCGCTAAAACCCCTGTAAACTCGTATGAATACGTATGAACTAGTTGCATCTAATTAATAAACAACCGTAGTTAATTAATTATTAAACTTTGCATGCATGCATATCATCGCATGTTGATTAATGTGTGTGCATCATGTTGATTTGTATGTATTTTCTTGTATGTGTGATCACGAGTAGAGGGAAGTGCTCAAGAGATCGTGTACGAGGATTTTCAGAATCAAGATTTCGAAGCGCTTGAGCAACCCTATCCGCCAGAGCAAGGCAAGTGTCCTTGAAGCATATTGATCCTGTTTTAAAATAAATGTTTTGTTTGCAAAACTGCATGCTTGTGTCAATTTGATGGGAATCCTATGGTAGGAAGTTTACTAGATTTGTTTAACCACCCTTGTCACCTGGAATATATGGTAGAGAGTCGGGAAGGGCTTTTACCTTTTTGCTTCGCTTAATTAATTGGGATGGCAAACAACACTACACATTTAATTATGCATCAATGATATTCTGGTTAATGTGAACTGGTCAATATGATGGGTGATCTAAGCAAGCCTGGTATGTGGATGGGTTGGATGTTATGGTGGTTTGCTTGCTTTAGATCTAAGGATCGGTTCATGCGAGAATAAGCCAGGACTACAGTGCCACCACGAGGCCAAGTATGGGTGCAGCGTAGCTGATTAATTAGGGCTTTGCTAGTGCTGTTTGGACCATTGTGGATGCTCGGGGAAGGGGTAGTCGGATTGGGTTTGTTGATGATTGGTGGGACTACCCTGGGATCCGAATGGCTCAAGAGGGGGCCCTTGGTTGAAGATGTGCTCAGTTGGAGGCATCACCACCGGTGAAACCTTAGTGGGTCTAAATAGGCTAGTAATCCCTTTGTAAAGGCTATTTTGTGATCTCCTGGCCACACACCAACAGAACTGTGTAATGTGACCGACGGGTCATGGGCATAAGGGAGGTTCTTAGTCGCCGAAAGGTGATGAAATCACGAACACGTGGGTAAAGTGGTACAACCTCTGCAGAGTATTAAAACTATCATGATAGCCGTGCTCCCGGTTATGAGCACCTGGACAACTTCCATGATTAGAGGGAAATTGGAATTTGGGATGGTTATGGTTTGGTAATGGTTATGGATGGTTATGGATTAATTTCTGGTATTGAATATGGTTATTGACAATGGTGAAATCTGGAATTATTGATGATGGTAGTGAATTCAGATTGGTATTATGGTATTACTTATGATTATGATGGGTTACTTCACATACATATAATATATATATTGCTTTTCAAATGTTTTACTGTACTTTTCAGCACTTTGCCATTATTATTGTCGTCATTTGAATCAGCCACATGTCATACTTTCCACACTTGCTGAGTACGACATGTACTCACTCTTGCAATCCCCCCCCCCCCAACAGTTGCAGGTCAGGATTGGGAGTTTAATGGCGATAATGCGGAGTTCTAGGCCGTGTCTACCGTCAACTTTGCCTGTGGTGTTGATTGGAGCTGCGCATACATACCCTATTGCTTATGCTGCATAGTTGCTTAGTTTTCTTAATTAGTTTATTTCCGCTGCATTAGTTGAACTTGTCATTAACATTCGTTGGAGCTTGTATTCGAGGATAATCTGGTTTGTGTAATAAAATTTGGTTAATTAATCTTGTTTTGTGGTAATTTTCTGTATACTCTTTTGTGATTGCACTCATATATGTGTGATGAACATCCTGGGCACACATATGCGTTAGCTTGGTTCATTTACGGAATCGGGCGTCACATTGCTGCGATCAGCCAAATTCTGTTTATCCAGAGTCAATTTCTGGGTGACCTCCGCCTCCTTTTTTATGACATCCTCCTGCTGCTCCAGGAGCTTTTCTTCCCTCGCCTCCAGGTCTTCCCAGCGCTTCAGGAGAACCACGTTCCATTCATTAAGGTTTTTGTGACGCTCATCAGCAGCATCACGCCTCTCCTTCGCTTTCTCAAGGATATCCCTGGAGTTAGCATCGAGCGCCTGGATGGCGGCTTCCTTCTCCTCTAGCAGCTTGTCCTAGTATTCTAACTGGGCCTTTTCCATCTTAATCCACTCCTTCTGGTCAGCCAGCCTCGTCTGGGCAAGCCCTGTCTCAAAATGGAGTCTGTTGCGCCAATGCCTCAAGGTTTTGCACTCCTCCTCCAGGGCTTTACTCTCATGATCGAAGGCGATTTGGACTTGTCGGAAGATGGAGCAGGCATTGTCTATGGACAACGCCAGAGGGATAAGCTCTAGACCTGGTGGGACCATCTCTGCAGGCTCTAGAGGGTTCTCCATTACAAAAATAGGGTCCCACTCTACAAGAGAGGACCCTTGAGGTTCTGCGGCACTGGGAACACTCTTCGGGAGCCCTTCAGCAGCAACAGAAGAAGAACCCACTGGAGGAACTCCCACCTCAAGAGCATAAGTTGAAGGTGCTACCTCCGAGCTTTTAGTTGTAGGCTCCGAGGGTGGAGGACCCGTTGCTACTTCTTCGTGCTGCTCCGGCTCTGGCCTAGGCACCTCCGAGACAGCTACTTCTAGAGCAGCGGTCAGGGCTTCATCCGGCACCCTGCCATAGTCGGCTCAAACACTGGCACATTGGTCACTTCCGGTCCAACGACCGGAACTTCAAGCATTTTTGGCTCAGCCGTCGGATCTTCAACATCTTCTGGCCCAAGGGCCGGACCTTCAATCATTTCCTGGTCCAATGGTCGGGGCTTCAATTACCTCTGGCTCAGTAGCCAGGGCTTCGACGACTTTCAGCTCAAAGGCCGGAGCTTCTGGAATCTCCAGTACTAGAGCATTAGCCCCCGCCACTGTCGCCAGGGGTACATCTTTTACTTCTCCCCCGTGGTCCGGCGCTACCACGGGAGCTTCCGGTGAGGACTCCAAATCCAAGTCCACGACAGCTGGCGCCGGAGCTGTCGCGACTTCTGCCACCACTTGAGGTGGAGGCTCGGTGTTTGAAGCCGGAGCTTTGACATGCGCAGCCCCAGTCGCAGCGACAGGCGCCAAGTTCCTGAAACCTTCTTTGACACCCTAGAAATAAAGGGAAGAGTTAAAGACACTTCAAAAACAAGACTAGCATTTTAAGGTGAGCAATCAATGCTTACCTAGGGATGCTACCACTCTAGTCGCCTCGGAACCTCTTCTTTTGAGGCCCGAAGCTAGAGCCCACCAAGTCTGGTGAGACAACGGCTTGGGACCTCAGTTGAGGGCCACTTGCAGCAGTCGGAGTCCTCTCGGATGGAGCTTCTCTTGGTCGGGAAGAACTCCTAGACCTGGAGCTTTTAGCCGGCACTAAGGCTAGGGTTGATTGCCCGGAGCTGGCGCCTCTTGAAGACGCCTGCGTCAGAGAGGGTGCAGTCACAGAGGACCACCCCGCCAGGGAGAAGGAGCCATCGTAGTGGGAGCAGCCCTGACGGACCTCCCGTCAGCATGCTTCAGCTTCCTCTTCCGGCTGGAGGGTTCGGCCTGCTCCTTGCCCTTATCCTTGCCTATGTCGTCAACCCTCCGGCTCGGGGTAGAGGCAGGCCCTCCTTCGGAAGCTCTGGAGATCACCACCCTGGAGGTTGGACGCCTTTCCACCTCACCAAGGTCGTCAAGTGCCGGCATCTTCCTCCGGAGCTCCCTGTTGAACTGCACCTCCATGTTCAGAGGAAGGAAAGCTGCCGGCAGAACCAAGTCGTCGTTGTCGATGTTTATTCCATGCTGGAATTTCTTGAGATGAAGCTTCAAAGCTTTGTCATCCAAGTTGGATTTCAGACCAGTTTCAATCCAGTCGTCATCCATCATGCCGTTGAGGGCCCACGCGAGCTTCTCCCTCTTCCTCAACGGAGCACATCTGTTGACCAGGAAGTTGCAGAAGACCATCTGAGGATTCACTCCACCCTCCACGCATTCGCGAATCCTGGTCAAGATGGGGTTGAAGGCATCTGACAGCATCGAAACTACACTCCCAACGTTAGTGTCAATGTTGGGGAGGCCTTCGGGAAGCTCCAACCTCTCATGCTCCTCCACTGCAACAATGACCCAGTCCTTCTTCCAGTCATCCCATTTGCTGGAAGGAAATGACTTCAAGTATTTATAGGGGCAATTCTTGTGCTTCACAAAATAGTAGAAGCCAAGAAGCTCAGTCCCATTGTCGGTGGTGTGGATGGTGAAGAAGATGCAAAACAGCTCGACATAGGGGGGAACACCCACCCACATCTCGCATAAGTGGACAAAAGTTGCCACTAGAAGAAGAGAATGGGGACCAAGATGATACAGCTGGAGACCATAAAAGTCTAGCAGCATCAAAAGAAAGGTAGAAAAAGGTGGGATCAATCCCACCATGGCGTACGCTGAGAAGTACACCATGTCGCCACTACACTCCTTCTTGAACGGGAGCTCGCCGACATGGATCTGGTGGGTGAAGGAGTCACTGGACCACCCCATGTAGGTCCGTACCTTCATCAAATCATCCTTGCTCTTGAGGCGGCTCTTGGTAAGACCCAACTCCATCGCGGCAAAGTGGAGCAAAGGAGGAGAAAGCTAGGCGAAGTTTGGGAGGCCCAGAGCGCAAGTTTGATCGAAAGCGTAAAGAGTCCCCAAACCATGCACAGTTTCCTTCCTAAGTAAGCCACCGCGATGCTTGGATAGAAACCGCAACCATAGTGGGGTCACATTTCAAAAATCTACCCCGTCCATGATGAATGGCCCCGGGGCCACCCCGACAAAGAGATCGAGGTTATTACCCAGGCGAACCGTTGTTATGATGGACGACGGAGACCCAAAGGCAGCACCCTAACAAGTCCCTCAAAACCGATACAATTTTTGTATCTGGAACTGGTGACCTTCAATGGTGTGAGATCTGCACTCAAAGATCTCATCTGCCCCATTCATAACAAACCATGCGGCGATGGTTGAACCCCGAACCATCGCCCCAACGGCACATTACGAGACTTTTGAAGTCAAAGCACGGGAATCAAGGATGGCCCCACCTTTGGTAGAATAACTCAACCCAAAGGATTTCTCCCAAAGGTGGGCGCGAGGGCCACTGTCGGTACCCTACGTACCGGGTACTCTATGATACCGCAAGAAGTGCAAAAGAGTTCTGCCCGTCAAAATTGGAGGCTTCCTCAGGCCTCAAATGTCATATTACACCGGACCTGCATCCCTCATTTGGGTAGCTCCGAAGGTTGACGCGTGTAATGTATATCCGGAGGTAACCTCTCAACACAGGGAAGATCCGCGATCAACACGTGTATAATGACTCCGGACCTAACCCCCAACAGAGGGAAGCTCCAGTGTTGACACATGTACAGCGGTGCTAGAGCTGCCTCCCGACAAAGGAAAGCTCCGAAGCTGCCACGTGTGGAGCCTCCGGATCTTCATCAACGTATACACTGGCAGATCTCCTTCAACACGAACATCCAAGTGACAATCGAAGCGGCAGTTACAAGACCTGATTACGTGTCGTTAATGTTGTATTAACGACCCACGATCAGAGCACTGTTAATAGAGGTAACACAGCCATCAAGGCACGTTATCACACTATTAACCATGCTTAATACCTGTAGACAGTGTATTTGGCAATTTAATACACCAGGGCCACATGTCGGGCCAGGTGAATGATGTAACGGTCAATCCTTGGACTATAAAAGGACTGAGCCGCACGATACAGAGGATGATGAACTCGAGGCTGAGCCATAGACTACCTTCCGAGCGATTCATAATACAACACACACACACACACACACACACACTCCGTAGAGTAGGCTATTATGCTCAGGTGGCCTGAACCACGTAAATCTCTGGTGTCGCAATCTTGATCTTGATCTCTGTGTGCCCCAACCATAACAAGAACCTACGCGGACTACACTTTAGAAGTACCGCGGGAAGTGTCGTTGCTACAATTTGACAGTTGGTGCGCTAGGTAGGGCGGGGGGGGGGGGGGGGGGGGGAAATATCGTCATCCGAGATCTCAAGGTGGTGAATTGCGCCACAGGATCTTCCAACGGCAATCGTGTTGAACAACCTGCTGGAGGCAATTCCTCCAACGCTCGCGAGCCAGCAGGTGCCATTGTTCCAGCAAGCACCATGGCACCACAGCCACCATCCATTTCGGCAAACAATACTGAGCAACAAGATGGTGCATCTGCGTCAATCACTGCATCGACAAACAACAAAGAGAAGCTCCGGTGTTGACACGTGTACAGCGGTGCCAGAGCCGCCTCCCCACAAAGGAAAGCTCCAAAGCTGCCACGTGTGGAGCCTCCAGATCATCATCAACGTATACACTGGCAGATCTCCTTCAGCATGAACATTCAAGTGACAATCGAAGTAGCAGTTACAAGACTCTATTACATGTCGTTAATGCTATATTAATGACACACGATCAGAGCGCCGTTAATAGAGGTAAAATAGCCATTAAGGCACGTTATCACACTATTAACCATGCTTAATACCCGTAGACAGTGTATTAGGCAATTTAATACAACAGGGCCACATGTCGGGCCAGGTGAATGATGTAATGGTTAGTCCTTGGACTATAAAAGGACTGAGCCGCACGATACAAAGGACGACGAACTCGAGGCTGAGCCATAGACTACGCTTCCGAGCAATTCATAATACAACATACACATACACACCGTGGAGTGGGGTATTACGCTCAAGCGGCCCGAACCATGTAAATCTCTGGTGTCGCCATCTTGATCTTGATCTCTGTGTGCCCCAACCATAACAAGAACCTCCGCGGACTACACTTTAGTAGTACCGGAAGAAGTGTCGTTGCTACACTTCGACAGTATGCCGCTGACTTTGGGCTGCTTGCGAGCATCTCACCTCCAGCCGATTCAAGACCGCATCGGGAATACGCTTGCAGGTTGGAAGGGTAGAATGTTGAACTTGGCAGGAAGGAAAGAGTTGGTGCACTCAATACTGTGGTCCGTCTCTGCATACACGATGACAACTCTGCAGGTGCCCAACAAGTTCATATGGCAGGTGGATAAGATGTGTAAGAGATTTTTCTGGGCAGGTGACCAACAGTTGCATGGTGGGAAGTGTAAAGTCAATTGGGCTGCAGTGTACAGGCCAAAATAATTCGGGGGGCTTGGCATTTTGGATTTAGAAAGGTTTAGCCGGGCTTTAATATTGCGATGGTTGTGGCTGTCATGGGCGCCAGTGCAGAGGTTGTGGCATGGAACGGAACTACCAGTGGGCTCGATGGATAAGCAGCTTTTTAGCATGGCCACAAGGGTGACAATTGGGAATGGTGCCAAGGCAAATTTTTGGGAGGCTAGCTGGCTGAATGGGCGAGCCCCTGCTTATTTATTTCCAGCTCTATACAAACACAGCAAGGGCATGAGAAGGTGTGTTGCTGCAGCCCTGGAGGATGATGCCTGGATCAGGGACATTACCCATAACATAACGGTCCCGCTCCTGGAAGACTTTGTGACATTGTGGATTCTCACCCAGGATGCGCAGGTGGTCATCAATCCTGATGATTTGGACACCATTTCATGGTGTTTAAGTGCGTCGGGCACATGCTCCTCAAGCTCTGCTTACCATGCGCAATTTGAAGGCAACTGCATTCCCCTTTCAATGATCATATTTGGAGTGTGTGGGCACCACCGAGGGTTAAGATCTTTGCTTGGCTAGCACTGCGACAGCACATCTGGATGGCAGACCCTTTGCTGCAGAGAGGTTGGCTAAATGATTACTTTTGCCCACTTTGCTATAGAAGCCTTGAGACTGTACACCATCTATTTGTTGAGTGCCCGATGGCGAGGCACAATTGGGGACTGGTCAGTGACTGGATTCTAGCACTGTCCATACAACCGACTAGGTGGAGTTGCAGTTTCCCCCTTCATGAGTGGTTAGGAGCGCTCTCTGGTACGGAGGGTGGCGCCAAATCGAAGGCCTTAAAACCCTTGGTCATACTTGTTCTTTGGGCTGTGTGGAAGGAAAAGAATGCACATATTTTCCAGCACAGCGAGCAGCAGCCAGAACAAGTCTTATTTGGAATCAAAGAGCAGTTTCAGTTGTGGAAGTTGGTCAGACCATCGACATTTACCGCACTTCTGTAACAAGTAGTTCCCTCTCTTCCCCCCTCCCTCCCTCTATCACCCCCTGGTTGTATCCTCTTCTTCCGGGTGTATCTCTGAGGGCTGCGCCCTCCTTTGATGTACCCCTTGTACATCATATTTCTAAAAACGCCTTCGAGGCATTTAAAAAAAATTAGTTGGCACAATATATAAGTCAACTTTTATCAACTAGAACACCAGAGGATGAGCAGAACATAAACCATTTTAGCTGTGGGCTCCACCGAAAGGGAGTAATTGGCGACAAAAGGAAATACTGGATAGACACAATGATACTCCCTCCCATCCAATTTAATTGTTGTTCTCACTGCGCGAAGTAGTTCATTTTTAATTTATTTGGTTGTCTAAAATGACTATTAATATGCACCAGGAGGGAGTATCATTTTTGAGGACCGGATAATTCTGTGGGTGTGGTATAAGTCCTAAAAATTGGCCTTTGACGAAAGGCAAATTGGGCACAACAGGTAATGCTTGAAGTGAGAATATATATTGAGAGTAAAGTTTTCGTGGAATCATTAATTTCTGATCTGCAATCTATCAGATTTATACATGTTTTGAAACCCATCAGTTGACTCTAATATAATAAAATATATGTTAGAATGATTTACAAGAATCAAATTTTACAAATTAAAGAATTTCATGTTAGAATAAAAAAGGAGCCCAAAGATCAAATAGCCACTAAATCATCTCAAACTACATGGAGAAAACTGAATACAACATGAACATCAAGCGCTATCTCTCAAATAGCACAAGAACACTTCTAATACCTTCTCCTCCATCTTTGTTGTTACTTGACGATGCGGCCCTCGGGCCTGCAAGGCGAGGCCGCAAGAAGAACGATGGTGAGAGGCGTTTCCCCTTGTTCTTCTCTTGGTGTGTTGATCGGATTCCGAATGAGTTAAGAGTGTTCAAGTGTGTATGTGTGTATGCATAAGTATTCCTTGTTCATACACTTGACCCTCTTCTTATACTTGACCAAGAGACACAAGAGGGGGCCTCCCACCCTTAGGAATGTTGTGTCCGACGATCAGGGACATAACATTCGGTGGGTTGTGTCCTTTCAATTAGAACACATGTCAATTTGGAGTTCAAACTAACATTACTGAACTGACCAGACTAGTCCAGACAGGGTTCGGACTAGTCTGGTTACCCTTACTGGACAACACCAGACTAGTACGATCTCACTACCGGACTTGTCCAGTACTTCTAACATTCCCCCCTCCCCCTTGAACTCGGATATGAAACTTACCAAGTTACTTAATACTAAACTTAGTGTCCATTTTCTCATGCTTGGCATATAGGGCACGACGCATCACAACAACCATTTACGTATTGTTGGACTCGAAGACCACAATACATGTCACACTTAAAAATGAACCTTACTCTTACTTGGCCCCTAAATATCCAGTGATCATAGGTTCTCCCTTAAACCCATGCCGGCTACGTGTTCATTGAACACGCTGGATGGAAGACCTTTTGTTAGTGGATCCACAAGAATACGCTTGGTACTTATATGCTCAAGACTTATGGTATGATCTGGATTCGATCTTTCACAACATAAAACTTAATGTCAATGTGTTTGGCAGCACCACTTGACTTATTGTTGTGAGAGTAAAATATTGCCGGCTCATTATTGTAGTATAACTTAAGTGGTTTTTCAATGCTGTCGACAACTCTAAGACCAGGTAAAAATTTCTTAAGCCAAACAGCTTGTCCGATGGCCTCATAACATGCAACAAACTCGACATGCATTGTGGACGATGCAGTGACGGTTTGTTTGGAGCTTTTCCATGAAATGGCTCCATTCGTGAATATATAGCCTGATGTGGATTTCTTAGTATCCACACAATCCGCGAAATATGAATCTGAATATCCCACTACTTCAAGTGGGTCTGACTTACTATACGTCAACATGAGGCCTTTTGTGCCTTGCACATATCTTAAAGCTTTCTTAACTGCCTTCCAGTGAACAATCCCTAGATTGGCCTGATATCTGCCAAGTATTCTTGTCACATAAGCTAAGTCAGGACGAGTACAGACTTGAGCATACACAAGGCTTCTGACAGCATAAGCATATGTAACCGATTTCATTTGATTGATCTCATATTGGTTCCTGGGACACTGAAAGTTCCCAAACTTATCACCCTTGACAATCAGAGCAGACGAAGGCTCACTCTTATGCATACTGTACTTTCTTAGTACATTCTCTAAGTATGCCTTTTGTGATAAGCCTAATACCCCCTTATTTCTATCTCGGTGAATTTCTGTGCCCAATACGTAGGATGCTTCACTAAGATCTTTCATATCAAAATTAGAGGACAAGAACTTATTAGTTTTTTATAGTAGATTGACATCACTACTTACAAGTAGTATATCATCTACATAAAGCACGAGGAAAATAAATTTCCCGCTCTTAAACTTAGCATAAATGCAATTGTCCTCCTCATTTTATTTAAATCCAAACTTTCTTATTGTCTCATAGAACTTGAGATACCACTGCCTTGATGCTTGTTTAAGTCCATAGATAGACTTTCTTAAGTGGCATCCCATATGTTCCTTACCCTTAACAACAAAACCTTTCGGTTGTGTCATATAGACGTTCTCATATAGATCACCATTGAGAAACACCGTCTTTACATCCATCTAATGTAATTCTAAATTATAATGTGCAACTAATGCTATAATGATTCTGAACGAATCCTTACTTGAGACGAGTGAAAATGTCTTATTATAATCAATTCCTCCTCTTTGAGTGAAGCCTTTTGCAACAAGTATGGCCTTAAACTTATCAATATTCTCTTTGGAGCCACGTTTAATTTTGTAGACCCATTTACAACATACCGTTTTGGCTCCATTAGGAATCTCAACTAAATCCCAGACTTTGTTTTCTTCCATAGTCCTCATTTCATCCTCCATGGCTTTATGCAAATCAGATGATTGAGGACTTCTCATAGCTTCTTCAAATGTGGTGGGATCACCCTCCATTTGAATTGTCTCACTCAAATAGATCTCATAATCGTGTGAAATGGCTGATTTTCTTTCTCATTGAGATCTTCTTAATTGCATATTATCCTCGTATTGAGGTTCTTGTTGCTCTTCATTACTAGTGACAACGGGCTGAGAATGATCAACCCCTCTTAATAATTCTGTTGCCAATGGAGAACTAACAACAGGTTTTAAATCTTCACCAATAGGCACTGATGATTCAACAACAGTAGGTAATGAGAAATATGGTTCTTGAATCATAGGAGTTGGTACATAAACCCTCTTCTCTTCAAGATTAATTTCTCGTCTTACCATACTCCCCCTGATCATGGCATCCTCTAAAAAGATGGCATGCCTTATTTCTACAAACTTAGTATATCATTCTGGACAATAGAAACGATATCCCTTACTCTTTTCTGCATAGTAAATAAAATGGCAACTTATTATCTTAGCATCCAACTTACCAATGTTTGGGTTAAACATTTTTCCCTCAGTAGGACAGGCCCATATATGCATATAACTTAATGAGGGCTTACGTCTTGTCCACAACTCATACGGTGTTTTAGGCACCGACTTAGTAGGAACCCGATTTAGCACTTGAATGGTAGTTTTTAATGCCTCCATCTATAAGCTAACCGGTAAATATGATTGACTTAATATGGATCTAACCATACCCATTAGCGTATGGTTGCGTAGTTCAGCTACTCCATTTTGCTAAGGCTCACCCGGTGTGGAATACTGTGCGACTATGCCATTTTCCTGTAAAAACCGAGCAAATGGTCCAGGAACTTGGCCATACAGGGTATGACGACCGTAGTACTCACCACCACGATCGGATCTTACAACTTTAATCTTAGTGTTGTTTTGATTTTCAACTTCAGACTTAAATATCTTAAATTTATCCAATGCTTCAGAGCATTGTTTAACTGGATAAATATAGTCATAGCGAGAATAGTCATATGTGAAAGTTATGAACAAATCAAAACCATGAACAGATACTATAGGAAATGGACCACAATTGTCCGTATGGATTAATTCCAAAATTCCCGAAGTGCGTATGGCACCTTTCTTAATTTTCTTAACAAATTTTCCCTTAATGCAGTTTATGCATTCTTCTGAATCCAAAAAATCCAAATGAGGAAGAATTGATTGTGAAATCAATTGTTCAATTCTCCCCCTCAAAATATGGCCTAAGCAACAATGCCATAATTTCGAAGACATTTCGGAATAAGTTCTCTTACGCTTACCCTGATGTGAGGAGAACTGAATGTCACTTACAACATTAATATCATCATGCATAGATAATAAGTATAGCATGCCTTGTCTTATGGCAACACCAACTATCTTATTATCAAACTTAATTACACATCTATCTTTGCCAAACTAGCAAACATAACCATTATCATCTAAGCATGATGCTAAGATCAGATTTCTACTTAAAGAGGGTACATATAATACATTTTGAAGTGTAAGTACAAAGCCATTTCTTAATACTAATGGATAATCTCCAATGGCTTTCACTTCAGCTTCATGGTCATCAGCAACTTTAATGGCCCTTTCCTCTCTTTCTAGGGTCCTCCTCATATTTAACCCCTGCAACAAATTGCAAATGTGCACAGTGGCACCTGAGTCAATCCACCAAGTAGATGGTGTATAATCTAAAAGCAGAGATTCATCAACAAAGGTCACAAAATCATTAATGTTGGTACCTGGCATACCGGGTACCCTCGCGCACAAGCTAGAGCCGCCTAGGTACCCCGCCTTCTGTAGAGGCAGGGTCCAATAGCGCCACGTGTTCAGAAGACCCAGACACATCAGCCTCATATACGGGGTTCGGGGTACCTGCAAGAGACCCCGAAGAAGAGTTCAGCTCCCCCTCGGAGATGAGTTCCCAAGTAGCCATGTGTTGAGTCGGGAAGGATCCCTCTCCCCTGTGAGACAAGGCTCCGGTGCTGCTATGTGGTCTGAGACATCAGACGGGCCACCTCCCGTATAGGCGGGCTCTGGCGCTGCCACGTGTCCCGCAAGACGAGACTCAACCTCCCCGTGGAGGTATGCTCCCGAGCTGCCACGTAGTCCACAAAACAGGACCCGACCTCCTTCGTGGAGGTGAGCTCCCGAGCTCCCATGTGGTCCAGCCACTTGCCCTGGACGGAGGGTCGCGAGAGTTAAGAGGGTGGTGCGCATTGTCCCTATCAAGGATTGAAGGTACATGAATGTGACCTAGAGGGGGTGAATAGGCCTTTTTGAATTTCAGTCTAAACCTGCAACACTCAGCAACTTGATCAAATACCGATAAATCGGACTAGTCCGGTAGTGTGCAGACTAGTCTGGTGCGTGCGGACTAAATTGATCAATTTTGATCGATGATCTCAATCCAAATACTCTACTCAACGGAAATTAAGATGTAACTAGAGTATGTTGCTTCAATTAAACTGATGATAGCACAAGGTAACCTTAGTTTCAAGTTTTGACATAATTTGACTATGATCAATTAAACCCTAGATTCAATGAACAATAAGCACAAAGTGAAGACACAAGATATTTATCCTGTGGTTCGGTTCCCACAAAGGCAACCTACATCCACGTTGAGAAGCCCACGAAAGGACCAGGTATTCACCAACCCTACCCTCATCGAATCGCCACGGAGACTGATTCACTTCCACTAATCACAAAGGGCAAATTGAAAGTGCATATAGGCATCCCTTGTGGGTTTTGGTTGATTTATGACAAACAAATGAGATCCTAACCACACTATTGACATGAGTGCAGGTTTTAATGAAAGAATGAAGAAAGCGCCAAAAAGAAAGGAGAATGAGGATCAATTCGGAAAAGAGCTCAAGAGATGAATAGAATATATCATTGTGTCTGGAGTGTGTTGGTGTAACACATCCCAAGAGCTCAGGCACAAAAAAATCCTCACACTTTACATTTCACAGGAAAAACAGACTAGTCCGATATACATCGGACTAGTCTGATATACACCGGACTAGTGCGATATCCTCTAAGTATAAGTATGAACAAGTCCTGTCAGTGCGGACTTGTCCGCACCGGACTAGTCTGATAATGCCCGGACTAGTCCGATAATGCCTCTGACTAAAAACGGACTAGTCCTCCCTTGTGCGGACTAATCCTCAATTATTCACATTTGCACTGAAACGAACAAGTCCGAGCTCTCCACGAACTAGTCCGAAAAACCCTCTGACTAAAATCGGACAAGTCCTCCAAGTGCGGACTTGTCCTCTATTCACTAAGGGTATCACCACACCGGACTAGTCCGATATCACCACGGACAAGTACGAAAAACCTTTCTGACTAAAATCGGACAAGTTCGCTCCTAGCCGGACAAGTCTGATATTCCTGGACACTTAGGGTTTTCTAAACGTCGCACACCGGACTAGTCCGGACTCCACCACGGACTAGTCCGGACCCTCGAAACCCTAACGGTAACTTTTGGAAACACCATATAAATAGATGTGCACGACCCTACTTTCAACACTCGACCCCCTGCGTCGTCAGACCCTCCAAGAGCTTATAAAACACATCTCTCCATGCAATCCAACGCAATAAAGATCAAATCCTTGAGGATTCATCTTGGTTCAAAGGAGAGACACGATTCACATGTTTGAGCTCTTGGGTTTGATCTCTAACACACTCCTGTTGTTTCACTGTTGATCTTAAGAGTGTGTTCTTGGTGGTGTTTACATTGTAATCTTGGGGAGCCCTCAACTTGTGAGAAGGCCCCTTGAACTTGGTAATTTACCCTTTGTGATAGTGGAAGAGAATTGGCTTTCGTGGCGATTCGATGAGGTTAGGGTCAGTGGAGACCCGGTCCTTTCCTGGGCTCCTCAACGTGGACGTCGGTTGCCTTTGTGAGAACCGAACCACAGGATTAAATTCTTCTGTCTTCACTTTGTGCATTTTGTTCTTATTTTTCATTGATATCTAGGGTTTCACTTAAACTTATTCATATTACGTAAAATCATTGAATATAAAGTTAAATTGTGCGACATCCCATCTCATAGAAGCATTAAACTCTAATTACAAGTACATGTCCGCTGCAAAGAGTTAAGGATCAAGACAATCGACCAAACTTGATAGATCTAGTCTGCATGCACGAGACTAGTCCGCACTCTACCGGACTAGTCCGATATCTCGGGATATGATCAGTTTGTTAAGTGTTGCAGGTTCTGACTAAATTTCAAAAAGGCCTATTCACCCCCCCTCTAGGCCACTTCAATTGGTATCAGAGCAGGTTTCTTCGCAAGAGACTAATCGCTCGAAGAGAATATGTCGGACATGAATGATGTGCACAAGAGTCTCAACCAAGAGAAGGTTGAAGATGAAAAAGCTCAAAAACTGGAGAAGCTCCTCGATGCCATTCAGGACTTCGATGATGACGATGAGGAGACGCTTGAACTCAACGAGCTCCTAAGGAAGAAAGCCCTATCCAAAGGGAAAGTGAAGATCGAAGACAAGAAGAAGGAGAGTAGTCACACCAACTACTCCCGATATCCTTTCAACTACGATCGTCTTAATTCTAACAATAACCATTACTTATCTGTTCATCTAGGAAAAGCCCCACACTTCGAAAACAATGACTACTCAATGTGGAGGCAGAACATGAAAATGCACTTATTCTCACTAAATCCCGATTTATGGCACATTGTGTGTATAGGAATAGATATCCCGGATGATGATGAAGAGCTTACACCAAGTCAAGAGCAAGCAATTCATCGGAATGCCCAAGCTGCAACAGTCATTACATCTTCTCTAAGTCGGGACGAGTTCACCAAGGTGGATGGGCTCAAGATTGCGAAAGAAACCTGGGATACATTGCAAACTGCACATGAAGGCAATCGTCATGTGTGAGAAGCGAAGATCGAAATGATCGAAGGCAAATTGGGAAGATTCGCCATAGAAGAAGATGAGTCGCCACAAGACATGTACAACCGGTTAAAGACCCTCATCAACAAGGTTTGAGCATACAGAAGCAAGAAGTGGAACGATCACGAGGTGGTGAAGCTCATCCTTAGAGCTTTCATGCCTCGCAACGTCACCTTGTGCTCAACAATTAGAGAAAGCCCCGAGTACAAGAAAATGACCCCGGATGAGCTGCTTGGGAAGATCATAAATTTTGAGATGATGGAAAAGCAAGCAAAGCATGTCAAGGAGATTGCCGACCTCACCTCGGCAAAGAAGAAAGGAGTCGCTTTGAAGTCCACTTGCAAACCCTTGTGAAAAGAAGCTCGAGAAGCTCAACAAGAAGAGGATAGCGATGATGAGAGCAGCGACATAGATGACGAAGACATGATCGTATTCATGAAGAGATTCAAGAGAATGATGAAGAAAAGACGAGGGGGAAAATCAAGTGAAGGAAAATACAAAGAAAAATAAAGACCGAAGTTGAGGCGGGCATGCTATAACTGTGGTGAATATGACCACTTTATAGTTGACTGCCCATATGAAGAAAACAAGAAGAAGACCAAGGAAACGAATCCTCAACCCAAGAAATTCTTCAAGAAGAAGAAGCAAGTTGGACAAGCGCA
The DNA here is from genome assembly GCA_036927565.1 of Tuctoria greenei. Taxonomy (NCBI): domain Eukaryota; kingdom Viridiplantae; phylum Streptophyta; class Magnoliopsida; order Poales; family Poaceae; genus Tuctoria; species Tuctoria greenei. The sequence goes on along the minus strand of JAYESD010000006.1, from coordinate 29,233,269 downwards.
CCTAGGAAAGGAGTGGGACTCAAATGATGAGTCCTCATCCGAAGAGGAAGTGGAGATGGCTAGCATAGCCATCGAGAAGACAACTAAGAAGTCAACCCTCTTTCCAAATCTCAGCGCATGGAAGGGCAACGACACTTGCCTCATGGCAAAGGAAGGTAAACGAAAGACCTATTCCTCCGGTGGATCGAATGGGTGCTAGACAGTGGATGCACCATATGACTGGAGAAAGAATGATGTTCGTTGAGTACAAAGAGAATGAGGATCCAAGCGTGGACATCTGAAAGGGTGCTCGGTACCGGTAAAATTACAATATCATCTCAACATACTCTTTCTCACGTTTTACATGTCGATTCCTTAGATTATAACCTGCTGTCCATATCTCAATTATGTGGCAAAGGTTATAATTGCTGTTTACTAATGAGGTTGTGACCATCTCTAGAAGGAGTGATGACTCGGTTGCATTCAAGGGTGTGTTGAAGGGAAAGCTTTATCTTGTTGACTTCAACAAAGATAAAGCCGAACCTGACACATGCTTGATTGCAAAGACCAACATGGGTTGGCTGTGGCATAGATTGCTAGCACATGTTGGTATGAGAAATCTTAAAAAACTCCTTAAGGGCGATCACATATGAGGTTTAAAGGATGTTGTTTTTGAGAAAGACATGCCTTGTAGCGTGTGCCAAGCCAGGAAGCAAGTAGGAGCACCTTATCCCATGAAGAACATCATGACTACAACAAGACCACTCGAGCTACTTCATATGGACTTATTCGGTCCAATTGCTTGCATAAGCATCGGCGGTAACAAATATGTCTTAGTAATTGTTGATGACTTTTCACGCTTCACTTGGGTCTTCTTTTTGCATGATAAGACAGAAACTCAAGGAACCCTCAAGAAGTTTCTCAAGCGTGCCCAAAATGAGTTCTCATTGAAGGTCAAGAACATATGAGGCGACAACAGCATGGAGTTCAAGAACACTCAAGTTGAGGAGTACCTAGATGAAGAAGGGATAAAGCACGAGTTTTCAGCACCTTATTCCCCTCAACAAAACGGAGTTGCCGAAAGGAAGAACCGAACCCTCATAGAGATGGCAAGAACAATGCTCAATGAATACAAGACCTCGGATCAGTTTTGGGTAGAAGTGGTTAACACCGCTTGCCACGCCATAAACCGACTTTACCTTCATCGACTACTCAAGAAGACATCATATGGGCTACTCACGGGTAACAAGCCAAATATTTCTTATTTTTGAGTTTTCGGTTCTAGATGCTATATTTTGAACAAGAAGCCAAGGACTTCAAAGTTTGCCTCGAAGTCCGATGAAGGTTTCTTGCTTGGTTATGATTCAAACTCTTACGCCGATCGTGTCTTTAACAATACCTCCGGACTTGTTGAAGTAGCACGTGACGTAGTGTTCGATGAAACTAACAGCTCTTAAGAAGAGCAAGTTGATCCATGTGTTCTAGATAGAGAAGAAACTCCATGTCAAGCATTGAGAAGAATGGCGTTGGGCAATATTCGACCACAAGTGCGACCTCCACATGTGCATGAGGAAGATGAACCACAAGTGAAGGCCAATGATCAAGGGGGAGCTTCCACACAAGATCAACCTCAAGAATACGAAGATGATCAACAAGTCAATGAGGGCAACCATCTAGGGGGAGAAGAAGAAGATCATGAAGATACAAGACCGCAAGTGCCACACCCGAGAGTACACCAATGCGTCCAAAGGGATCACCCAATCGACAACATCATCGGTGACATCCAAAAGGGAGTAACAACTAGATCCCGCATAGCTAACTTTTGTGAGCATTACTCTTTGGTGTCCTTTCTGGAACCACGCAGGATTGAGGATGCATTGAAAGATCCGGACTGGGTGGTGGCGATGCAATAAGAACTGAACAACTTCAAACGGAATGAGGTGTGGGAACTCGCTGAAAGACCCAACGCAAACATCGTCGACACCAAATGGGTCTTCCGCAACAAACAAGACGAACACAGGGTGGTGACAAGGAACAAGGCACGACTTGTGGCCAAAGGGTATTCACAAGTTGAAGGTTTGGATTTCGATGAAAACTTTGCTCCCATAGCTAGACTTGAATCAATTAGAATATTTCTTGCATATGCTACTCACCATGATTTCAAGCTCTACCAAATGGATGTGAAAAGCGCCTCCCTCAACGGTCCAATCAAGGAGGAGGTGTACGTGGAGCAACCTCCCAGATTTGAAGATAAAGAGTTCCCCGACCACGTCTTTAAACTGCGTAAGGCTCTCTACGGCCTCAAACAAGCTCCTAGAGATTGGTATGAGTGTCTTAGAGATTTCTTAATTGAAAATGGTTTTAAGATTGGTAACGCAGATTATACATTGTTTACAAAACACTTAGACAATGATCTTTTTATCTGTCAAATCTATGTTGATGACATTATCTTTGATTCAACTAACAAATTCTTTTGTGAAGAATTTAGTAAGATTATGGCAGATAGGTTTGAGATGTCTATGATGGGAGAGCTGAAGTACTTCTTGGGATTCCAAGTGAGACAACAAAAGGAAGGGACATTCATAAGACAAACCAAGTACACTCAAGACATAATCAAGAAGTTTGGGATGGACAAGGCAAAGCCTATCAAGACTCCCATGGAAACTAATGGACACTTGGATCTCAATGAAGATGGACCAAGCGTGGATCAAAAGGTATATCGCTCCATGATTGGATCCTTACTTTACTTATGTGTATCTAGGCCTGATATTATGTTGAGTGTATGTTTGTGTGCGAGATTTCAAGCCAATCCTAAGGAGTGTCACTTGACAACCGTTAAAAGAATCTTGAGATATTTGGTTCATACACCCAACCTAGGCCTTTGGTATCCCAAAGGTTCCAAGTTCAATCTCATTGGATACTCCGATGCAGATTATGTCGGATGCAAAGTAGATAGAAAAAGTACCTCCGACACCTGCCAATTCCTAGGTAGATCCCTAGTCTCTTGGTCCTCTAAGAAACAAAATTCCATTACCTTATCCATGGCCGAAGCGGAGTATGTTGCAGCCGGGAGTTGTTGTGCACAACTCTTTTGGATGCGACAAACTCTAAGGGATTACGATTATAATATGAGCCGTATTCCAATCCTTTGTGATAATGAGAGTGCCATTAAAATTGCTCATAATCTAGTTGAACACTCCAGAACCAAACACATAGACATCCAGCATCACTTTTTGAGAGACCACTCAATGAAAGGAGACATAGCCATTTCCGATATCAACACCGAAAAACAACTAGCCGATATATTTACCAAGCCAATTGATGAAAAACGTTTTTGTGAGCTCCGAAATGAACTAAATATCTTTGGTGCTCGGAATGTGGCTTGAAAACTTGCATACCTATATGGACTCTTCAAAATATATTGTTTGAGTTGCAAAAATCATCTTTCTCATTTTCTCCAAAAACTATTTCAACTACTTGATCTTGATGAATTATGGTCATTGCTTGATTGTTGTATGCTTACTGATCATATTCATCAAGATTACTTAATTGTTTTGGCCCCCATGTTTTCTTTATAAGAACTTTCGAATATATATGAATGGGATAATTTAATCTATTCTGGTGACCAAGGACTAGTTCGTGGTTATCCGGACTAGTCCGCACACTGCAGACTAGTCCGCAGAGTGTTTGGTAGTCTGACCGACCACGGACTAGTCCGATTTTTTGACTCCATAACCCTAGCCGCCACCAAACCTAATCTTCCTCACCCTCACAACTTTCATCACACTCTCTCTCTTCACTCGAGCTCCCCACGGCGATTTGGTGATTCCTCCATCAAAACTCTTCGAGTTTGTTTTGAAATCGATCTCCATTGCATAGGGATTGGAGACCATGGACTTGTCCACTCCTTCAACCCCTCCATCTCCAAGAATCGAAGAATTTCGGTAAAATTTCCTCCCAAACCCTAGAAATCTTGATTTCCTTCGTTGTTGATCAAATAGCTTAGTTTCTTTCACCTAATACATGCTTCCTTGATGTATTACATTGATGTTGAGCTATTTTTGCATTGAGCAACACCATTGATCATCTAGTTAGGGTTTGAGGTAATGAACACCGGACTAATTCGGTCCTTGTACGGACAAGTCCGGTCACCCGGACTAGTCCGTACCTGCACACCGGACAAGTCCAGTTTTTGGCTGAAGTCAACCCTAGTTTCACATTCGTCAATACAATTCCTTGCCATCAATTCTCATCCATACCTTGTGTAATACATTCTCAGACAATGTCGAGCTCCAACGATGAGATCTTCGATTTCGAGGCGGAGATGGACCAAGAAGCCTTGCTTCGGCCCTCGACGGGCCAAGGCAAGAAGCGCCAAGAGCGCCCATCTGAGCTGGCACCTTCTCCACTTCAGGCTCGACGCAAGGTTCTTGCCAAGAAGCCATTCTCCAAGGCTTCAGCGGGTGTTGACCCTAGCTCGGTGGCTGTTCGTCAAGCTAAGGGCAAGGGCAAAGGGATTGTCACGGGCCCAATCGGCCCCCTCAAGATGACTGCTCCAAAGGAAGGGACCCGGGATCCCTCCGAGGAGAGGTTCAATGGCAGGGGAAGCGACATGGCTTCCAAATTCAGAAATGTGGACTCCTACAAATGGTCCAAGAAGGCAGCCGATGGAAGATTCTGGAGCAACTTCAATGCGGGCTTCTATAAGTATGTGTACCTCACAATGAAGACTCCAGTGGTGCGCAGCCAATGGATTGATTGGGCGCACTTTGAAAGGAAGAGCTGCTCAGCCTTTGATGAGGTAGTTCAGGCAGTGGAGAATCATGGATTGAAGGATTTGTTTGCCTTTATGAACAATTGGAACGAGGAAGTCATTGCTCAGTTCTATGCTACATGCTACTTTGCAAGTGATGAGGAAGAGCAGGTGACATGGATGACTCATGGATCCATGTACACCATTACCTATGACGAGTTTGCAAGGCTACTACATCTTGAGAGCTCCAGCAGCGACAACGTGATCATTCACAACATAGGTGTCCTTGAGAAGGACAAAATGAAGTTCCTTTATGAAACCCGCTCAACTTTCAACCCTCCTTCCACCAAGAATATGAAGCCATTCTTTATGGTCGTCAATAGGGTCCTGAGGAAGACTATTGCCCCGAAGGATGGGGATGCAGGGAGTGTTCAAGGCTATCTCAGGACACTAATGAAGGTGATAAGCAAAGACAGGAAGTTTGATTCTTTGACTACATGTGGAATGACATGGTCAACATCTCCTGCACTCCTAACAGATCATGGGGCTACGCACCTTACTTAATGTTCATGATTGAGAAGGTCACAGGGATCGAGTTTGTGAAGGATGTGGAGCACACTCCATTGAGGCCCCAGAAGCCTCCCCATGTCTCTATCCAAGCTGCCCCTTCTCCTTCATCCAGTGAAGAAGCTCCGAGAAGAGCTAGATGAGATGCAAGGATTGATCCCTCCACTAGGGCCCCTCCCCAAAAAGGATCTCCTAGTGGAATCCTGATGTACTTGGCAGCAATCTTTGCCTCATGCAAAAAGGACAAAGTGAACACTCACAAGTTGAACAAGGCGAGGAAGGCTGATATGCGGTATGTCAAAGAAAATATCAAACACATTTGCCAGAAGCTGGAGATCGAGCCTATTGGATCCCCAGTCATCTCTGACGACTCAGCCTTGGATTTCACCGAGCTCGGGCCTTTGACTCCCTCCGAGCTTGCCTACTTTGGCGTTGGAGGCACCTCAAGTGGATCCGTTCATCTTCCTCCTCCTCAGCCTGAGAATGAAGATGATGAGAGGACCGACAACGAGGATTGAAGATCTTAGATCCCTCATATCCTTCTTTTTGGTGTCTTGATGCCAAAGGGGGAGAGATTGAGGGGGAGTCACTAGGTCTTAGCTGTAGGTTGAGAGACGAGAGCTTCATTTATGCATCTTTTTGTCTCTTTTGGGAGACTTCATATTATTCTCTTTTGATACTTTTGGTCTTGTGATGCAATGCTATGAACTATCTATGCTCATATTTATGAAATATGTGATTTTGCTCTGAAATTGACATATATGGTTGTTGATATATTGATGTCAATTATTTCACTGTCATCATGATTACTGCTCACACTCACTTAGTTTTGCATCCCACCATAAAGAGTGCACATATGACCTATGTTTTCATTGCTTAACTTGTACCTAACTCATATGTGCATACTTTATGAAAATTTTGTATTTTTATCATATTTTTTGAAATCTCAATTGGTTGTCATCAATCACCAAAAAGGTGGAGATTGAAAGTGCATCTAGGCATCCCTTGTGGGTTTTGGTTGATTTATGACAAACAAATGAGATCCTAACCACACTATTGAGATGAGCGCAGGTTTTAATGAAAGAATGAAGAAAGCGCCAAAAAGGAAGGAGAATAAGGATCAATTCAGAAAAGAGCTCAAGATCTGAATAGAATATATCATTATTTTTGGAGTGTGTTGGTGTAACACATCCCAAGAGCTCAAGCAGAAAAAGATCCTCACACACTTCACATTTCACAGGAAAAACGGACTAGTCCGATATACACCGGACTAGTCCGATATCCTCCCTGTATAGGTTCGGACAAGTCCTGCCAGTGCGAACTTGTCTGCACCAGACTAGTCCGATAACGCCCGGACTAGTCCGATAACGCCTCTGACTAAAAATGGACTAGCCCTCCCTTGTGCAGACTAATCCTCAATTATTCATATTTGCACAGAAATGGACAAGTCCGAGCTCTCCACGGACTAGTCCGAAAAACCCTGTGACTAAAATCGGACAAGTCCTCCAAGTGTGGACTTGTCCTCTATTCACTAAGGGTATCACCACACCGGACTAGTCTGATATCACCACAAACAAGTCCAAAAAACCTTTCTGACTAAAATCGAACAAGTTTGCTCCTAGCCGGACAAGTCCAATAATCCTGGACACTTAGGGTTTCCTACGCGCCGCACACTGGACTAGTTCGGAGTCCACCACGGACTAGTCTGGACCCTCGAAACCCTAACGGTAACTTTTGGAAACACCATATAAATAGATGTGCACGGACCTACTTTCAACACTCGACCCCCTGCGCTGTTGCACCCTCCAAGAGCTTAGAAAACACATCTCTCCATGCAATCCAATGCAAGAAAGATCAAATCCTTGAGGATTCATCTTGGATCAAAGGAGAGACACGATTCACATGTTTGAGCTCTTGGGTTTGATCTCTAACACACTCCTATTGTTTCATTGTTGATCTTAAGAGTGTGTTCTTGGTGGTGTTTACTTTGTAATCTTGGGGAGCCCTCAACTTGTGAGAAGACCCCTTGAACTTGGTGATTTACCCTTTGTGATAGTGGAAGATAATTGGCCTTCGTGGCGATTCGACGAGGTTAGGGTCAGTGAAGACCCGGTCCTTTCGTGGGCTCCTCAACGTGGACGTAGGTTGCCTTTGTGGGAACCGAACCACGGGATAAAATTTCTGTGTCTTCACTTCGTGCATTTTGTTCCTATTTTTCATTGATATCTAGGGTTTCACTTAATCTTATTCATATTACGTAAAATCATTGAATATAAAGTTAACTTGTGCATCATCCCATCTCATAGAAGCATTAAACTCTAATTACAAGTACATGTCCGCTGCATAGAGTTAAGGATCAAGACAATCAACCAAACTTGATAGATCTAGTCCGCACGCACCGGACTATTCTGCATTCTACCGGACTAGTCCGATATCTCGAGATTTGATCAGTTTGTTAAGTATTGCAGGTTCCGACTAAATATCAAAAAGGCCTATTCACCCCCCTCTAGGCCACATTCACAAATCACCAAGTTCAAGGGGCCTTCTCACAAGTTGAGGGCTCCCCAAGATTTACAACTGAAGACACCACCAACACACTCGAATTATATGAAATAAAAAACAAGAGTGTGCGAGAGAATCAAGCCCAAGAGCTCAAAATTTGAAGAATCATGTTTCTCCTTTGATCTAACGTTAATCCTCAAGGATATGATCTTTCTTGCATTGGATTGTGTGGAGAGACGTATTTTCTATGCTCTTGGAGGGCGTGATGGCGCAGTGAGTCGAGAGAGTTCATAATTGGGCGGTGCACCTCTATTTATACTAGGGTTTTAAAAGGTTACCAATAGGGTTCACGATGTCCGGACTAGTCCATGGTGGACTCCGGACTAGTCTGGTGTGCGGCGTGTGGGAAACCCTAAGTGTCTTGGATTATCAGACTTGTCTGGCCTTGGGCGGACTAGTCTGTTTTTGTCTCTGGAGAAGATTGGACTAGTCCGACACATATCAGACTAGTCCCGCGTGGTGAATCCCTTAGTGAATTGAGGACAAGTCCGCATTTGGAGGACTTGTCCGATTTTAGTCAGGGAAGTTATCGGACTTGTCCGGATATTATCGGACTAGTCCCGTGTCATGAAAATTTTAGGGGCTAAGGACAAGTTTGAAATCTGGAGGGACTTGTCAGATGTTGGTCAGTGGGGATTTCGGACTAGTCCGTGAAATATCGAACTTGTCCGAATTTGATCAGAAGGAATATCGGACAAGTGCGGACTTTATCAGACTAGTCTTTTGTGGACAAGTCCGCACTGGGAGGACTTGTCCAATCCTGGATAGTGAGCATATCGGACTAGACCGGGGTACTTCGGACTAGTCCGGTCTTGTGAGAATTTGTGATGTGTGTAACACCCTAAATTTTCGCATTATGCATTGCATACATGGTCATGCATTAAACACTAGTAGAAAAAAAAGAAAAATAATAAAACATATATATACAAATGTATGTAGCAAAAGAAAAAAAATATTAATAATATATGTTATAAAAATAATAAATAATAAATAATGAATATATAATATTAATAATATAAAAAGGTATATATATAATAAATTATATAATAAAAGAAAGTAAAAAAAAGAAAAAAAAGAGAGAAATCACCGCTGGCCAGGCCGAGCCGGCCCAGCCAGCGGGCATCTCCCGCGCGATGGCTGCGCCCGCGCGCCGTCCCGCCGGGCCCCACCCACCAGCGCCGAGGCGCCTCCCGCCCCGACCGAGCCCCCACGCCGAACCCGCCGCCTGCCGCCCCGGACCCCACCCCCACGCGATCGCGGAGCGCCCCGCCCGACCGACGCGACGCGCACGCGCCCTGCCTGGGCCCCGCCCGCACCGCAGGCCGCCCGAGTCCCGGCGTTGACCGCCCCGATGCGCGCCTTGGCCCCGCGTCCGGCTCCCGCGCGAGCCGTAGCGCGCGCGCGCCCCGCGCGAGGCTCCAGCCCCGAGGCCGCTCGCCCGACCCCGATCCGGTCGCGCCCTGGGCCCCGCACCGCAGCCCCATCGTGCCGATCCGCCCCGCACACTACAACGCGCGCGCGCGAACCCCAGCCGCGGTACGAGTCGGTACTGATGCCGTACCCTAGCCACGCCCCTATAAAAAGGACCGACGCCCTAGCCTTTTTTTCCCACGATCCCACAGCCGCCAGCAGAGAAGAAAAACCGCCGGAAGCCGCCGGAACGAAGCAAAAAAGGGTCCAGAAGGCTGCGCCGCCAGGGAAAAAGAAGGGGAAGAAGAGGAAGAAAAAGAGGAGGGCCCCACCGTTCGCCGGAGACCGTCGTCGCCATCGCGTCGCCGTCGTCGTGCTGCCGGAGAACGCATCTACTTCATCTACGCATTGTCCCCATCCCGCGATCATCGAAGCCATCGCATCTACGGTAGGCCATGTTCCCGATGCGAATTTTTGCGATCATATTGAATCTAATAGGCGTAAATTGAATTTAGTTGCACCATGATTTTATTTTCAGCAGCATTAATCCACCCTAAAATCCTCGTAAACTCATATGAACACGTATGAACTAGTCGCATCTAATTAATAAACGACCGTAGTAAATTAATTATTAAATTGTGCATGCATGCATGTCATTGCATGTTGATTATTTTGTGTGCATTATGTTGAATTGTATATGTTCTCTTGTATGTATGATCACGCGTAGAGGAACGTGCTCAAGAGGCCGCATACGAAGATTTCCAAAACCAAGACTTCGAAGCGCTTGAGCAACCCCATCCGCCGGAGCAAGGCAAGTGTCCTTGAAGCATATTGATCCTATTTTAAATTAAATGTTTTGTTTGTGAACTTGCATGCTTGTGTCAAATTGATGGGAATCCTATGGTAGGAAGTTTACTAGTTTTGTTTGACCACCCTTGTCACCTGGAATTTATGGTAGAGAGTCGGGAAGGGTTTTTACCTTTTTGCTTCGCTTAATTAATTGGGATGGCAAACAACACTACACATTTAATTATGCATCAATGATATTCTGGTTAATGTGAACTGGTCAATACGATGGGTGATCTAAGCAAGCATGGTTATGTGAATGGGTTGGTTGTTATGGTGGTTTGCTTGCCTTAGATCTAAGGACCGGTTCATGCGAGAATATGCCAGGTCAACAGTGCCACCACAAGGCCAAGTATGGGTGCGGCGTAGCTGAATAATTAGGAGCGCTGCTAGTATTGTATGGACCATTGGATGGCGCGGGGAATGGGAGTCGAGGAGGACTGCCCTGGGATCCGCATGGCACACGAGGGGGCCCGTGGGTGGGAGAATAGAGATTCAAGCCTGCCGGTGAAACCTTAGTGGGCCCGTACATACTAGTAGTCCCTTTTGAAAGGCTATTTTGTGATCTCTTGGCCACACACCTACGGAAGTGTGAGATGGCATAATGGAGGTTTCTTAGTCATCGAAAGGTGATACAATCACAAACATGTGGGTAAAGTGGTACAACCTCTGCAGAGTGTAAAAACTATCATGATAGCCGTGCTCCCGGTTATGAGCGCCTGGATGACCTACATGATTAGAGTTGGAATTGGGATTTGGGATGGTTATGGTCTGGTAATGGTTATGGTTTATGGATTATGGTCATGGATATGAATTTGAGTTATGGTAATTGGACATGGATAATGGTGATGTTGGCAATAATTGGATATGGTTTATATTTTGTTAATATGATGGTTATGATGGGATTGTTTCACATAGACATAGTATAATGCTTTTCAAATGTTTTACTGTACTTTTCAGCACTTAGCCATTATTTTTGTCGTCATTTGAATAAGCCACATGTCATACTTTCCACACTTGCTGAGTACGACATGTACTCACCCTTGAAATCCCCCCAACAGCTACTGGAGACAATTGGGAGTACCCTGAGGATCACGTGGAGTACTAGGTTGTGTACCGCCGTCAATTGCCTGTGGATTGGAGTCGTGCTGTTTAGTTTGTTTTCCGCTGCAATTATTTAGAGTTTTATTATTCGTGAAGTATTGGATTATTGTAATAAAGTACTTATTTATTAGTTAAGACGTGGTTAAATTCTGTATATCATTTGTGATGCAACCGTATATGTGTGATGAACTTCCTGGGCACACATATGCGTTACGCTTGGTTCATATTCAGAACCGGGTGTCACAAATTGGTATCAGAGCCGCGTTGACCGTAGGACGCAAGCCTAGGTAGAATGGACACTCTAGAGCACTTAGGAACACTCTTCTAATCTGCTATTTTCGAAAAATTTGCTGCTGTTTTGTTCCTTTATTTTCAGCCGCAAAAAGTATTGATCGCTGTTGCGTTTTTGATAAAAATTTTCAGAAGTGAGCAATATTAAGTGCTGCTGTTTTGCTGCGTAAATTTTCGAGGAAAAAGTGTGTTTTGCTGCTGTTATGTGTGGGTAAAATTATTGTGTTCGTTGCTGTATTTTTCTCTTTATTTTTCGTTCTTTTGGAACCGCTGCACCGCTCTTTTTCCGCCGTTTTAGCTGCTGAAATTTTCAGATTTGTATTTGGTTATTTCTTTTTTCCTCTAATGTATTCTTGTTTTCTGTAGATGGCCCGCACCAAGACAACCCCCCGTAAGTCGACCGGTGGACTTGTGCCCCCGCGTAGGTTGGCCAGTCGCTCTCCGGCCGTCGACCCACGTCACCCCGTGGTGATCCGTTCTGACGGCAGAGCCGCAGGACAACTGCGTCACCGTCTCCGTGCCCTACTCCGTGAGGCTGGCTACCGTCACCACAGCCTCTCGCTCTCCTACCACTGGAGTGCAGCGCCCCGGCAGGAAGGAGTGGAGCTGCAAGATCTATATCTACTACGGTGACAAGTTGGTGAAGACCCACAGCAGCCCCGCTTGGAGGAGCTCCCGCCGATCTGCAGAGCAGGATGCTAGCTGGGAAGCAGCCACCTTTTGGAGCCACGCCCGCCGTTTCCGTCTGGAGGACACGGTGCACGCCTTTGTCCCGCAGCGTCCCAGTGGCACTGCGCGCTTCGTCTCCAGGCACGTGGAGGGACCCATGGACCTCCCGCAGTCTCGTCAGACTGTTGACGACGTGGCCCAGCTCAGTGCCCGACTTCAGAGGGCGCAGCAGGAGATTCAGGATGGACGTGACCTCGCCCAGCGCCACGAGGCGATAATCAGGAGGTATCGTCGGATCACCGACGAGGACCCGGACGACTACGCGTCCGACACCCCGACGTGGACCCCAGACTCTCCAGACCGTCACAACGGTCAGCGTGAGTCGTCTTCTGAGGAGTCCTTTGACGAGGAGCCTTCCAGTGTGGCGTCTACCGCACCACTGCCGCCTCCTGCCTCACCACCCCAGGACCCACAGGACCCCGAGGACCCCGACGACGACGACGACGACGAGGACCCGGATGAGTTCCCGCTCGACGACGAGTAGTCCTCGACCTATGCCATGACTCAAGGATAGGCACACGCCCATTAGTTAAATAAGAGCGATGTAGATATACTTGTGTGACCTTGAGTTGTGTTACTTCTTTTAGGATTTTTGTCAATTCTGTTTGGTGCTTGTTTGAGTGCTTGTTTGCTTAGTAGAGAGTTGTGGAATGCTTCGGCAATTGTCCACATCCTCATAATATAGGTCTATATTAATAAAGGATTATTTAGTGTCACATCCCTTGATGCATATAGTTGGGACGTTTCTTTCAAAATTCTAAATCCTTCTGTCCCCACTTTCTTTCGCCAACAGATGGTGAGAACTCGTAACCAGAGGGATGCCAACGAGAAGGAGGAGCGCAATGAAGTACCTCAGAACAACCAGGGACATGCTCATGGAGCCATCAATATTGAACAACTGTTAGCTATGCAGAACCAGCTCATGGAGACCATGATACAGACCATGGGACAGCTGCAAGCTGGCAACAACAATCAGCCCCACCTGCCTCCACCGCCACCCCCGCCACATCACAACCGTTTGGGAGAGTTCATGAGGACCAGACCGCCTACCTTTGCACAAGCCACAGACCCAATGGAAGCTGATGATTGGCTGAAGTCCGTTGAGAAGAAACTTGCTATTGTTCAGTGCACTGACAAGGAGAAGGTTCTCTTTGCATCACATCAACTAGTTGGAGCAGCCGCTGACTGGTGGGAAGCTCTTTGCAATGCTCATGATAATCAGGAGGCAATCACTTGGGCTGAGTTTAAGCAGAGGTTCCATTCCCACTATGTACCTGAAGGAGTTATGATACTAAGAAGACAAGATTTTGAAAATCTCAGACAAGGAAGGATGAGCGTGAGTGAGTATCTCAACAAATTCACTCAATTATCAAGATATGCTCCAGAAGACATCAAAACTGATAGTAGGAAGCAGTATCTGTTTATGAGGGGTCTCAACAATGAAATTCAAGTCCAGTTGCTCAATACCGATTATCCAAACTTCCAAAAGCTGGTTGACAAGGCTATTGTGGTTGAGAACAAGATTCGTGAGATGGAGCAGGACAACAAGAGGAAGATGTCACATCATGGACCACAACAAGGAAGCAATGTTCGCCCCCGCTATGCACCACCTACTGCACCACACTACAACCCATCTGCTCCTGCATACCGTGCTGCTTATCCACCCCGCCCAAATCAGCCACCGCAGCAACGCCCCGCCATGCAAGTGCCTCGCAATCCTGTGCCGCCTGCGCCGCATCCTAACATGGCGGCAAATGCTCAAAACCAGTTGCGCCCAAACTTCCCTAATGCTACGGGTGGTAAGACATGCTATGCGTGTGGAGAACCCGGACACTTTGCAAGTCAATGCCCCAAGAGAAACTATAGACCTATGAACAATGCACCAAGGCCAAATCACCTGCGACCGAATGGAGGAGCATCGCAAGGCAACCGTGGATAGCAGAATTTTGCTCGTGGCAATGTGAATCATGTCTCTACTGAGGAAGCCCAGCAAGCTGATGACGTCGTGATTGGTATGTTTCTCGCCAACTCCAACCCCGTGACTGTTTTATTTGATTCAGGAGCATCTCATTCATTCATCTCATCAAAGTATGTTGCCAAGTACAATTTACCTATATCTCATATGAAGCAAACTATGCTAGTAAGTTCTCCTGGCGGAGAGATGAGGACAAATATAGTATGTCCGAAAGTAAGCATTAAAATAAGGGGGGTAGACTTTCTCACGAACCTCATAGTATTGGACTCCCAAGGAATAGACATAATACTTGGAATGGACTGGTTGAGCAAGCATAATGGAGTCATTCAATGTGCCGAGAGGATTGTGCAGTTGACAAGTGAACATGGTACACGCATTGAAGTTGAAGCAGCCCAACCTGCAAGAGAGAAAACAATGCTGAATCACATGGAAGAAGTGACGTTGGAAAGCATTCCGATCGTTCGCGAGTACCCGGATGTGTTTCCAGATGAGTTTCCAGGTATGCCACCTGATCGTGACATTGAATTCGCCATTGAATTGATACCCAGAACTGCACCTATAGCTAAGAAGCCGTATAGGATGCCTCCTAAGGAATTAGCAGAGCTCAAGAAGCAAATTCAAGAGCAGCTAGAGAAGGGTTTTATACGCCCAAGCTCGTCCCCGTGGGGAGCCCCAGTGCTCTTCGTAGATAAGAAGGATGGAACCCAGAGGATGTGTGTGGACTATAGGTCTCTCAATGAAGTGACAATTAAGAACAAGTACTCACTGCCCCGTATTGAGGATTTGTTCGACCAAATGAAGGGTGCCTGTATCTTCTCCAAGATCGACTTGCGGTCAGGATACTTCCAAATGAAGATTAGACCATCGGATATACCCAAGACAGCATTTCAGACACGATATGGGTCTTATGAGTACACCGTCATGTCATTTGGATTGACGAACGCGCCTGCGTACTTTATGTATCTCATGAATAAGGTCTTCATGGAATATCTGGATAAGTTCGTTGTAGTGTTCATCGATGATATTATGATCTACTCGATAGATGAGAAGGAACACGAGGAACACTTGAGGCTTACGCTGCAGAAATTGAGGGAGCATCAATTGTATGCCAAGTTCAGTAAATGTCAATTTTGGTTACGGGAAGTTTCTTTCCTAGGCCATATTATCTCTGGAGGAGGAGTATCAGTTGACCCAGGGAAGGTGAGAGATGTGCTTAAGTGAGAACCGCCACAGAATGTCAAGGAAATTCGGAGTTTCCTTGGAATGGCTGGATACTACCGCCGATTCATCAGGGATTTCTCCAAGATAGCCAAGCCTATGACCGAATTACTCATGAAAGGGAAGGCATTCCGATGGACTCAAGCTTGTCAGGATAGCTTTGAGGAGTTAAAGAAAAGGTTGACAACCGCGCCGGTGTTAGTATTACCGGACGTGAGCAAGAGTTTTGATATATACTGTGATGCATCAAGACAAGGATTAGGATGTGTGCTCATGCAAGAAGGCCAAGTGGTAGCTTATGCATCGAGGCAACTAAAGAAACATGAGTTGAATTATCCTACACACGACCTTGAACTCGCAGCCGTGGTACACGCCTTGAAGATATGGAGACACTATGTTTTTGGTCACCGATGTGAGATTTATACGGATCATAAGAGTCTCAAGTACATATTTACGCAAACGGATCTGAATCTGAGGCAACGCCGATGGTTGGAGCTCATCAAGGATTATGACGTGGGAATCAACTATCACCCAGGGAAGGCCAACGTAGTGGCCGATGCCTTGAGCCGAAAAGGAGTAAGTCATCAACTCACAGTTCAAGAACTGCCATCCGAGTTATGTAAGGAGTTTGAACGGTTGAACCTTGGATTCATAAATGAGATGGGAACGATGGAAGTCAACCCAACATTAGAGCAGGAAATACGGGAAGGACAGACAAAGGACAAGGAAATACAGGAAATCAAGGAAAGGACCCAAGAAGGAAAGGAATTCAGATTTGATGAGGACGAACAGGGTACCTTATGGCTTGGAAAGAGGATTGTGGTACCAAATGTCAGGCATATTCGTGAAACAATATTGAAGGAGGCACATGACTCACCTTACTCAATTCATCCTGGCTGTACGAAAATGTACAAGGACTTAAGGACATGTTATTGGTGGGCCAGCATGAAAAAGGACATAGCCGAATATGTTGCACTTTGTGATGTGTGCCAACGAGTTAAAGCTGAACATCAAAAGCCAGCCGGATTGTTACAACCACTAAAGATCCCGGAGTGGAAGTGGGAAGAGATTGGTATGGACTTTGTAGTTGGATTACCGCGAACTAAGTCTGGCAATGATTCAATATGGGTTATTGTGGATCGATTGACAAAATCAGCTCATTTCATCCCTGTCAAGACCACATATACCACCGCGAAGCTAGCAGAATTGTATATGGAGCACATTGTGTGTCGACACGGAGTACCGAAGAAGATAGTCTCGGATAGAGGTTCTCAGTTTACCTCCAGATTTTGGCAAAAATTGCATGAAGCTTTGGGAACGAGGTTGAATTTTAGTTCGGCGTATCACCCTCAAACAGATGGACAAACCGAGAGGACCAACCAAATTTTGGAAGACATGTTGAGAGCACGTGCTTTAAAGCATGGGAAAAGTTGGGATAAAAGTTTGCCGTATGCTGAATTCTCGTACAACAATAGTTACCAAGCAAGTTTGAAAATGTCACCCTATGAAGCATTATACGGAAGGAAGTGTAGGATTCCCTTGTTTTGGAATGAAACCGGAGAGAATCAAGTGTTTGGTCCCGACGTGTTACAAGAAGCTGAAAGGCAAGTCCAAATAATACGGGAAAACTTAAAGGCTGCCCAGTCTCGACAGAAAGGTTATGCTGATAATAGGCGAAGGAGTCTGGCTTTTGAAGTTGGAGATTTTGTATACCTCAAAGTGTCACCTATCAGAGGTCAGCGACGGTTTAACGTCAAAGGAAAACTGGCACCACGTTACATCGGACCATTCAAGATTTTGGACAAGCGAGGAGAGGTAGCATATCGACTTGAGCTGCCGACGTATCTCTCCGATGTACACGACGTATTTCACATCTCTCAACTCAAGAAGTGTCTCAGGGTACCGGAAGAACAAGTGCCGATGGACGAGTTAGAACTTCAAGAGGATTTGTCCTATGTCGAACAACCTATCAAGATTTTGGATATGAAGGAAAGGGTCACGAGAAATAAGAGGATCCGTTGGTGCAAAATGCAATGGAAACACAATACAGAAGCCGAAGCTACATGGGAACGTGAAGAAGACCTAAAGACAGAATTCCCTCACCTTTTCTCCACGCTATCGAATCTCGATGGCGAGATTCACTTTAAGGGGGTAGGTTTGTAACACCCTAAATTTTCGCATTATGCATTGCATACATGGTCATGCATTAAACACTAGTAGAAAAAAAAGAAAAATAATAAAACATATATATACAAATGTATGTAGCAAAAGAAGAAAATAGAAAATAATAATAGCCTAAAACTTGTAATAGGGAATAAGTATAAAAATAATAATAAAAATATATATAAATATATATATAAATAATATATATATAACAATATATAAAAATAGAAAAAATATTAATAATATATGTTATAAAAATAATAAATAATAAATAATGAATATATAATATTAATAATATAAAAAGGTATATATATAATAAATTATATAATAAAAGAAAGTAAAAAAAGAAAAAAAAAGAGAGAAATCACCGCTGGCCAGGCCGAGCCGGCCCAGCCAGCGGGCATCTCCCGCGCGATGGCTGCGCCCGCGCGCCGTCCCGCCGGGCCCCACCCACCAGCGCCGAGGCGCCTCCTGCCCCGACCGAGCCCCCACGCCGAACCCGCCGCCTGCCGCCCCGGACCCCACCCCCACGCGATCGCGGAGCGCCCCGCCCGACCAATGCGACGCGCACGCGCCCTGCCTGGGCCCCGCCCGCACCGCAGGCCGCCCGAGTCCCGACGTTGACCGCCCCGACGCGCGCCTTGGCCCCGCGTCCGGCACGCGCGCCCGCGCGAGGCTCCAGCCCCGAGGCCTCTCGCCTGACCCCGATCCGGCCGTTCCCTGGGCCCCGCACCGCAGCCCCATCGCGCCAATCCGCCCCGCACACTACAACGCGCGTGAGCGAACCCCAGCCGTGGTACGAGTCGGTACCGATGCCATACCCTAGCCACGCCCCTATAAAAAGGACCGAAGCCCTAGGCTTTTTTTCCCACGATCCAACAGTCGCCAGCAGAGAAGAAAAACCGCCGGAAGCCGCCGGAACAGAAGCAAAAAAGGGTCCAGAAGGCTGCGCCGCCAGGGAAAAAGAAGGGGAAGAAGAGGAAGAAAAAGAGGAGGGCCCCACCGTTCATCGGAGACCGTCGTCGCTATCGCGTCGCCGTCGTCGTGCCGCCGGAGAACGCATCTACTTCGTCTACGCATTGTCCCCATCCCGCGATCATCGAAGCCATCGCATCTACGGTAGGCCATGTTCCCGATGCGAATTTTTGCGATCATATTGAATCTAATAGGCGTAAATTGAATTTAGTTGCACCATGATTTTATTTTCAGCAGCATTAATCCACCCTAAAATCCCCGTAAACTCATATGAACACGTATGAACTAGTCACATCTAATTAATAAACGACCGTAGTAAATTAATTATTAAATTGTGCATGCATGCATGTCATTGCATGTTGATTATTTTGTGTGCATTATGTTGAATTGTATATGTTCTCTTGTATGTATGATCACGCGTAGAGGAACATGCTCAAGAGGCCGCATACGAAGATTTCCAAAACCAAGACTTCGAAGCGCTTGAGCAACCCCATCCGCCGGAGCAAGGCAAGTGTCCTTGAAGCATATTGATCCTATTTTAAATTAAATGTTTTGTTTGTGAACTTGCATGCTTGTGTCAAATTGATGGGAATCCTATGGTAGGAAGTTTACTAGTTTTGTTTGACCACCCTTGTCACCTGGAATTTATGGTAGAGAGTCGGGAAGGGTTTTTACCTTTTTGCTTCGCTTAATTAATTGGGATGGCAAACAACACTACACATTTAATTATGCATCAATGATATTCTGGTTAATGTGAACTGGTCAATACGATGGGTGATCTAAGCAAGCATGGTTATGTGAATGGGTTGGTTGTTATGGTGGTTTGCTTGCCTTAGATCTAAGGACCGGTTCATGCGAGAATATGCCAGGTCAACAGTGCCACCACAAGGCCAAGTATGGGTGCGGCGTAGCTGAATAATTAGGAGCGCTGCTAGTATTGTATGGACCATTGGATGGCGCGGGGAATGGGAGTCGAGGAGGACTGCCCTGGGATCCGCATGGCACACGAGGGGGCCCGTGGGTGGGAGAATAGAGATTCAAGCCTGCCGGTGAAACCTTAGTGGGCCCGTACATACTAGTAGTCCCTTTTGAAAGGCTATTTTGTGATCTCTTGGCCACACACCTACGGAAGTGTGAGATGGCATAATGGAGGTTTCTTAGTCATCGAAAGGTGATACAATCACAAACATGTGGGTAAAGTGGTACAACCTCTGCAGAGTGTAAAAACTATCATGATAGCCGTGCTCCCGGTTATGAGCGCCTGGATGACCTACGTGATTAGAGTTGGAATTGGGATTTGGGATGGTTATGGTCTGGTAATGGTTATGGTTTATGGATTATGGTCATGGATATGAATTTGAGTTATGGTAATTGGACATGGATAATGATGATGTTGGCAATAATTGGATATGGTTTATATTTTGTTAATATGATGGTTATGATGGGATTGTTTCACATAGACATAGTATAATGCTTTTCAAATGTTTTACTGTACTTTTCAGCACTTAGCCATTATTTTTGTCGTCATTTGAATAAGCCACATGTCATACTTTCCACACTTGCTGAGTACGACATGTACTCACCCTTGCAATCCCCCCCAACAGCTACTGGAGACAATTGGGAGTACCCTGAGGATCACGTGGAGTACTAGGTTGCGTATGGATTGGAGTCGTGCTATTTAGTTTGTTTTCCGCTGCAATTATTTAGAGTTTTATTATTTGTGAACTATTGGATTATTGTAATAAAGTACTTATTTATTAGTTAAGACGTGGTTAAATTCTATATATCGTTTGTGATGCAACCGTATATGTGTGATGAACTTCCTGGGCACACATATGCGTTACGCTTGGTTCATATTCAGAACCGGGTGTCACACTGTGAGAGTGTTTTCTTTTGCTTGAGCTCTTGGGGTGTGTTTCTCTAACACACTCCATACACACAAATTAATCTATTCATCTCTTGAGCTCTTTTCAACTAGATTCATCACTCTCCTTTATTTTTGTGCTTACTTCATAATTTCATCAAAGATCTGCGCTCATCTCAAGAATTTCGTTAGGATCTCATTTGCTTGTCATAAATCCACCAAAACCCACAAGGGATGCATAGATGCACTTTCAATCTCCCCCTTTTTTGTGATTGATGACAACCAATTGAGCTTTCACAAATATGACTAAAAATGCAGAATTTTCATAAAGTGTGCACATATGAGTTTGGAACCAATTAAGTAATGAAAACATGAGATATATGTGCACTCTTTATGGTGGGAAGAAAAACTAAGCGTGTGTGAGCAATAATTGTAATGAGAATGAAACAATTGACATAATTATCTAAACATCAAGCATATATGTCAATTTCAGAGCATAAGCACATATTATAGCAAATCATCATCACAGATTTCATAAATATAACTTAGAGGCATAAGCATAGTCATAGCACCACATCACATGTCCAATAGCATAAGAGAGCACAAATAAAGTTTTACAAACCAAAAGAAACACAAATTGAGCTCTCCTCGCAACCTACAGCTACACTTAGTGACCCCCCCCCCCCTCAATCTCTCCCCCTTTGGCATCAAGACACCAAAAAGAAGGAGAAGAGGAATCTAGTGCCTTAATTCCTCGCTGTCGGTCCTCTCCTCGTCTTCATCTTCATCTTCAGGCTGTGGAGGAGGGGGAGGAACGAATCCACTCGAGGTGCCTCCAACGCCAAAGTAGGCAAGTTCGGAAGGTGAGAGTGGTGGAAGCTCCGTGAAGTCAGAGGCAGAGTCATCGGAGATAACGGGAGATCCAATAGGATCAATCTCTAGCTTTTGACAATGTTCTTGATATTTTCTTTGACATACTTCAAGTCTGCCTTCCTTGCCTTGTTTAGCTTGTGGAGCTTCACTTCAGCTTTCTTGCAAGAGCCAAAAATGGCGGCCAAGTACTTCAAGATCTCACTAGCAGACCCTTTTTGAGGAGGGGCCCTAGTGGTGGGAGCAGTCTTCGTATCTCCTTGAGCTCTCCTTAGAGCCTCTTCACTAGACACTGGAGATGGAGCAGCTGGGAGAGTAGCTTGGGTAGGCTTCTGAGGCCTCAGGGAAGTGTGCCCCACATCCTTCACGAACTCGATTCCTATGACTTTCTCAATCATAAACATGAGGTAGGGCGCATAGCCATAGGAACAGTTCGGTGTGCAGGAGATATTCACCATATAATTCCAAATATAGTCGAAGATATCAAACTTTTGGTTCTTGCTTATCACCTTCATCAATGTCCTTAAGTATCCTTGGACACTTCCTACATCTCCATCTTTTGGAGTTATGGTCTTCCTCAGCACCCTGTTGAGAACCATGAAGAAGGGCTTCATGTTCTTGGTCGATGGAGAGTTGTACTTCAGGCTAGTATCATAAAAGAACTCCATCTTATCCTTCCCCAAGACATCAATGGTGTGGATAATTAGCTCATTGTTGCCAGTGTCTTCTAGGTGAAGCAGTCTTGCAAAGTCATCATAAGTAATAGTGTACTTGGATCCATGCATCATCCAAGTCACCCTCTCCTCTTCATCACTGGCAAAATAGCATGTGGCATAGAATTGAGCAATGATCTCATCGTTCCAGTTGTACCTGAAGGAAAATAGGTCCTTCAGTCCATGCTTCCCCACTGCCTCTATGACCTCATCAAAGGTTGAGCAGCTCTTCCTTTCAAAGATTGCCCAGTCAATCCACTGGTTGCGCACCATTGGAGCCTTCATGGTGAGATAAACAGAACTGTAGAAGTCCGCATGAAAGTTGCTCCAGAATCTGGCATCAGCTGCCTTATTTGATCTGCTATAACAATCCACATTTCTGAGCTTGGAAGCCGTATCGCTTCCCTTGCCATTGAACCTTTGTTCAGAGGGGTCCCTGTTCCCCTGTCTTGGTGCATTCGTCTTGAGAGGGCCGATCGGGCCCAAGGCAACTCCCTTTCCCATGCCCTTAGCTTTGCGAGGAGCTGCCGAGCTAGAGCCCGCTGCCTCCTTGGCTTTGGACACATGCTTCTTGGCTAGAACCTTGCGCCGCACCTGAGGTGGAGAAGGTGTCGGCTCGGAGGGACGCTCTTGGTGCTTCATGCCTTGGCCACCGAAGCAAGGAATCTTGGTCCATCTCCACCTCATAGTCGAAAATCTCATCATTTCAGCTCGACATAGTCCTGGGAAGGGAATTATACAATGCATGGATGAGAATCGATGGAAAGGAGATGCATTGAGTAGTTGGAATTTAGGGTTGAATTCTGTTAAAAATCGGATTTGTCCGATGTTCAGGTACGGACTAGTTCGGACTAGTCCGGGTGGACCGGACTAGTCCAGTGTTCATCACCTCAAACCCTAACTAGATGATCAATGGTGATTCCCAATGCAAAAATAGCTTAAGATAGATGTAATACAGCAAGGAGGCATGCATTAACTGGAAGAAACTAAGCTAGGTGATCCAAAATGAAAGAAATCAAAGTTTATAAGGTTTGGGAGTAAATTTACTGAAATTCTTCCATTCTTGACGATGGCAGGGTTGTAGGAGCAGACAAGTCCGTGGTCTTCAATCCCCTCGCAATGGAGATCGTTTTCCACGGAAGGTTGAAGGGATTTGGTGGAGAACTCGCCAAATCGCTTTGGGGGCGCTCGAGTGAAGAGAGAGAATGTGAGATGAGTTGTGAGGATGAGGAGATTAGGTTTTGGCGGCGCCTGGGGTTATGGAGTCGAAAAATTGGACTAGTCCGTGGTCAGTCGGACTAGTCCGGACTACCGGACACTCCGCGGACTAGTCTGCGGTGTGCGGACTAGTCCGGATAACCACGGACTAGTTCGTGGTCACCAGAACAGATATAATTAGTCCATTTGTGTATACGCGAAGGTTCTTATAGAGAAAAATAGGGGGCAAAACACACAAATAATCTTGATGAATATTATTAGTAAACATCCAACAATCAAGCTATGACCATAATTCACAAAGATCAAGTAATTGAAATAGTTTTTCGGAGAACATTGAGGGAGATGATTTTCATAACGCAATCAATGGATTTTGAATAAGCCATAATGGTATGCAAGTTTTCAAGCCACGTTTCGAGCATCAATGATATTCAATTCATTTCGAAGCTCACAAAAACACTTTTCATCAAGTGGCTTGGTAAATATATCATCTAGTTGCTTTTTTGTGTTGACATGGGAAATGGCTATGTCTCTTTTCATTGAGTGGTATCTCAAAAAGTGATGTCGGATGTCTATGTGTTTGGTCCTAGAGTGCTCAACAGGATTATGGGTAATTTTAATGGCACTCTCATTATCACAAAGGAGTGGAATACGACTCATATTGTAACTGTAATCCCTTAGAGTTTGTCGCATCCAAAGGAGTTGTGCACAACAACTCCCGGATTCAATATAATCCGCTTTGGCCGTGGATAAGGCAATGGAGTTTTGTTTCTTGGAGGACCAAGAAATAAGGGACCTACCCAAGAATGTGCATGTGCCGGGGGTACTCTTTCTATCTACTTTGCATCCGGCATAATATGCATCGGAGTATCTAATGAGATTGAATTTGGAACCTTTAGGATAACAAAGGCCTAGGTTGGGTGTATGAACTAAATATCGCAAGATTCTCTTGGCGGTTGTCAAATGACACTCCTTAGGATTGGCTTGAAATCTTGCATACAAGCACACACTCAACATAATATCAGGCCTAGATGCACATAAGTAAAGTAGGGATCCAGTCATGGAGTGATATACCTTTTGATCCACGTTTGGTCCGTCTTCATTTAGATCCAAGTGTCCATTTGTTGCCATGGGAGTCTTTATTAGCTTCGCCTTGTCCATTCCAAACTTCTTGAGTATGTCTTGAGTATACTTGGTTTGGCTTATGAACGTCCATTCCTTTTGTTGTCTCACTTGGAATCCCAAGAAGTATTTTAGCTCTCTCATCATGGACATCTCGAACCTATCTGTCATAGTCTTACTAAATTCTTCACAAAAGGATTTGTTAGTTGAAACAAAGATAATGTCATCAACATAAATTTGACAAATAAAAAGATAATTGTCAAAATGCTTTGTGAACAACGTATGATCAGCTTTGCCAATTTTAAAACCATTTTCAATCAAGAAATCTCTAAGGCACTCATACCAAGCTCTAGGAGCTTGTTTGAGGCCATAGAGAGCCTTACGCAGTTTGAACACGTGGTCGGGGAACTCTTGATCTTCGAATCCGGGGGGTTGCTCCACGTACACCTCCTCCTTGATTGGTCCGTTGAGGAAGGCACTTTTCACATCCATTTGATAGAGCTTGAAATCATGGTGAGTAGCATATGCAAGTAATATTCTAATCGATTCAAGCCTAGCTACGAGAGCAATGGTTTCGTCAAAATCCAAACCTTCAACTTGTGAATACCCTTTGGCCACAAGTTGTGCCTTGTTCCTTGTCACCGCCCCGTGTTTGTCTTATTTGTCGCGAAAGACCCATTTTGTGCCGACTACGTTGAACTTGGGTCTTTCGACAAGTTCCCACACCTCGTTCCGTTTGAATTTGTTAAGTTCTTCTTGCATTGCCATCACCCAATTCAGATCTTTCAATGCATCCTCAATCCTGCGCGGTTCCAAAAAGGATACAAAAGAGTAATGTTCATAAAAATTAGCAATTCGAGAACTAGTAGTTACTCCCTTTTGGATTCACCGATTATGTTGTCGATTGGGTGATCTCTTTGGACGCATTTGGTGTACTCTTGGGTGTGGCACTTGTGGTCTTGAATCTTCATGGTCATCTTCTACTCCCCCAAGATGGTTTCCCTCATTGGTGTGCTGATCATCTTCGTCTTCTTGAGGTTGATCTTGTGTAGAAGCTCCCCCTTGGTCATTTATCTCCACTTGAGATTCAACTTCATCATTCGCATATGAAGGTGGCGCTTGTGGTCGAACGTCACCCAACGCCAACCTTCTCAATGCTTGACGTGGAGCTTCTTCTCTATCTAGCACACATGGATCAAGTTGCTCTTCTTGAGAGCCGTTAGTTTCATCGAACACTACATAATGTTCTACTTCAACAAGTCCGGAGACTTTGTTAAAGACACGATAGGTGTAAGAGTTCGAATCATAGCCAAGCAAGAAGCCTTCATCGGGATTCGAAGCGAACTTTGAAGTCCTAGGCTTCTCGTTCAAAATATAACACTTAGAACCAAAAACTCAAACGTAGGAAATATTCGGCTTGTTACCGATGAGTAGTTCATATGATGTTTTCTTTAGAAGTCGATGAAGATAGAGTCAATTTATTGCGTGACAAGTGGTATTGACCGCTTCAGCCCAAAATTGATCCGAAGTCTTGTACTCATCAAACATTGTCCTTGCCATCTCTATGAGAGTTCGATTCTTCCTTTCTGCTACTCCATTTTGTTGAGGGGAATACGGTGCTGAGAATTCATGTTTTATCCCTTCTTCATCTAGGTACTCCTCAACTTGGGTGTTCTTGAACTCCGTGCCATTGTCACTTCGTATGTTCTTGATCTTCAATGAGAACTCATTTTGGGCATGCTTGAGAAACTTCTTGAGGGTTCCTTGAGTTTATGTCGTCATGTAAAAAGAAAACCCACGTGAAGCGCAAAAAATCATCAACAATTACTAAATTGTATTTGTTACCGCTGATTCTTATGTAAGCAATTGGACCAAATAGGTCCATGTGAAGTAGCTCGAGCGGTCTTGTCGTTGTCATCACGTTCTTCATGGGATGAGGTGCTCCTACTTGCTTCCCAGCTTGACACGCGCTACAAGGCCTGTCTTTCTCAAAAACAACATCCTTCAAACCTCAGATGTGATCGCCCTTGAGGAGTTTTTGAAGATTCCTCATACCAACATGTGCTAGCCGTCTATGCCACAGCCAACCCATGTTAGTTTTTGCAATCAAGCATGTATCAAGTTTGCTTTATCTTTGTTGATGTCAACAAGGTAAAGTTTTCCCTTTAACACACCCTTGAATGCAACCGAGTCATCACTCCTTCTAGAGACGGTCACACCCTCATTAGTAAACAAGCAATTATAACCCTTGTCACATAATTGAGATATGGACAGAAGGTTATAATCTAAGGAGTCAACATGCAAAACATGAGAAAGCGTGTGTTGAGATGATATTGCAATTTTAAAAGGTACCGAGCACCCTTCCTTGACTATTGTCTCCAAAATAGATGCCCTCGCTTGGATCTTCATTTACTTCATACCCAACGAACATCCTTCTTTCTCCGGTCATGTGGTTGGTGCATCCACTGTCTAGCACCCATTTTGCACCACCGGAGGAGTAGGCCTGCAAAAACAAATTATGCCTTGGTTTTAGGTACCCAAGCTTGCTTGGGTCCTTTGAGGTTAGTTACAAGTGATTTGGGCACCCACACATGGGACTTGGTGTTCCCATGGTGTGGCCCAACATATTTGGCATACACATTACCAAAGTTGCTTTTCATAAGAACATAAGATGCATCAAAGGTTCTAAACAAAAGTTGTTGCTCATATGAATTAGCATGTTTGGACTTGTCAACATTATTAGCCTTTCTAGCTTGAGGGGAGTTTCCCTTGATAAAGGCAATGCGCTCCTTGTTATTCTTATGGCTTCTAGCATTTTGCTTTTCACCATAAGAATACCCAATGCCATATCTGACATTAGGAGGTCTTGTAGTCAAGTATGCACTGCGTGCATACTTGATCTTCTCCTTGTCAAATATGCCGCTACGGGAAGGATGCTTGTCCTTTGGCAAGTTCGACTTATCCTTCGAGTTAGTTTCAATTTTAGCACATGTACAAGTAGTAGCACTTTCAGATTTTAGGTGTTGAGAAGGTGAGCTTGAAGAGGATGAAGGGTCACTTCGCTTGAGTGACTCAACTTGTACTTCAAGGATCTTGTTAACTTGGGTTAAGTTAGCAAGTTTATCCTTGATAATTTTATTTGAGTTTCTTAACTTCAAGCAAGCTTCCTTGCTTGAAGCTAATTCAAGCTCTAGTGACTTGCTTCGCTCCTTTTGAAGTTCAAAAAGCTTTTTTATCCTAAGATACTCCTCCTTTTGAAGGATGATCATATCTTCTTGGCGATCAACAAGTTCCTCTTATCAATAAGTTTATCCATTAAGAATTTCATTTTTGCAGTAGTTTTCTTATCTAGGCCAACAAGCATATCTTCATTATCAC
Source organism: Tuctoria greenei (assembly GCA_036927565.1). NCBI lineage: Eukaryota > Viridiplantae > Streptophyta > Magnoliopsida > Poales > Poaceae > Tuctoria > Tuctoria greenei. The sequence continues at coordinate 29,205,535 of JAYESD010000006.1, read as the reverse complement.
TATAAGTATCACTATCGCTAGAATAAGAATGCGAGGAGGAAGGTTTAGTTGTTACCTTCCTTTTACCTTCTTTCGCCATGAGACATGTGTCATTGTTCTTCCTTGCGCCAATAGTTGGGAAGAGGGTGGATTTCTTCATTGTCTTCTTGATGGCTATGCTAGCCATCTCCTCTTCCTCTTCGGACAAGGACTCATCATTTGAGTCCCACTCCTTTCCTAAGTGCGCCTGTACAATTTACTTTTTCTTCTTGAATAACTTTTAGGTTGAGGCTTTGTTTCCTTGGTTTTCTTCTTGTTTTCTTCATATGGGCAATCAACTATAAAGTGGTCATATTCACCACAGTTATAGCAAGCTCGCCTCAACTTCGGTCTTGACTTGTCTTTGTGTTTTCCCTCATTTGATCTACCACCTTGTCTTCTTCTCATCATCTTCTTGAATTTCTTCATAAAGAGGATCATGTCTTCTTCTCATCATCTTCTTGAATTTCTTCATAAAGAGGATCATGTCTTCTTCATCTATGTCACTGCTCTCATCATCGCTGTCATCTTCTTCTTGGGCTTCTCGAGCTTCTTTAGACATGGGCTTGCAAGTGGATTTCAAGGCGACCCCTTCTTCTTTGCTGAGGTGAGGGCGGCAATTTCCTTGACATGTTTTGCTTGCTTCTCCATCGTCTCGAAATTGATGATCTTCCCAAGCAATTCGTCTGGGGTCATTTTCTTGTACCCGGGGCTTTCTCTAATCATCGAGCACAAGGTAACATTGTGAGGCATGAAAGCTCTAAGAATGAGCTTCACCACCTCGTGATCGTTCCACTTCTTGCTTCCATATGATCGAACCTTGTTGATGAGAGTCTTCAACCGGTTATACATATCTTGCGGTGACTCATCTTGTTCTATGGCGAATCTTTCCAATTCGCCTTTGATCATCTCAATCTTAGCTTCTTGCACATGACGATCGCCTTCATGAGCTATTTGTAGCGTATCCCATATTTCCTTAGCAATTTCGAGTCCATCCACCTTGGTGAACTCGTCTCGACTCAAAGATGATGTGATCATCGCTGCAGCTTGAGCATTCCGATGAATCGCCTGCTCTTGGCTTGGTGTTAGCTCTTTATCGTCATCTGGGATATCTATACCTGTACACACTATGTGTTACAAACTAGGGTTAAGTGAGATTAAGTGCATTTTCATGTTTTGCCTCCACATAGAAATCGTTGCCGTCAAAGAATGGGGCTTTTCCTAAAGGAATTGATAAATAATGGTTATTATTAGAATTCAAACGATCATAATTGAAAGGATATCCGGAGTAGTCGGTGTGACTACTCCCTTCTTCTTCTTTTCATCTTCGACCTTCAGTTTGCCTTTGGAGAGAGCTTTCTTCCTTAGGAGCGCTTTGAGTTCAAGTGTCTCCTCATCACCTTGCTCGAAGACTTGGATGGCGTCGAGGAGCTTCTCCAACTTCTGAGCCTTTTCATCTTCAACCTTTTTATCTTGGTTGAAGTTCTTGTGCACATCTTTCATGTCCGAAATTTTCTCTTCGAGCGATTAGTCTCTTTTGAAGAGTCCTGCTCTGATACCAATTGAATGTGGCCTAGAGGGGGGTGAATAGGCCTTTTTGAATTTTAGTCAGAACCTGCAACACTCAGCAACTTGATCAAATACCGATAAATCGGACTAGTCCGGTAGTGTGCGGACTAGTCCAGTGCGTGCGGACTAAATCGATCAAGTTTGATCGATGATCTCTATCCAAATACTTTACGCAGCGAAAATTAAGATGTAACTAGAGTATGTTGCTTCAATTAGACTGAAGATAGCACAAGGTAAACTTAGTTTCAAGTTTTGATGTAATTTGACTGTGATCAATTAAACCCTAGATTCAATGAACAATAATCACGAAGTGAAGACATAAGATTTTTATCTGTGGTTGGGTTCCCACAAAGGCAACCTACATGCACGTTGAGGAGCACACGAAAGGACCGAGTCTTCACCAACCCTACCCTCGTCAAATCGCCACGGAGGTCGATTCTCTTCCACTAATCACAAAGGGAAAATCACCAAGTTCAAGGGGCCTTCTCACAAGTTGAGGGCTCCCCAAGATTTACAACTGAAGACACCACCAACACACTCGAATTATATGCAATAAAGAACAAGAGTGTGTGAGAGAATCAAACCCAAGAGCTCAAAACTTGAAGAATCATTTCTCTCCTTTGATCTAACATTAATCATCAAGGATTTGATCTTTCTTGCATTGGATTGTGTGGAGAGACGTGTTTTCTAGGCTCCTGGAGGGTGTGACAGCGCAGGTGGTCGAGAAGTTCATCATTGGGTCGTGCACCTCTATTTATATTATGGTTTCCAAAGGTTACCGTGAGGGTTCACGATGTTCGGACTAGTCCGTGGTGGACTCCGGACTAGTACGGTGTGCGACGTGTGGGAAACCCTGAGTGTCTTGGATTATCGGACTTGTCCAGCCTTCGGAGGACTAGTCCGTTTTTGTCTTTGGAGAAGATCGTACTAGTCCAGCACATATCGGACTAGTCCGGTGTGGTGAATCCTTTAGTGAATTGAGGACAAGTCCGCATTTGGAGGACTTGTCCGATTTTAGTCAGAGAAGTTATCAGACTAGTCCGGATATTATAAGACTAGTCCGGTGTCGTAAAAATTTTAGGGGCTAAAGACAAGTTTGAAATCTGGAGGGACTTGTCCGATGTTGGTTAGTGGGGATTTCAGACTAGTTCGTGAAATATCAGACTTGTCCGAATTTGATCAGAAGGAATATCAGACTAGTTTGTTGCGGACAAGTCCGCACTGGGAGGACTTGTCCGATCCTAGACAGTGAGCATATCGGACTAGTCGGGGTACTTCGGACTAGTCCGATCTTGTGAGACTTTGTGCTGTGAGAGTGTTTTCTTTTGCTTGAGCTCTTGGGATATGTTTCTCTAACACACTCCATACAAAAAGATTAATCTATTCATCTCTTGAGCTCTTTTCAACTATATTCATCACTCTCCTTTCTTTTTGCGCTTACTTCATAATTTCATCAAACACCTGCGCTCATCTCAAGAATTTGGTTAGGATCTCATTTGCTTGTCATAAATCTGCCAAAACCCACAAGGGATGCCTAGATGCACTTTCAATACGCGGCTTCCCCAGGCGCATGGCACGGTGCATGCCTAATGTTAGGTACCGCTATGACCAATCGCATCGCAGTGAAGACGCCGCAGGCCTATTCCACTCCACCAAGTGGGTTAGCTTACGGCAACAGAGACAGTTGGATGGGACATCCCCTACCATTGTCTGCAACGGTGCATGGGCTACTGACGGCTCAGGCGGCAAGACGGTTAGTCGTTAAGGCCATGGTTAGAGCAAGCTTATGCGTGAAGCCTTAGATCTTTAGGATAACCTCGCCCCAGGACCACCTCCGACTGGCGACGTGGCCGCGCATGTTCCAGCCACACCTGTCGAAAAGGTTTGATGGGAGCGGATGAGCCCGTCCTGGCAAACTACTTCCCCGTCGCCCTAGTCAGCTCAGCCAGGTCATGGCTGATGAACTTGCCCGAGGGGTCCATAACCTCCTGGGATGAGCTCTGCCGACAGTTCACGGCGAACTTTGGCATCTCCTACACGTGCACCGGCACCGAGCTCGACCTCCATGCCATGCGCCAGCAACCCAAGAAGACGCTGAGATCATTCATCTAGCGCTTCTCCCAGGTATGCAACTCCATCCCCAACACCCCGAATGCTTCTATCATAATAGCATTCCGACAGGGAGTGCGTGACCGAAAGATGCTCGAGAAGCTAGCCATGCAAAACGTGCAATATGTCTCTGAGCTATTCTCCATCACCGACTGGTGTGCCCGCGCGGCTGAGGGTCATGACTGGCATACCCAGACCGCCCCCGGAGTGGGTGGAGTCGGCCAGACGGGTGACAGTACTGTTACCCCGGGTAGCGACAAGAAGAATAACCAGGGCGGTGGCCAGAACAAGTTGTTACATGGGTCTCCCGTCGCCTCAGTAGCAGCAACCGAAGGGAGAAAACCCCCACGCTCTAACAAGCGCCCATGTCAGCCACCTGCCACTGACGACGGCGCCGAGCCCTGCCTGGTGCACAAGACTCGCGAGCACACCACGAGCAAGTGTTGGGAGATCAAGAGATGTGCCGAACGCTACCAAGAGCGGGCGCAACAGTGCCCGGGCGGCGCCCCCTTCTGCCAGCATGAGGGCAAGCAGAAGGTCGAACCCAAGGTTGATGATGACGAGGAGATGGAGTACCGGAAGCAAGAGCGGGCCGTAAAAATGGTCCACCAATATGAGGACTCTGACGCCAGCAGCGACCACGAGCATCGCAAGACACTCCACGTCATCTTCGGAGGGTCTTGGGATCCCACGTCCCAGAACACTGTCAAGACCCTTCGACGTGTGGTGGCTTCGATAGCCCCTGCTCCCACTCCGGTGCTGCACCACCGGTGGAAGGAGACGTCAATCAACTTTGACGTCTCCGACTGCCCCAAAAACATGGCCGGTGCAGGGATTCTGCCTCTCCTGGTCTCCCCACCATTGCAAACGTCAAGCTCCACTACGTCTTGATAGATGGCGTGGTTGGGCTCAACCTCCTCAGTCGAGCAGCCTTCGAGCAGCAGCACATCCCAGTGTCCAAGCTCAACCCCTCGAGCCCATTCTCGGGGGTGGGACTAGGGAACATCATCCCATATGGCAACATCCATCTCCGGGTAACCTTCGGAACACTCGAAAACTACAAGACGGTGAGCATCCTCTTTGACGTCGATGATGTTAGTCTCCCCTTCAACGCCATCATCGATAGGTCGGCCCTATACTGATTCATGGTTGTAGCCCACTACGACTACCTTGTCCTGAAGATGCCAACCCCCTCCGGCATCCTCAAGATCCGCGGAGACAACACTGCTGTGGTGTTTGCCTTGGAGCAACTCCAAGCCCTCACATCAGACCCAACACTAGTCCCTGGCGTCACTGGGTCAAGTCAGCCTCCACCGAGCTCACGTCAGTGCGGAGCACTCGTTGTGCCCCGGCTGCAGCCCTCTGGCAACATCAACACCCCCGTCAAAGCTACCAAGCTCAGTTCTGGCTCTGCTCAGGCCACTCGCGAGGCAGACGATCAAGGCAGGAAGTAGGGACGCTCGCTCATCGCCCCTCTAGTAGCTGTCGACAGCAAGGTTGCCCCGCAACCATCACAGCTACCCTTGGAGCTTTGGGCACCCCTATTGTAAATGTCAAGCTTAGTAGTACAGTGTAAAGGTTTTCATAGGACCTCAAAGCAGCATTAAGAACAACCGAGCTCCGGGAGGGTCAGGTCCAGAGTGTGCAGTCAGCTTGGCTTGGTCCCAAACTCTAAGCATGTACACCCTGCCTCCCTCATCATCCAGAAGCAAGTCGTTACCCTCTTTTGTAAAAAACCTATCTCTCCCTATGAACACCGTAAAAAATCACTGTTTTACTTAATGTTTTCTTAAAAACATTGTTCATCTAAATTACGCATTAATTTTTATGATCATATCATACTAGACTCGTTTATTGTATAATACCTTTATATACATGGTTGTACGCTCTGTAACTCACCTATGCTGGAGTCATGCAATCCTAATGCAGGCGGGTTCACTTGAGGTACCTACAGTGTGTGAGGGGTTCTTCTGGCTGCTCTCGTCATTAGGGTATTGTGGCGCCAGAAGGGTTCCCAAGAAAGGCCTGTGCTGAGCAGGAGATCCAGAGGGTATAAAGTGCTTATCTTGGTCCTTTACACTAAGAATACACACCCTGCCTCCTAGCGCTATGGTCGAGTACTGGGGCTAGAAAGCTCACACCCAGAGGACGGTAGGAGCCAGACCCCATAACACCAACGCATTGAATTACCTAAGCCCCATGCATCAGTCCAGGACAGTAATACATGACAAAGCTAAGGGAGAGGAACAGGTAAACCAGCGAGCAGACTATTCTCCCATCTTTCCATCATATGTGCAGGACATCCAGCTCCGGCACCTCCAATGGGCCTGCCTTCGACGAATTCACGATGATGGTGGATGACGCCAGAGCATTGAAAGTCGCCTAGAGGGGGGTGAATAGGCAATAATACCTGAAATCACTTAATCAAACAAGATTAAATTCCTGTGGCCGGACTAGTGCGCACAGGGCCAGACTAGTCCGCTCAGCACAGGGTGGAAACCCTAAAACTTGATTTCTACAAGTTATTTGTGGAATTAAAGTACACAAAAGATATTATAAATGTGTAGTAAACTTGTGAAGCTCAGATTGTGAAGTTTAAACACTTAGATTGCAAGTTCACAATTATGATCAAAGTTTAAGTCAATAAAAGCAATGTGAACCCTAATAGCAATACTAGTGATCACAAGAAGTGAAAGACAAGTGAATGAGATTTATCTCGTGGTTCAACTCCACGAAAAAGCCTACCTCCACGTTGAGAAGTCCACACAAGGACAGGGTCTCACTTGACCCTTCTCTCACTAAGCCACCACGATGGCCGGCTTGGTTTCCACTATATCAATGGGTAATCACCAAGTTTGATGGGGCTGCTCACAACTTGAGGCTCCCACAAATCAATACAAGAGGAGCACACGAAGCTCAACTCACACAAGCCACACAACACAACACAATGTGCAAGAGATCAAACCGAGAGCCAAAGCACGATGATCTTCCTTTACTCTCCTCCCCAAACCCTAATCTCTTCAAGATTTGCTCTTAGGGGGTTAGTAGGATGAGTATAAGGCTTTGGAAGGCTCTAGGATGCTTGTGGCAGCGCTAGGGTTCAAGACTGGTTCAAATGAGCTCGGGCGTCCCCTTTTTATAGAGGTCTCGAGCCCCTTTTGCTTACATCAGCAAAGGGGCGGAATAGTCCGTCCTCAGACCCCAGACTAGTCCGGCCCTATGGGACCTTTGACCCCTGGTCAGTTCCCGACAACTGCCATACTGAGCAACGACCGTCACGCTATCCGCCAAATTTCCAAATTCAAACGATCACTAGACAACGGACTAGTCCGGTCAACAACGGACTAGTCTGAAATGGAATAGAACCACTTGGTCTGTTCCAAAACGGACTTTTCTGGGTTGGCCCGGACTAGTCCGGCCACAGGGGCGGACTAGTCCAGCCCCCTAGGGTTTCTTTCGGTCTGTCACACTAAGTCTCAAATGGATAAGTCTGTACCCAAACGGACAAGTTCGAACTACTCCAGAGAGCTTTGGTCCGTCCAAAAACGGACAAGTCCGGACTTCTCAGACTTAGCTCCAATTCACCCAGGTTCACTCGAGAGATGTTTGGTCCGTCTCAAAACGTACTTGTATGCCATGGCCGGACTAGTCCGGCTCTGAGGCCCGGACTAGTCCGGCCTCCTAGGGTTTTTATCATTTTAGGCTTCTCACTTGGGTTTTTCTCTAAACCACCACTTTTAACCCCTTGGTATGATCTCAATGCACATGATACAACCACCCTCTCACATGATACGGCTCATATAAGCTCAGTATCATAGAAACCCTAATTTCTATGATTGAGTCTTTGACACCTGTTTTCTCCTTTTCCTTTTTGAGGGTTTTTATCTCATTTCAATCCTTGTACCTGTGCTTAAGATCAACTAAGCTCATTAGCCTCTTAATTGTCGTCATCAATCATCTAAAACCCACGAGGATGCCTAGATGCACTTTCAATCTCCCCCTTTTTGGTGAATTGATGACAACACATTAAGACTTCAACAACAAGGTTAATAATTTGTTTTCATAACATGTATTAGTATGAGTGACTCCCCCTCAATGTATGCATCATGAGTAAGAGAGATTGAGAGAGTTCTCATATATATACATGTTATGGTGGGGTGCCTAAGTGATGTGTTCATAAAGTGTGATAAGACAATGATTATGCAATACAAACATTTAAATGAGGCAACACATCACAAATTTAGGCAAGATACATGAATACATAGATTAAGTCTTACAATACAACTTGAAATGAGGTTTAAAACATAAGTCCAACATGGATCAATACTCTCACAAGATAGTCTATCTATCTTATCTCTCCCCCTTCATCTCACTCCCTATATTTACCCCCCTAGATCTAAGAGCTCATCCAAGCTATCTCCAAGCAATCTCTCCCCCTTTGGCATCAAAACACCAAAAAGGAAAAGAAGGGAGGAAAGGACCCTTAGGCTTACTCATCGTCGGACTCGGAGTCGTCATGGCCGCCTTGGCGCTCGCTGTCGCTTTCTGTGGCCTCCGGGTCAAGATGTGCCTCATCATCATCGGTCGGGGCCGCGGTGGAAGTCCCAGCTTCTCCAAATTCAGCAATCTCCTCGACAGTGAACTCGGGAAAAGAAGTGAGCTCACCATCGCTCTCCTCGGCGGGGGACATTGGAATGTGTAGCTTGTTGCACGTTGCCTTGAGATTCTTCTCATTGAGACACTCCATGCAATGTTGCCGAATTTCCGTCTTTCGACATGAGGAGAAAAGAGATTTGAAGCATTTGAAGAAGCCACTACCGCATTGTGTTGAAGGCGGAGGTGGTGGAGGAGATGGCACGAAGCGAGAGGAAGAAGCGGGTGGATCCGCATTCTTCCTCCTAGGAGCAGCCGGCTCCGGAGGTGGGAGTTGTGGTCGAAGCCTCCGGTGAATGATATCTTTCTTGAATGTGAGCCCGAAGATCTTCTCGATCATGTACATAATGTATGGAGCATATCCACATAATCGATTGGGGGTGTGAGAGATGTTGAAGATGTCATCAAAGATATAGTCCACCACATTGAAGCGGACATCTCCATCAATGAGGACCATTAAGTGACTCAAATTGCCTTGGATTATCCTCGCATCTCCATATTTGGGGGCAATGGTCTTTCTAAGGACCCGGTTGAGCACACTATAGAATGGCTTGATGTTTCTGATGTGCCCGGCCTCATACTGTGCATGACTTGGATACATATACTCCAAGGTGTCCCGATCAACTAGCTTCAGATTTGAAATGATGATCTCAGTATACAGTTGATCCTCCAAGTCAAGCAATTGAGCAAACTCCCAATAAGTGGTGGAGTACTACTCTCCGTGAGTCATCCAGGTAATCCTCCTGTCCCCATCGGTGTGGAAGTACAAGGTGTAGTAGAATTGATTGATGACCTCCACATTCCAGTTGTACTGGAGGGCCATGAACTTCTTTAGGCCATGCCTCTCGACAGCATCAATTACAGCATTGAAGGCTTGATGATCTTTCTGGGCCATGTAGTCCCAGTCGATCCACTGAGCATATGTGACAGGAGTCTTCTTGGTCATATAGACCGTCATGTATTAGTCGCAATGGAATTCACACCAGAACCGGGGATCCACTGTGCTCTTGTCACGCTGATAAACATTGATCTTTCTCAACTTGTGTGCCTTCTCAGCGCCCTTTCCCTTGAAGATGTTGGCATCGAAGGCAACTACACGGTTTGGGTTTCGTGCAGGAGAGGACATCCTCAAGGGGCCAATGGGTTGTGGGGCACCCTTCTTTACTTTGCTTGCAGCCTTCTTGGCCACAATCACCCTCTTCTTGGGTGCAGCATCAATAGGGGCCTTACCCTTATCTTTGGAGGTCCTTGCCCCCTGAGACTTGGCTTACTCACCCAAGGTCACAAGCCTCTTTCTTTTTGGGGCAGCCTCGGCAACAGCAGAGTTGTGCTCCTCACGGTGCATCTTCTTTGCCCTCTGAGAGGCAAAGTATGCAGTAGCCATCTCTTGATCCTCTCTTTGCTTCCGGCGAAAGAGAGCCTGCTTCTCCGCTTCAGTCTCGGAGTCGGAAGGAGGAACATATTCATTGTTCGACATGATTGCTGACTAGAGAAGCAAGGGAATTTGTATAAGTCCAAGGGGTCAAGATAAATTGGTATAATTCACAAAATCAACCTAGGTTAGGGTTTTCACTGTGTAACACAGAATTGTCCGCCCAGGGGTCGGACTAGTCAGCACTAGGTCAGACTTGTCCGCCCTTTGGCCGGACTAGTCCGGTTCACACAGCAAGAACCCTAATCTAGGGAAATTTTGCAAAAACTAAGGATCCTACCACAAAAATGGAGCTACATGATCACATTAATGTGTACAACAACATTTGTGGAGAAGTTTCTATCAATGGACCCAAAAGGATTGAATTTCAAGGATTTGGAGTTAGGTCAAGAATACCTCTTCAAATCTTCGATTCGATGAACTGTGAGTGAGGAATCGGTCTACGATGCTTAGGGAAAGGTTCCTAAGCACCTTGGGGCTTCAATCCACCGATTGGAATCGAGATTTTGTGGATGGAATCAAAAATCGTTGTTTGGGAGACAGTTTTTGAGCGTTTTGGAGAGAGAGTGTTTGAATGGAAGTGCAGAGGTCGAGGGCACCCTGGGGAGGTTAAGTACCCAAGGGCCGGACTAGTCCAGTCAGAGACTCGGACTTGTCCAGCCTCCGGACTAGGTCCGGACAACCAGAAACACCAGACTAGTCCGGTTCAATGGTGCGGACTAGTCTGGTCCTAAGACCTAAAACTCCTATATATTGAGTTTTTAGTGGAGATTTGATCCTTTTGTACTATATTTCACAAAAGATCTTTGTAAATATGGTCAGTAAGCAATCAACAATCAAACTATGACCATGATTCACAAGGATTTAATAATTTCAAAAATAATTTGTGGAAAAATTGAGGAGGATGAGTTTTTCGCAAGCATGTGTGAATTTCGAATATTACAATCAGATGTGCAAGACTTAAGCCACATTTCGAGAATCTAAGATATTTAGCTCACCCCTAAGTTCACAAAACCTTTTCTCATCTAGGGGCTTGGTAAAGATATCGGCCAATTGTTTATCGGTTCTCACATGGGAAATTGCAATGTCTCCTTTGATGGAGTGATCTCTCAAGAAAATGGTGGTGAATATCGATGTGCTTGGTCCTTGAGTGTTCAACTGGATTGTGGGCTATTTTGATGGCACTCTCATTGTCACATAGGAGAGGGATATGGCGCAAGTTTATGCCATAGTCCCTAAGAGTTTGTCGCATCCAATGAAGTTGTGCACAACAACTTCCGGTGGCGACATACTCCGCTTCGGCTGTGAAAAGTGCAATGGAGTTTTGTTTCTTTGAGGACTAAGACACTAGAGATCTACAAGGAATTGGCAAGTTCCCCATGTACTCTTTCTATCAACTTTGCACCCTGCATAGTCAGCATCGGAATATCCAATGAGGTTAAACTTAGAGCCCTTGGGGTACCAAAGTCCTAGGCTTGGTGTGTGAACCAAATATCTAAGAATTCTCTTAACGGCGGTCAAATGACACTCCATAGGAGCGGCTTGAAATCTAGTACACACACAAACATTAAGCATGATATCGGGCCTAGATGCACATAAGTATAGCGATGAGCCTATCATGGAACGATATACCTTTTGGTCCACACTTGGACCATCTTCATTAAGATCGAGATGCCCGATTGTTTCCATAGGTGTCTTCGTGGGTTTCGCCTTGTCCATGTCAAACTTCTTGAGTATATCTTGTGTGTACTTGGTTTGACTAATGAATGTGCCTTCCTTGAGTTGCTTCACTTGAAAACCTAGAAAGAACTTCAACTCTCCATCATGGACATCTCAAATCTTTTCGTCATTATCTTGGAAAACTCATCACAAAAAGCTTTGTTAGTAGAACCAAATATAATGTCATTGACATATATTTGGCAAACAAACAAATCATCATTAAAGTGCTTAGTGAATAGAGTATAGTCCGCCTTCCCAATTTTGAAACCATTTTGAGTTAGAAAGTCTCTAAGGCACTCATACCAAGCTCTAGGAGCTTGTTTGAGTCCATAGAGAGCCTTACGCAATTTGTACACATGGTTTGGGAATTCTTCATCTTCAAATCTGGGGGGGGGGGGTTGCTCAAGATACACTTCTTCCTTGATTGGACCATTGAGGAATGCGCTCTTGACATCCATTTGATATAGATTAAAATCATGGTGAGTAGCAAAGGCAAGTAATATACAAATTGATTCAAGCCTAGCTACGGGAGCGAAGGTTTCTTCGAAATCCAAACCTTCGACTTGTGAGTACCCTTTGGCCACAAGTCGTGCCTTGTTCCTTGTAACCACCCCTTGTTCATCTTGTTTGTTGCGAAATACCCATTTGGTGCCTACAACATTCGCATTAGGCCTCTTCACAAGCTCCCATACTTGATTTCTCTCGAAGTTGTTGAGCTCTTCTTGCATGGCCATCACCCAATCCGGATCTCGTAGTGCTTCTTCAACCATGTGGGGTTCCAAGGAAGAAACAAAAGAGTAATGTTCACAAAAGTTTGCAACACGAGATCGAGTAGTTACCCCCTTGGAGATGTCTCCAAGAATATTGTTAACGGGATGGTCCCGTTGGACGCTTTGATGAACTCTTGGGTGTGGCGCTTGAGGTCTTGATTCATCATATTGGTCTTCCTCATACTAATTGTCTCCCCCTTGATTGATGCCTCCATTTTCATCTTCTTGGAGCGCATCTTGGGGAACTTGATCTTGATTATTTGAGGAAGAGCTTGCTTGATGTGTAGGATGGTCTCTTGCATCTTGAGGTTGTTCTTGTGGTCGTATGTCTCCAAGTGCCATCCTTCCTTTCACCACTTGTGGAGATTCTTCTTGATCTAGCACATGACAATCAACTTGCTCCACTTGGGAGCCATTAGTCTCATCAAACACTACGTCATGTGCTACTTCAACAATTCTGGAGGATTTGTTAAATACACGATAGGCATAAGTGTTTGAGTCATAACCAAGCAAAAAACCCTCATTGGACTTAGAAGCAAACTTCGAAGTCCTAGGCTTCTTGTTAAGAATGTAGCATTTACTCCCAAAAACACGAAAGTAATAGATGTTGGGCTCGTTACCGGTTAGGAGCTCATATGACGTCTTCTTAAGTACGCGGTGAACGTACAACCGGTTTATAGCATGGCAAGCGGTGTTAACCGTTTCCGCTCAAAACCGATCCGACATCTTGTACTCATCAAGCATGGTTCTTTCCATCTCAATTAAGGTCCTATTCTTTCTCTCGGCCAACCCATTTTGTTGAGGGGGGTAGGGGGCTGAGAACTCATGCTTGATGCCTTCTTCATCCAAAAATTATTCAACTTGAGCATTCTTGAATTTGGTGCCATTGTCACTCCTTATGGTCTTGATACTCAAGGAGAACTCATTTTGAGCTCTCTTCAAGTATCTCTTGAGAACACATTGAGTCTCACTCTTGTCATGCAAAAAGAACACCCAAGTGAAATATGAAAAGTCATCAACAATAACAAGACCATATTTGTTACCACCAATACTAATGTAGGCGATTGGACCGAAGAGATCCATGTGTAGAAGCTCCAATGGTCTTGATGTTGTCATGATGTTCTTGTATGGATGTGGTGATCCAACTTGCTTTCTGGCTTGGCATGCGCTACATGGCCTATCCTTTTCAAACACAACATTCTTTAAACCACGGATGTGCTCGCCCTTAATGAGTTTTTGCAAATTCCTCATCCCAACATGGGCTAGCCTTTTATAACAAAGCCATCCCATGTCAGTTTTTGCAATTAAGCATGTATCAAGTTGGGCTTTATCCGCGGAGAAATCCACAAGATGGAGCTTTCCCTTGAGTACACCCTTAAAAGAAATTGAGCCATTGCTTCTCCTTGTGACGGTCACACCCTCATTAGTGAATAAACAATTATAACCTTTGTCACATAGTTTTGATATGGACAAGAGGTTATAATCAAGTGAATCAACATGTAAAACATTTGAAAGAGTATGATTAGGGGATATAGCAATTTTACCGGTGCCAAGGATTTTTCATTGGCTATTGTCCCCAAAATAGATTCCTTCACTTGGATCTTCATTCAGCTCATACTCCACAAACATCTTCCTCTCTCCGGTCATATGATTTGTGCATCCACTATCAAGAACCCACTTGGTTCCACCAGAGGAGTATGCCTAAAAGAAAGAGTTAAGCCTTGGCTTTAGGTACCCAAGAGGTGTTGGGTCCTTTGATGTTAGTCAAGAGGCACTTGGGCACCCACACACAAGGTTGGAGACTTTTGCAGTGTGGCCCAACATACCTAGCATATGCCTTTCCAAACTTGTTCCTCAATAAAACAAATAAAGCATCAAAATCATGGAACAATGGATGAGGTTCTTTCTTAGGCATTTTAGGTGTAGTGGCAATGTTCTTTCCTTTATTGTTGTATGAGCCTCCTTTGACAAAAACAATAAAGTCTTTGTCATTCTTGGGAGTTTTGGCGTTTTGCCTCATCCCCCTAGAATAACCAAGACCATCCTTGAGAAGGGGATGTCTTGTGTTGGTATATGCACTACGTGCATATGCCACCTTCTCCTTGTCAAAGATGCCACCCTTGGGTGCTTGATTGGTTTGTGCCAATTTAGCTCATCTTCATCCGAGGAGGATTTCTCATTTGAATCCCACTCATTTCCAAGGTGGGCATGTCCGGATTCTTCTTCTTCTTGAAGTACTTCTTCTCTTTGGACTTGCCCTCCTTCTTCTTCTTGTTTTCTTCATGTGGACAGTCCACAATGAAGTGGCCATATTCTCCGCAATTGTAGCAAGCCCTTTTCATCTTGTCTTGGGCTTGTCTTTGCTTCTTCTCTCATTTTGGTAGCTCCCCCTCCTCCTTCTAAACATCCTCTTAAAGTTGTTGATGAAGAGAGCTTCTTCCTCATCAGTGTCGAGACTCTCTTCATCACTCTCTTCCTTTTCTTGAGATTTTGAGGACATTGCTTTGAATGCAACATCCCTTTTCTTGGAGAAGGAAAGCTTGTGTAGATCGTTGTAGAACATCGCTTCTTGCTCCATCATCTCATGGTTGAGGATTCTCCCTAGCACTTCTTCGGGAGTCATCTTGTGAAAGCCCAGACTTTCACGAATTAGTGAGCAAAGAGTGACGTTTCGAGGCATGAATGCTCGAATCATCCTCTTTACTACCTTGTGGTCGGTCCACCGGGTGCTTCCATATGACCGACTCTTATTGATGATATTCTTGAGGCGGTCATACATATCTTGCGGAGATTCGCCCTCCATGATGGTGGATCTCCCAAGCTCTCCTTCGATCATCTCAATCTTTGCTTCCCTAATGACGCGGTTGCCATCGTGCGCCGTCTTGAGGGTATCCCAAATCTCCTTGGCAACATCCAACCCTTCAATGCAGTTGAACTCCTCACAATTCAATGAGGAGGTAATCACTCCAACGGCTTGAGCATTGCGATGTAGAAGGACGGCTTGCTCCGGAGTGATGTCTTCCTCATTATTGGGAAGGTGAACACCTGTCATCGCAATTTGCCACAAGCTAGGGTTTAAGGAAATGAGGTGCATCTTCATATTATGCTTCCACATAGAATAATCATTTCCATCAAATTGAGGAGGTTTTCCAATAGGAATAGACAAGTAATGGTTGCTAGCGGTAAGTTGCTCATAATTGTAAGGATACTGGGAGTAGTCTTGTGAACTACTCCCGTTGTGGATGTTGACCGGAGCAATTGGCTTGATCTCCTTCTTCGGCATGTTGAGCTTCTCATGAAGCCTTGCTTTGAGCATCCAAACTTCTTCATCGTCATTCGGATCATCTTGAAGAACATCGACCTTCTTCGTCTTGGTGTCATACACGACCACCGGAACCACGTTTTCACCCCTTCTGGCCATTACTTCTCTGAGTTGTTAGACTCTTGGGGAGAAGCCTGCTCTGATATCAATTGAAAGTCGCCTAGAGGGGGGTGAATAGGAAATAATACCTGAAATCACTTAATCAAACAAGATTAAATTCTTATGGTCAAACTAGTCTGCACAGGGCCGGACTAGTCCACTCAGCACAGGGTGGAAACCCTAAAACTAAATTTCTACAAGTTATTTGCGGAATTAAAGTTCACAAAAGATATGAGAAGTGTGTAGTTGAAAGTGCATCTAGGACTCCCTTGTGCGTTTTGGATGATTTATGACAAGCAATTGGGATCCTAATCCTTTTGTTGAGATGAATGCAGGAAAATGATGAAAAATGAGCAAAGTACCAAAAAGAGGGAAATTGAGAAGGAAAATGAATTTGAGCTCAAGGAGAAGAAATTAGTAGTTTAGTATGCATGGAGTGTGTTAAGGAAACACACCCAAGAGCTCAATCTCATTTAATCACACACACACAATGCACAAAGCTATACAGGACCGGACTAGTCCGATATCAGCCGGACTAGTCCGATATCCCACTCTGCACCAGATCGGACAAGTCCGGTCATCACAGGACTAGTCCGATATCTTTCTGTTCCACTTCGGACTAGTCCTCCCCAGTGCGGACTAGTCCTCAAAACAATGCACAAGTCTCACAAAACCGGACAAGTCCGTTGTGATCAGGACTAGTCCGATATACTTTCTGATCCACTTCGGACAAGTCCGGTGTTTACACGGACTAGTCTGATATACACCCTGATCTAAATCGGACAAGTCCTCCAAGTGCGGACTTGTCATCCTAAACACTTAGGGTTTCATGTGTCCGGACAAGTCCGATGTCAATCGGACTAGTCCGAAGCTTTCCAGTAGCAAAATCGGACAAGTCCGTTTTGAACCGGACTAGTCCGAGATTCCTGGACACTTAGGGTTTGCTTCACACAGCACACCGGACTAGTCCGGTCACCACCACGGACTAGTCCGATCTTTCTGAACCCTAACGGTAACTTCTAGAAACCCCATATAAATAAAGGTGCACGGCCCACTTTAACCATCACCGGAACCCTAGCGCCGTCACACCTCCCAAGAGACTCAAAAACCATCTCTCTCCACGAAATTAAG
Organism: Tuctoria greenei; assembly: GCA_036927565.1. Taxonomy (NCBI): domain Eukaryota; kingdom Viridiplantae; phylum Streptophyta; class Magnoliopsida; order Poales; family Poaceae; genus Tuctoria; species Tuctoria greenei. Next base: position 29,188,713 of record JAYESD010000006.1, on the reverse strand, counting down.
TGCAAAATCAATCAATCCATTGAAGATCACTTGTAGATCATTGGAGAGGCACTTGGCACACGATTGAGCTCTTGGTTTGAATCTCTAACACACTCTTGCATCTCAATTTGTATATTTCGAAGTGTGTTATTGGTGGTCTTGAAACTTGTAATCAAGGGAGTTCTCAACTTGTGAGATCGCCCCTTCAACTTGGTGATTTACCCCTGTGTGTTTAGTGGAAGAGGATTGGCCTTCGTGGCGATCCGACGAGGGAAGGGTTGGTGAAGACCCGGTCCTTTTGTGGGCTCCTCAACGTAGACGTAGGTTGCCTTCGTGGTAACCGAACCACGGGATAAATCTTGTGTCTTGTTCGTTTGTATTCATCATTCTAGTTGATCAACATTATCTAGGGTTTGATTCATCTTATTGAATTTAGGTTAAATAGTTGAATAAGAATCATACTTGCAATAGAACTTGACATACAATCATTGAACTGTTATTGAAGTTTATATTTCCGCTGCAAACGTCAACGAAACAATCAAATTGACCTAACTTGATCAACCTAGTCCGTGAAATCCGGACTAGTCCGCACTTTACCAGACTAGTCCGATATATCTCGTTTTGACCTTGTTGTTGAAGTGCTACAGGAACCGAGAAAATTCAAGAAGGCCTATTCACCCCCCCTCTAGGCCTACATTCAATTGGTATCAGAGCAGGTTCTTCAGGAAAGAGTGCAACCACTCGAAGAGATCATGTCGGACATGAAGGAAGTCCATAAAATCAACAACCAGGAAGAAATGAACAATGACAAGCACCAAAAGCTTGAAAAGTATCTCGAAGCCATTCAAGACTTCGATGATGATGATGAGGAGACATTGGAGCTGAAAGCACTGCTCCGAAAGAAAGCACTTTCCAAAGGGAAAGCTAAAGTTGAAGAAAAGAAGAAGGGGAGTAGTCACACCGACTACTCCCGATATCCTTTTAATTATGACCGTTTAAATTCTAACAGCAGTCATTATCTATCTATTCCTCTTGGAAAAGCCCCACACTTCGATGGGAATGATTACTCCATGTGGAGGCAAAATATGAAGATGCACTTGATTTCCCTTAACCCAAGTTTATGGCATATTGTGTGCACAGGAATAAACATCCATGATGACGATGAAGAACTCACACCAAGTCAAGAGCAAGCCATCCACAGGAATGCCCAAGCCGCAGCCGTTATCACCTCATCTCTAAGTAGAGATGAATTCACAAAGGTGGACGGATTGGAGATTGCCAAAGAAATCTGGGACACACTACAGACAGCACATGAAGGTGACAGGCATGTGCGGGAGGCAAAGATTGAGATGATTGAAGGCGAACTGGGAAGGTTCGCGATTGAGGAAGATGAGTCTCCCCAGGACATGTACAACAGACTGAAGACTCTTGTGAACAAGGTTCGATCATATGGTAGCAAAAAGTGGAATGACCACGAGGTTGTAAAGCTCATCCTTAGAGCCTTTATGCCTCGCAACGTCACACTTTGCTCCATGATCCGAGAAAGTCCCGGGTACAAGAAAATGACTCCGGATGAACTGCTTGGCAAAATCATCAACTTTGAGATGATGGAGAAGCAAGCCAAGCACGTCAAAGAAATAGCCGATCTCTCATCGGCCAAGAAGAAGGGAGTTGCCTTAAAGTCCTCACTCAAGCCTCTATCCAAAGAAGCAAAAGAAGCACAGCTTGAGGAGGACAGCGATGATGAAAGCAGCGAGTTGGACAAAGAAGATATGATTTTGTTCATGAAGAAGTTCAAAAGAATTATGAAGAAAAGACAAGGAACAAAATCGAGTGAAGGAAAATACAAGGAGAAGACAAAGCCGAAGATGAGGCGGGCATGCTATAATTGTGGTGAGTACAATCACTTTATAGTTGATTGCCCATATGAGGACAACAAGAAGAAGAGTAAAGAGTCCAAGCCTCAACCGAAGAAATTCTTCAAGAAGAAGAAACAAGCTGAACAAGCACATATCGGAAAGGAGTGGGACTCAAACGATGAGTCCTCATCGTCCGATGAAGAAGAAATGGCTAGCATAGCCATTGAAAGCATGTCCAAGAAACCCACACTCTTCCCCACGCTCGTTGCAAAGAAAGCAAGTGGAACTTGCCTCATGGCTAAGGAAGGTAAACGCAAGGTAAACATCAAAACTCCTTCCTTGCATTCTTACTCGAGTGATGATGATCTAGATAGTGATAATGAAGATATGCTAATTGGTTTAGATAGAAAAACTGCTGCTAAAATGAAATTCTTACTTAACCAACTTGTTGAGAAGGAAGAGCTAATTGATCGTCAAGAAGACATGATTATCTCCCAAAAGGAGAAGCATGTCGAACTTGACAATCTACTAGCTCTTGAAAAGGAGAGAAACCACTCACTAGAGCTTAAGCTAGCTTCAAGCAAGAAAACTTGCTTGGAGTTAACCAACTCAAACGTTGCAATCAAGGATCAACTTGATGACTTAATCAAGGTCAACAAGATCCTTGAAGTGCAGGTTGAGTCACTCAAGCTTAGTGAACCTTCCTCCTCTTCAACCCTACCTTCTCAACCCACTTCAACTAATATCGCTCATATTTGCAAATGTGATAAAATTAACACCAGATTGAAAGAAAATTCTACCTCCACAAAGGACAAAAATCCTACCCAATGTGTGATATTTGACAAGGAGAGGATCAACTATGCACGTAGTGCATATTTGGTCCAAAGACCTCCAAATGTCAAGTACGGCATTGGTTACTCTCATGATGGAAAGCAAAGAGCTGGAAATCATAAAGATAACAAGGGAAGGATTACCTTTGTGAAGGGAGGACCCTCACAACCTGGTAACTCGAAAACTAAAAATCTGAACTCCCATGAAAACTGGACTATTCCGGTTGTGGTCCGGACAAGTCCGGTCATCCGGACAAGTCCGGTCACACAGACTAGTCCGACCCATAATCAACAGCAACTCTTGTTTAAAACCTTTGATGCTTCTTATGTATTAATGAAAAATAATGTTGGTAAAGTGTATGCGTATTATGCTAGGCCACGCCATGGGAACACAAAATCCCATGTGTGGGTGCCCAAATGTATTGTTACTAACCTCCAAGGACCCAAGCAAGCTTGGGTACCTAAAGCCAAGGCGTAATTTGTTTTTGCAGGCCTACTCCTCCGGTGGATCCAAATGGGTGCTAGACAGTGGATGCACCAACCACATGACCGGAGAAAGGAGGATGTTTGTGGAGTATGAAGTGAACCAGGACCCAAACGAAGGCATCTACTTTGGGGATAACAGTCAAGGAAGGGTCCTCGGTACCGGTAAAATAGCAATATCCTCTGAACATACTCTTTCGCATGTTTTACACGTTGAATCTTTAGATTATAACCTGCTGTCCATATCTCAGTTATGTGACAAAGGTTATAATTGCCTGTTTACTAACGAGGGTGTGACCGTCTCAAGGAGAAGTGATGGTTCCGTTGCATTCAAGGGTATGTTAAAGGGAAAGCTTTACCTTGTTGACTTCAACAAGGATAAAGCCGAACTCGACACATGCTTGATTGCAAAAACCAACATGGGTTGGCTGTGGCATAGACGGCTAGCACATGTTGGTATGAGGAACCTTCAAAAAACTCCTCAAGGGCGATCACATCTGAGGTTTGAAAGATGTTGTGTTTGAGAAAGACAGGCCTTGTAGCGCGTGCCAAGCAGGAAAGCAAGTTGGAGCACAACATCCTGCGAAGAACATCATGACCACGACAAGACCGCTCGAACTACTTCATATGGACTTGTTTGGTCCAATTGCTTACATAAGCATCGGCGGTAACAAATACGGTTTAGTTATTATTGATGATTTTTCCCGGTTCACTTGGGTGTTCTTTTTGCATGACAAGTCAGAAACACAAGGAACACTCAAGAAATTCTTCAAGCGAGCGCAAAACGAGTTCTCACTATCAATCAAGAGTATTCGGAGTGACAACGGCACGGAGTTCAAGAACATACAAGTGGAGGAATACCTTGATAAGGAAGGAATCAAGCATGAATTCTCAGCACCATACTCTCCACAACAAAACGGAGTTGCCGAAAGGAAGAACCGAATGCTCATAGAGATGGCAAGAACAATGCTCGATGAATACAAGACTTCGGATCGATTTTGGGCATAAGCAATCAACACCGCTTGCCATGCCGCAAATCGACTCTACCTTCATCGACTACTAAAGAAGACTCCCTATGAGCTACTCACCGGTAACAAACCGAACATTTCATATTTTCGAGTTTTCGGTTCTCCTTGCTATATTTTGAACAAGAAGCCCATGACTTCAAAGTTCGCTTCGAAGTACGATGAAGGTTTCTTACTTGGTTATGATTCGAACACTTACGCCTATCGTGTTTTCAACAAGGCCTCCGGACTTGTTGAAGTGGCACGTGACGTAGTGTTTGATGAAACTAATGGCTCCCAAAAGGAGCAAGTTGATCAATGTGAATTAGGAAAAGAGGAAGCTCCCTATCAAGCATTGAAGAGAATGGCTCTAGGCGAAGTACGACCACAAGAGTCATCATCACAAATACAAGAGGAAAGTGAACCACAAGAGGAAATCAACAATTCAGGGGGAGCCTCGATACAAGACAAATCACAGGAATATGAACATGATCAACAAATCAACGAGGACAACAACTCAGGGGGAGAAGAAGATGATCACCAACATACGACCCCCCAAGTGCCACATCCAAGAGTACACCAATGCATTCAAAGGGATCATCCAATCGACAACATCATCGGCGACATCCAAAAGGGAGTAACCACTAGATCTCGTATAGCAAATTTTTGTGAACATTACTCGTTTGTCTCCTTTTTGGAACCCCGCAGGACTGAGGATGCATTAAAGGATCCGGACTGGGTGGTGGCAATGCAAGAAGAGTTGAACAATTTCAAGAGAAACGAGGTTTGGGAACTTGTGGAAAGACCCAATGCAAATATTGTGGGCACCAAGTTGTCTTCCGCAACAAGCAAGACGAACACGGAGTGGTGACAAGAAACAAGGCACGACTTGTGGCCAAAGGTTACTCACAAGTCGAAGGTTTGGATTTCGATGAAACCTTTGCTCCAGTAGCTAGGCTTGAATCAATTAGAATATTACTTGCATATGCTGCTCACCATGATTTCAAGCTGTATCAAATGGACGTGAAAAGCGCCTTCCTCAACGGACCGATCAAGGAAGAGGTGTACGTGGAGCAACCACCCGGATTTGAAGACGAAGAGTTCCCCGACCACGTGTATAAACTGCGTAAGGCTCTCTATGGCCTCAAACAAGCTCCTAGAGCTTGGTATGAGTGTCTTAGAGATTTTTTAATTGATAATGGCTTTCAAATTGGCAAAGTAGATTATACACTATTCACGAAAAATCTGGATAATGATCTTTTTATTTGCCAAATCTATGTTGATGATATAATTTTTGGATCAACTAACCAATCTTTCTGTGAAGAGTTTAGTAAAATTATGACAGACAGATTTGAAATGTCAATGATGGGAGAATTGAAGTAATTCTTGGGATTCCAAGTGCGGCAACAAAGGGAAGGAACATTCATAAGCCAAACCAAGTACACACAGGACATCCTCAAGAAGTTTGGCATGGACAAGGCAAAGCCCATAAAGACTCCCATGGCAACGAATGGTCACTTGGATCTCAATGAAGATGGACCGAGCGTCGACCAAAAGGTATATCGCTCCATGATTGGATCTTTACTTTACTTATGTGCATCTAGGCCAGATATTATGTTGAGTGTATGTTTGTGTGCAAGATTTCAAGCCAACCCTAAGGAATGTCATTTGACAGCCGTAAAGAGAATCCTAAGATATTTAGTTCATACACCCAATCTTGGTCTTTGGTACCCAAAAGGCTCAAAATTCAATCTCATTGGGTATTCCGATGCAGATTATGCCGGGTGCAAAGTTGATAGAAAAAGCACTTCCGGCACTTGCCAATTCCTAGGAAGATCCTTAGTTTCTTGGTCATCCAAGAAACAGAATTCCATTGCATTATCCACAGCCGAAGCGGAGTATGTTGCAGCCGGGAGTTGTTGTGCACAACTCCTTTGGATGCGACAAACTCTAAGGGATTACGGTTACAATATGAACCGTATTCCTCTTCTTTGTGATAATGAGAGTGCCATTAAAATAGCCCACAATCCAGTTGAGCACTCTAGAACTAAACACATTGACATAAGACACCATTTCTTGAGAGACCATTCCATGAAAGGAGACATATCCATCTCTCATGTCAACACCCAAAAACAATTGGCCGACATATTCACCAAGCCACTTGATGAAAAACGTTTTTGCGAACTCCGAAATGAGCTAAACATTCTTGATTCTCGGAGTGTGGCTTGAAAAGTTGCATACCTGTATGATTGCTTCAAAATATTGATTGAATTGTGAAAATTAACCCTCCCCATTTTTCTCTTGAAAAACTATGTCAATTATTAGATCTTGATGAATTTTTGATCATAGTATGATTGTTGTTTGCTTCCTGGTCAAATTCATCAAGATTATTTGAATTGTTTTGCCTCTCTACTCTCAATTATTGGACCTTCAAATATATATGAATGGGCTATGCAATTCTCTCCTGGTGACCACGGACAAGTCCGTGGTTATCCGGACTAGTCCGCCATTGCAGACTAGTCCGCAGTGTGCCGGTTAGGCCGGACTAGTCCGACAGACCACGGATAGTCCGACTTAGGTCTCTGGAGGACTTCGGACTAGTCCGGTCATGTCCGGACTTGTCCGATTTTTCGTGTCCATAACCCTAGCCGCCACTAAACCCTAATCCCTTCACCCCACACTCGCCCCCAAGCTTTCTCTCTCTTGCGCTCGAGCTCCCAAGGCGAATCCTTGATTCCTCCGTCGAAAAGCCTCAATCTTGGGCGGAGATCAAGCTTGAAGACTCGAGGATTGAAGTTGGCGGACAAGTCCGGCCTCCAACCCCCAAAATCTCCAGCTTCCTTTGATTTCTTGGTAAATACTCTTCAAAACCCTAAGAAATCACAAATTTCTCTATTGCTTATCGTTTGGCCTAGCATTCTTCACTAGCTACATGTCTAGTTGATGTACTATGTGTATGCTAGACTAGTTTTACCTTAGGGATCAAGTTTTGTCTAGTCTGTTAGGTTTTTGCGGATGAACACCGGACTAGTCCGGTCCAGGTACGGACAAGTCCGGTCCCCCGGACTAGTCCGTGCCTGTGCACCGGACAAGTCCGTTGTTTCTGAACCAAAACCTAATTCTTTAATTCCCTAATGCATTCCATTGCCATCTTCCCTCACCAATACCTTGTATAACTTGTCCTTTCTCTTGATCACTCATTCTCAGATCATGTCGAGCTCCGGCAACGAATTCTCCGATTTCGAGGCCGAGTTGGACCACGAGGTGGCACCTCGGTCCTCGGCGGGTCTTGGCAAGAAACGCCAAGAGAGACCCTGCGAGCCTGCTCCCTCACCTCCCCAGGTTCGGAGGAAGGTGTGTGTCAAGAAGGCCGCCTCGAAGGCTGCTCCTCCTTCAAGTGGCCTTCGCCAAACTAAAGGGAAGGGCAAGGGGGTTGCCACAGGGCCTGTTGGGCCCCTAAAGCTGCATACTCCCAGAGAAGGGGTCCGGGACCCCAATGAGGAAAGATTCAATGGCAAGGGCAGCGATGTGGCTATGAAGTTGAGAAGTGTTGACTGTTATGCAAGGCCCAAGCAAGCAGCAGATGGCAGGTTTTGGTCAAATTTCCATGCTGATTTTTACAAGCTGGTCTATTTGCCGATGAAGACCCCGGTGGTACGCAGTCAATGGATTGACTGGGCTCACCTTGAGAAGAGGAAATGTGCAGCTTTTGATGAAGTGATAGCAGCTGCAGAGAGACATGGGCTGAAGGATTTGTTTGCCTTCAGATATAATTGGAATGATGAAGTGATTGCACAATTCTATGCAACGTGCCACTTCTCAAGTGAAGACGAAGAAAGTGTGACTTGGATGACTCATGGATCCAAGTATTCTATTACTCAAGAAGAGTTTGCCCGCCTGCTGCACCTTGACTCTTAAGGACATGACCAACTCATTATCCACAACATTGGGGTCATTGAGAGGGATGGAATGAAGTTCATGTATGAGCCCACCTCCAAGTATGTCCCTCCCTCCACAAAGAATATGAAGCCTTTCTTTGTGGTCCTCAACAGAGTTCTCAGGAAGACGATTGCCCCCAAGGATGGGGATGCAGGGAGTGTGCAAGGCTACCTCCGGACCCTGATGAGGGTCATTAGCAAGAAAAGGCAATTCGATGTTGCAGACTATATTTGGAATGATATGGTCAATATCTCAAGTACCCCCAACCGATCCTGTGGCTATGCCCCTTACTTGATGTTCATGATTGAGAAAGTCACAGGAATCGAGTTTGTGAAGGACGTGGAGCACACTCCACTGAGGCCTCAGAAGCCTCAGTCAGTGAGTGTCCAGGCTGCTCCATCGCCGGTCTCAAGCCCCGAGGCACCGGCAAGGCAAGACGAAGCTGCTAGGGCTACTCCCCCCTCCAGGGAAGCCCCTCAAAAAGGATCCGCCAGTGGGATCCTCAAGTACTTGGCTGCAATTTTCTCCTCATGCAAGAAAACTGAAGTGAAGCTTCACAAGCTAAATCAGAAGAGGAAGGAGAACATGAGATATATCAAAGCCAATGTGAAGCAGCTGAGTGAGAAGCTGGAGATCAACCCAATTGGATCTCCAGTACTTTCTGAAGATTCTGATCCGGACATCACCGAGCTCAGCCCCTTGACTCCCTCCGAGCTTGCCTATTTTGGCATTGGGGGCTCGAGCAGCTCCGCTCCTCCTCCTACCTCTCAACCTCGTCAAGCGGAAAGTGAGGAAGACGATGAAGACGACGAGAGGACTGACAGCGAAGAGTGAAGCCCTAGGACCTTCCTCTCTCTCTTTTTGGTGTCTTGATGCCAAAGGGGGAGAGATTGAGGGGGAGTCTCTAGTCATAGCTTTAGCTGCATAGGTTGCGAGGAGAGAGCTCTTCTTTTTTTTAATTGTAATTGCATTTCATATCATGTTTGGTCCTGTTATGAATTGCTCAAATAATTTGCAAGTGTGTGTTGAAATCTGAATTTTTGTCCCTGAAATGCCATATTCACTTGATATTAGTTGATCAATGCAAATTCTGTCACTCTTAATGCATTCATGCTGTTAGTATGCATCCCACCATAAAGAATGCACATATGAATAATTATCTTGTTGCTTGATGAATTTTTGAGTCATATGTGCATACTTTATGAGAATCTCATTTTATACCTCATTTTGTGAAATCTCAATTGGTTGTCATCAATCACCAAAAAGGGGGAGATTGAAAGTGCATCTAGGACTCCCTTGTGGGTTTTGGATGATTTATGACAAGCAATTGGGATCCTAATCCTTTTGTTGAGATGAATGCAGGAAAATGATGAAAAATGAGCAAAGTACCAAAAAGAGGGAAATTGAGAAGGAAAATGAATTTGAGCTCAAGGAGAAGAAATTAGTAGTTTAGTATGCATGGAGTGTGTTAAGGAAACACACCCAAGAGCTCAATCTCATTTAATCACACACACACAATGCACAAAGCTATACAGGACCGGACTAGTCCGATATCAGCCGGACTAGTCCGATATCCCACTCTGCACCAGATCGGACAAGTCCGGTCATCACCGGACTAGTCCGATATCTTTCTGTTCCACTTCGGACTAGTCCTCCCCAGTGCGGACTAGTCCTCAAAACAATGCACAAGTCTCACAAAATCGGACAAGTCCGTTGTGATCCGGACTAGTCCGATATACTTTCTGATCCACTTCGGACAAGTCCGGTGTTCACACGGACTAGTCCGATATACACCCTGATCTAAATCGGACAAGTCCTCCAAGTGCGGACTTGTCATCCTAAACACTTAGGGTTTCATGTGTCCGGACAAGTCCGATGTCAATCGGACTAGTTCGAAGCTTTCCAGTAGCGAAATCGGACAAGTCCGTTTTGAACCGGACTAGTCCGAGATTCCTGGACACTTATGGTTTGCTTCACACAGCACACCGGACTAGTCCGGTCACCACCACGGACTAGTCCGATCTTTCTGAACCCTAACGGTAACTTCTAGAAACCCCATATAAATAAAGGTGCACGGCCCACTTTCACCATCACCGGAACCCTAGCACCGTCACACCTCCCAAGAGACTCAAAAACCATCTCTCTCCACGAAATTAAGTGCAAAATCAATCAATCCATTGAAGATCACTTGTAGATCATTGGAGAGGCACTTGGCACACGATTGAGCTCTTGGTTTGAATCTCTAACACACTCTTGCATCTCAATTTGTATATTTCGAAGTGTGTTATTGGTGGTCTTGAAACTTGTAATCAAGGGAGCTCTCAACTTGTGAGATCGCCCCTTCAACTTGGTGATTTACCCCTGTGTGTTTAGTGGAAGAGGATTGGCCTTCGTGGCGATCCGACGAGGGAAGGGTTGGTGAAGACCCGATCCTTTTGTGGGCTCCTCAACGTGGACGTAGGTTGCCTTCGTGGTAACCAAACCACAGGATAAATCTTGTGTCTTGTTCGTTTGTATTCATCATTCTAGTTGATCAACATTATCTAGGGTTTGATTCATCTTGTTGAATTTAGGTTAAATAGTTGAATAAGAATCATACTTGCAATAGAACTTGACATACAATCATTGAACTGTTATTGAAGTTTATATTTCCGCTGCAAACGTCAACGAAACAATCAAATTGACCTAACTTGATCAACCTAGTCCGTGAAATCCGGACTAGTCCGCACTTTACCGGACTAGTCTGATATATCTATTTTTGACCTTGTTGTTGAAGTGCTACAGGAACCAAGAAAATTCAAGAAGGCCTATTCACCCCCCCTCTAGGCCTACATTCAGTAGTAAACTTGTGAAGCTCGGATTGTGAAGTTTAAACACTTAGATTGCAAGTTCACAATTATGATCAAAGTGTAAGTCAGTAAAAGCAAAGTGAACCCTAATAGAAATACTAGTGATCACAAGAAGCAAAAGACAAGTGAAATGAGATTTATCTCGTGGTTCAGCTCCACGAAGAAGCCTACCTCCACGTTGAGAAGTCCACACAAGGACCGGGTCTCACTTGACCCTTCTCTCACCAAGCCACCACGATGGTCGGCTTGGTTTCCACTATATCAATGGGTAATCACCAAGTTTGACGGGGCTGCTCACAACTAGAGGCTCCCACAAATCAATACAAGAGGAGCACATGAAGCTCAACTCACACAAGCCACACAACACAACACAACACAATGTGCAAGAGATCAAACTGAGAGCCAAAGCGCGATGATCTTCCTTTACTCTCCTCCCCAAACCCTAATCTCTTCAAGGGGTTAGTAGGATGAGTAGAAGGCTTTGGAAGGCTCTAGGATGCTTGTGGCGGCGCTAGGATTCAAGACTGGTTCAAATGAGCCCGGGGGTCCCCTTTTTATAGAGGTCCCGAGCCCCTTTTGCTTACATCAGCAAAGGGGCAGACTAGTCCGGCCTCATACCCCGAACTAGTCCGGCCCTATGGGACCACTGACCCCTAGTGAGTTCCCGACAACTGCCACACTGAGCAACGATCATCACGCTACCCGCCAAATTTCCAAATTCAAACGGTCGCTAGACAACGGACTAGTCTGGGCAACAACGGACTAGTCTGAAGTGGAACATAACCACTTGGTACGTTCCAAAATGGACTTTTCTGGGTTGGCCCAGACTAGTCCGGCCAAAGGGGCGGACTAGTCCGGCCCCCTAGGGTTTCTCTACGTCTGTCACACTAAGTCTCAAACGGACAAGTCCGTACCCAAACGGACAAGTCCGAACTACTCAGAGAGCTTTGGTACGTCCAAAAATGGAAAACTCCGGACTTCTCGGACTTAGCTCCAAATTCACTCAGGTTCACTACAGAGACGTTTGGTCCGTCTCAAAACGGACTTGTCTGCCATGGCCGGACTAGTCCGGCCTCCTAGGGTTTTTCTCATTTTAGGATTCTCACTTGGGTTTTTCTCTAAACCACCACTTTGAGCCCCTTGGTATGATCTCAATGCACATGATACAACCACCCTCTCACATGATACGACTCATATAAGCTCAGTACCATAGAAACCCTAATTTCTATGCTTGAGTCTTTGACGCCCGTTTTCTCCTTTTCCTTTTTGAGGGTTTTTATCTGATTTCAATCCTTGTACATGTGCTTAAGATCAACTAATCTCATTAGCCTCTTAATTGTCTTCATCAATCATCCAAAACCCACGGGTATGCCTAGATGCAAGCATCCAGCTCTGGCACCCTCCAATGAGTCTGCTGTCGACATCTCTATGATGATGGTAGATGACGCCGAAGCAACCAGCTCTGGCACCTTGCAAGGTGATAGTCTGTACACCAAGTGAGTAAACTCCACCTACCTCGCTCTTGTTGCTAATAGGATTATCTTGTGATAGTCTGTACACCAAGGCCTGCCGTCGATGACTCTACGATGATGGTGGGCAACACCGGAGCATCCAGCTCCGGTACCTCCCAAGGGGCCTGCCGTCGATAACTCTACGACGATGGTGGACGACGCCGGAGCATCCATCTCTGGCACCTCCCAAGGGGTCTGCCATTGACGTCTCTGCAACTATGGTGAGCGATGCCGAAGCAATCAGCTCCGACACCTCGCAAGGGGCCTGCCATCGATGGCCCTGCACGTCAACGATAGCGACAAGCACGACGATGGTGGATGACGCCGGAGCATCCAACCTCGGCATATACCAAGGGGCCTGTCGTCGATGTCTCTACGGCGACGGTGGATGACGTTGGAGCATCCATTTCTGGCACCTCCCAAGGGGCCTACCCTCGACGACTCTGCAATGATGGTGGGCGACGCCGGAGTAGCCAGCTCCGCACCTCCCAAGGGCTCTACCGTCAGCATCTCTATGACGATGGTGGACGACGTCGGAGCAACCAGCTCCGGTACCTTGCAAGGAGCCTGCCGTCGATGGCTCTTCATATCAACGACAGTGACAAGCGGGGATAAGTGAGTAAACTCTCCTACCTCACTCTTGTTGCTAACAGGGTTCTCTTGTGATAGCATGTACACCAGGGGCCTGGCGTCGATGACTCCACGATGATGGTGGAAGATGCCGAAGCATCCAGCTTCTGCACCTCCCAAGGGGCCTGCCGTTGACGTCTCTACGATGATGGTGGACGATGCGAGAGCATCCAGCTTCAGCACCTCCCAAGGGGCCTGCCGCCGACGACTCCACGACGATGGTGGGCGACGCCAGAGCATCCAGCTCCGGCACCTCCCAAGGGGCCTGCCATCAGCGTCTCTACGACAGAGGTGGGCAACGCTAGAGCAGCCTGCTCCAGCACCTCCCAAGGGGCTTGTCGTCGATGTCTCTACGACGATGGTGGACGACGCCGAAGAATCCAGCTCTGGCACCTCCCAAGGGGCCTGTCATCGGCGTACCCACGAAGATGGAGGACGACACCGAGGCATCCAGCTCCGGCACCTCCCAAGGGGCCTATCGTCAGTGTCTCTACGATGGTGGTGGGCGACGTTGGAGCAGCCAGCTTGAGCACCTCTTAAGGAGCCTGTCGTCGGCGTCTCTATGATGGTGGTGGGAGATGCTGGAGCAGTCAGCTCCGACACCTCCCAAGGAGCCCGCCGTCGACGTACCACGAAGATAGTGGACGACACCAGAGCATACAGCTCTGGCACCTCCCAAGGGTCCTGCCATCAACGATGGTGGGCGACACTAAAGCAATCCACTACAACTCCCCTGCTCTGTTGGGGGCCCATCGAAGACATCCTGCAATCAAGTGGTAGATATGCCCACCCAACTAATCACATCTACAAAGGGGCCTCTAAGGGGGTTCCATAGGAAGGAAGTCAACAGACAACACTTCAGCCATATCAATTGTGCAATCATTGGTCCTCAAAAACTAACGAGCTCGACAAAGGTTTTGCAAACCCTTATGTAGCTAAGGACTCAGAACAACAGTTGAGAAGCGCAAAGACAAACCAAGAAGTCAAACACAAATTTAGATTCATTAAGGAATATTTACAAAAGGGAAAACCCTGGATACAAAGATGGGCTGCCAGTCTCAGTCCTTGGCAAATTGCGCGATGACATGTTTGGCGGCATTCTTGACCACTGTCGCTGTTGTCTCCTCGCGCTCTTCAACAGGACCTTCACAAACTGGCTCCAGTGGCAGATCAGGGTACCGGCTCCAGTAGCACACCAGGACATGGGATGCCCCTCGTCTCCGCCACCGCCCTACCCTTGGCTTGCAGACGCTAAGCCAGCTGACGCTCCTGCAGATCGAGCTCCCGAGCGCGGCGCTCCATTTTGCAATATTGGGCTTGGACATCAAGATCACGCAGGAGAAGTTCTTGGCGCTCAGCTGAGTGCTGCGCCCGATCCCGTGACAAGTCCCTCTCTCGAAGCTCAAGATCTTCAAGGCGGGACTGCAGCCTGTCCCGATCTGCCTCAGCCCAAGCCATCATCGACTGGGCCGCCACCTCTTGCTCGGCGACAATGGCCTCCCGATCTGCAACAGTAGCTTCATGGTGATCCAAAGCCTCTCAACCCTCCTCAAGGGGGCACAGGCGGGCATCGGACGTGTCATTGGCCACATTGGAGTCAGCTAGGATCTTCTGGGACATTGTGTCTAGGGCCTTCACCAAGCAGTGCCTCAGCTCTAGCTCCTTGCTCTCCTTCTGGTACTTCGCCTTCGCCTCAGCGATCCTGGACCTCAGAAGGTCATCCTAGCCAAGGAGGCACTCGCCCTCCGCATGCAGCTTCTCCCATTCAATGGTGAGAGCCCCCTGGGCCCGGTGGAGGTTGGATTGCACCTGGAGAATGCTGGACTGCACCGAGTCCATGATGTCGGAGAGGCGCTCTAGGTGCACCGAAGTTATGAAAGGCTGCCTCACAATCGTCTCGGGGACCTCTTCCTCCCGAAGCGGCGAAGGCAAGGCCACCAGTACCGGAGACCTTGTCCCCGGAGGCTGGGTAGGAGTGGGGTGCAGACCGAGGCGGTAGCGTCACCATGGCCCAAGGAGTTGCCCGCCAGATCAACAGTAGCGGAGGCCAAGCCCTCAGCCCATTGAGCCAGCTCTGACATAACCATGGCCCAAGAAGCTTCACTTCCCGAACGGAGTACGAACGTCGAATCAGCGCTTTCATGAGCCGGCCTTGCTGTCTGCTCCGCCAGAATAACCGTAGCCTCCTGGGCCGACTTTGAAGCGCTCCTGGGCACTACCTCCAGCTGCAAGGGTGTCAATACAGCCGATGTGGCCCTGCAAGTCAAAATACACGCCTGATCAATCAACAAAGGCAAGCGAGATAACAAAGCAAGCGTTCATAAGAATGCTTTACCGGCATCCCCAGAAGCTCCAGCGAGCCTCAACCTTCGGCTTCCCTAAAGTTGCAGGCCCCGACGATGACGTGGCAGGTGAGGTCCCCCCAGCCGAGCCTCCACCAAATCCACCAGGGACGCCGCCACCCTGTGTCAGCATACCTCCACCGGCTCCAACGGAGCCACTCCCGGAGCCTCCTCCCAAGCTGAAGGGGAGCCAGGCATCGACGAACGAAGTCTGCCATCACCGTCAACTCCAACAGGCCATGATCTGCCAGGAATTGGATCCTCCCCATCACCGAGGTGTAGGCCTGCTCCAACTCCGATCGCTCCTCTTTGGTCTCCTTCCTGAGTATCGCCCATCCTATGGGCATGACCTTGTGATCATGGGCGTCGACTTGTACGATCACCCAGTCCCTCCTCCAATCGGCCCACTTTGTTTAGGAGAGCGGGGCGATGTACTTGAAGGGGCTATTGGCCCGATGCTGGAAGCAGTAGCCACTGAGGAAGTTGGCTTTGTTCTTCTTCCCAGTCCGCCTTAGCACGAAGAACTACCGGAACACCAGCACGGACGGGAACACCCCGATGAACATCTCGCAGAAGTGCGAGAACACCACCACTGCCACTAGAGAGTTCGGTGACAAGTGGTGAAGCTGGAGCTCGAGGACCTCCAGGAGTGTCACCCAGAAGGAGGAAACAGGGGGAACGAACTCGGAGTACGCATACGCCTGGAAGAAGACGATCTCCTTCTCCCCCAACTTTAGAGGCAGGGTGCCCGTGCGGATCAGATCCCATCGCTCCTCGTCCTCCCAGCCAAATAGGCGTCTCATAGGCGCTATGTCAACAGTGCGAGAAGGAGGCAAGGCTGAATCAACTGGGGCAGGAGTCCAGAACCACAAAGGTGGGGAGAGAGTGGGTGCACAAGGTGGAAGAGGAAGGCTCGAACGTTGGGGAGTGCGTAAGGAAGAACCACCTTTGCTCCTAATTGTTTCCTTTTAACTCGTCGTTAGGCGTTCGAGCACACCGATCAAGTTGCTTGGAGATGACACCCGCCGCTCAACCTGTAACGTCCCTAATGGTGGGGCCCAGGTCCCCTATCAGATAGATCGGCTTGAAGGGGCATCAACATGAGAAGGCAACCTGGCGGTTCCCATAAAGGGAGGAGTAGAAGGAGCACAAGTGCAACAACTGCATTGGGAACCATCGCAGTAAACAAACTGCATCAAGCAAAGATCCCGTCACCACGAGCCCTCAACCAGAGAGGGACACGTGGCCACAATGGCAGAGGTGCAAACTGCTTTGGCTAATGATGACAAAATTAAAAGACCGCACGGGAAGGCAAGATAGAGCTCCACCATCGGGCTCGTCGCCTCCCCCCAAGGTGGACCTAGGGGCCACTATCGGTACCCGGCATACCGGGTACCATCGCGAACAAGCTAGAGCCGTTAAGGTACCCCGCCTTTCGCAGAGGCGGGTTTCGAGGGTGCTACATGTTCAGAAGACCCGGACCCATTTGCCTCAGATACGAGGTATGGGGTACCTACAAGAGACCTCGAAGAAGAGTTCAGCTCCCCCTCGCAGATGAGCTCCCAAGCAGCCACGTTTCCAGCTGGGAAGGATCCCTCTCCCCTGTGAGACAGGGCTCTGGAGCTGCCACGTGGTCCAAGATATCAGATGGGCCACCTCTCTTATAGGCGGGCTCTGGCGCTGCCACTTGTCCTGCAAGACGGGACTCAACCTCCTCTACAGAGGTATGCTCTCGAGTTGCCACGTGGTCCGCAAGACAAGACCTGACCTCCTTGTGACCCCCGGTTCCAAAAAATGAACCAAGCTAACGCATATGTGTGCCCAGGATGTTCAACACACATACACGAGTGATTCACAAATGATAACCAGATAATTACCACAGCTCAAATTATTAAATAAGTACTCTTATTACATAATTCATTATATCCTCGAATACAAGCTCTAATGAATATTAATGATAAGTTCAACTAATGCAGCGGAAATAAACTAATTAAACAACTAAGCAAACTAAGCAAAAGGGATAGCGCAGCTCCATGCAACACCACAGGCAAAGCTGACGGTAGACACGGCCTAGATCTCCACATTATCGCCATTAAACTCATAATTCCGACCTCCAACTGTTGGGGGGGATTGCAAGAGTGAGTACATGTCATACTCAGCAAGTGTGGAAAGTATGACATGTGGCTGATTCAAATGACGACAATAATAATGGCAAAGTGCTGAAAAGTACAGTAAAACATTTGAAAAGCAATATATCATATTTATGTGAAGTAAACCCATCATAAACCATAAATAATACCATAATACCAGTCCATAATTCACCATCCTCATCCATGATTCCAGATTTCATCATTTGCCAATAACCATATTCAATACCAGGAATCAATCCATAACCATCCATAACCATTACCAACCCATAACCATACCAAATTTCCAATTTCCCTCTAATCATGGAAGTTGTCCAGGTGCTCATAACCGGGAGCACGACTATCATGATAGTTTTATTTAACTCTGCAGAGTTTGTACCTCTTTACCCACGTGTTCGTGATTTCATCACCTTTCGGCGACTAAGAATCTCCCTTATGCCCATGACCCGTCAGTCATACTACACACTTCCGTTGGTGTGTGGCCAAGAGATCACAAAATAGCCTTTACAAAGGGATTACTAGCCTATTTAGACCCCACTAAGGTTTCACCGGTGGCGATGCCTCCAACTGAGCACATCTTCAACCAAGGGCCCCCTCTTGAGCCATTCGGATCCCAGGGTAGTCCCACCACTCATCAATAACCCAATCCGATTACCCCTTCCCCGAGCATCCACAATGGTCCAAACAGCACTAGCAAAGCCCTAATTAATCAGCTATGCCGCACCCATACTTGGCCTCGTGGTGGCACTGTAGTCCTAGCTTATTCTCGCATGAACCGGTCCTTAGATCTAAAGCAAGCAAACCACCATAACATCCAACACATCCACATACCAGGCTTGCTTAGATCACCCATTACCATACCATATTTAACCAGTTCATGTTAACCATAATCTCTTCCATGCATAATTAAATTGAGTGGTATAGTTATTCCCATCCCAGTTGATTAAGCGAAGCAAAAAGGTGAAAAGTCCATCCCGACTCTCTACCATATATTCCAGGTGACAAGGGTGGTCAAACAAAACTAGTAAACTTCCTACCATAGGATTCCCATCAATTTGACACAAGCATGCAGTTTGCAAACAAAACATTTATTTTAAAATAGGATCAATATGGTTCAAGGACACTTGCCTTGCTCCGGCGGATAGGGTTGCTCAAGCGCTTCAAAGTCTTGATTCTGAAAAATCTCGTACACGATCTCTTGAGCACTTCCCTCTACTCGTGATCACACATACAAGAATATACATACAAATCAACATGATGCACACCCATTAATCAACATGCGATGATATGCATGCATGCAAAGTACAATAATTAATTAACTACGGTTGTTTATTAATTAGATGCAACTAGTTCATACGTGTTCATACGAGTTTATGGGGGTTTTAGAGTGGATTAATGCTGCTGAAAATAAAAAGACGATGCAACTAATATAAATTTACGTCTATTAGATTCAATATGGTCGCTAAAATTCGCATCGGGAACATGGCCTACCGTAGATGTGATGGCTTCGATGATCACACGATGGGGACAATGCGTAGACGAAGTAGATGCGCAGGGTCCTCCGGCGGCACGACGACAACGGCGCGATGGCGACGTCGATCTCCGGCGGACGGTGGCACCTTCCTCTTTTTCTTCCTCTTCTTCCCCTCTTTTTTTCTTCCTTTTCTTCCCCTGGCGGCGGCGGCTCTGGTGCTTTCTTTTTTCTGTACCGGCGGCGGCTAGGTCTTTTTCTGGCTCTGGCTGCGGCGTTTTCTTTCTGGTGGCTGGAAAACACGAGTCCCGGGGCTTTTTTTATAGGCGGCGGTAGGGCGCTAGGGCCGGCGGGGCAGGGCGTTGCGCGAGGGAGGCTGGCGGCCGGTACGGGCGAGTGGGCGAGGTGGGGCCCGGCGCGTACGGTGCGGTAGGGGCACGGGGCAGGCGGCGGGCGTGGCTGCGGGGCCCAGGGCACGTGGGCATCGCGCGCGCGAGCGGGGCGCTCGGTCGGCGTGTCGGGGCCAGTCGGTTGGCGCGGCGTGGATGGGGTGGGGCCCGTGCGGTGCGAGGGAGGCGGGAGCGGGGCGTGGGATTCGGCGGGGTAGGCGGGAGCCGGGAGGCGCGTGCGGCTCGGTTCGCGAGGCAGGCGGGACACGGGGCAGGCGGCGGGGCCAGGCGCCTCGGGCGCTGGTGGGTGGCCGGCTGGGCCGGTCGGGCGGCCTGGCCGGCGGGTGGTTTTTTTTCTTTTATATATATATATATATATATATATATATATATTACTATTTATTTTTTTATATTACTTATTTATTTTTTATTATTTTTTTATATACTGTTATTATATATATATTTATTATTATATAATTTATTTATATATATTTCTTTTTATCTATTATTATTATTATTTTATATTTATTCCCTAATACATGTTTTACGCTATTATTATTATTTTCTATTTCTTCTTTTGCTACATACATTTGTATATATATGCTCCATCTTTTATGTTTTATTATTTTTCTTTTATCCTACTAATATTTAATGCATGATCATGTATGCAATGCATGATGCGAAAATTTGGGGTGTTACAAATCTACCCCCTTAAAGTGAATCTCGTCCTCGAGATTCGATAGCGTGAAGAAAAGATGAGGGAATTCTGCCTTCAAGTCTTCTTCACGTTCCCATGTAGCTTCGGTTTCCGTATGGTGTTTCCATTGCACTTTGCACCAACGGATCCTCTCATTCCTTGTGAATCCAAAACAATAAGGTTGGCGGAGAAGTCTACCCCCCATTATTCTAAGGCTTATTTTTGGACATACTATATTTGTCCTCATCTCTCCTCCAGGAGACTTAACCAATAGAGTAAACTTCATATGAGAGATGGGAAAACTATACTTGGCAACATACTTCGATGCAATGAATGAATGCGATGCTCCAGAATCAAATAACATAGTCACGGGGTTGGAGTTGGCGAGAAACATACCAATGACCACGTCATCCGCTTGTTGAGCATCCTCCATAGAGACATGGTTCATGTTGCCACGAGCAAAATTATGCAGTCCACGGTCTCCTTGTGGTTGTCCTCCATTGGGTCTTGGGTTTTGCCTCGGCGCATTGCTTCCTTGACCACGGCCTAACTTAGGACATTGATGCGCAAAGTGTCCAGCTTCTCCACAAGTATAACACTTCTTAACCCCACCAGAATTATTGGGACGAGCTTGGTTTTGAATATTGGCTCCAGGAAAATCAGCACGAGGTGCATAAGGCATTGCTTGCATGACAGGGCGCTGCTGCACAAACTGAGTTGGGCGTGGTGCATGACCAGGGCGCTGAGCAGGAATAGAGGAGCTGTAATAGGATGCATTGGGTGGTGCAAGGCGAGGGCGCACATTACTTCCTTGTTGCTGTCCTTGATATGGCG
Organism: Tuctoria greenei; assembly: GCA_036927565.1. Taxonomy (NCBI): domain Eukaryota; kingdom Viridiplantae; phylum Streptophyta; class Magnoliopsida; order Poales; family Poaceae; genus Tuctoria; species Tuctoria greenei. The sequence continues at coordinate 29,167,749 of JAYESD010000006.1, read as the reverse complement.
TCTTCCTCTTGATTTCTTGCTCCATCTCACGGATCTTGTTCTCAACCACAATTGCTTTGTCCACAAGCTTCTGAAAATTGGCATAATCGCAATTGAGTAGTTGCACTTGGATCTCATTGTTCAATCCTCTCATGAACAAATATTGTTTCCGGTTGTCCCGACTAACATCCTCAGGCGCATACCTTGAGAGTTGAGTGAACTTGTTGAGATATTCACTCACGCTTGATGAATGTTGGCCTAGAGGGGGGGGTGAATAGGCCTTCTTGAATTTTATCGGTTCCTGTAACACTTCAACAACGAGATCAAAAACAGATATAACGGACTAGTCCGGTAAAGTGCGGACTAGTCCGGATTTTACGGGCTAGGTTGATCAAGTTAGGTCAATTTGATTGTTTGTTGACTTTTGCAGCGGAAATATAAACTTTGTGATCAGTTCAATAGTTGTGTAACAGATTCTATTAAGAATATGACTTTATTTCAACTATTAACTTTGTATTCAACAAATCTAATCAAACCCTAGATAATGTTGATCAACTAGAATAAAGAACACAAATGAAAGACACAAGATTTATCCCGTGGTTCGGTTACCACGAAGGCAGCCTACGTCCACGTTGAGGAGCCCACAAAAGGGCCGGGTCTTCACTAACCCTTCCCTCGTTCGGATCGCCACGAAGGCCAATCCTATTCCACTAATCACACAGGGGTAAATCACCAAGTTTAAGGGGCGATCTCACAAGTTGAGCGCTCCCTTGATTACAAGATTCAAGACCACCAATAACACACTTCAAAATATACAAACTGAGATGCAAGAGTGTGTTAGAGATTCAAACCAAGAGCTCAATCGCGTATCAAGTGCCCTCTCCAATGATCTACAAGTGATCTTCAATGTAGTGATCAATTTAGCACTTGGTTTTGTGGAGAGAGGTAGTTTTTGAGGCTCTTGGGAGGTGTGACGGCGCTAGGGTTCGAGAGAGTTTGAAAGTGGGCCGTGCACCTCTATTTATAAGGGGTTTCTGGAAGTTACCGTTAGGGTTCAGAAAATTCGGACTAGTCCGTGGTGGTGACCGGACTAGTCCGGTGTGCTGTGAGAAGCAAACCCTAAGTGTCCAGGAATATCGGACTAGTCCGTTTGAAAACGGACTTGTCCGATTTCACTGCTGGAAAACTTCGGACTAGTCCGATTGTCATCGGACTGGTCCGGACCTGTGAAACCTTTAGTGTTTAGGATGACAAGTCCGCACTTGGAGGACTTGTCCGATTTAGATCAGTGTGTATATCGGACTAGTCCGTGTAAACACCGGACTTGTCCGAAGTGGATCAGAAAGGATATCGGACTAGTCCGGTGGAGACCGGACTTGTCCGATCTAGTGACTTGTGCATTGTGTTGAGGACTAGTCCGCACTGGGGAGGACTAGTCCGAAGTGGAACAGAAGAATTATCGGACTAGTCCGGTGATGACCGGACTTGTCCGATCTTGTGCAGAATGTGATATCGGACTAGTCCGGTGGACATCGGACTAGTCCGGTCCTGTATAGCTTTGTGCATGTGTGTGTGTGATTAAATGAGATTGAGCTCTTGGGTGTGTTTCCTTAACACACTCCACACATACTAAACTACTAGTTTCTTCTCCTTGAGCTCAAATCCATTTTCCTTCTCAATTTCCTCTTTTTGGCACTTTGCTCATCTTTCATCATTTTTCTGCATTCATCTCAACAAAAGAATTAGGATCCCAATTGCTTGTCATAAATCATCCAAAACCCACAAGGGAGTCCTAGATGCACTTTCAATCTCCCCCTTTTTGGTGATTGATGACAACCAATTGAGATTTCACAAAATGAGGTATAAAATGAGATTTTTCATAAAGTGTGCACATATGACTCAAAAATGCATCAAGCAACAAGAGAATCATTCATATGTGCATTCTTTATGGTGGGATGCATACTAAGAGCATGAATGCATTAAGAATGACAGAATTTGCATTGATCAACTAATATCAAGTGAATATAGCATTTCAGGAGCAAAAATTCAGATTTCATCACACACTTGCAAATTAACTGAGCAATTTAACATAGAACCAAACATGATATGAAAATAGCGTTAAACAATTACAATCACAAATAGAAAATACATGGAGACTCTCTCCTCGCATTCTATGCAGCTAAAGCTAAGTCTAGAAGCTCCCCCTCAATCTCTCCCCCTTTGGCATCAAGACACCAAAAAGAGAGAGAGGGAGGTCCTAGGGCTTCACTCTTCGCTGTCAGTCCTCTCATCGTCTTCATCATCTTCATCGCTTTCTTCTTGGCGAGGTTGAGAGGGAGGAGGAGGAACGGAGCTGCTCGAGCCCCCAATGCCAAAATAGGCAAGCTCGGATGTAGTCAAGGGGCTGAGTTCAGTGACGTCCAGATCAGAGTCTTCAGAAATGACTGGAGACCCTATTGGGTTGATCTCCAGTTTCTCACTCAGCTGCTTCACATTTGCTTTTATGTACCTCATGTCTTCTTTCCTCTTCTGGTTGAGCTTATGAAGCTTCACTTCAGTTTTCTTGCAGGAGGAGAGAAGAGACACCAAGTACTTCAGGATCCCACTGGCGGATCCTTTCTTAGGGGCTTCACTGGAGGGAGGAGGAGCCCTAGCAGCTTCTTCTTGTCTTGCCGGTGCCTCGGGGCTTGAGGCCGGCGATGGAGGAGCTTGGACAATTACTGGCTGAGGCTTCTGAGGCCTCAGTGGAGTGTGCTCCACATCCTTCACGAACTCGATCCCTGTGACCTTCTCGATCATAAACATCAAGTAGGGGGCATAGCCACAGGATCGGTTGGGGGTGCTTGAGATATTGACCATATCATTCCAGATATAGTCAGCCACATCAAACTTTCTGTCCTTGCTTATGACCCTCATCAGGGTCCGGAGGTAGCCTTGTACACTCCCTGCATCCCCATCCTTGGGGGCTATTGTCTTCCGGAGGACTCTATTGAGCACAACAAAGAAAGGCTTCATATTCTTGGTAGAGGGAGGGACATACTTGGAGTTGGGCTCATACATGAACTTCATCCTGTCCCTCTCAATGACCCCTATGTTGTGGATAATGAGGTGGTCATGTCCTCCAGATTTAAGGTGCAGCAAACTGGCAAACTCTTCTTGAGTAATTGAGTACTTGGATCCATGAGTCATCCAAGTCACACTTTCCTCGTCTTCACTGGAGAAGTGGCACGTTGCATAAAACTGTGCAATCACTTCATCATTCCAGTTATATCTGAAGGCAAACAAGTCCTTCAGTCCGTGTTTCTCAGCAGCTGCAATAACCTCATCAAAGGCTGCACACTTCTTTTTCTCCAGGTGGGCCCAGTCAATCCATTGACTGCGCACCACTGGGGTCTTCATAGGCAAATAGACCAATTTGTAGAAGTCCGAGTGGAAATTGGACCAAAATCTGCCATCTGCTGCTTGCTTGGATCTTGCATAGCAGTCTATCCCTCTCAGCTTAGCAGCCACCTCGCTGCCCTTGCCAGTGAACTTCTCTTCATTTGGATCCCGGGCCCCTTCTCTGGGGGCATGCAGCTTGAGGGGCCCAACTGGCCCTGTGGCAACTCCTTTGCCCTTTCCTTTGGTTTGTCGAAGGCCACTTGAGGAGGTGCCGGCCTTCGATGCAGCTTTCTTCACACATACTTTCCTTCTGACTTGGGGAGGTGAGGGAGCTGGCTCGGAGGGTTTCTCTTGGCGTTTCTTGCCAAGACCCGCCGAGGGCCGAGGTGCCACTTCGGACTCAAAATCGGACATTTCGTAGTCAGAGCTCGACATGATCTGAGAATGAGTGATCAAGGTAAAATACAGGTTATACAAGGTATTGGTGAGATAATATGGCAATGGAAGGCATTAGGGAATGAAGGAATTAGGTTTTGGTTCAGAAACAACGGACTTGTCCGGTGCACAGGCACGGACTAGTCCGGTGGACCGGACTTGTCCGTACCTGGACCGGACTAGTCCGGTGTTCATCCGCAAAAACCTAACAGATTGGGTAAAATTTGATCCCTAAGCCAAAAATAGTCTAGCATACACGTAGTACATCTATTGGACATGTAACTAGTGAAGAATGCTAGGCCAAACGATAAGCAATGGAGAAATTTGCGATTTCTTAGGGTTTGAAGAAAATTTACCAAGAAATCGAAGGAGGCTTGAGATTTTGGGGGTTGGAGGCCGGACTTGTCCGCTAACTTCAATCCCCGAGTCTTCAAGCTTGATCTCCGCCCAAGTTTGAGGCTTTTCGACGGAGGAATCGAGTATTTGCCTTGGGAGCTCGAGCGCAAGAGAGAGAATGCTTGGGGCGAGTGTGAGAGTGAATGAATTAGGGTTTGGTGGCGGCTAGGGTTAAGGACACGAAAAATCGGACAAGTCCGGACATGACCGGACTAGTCCGAAGTCGTCCAGAGACTTATATCGGACTAGTCCGTGGTCTGTCGGACTAGTCCGGCCTAACCGGCACTCTGCGGACAAGTCTGCAATGGGCGGACTAGTCCGGGTAACCACGGACTTGTCCGTGGTCACCAGGAGAGAAATGCATAGCCCATTCATATATATTTGAAGGTTCAATATTAGAGATTAGAGAGACAAAACAATTCAAATAATCTTGATGAATTTGACCAGTAAGCAAACAACAATCATACTATGATCAAAATTCATCAAGATCTAATAATTGACATAGTTTTCGAGAGAAAAGTGAAGAGGGATGATTTTCACAATTCAATCAAAATTTTGAAGAAACATACAGGTATGCAACTTTTCAAGCCACACTCCGAGAATCAAGAACATTTAGCTCATTTCGGAGTTCACAAAAGCGTTTTTCATCAAGTGGCTTGGTGAATATGTCGGCTAATTGTTTTTGGGTGTTGACATGAGAGATGGATATGTCTCCTTTCATGGAATGGTCTCTCAAGAAGTGGTGTCTTATGTCTATATGTTTTGTTCTAGAGTGCTCAACTGGATTGTGTGCTATTTTAATGGCACTCTCATTATCACAAAGGAGAGGAATATGGTTCATATTGTAACCATAATCCCTTAGAGTTTGTCGCATCCAAAGAAGTTGTGCACAACAACTCCCGGCTGCAACATACTCCGCTTCGGCTGTGGATAATGCAATGGAATTCTGTTTCTTGGATGACCAAGAAACTAAGGATCTTCCTAGAAATTGGCAAGTGCCGGAAGTACTTTTTCTATCTACTTTGCACCCGGCATAATCTGCATCGGAATACCCAATGAGATTGAATTTTGAGCCTTTTGGGTACCAAAGACCAAGGTTGGGTGTATGAACTAAATATCTTAAGATTCTCTTAACGGCTGTCAAATGACATTCCTTGGGGTTGGCTTGAAATCTTGCACACAAGCAAACACTCAACATGATGTCTGGCCTAGATGCACATAAATATAGTAAAGATCCAATCATGGAGCGATATACCTTTTGGTCGACGCTCGTTCCATCTTCATTGAGGTCCAAGTGCCCATTCGTTGCCATGGGAGTCTTTATCGGCTTTGCTTTGTCCATGCCAAACTTCTTGAGGATGTCCTGCGTGTACTTGGTTTGGCTTATAAAAGTTCCTTCCCTTTGTTGTCGCACTTGGAATCCCAAGAAGTACTTCAATTCTCCCATCATCGACATTTCGAATCTCTCTGTCATAATTTTGCTAAACTCTTCACAGAAGGATTGGTTAGTTGACCCAAAAATTATATCATCAACATATATTTGGCAAATAAAAAGATCATTATCCAGATTTTTTGTGAATAACGTATAGTCTACTTTGCCAATTTGAAAACCATTATCTATTAAAAAATCTCTAAGGCACTCATACCAAGCTCTAGGAGCTTGTTTGAGGCCATAGAGAGCCTTACGCAGTTTATACACGTGATGTGGGAACTCTTCGTCTTCAAACCCGGGTGGTTGCTCCACGTACACCTCCTCCTTGATCGGTCCGTTGAGGAAGGCGCTTTTCACGTCCATTTGATACAGCTTGAAATCATGGTGAGTAGCATATGCAAGTAATATTCTAATTGATTCAAGCCTAGCTACTGGAGCAAAAGTTTCATCGAAATCCAAACCTTCGACTTGTGAGTAACCTTTGGCCACAAGTCGTGCCTTGTTTCTTGTTACCACACCGTGTTCGTCTTGCTTGTTGCGGAAGACCCACTTGGTGCCTACAACATTTGCATTGGGTCTTGCCACAAGTTCCCAGACCTCGTTTCTCTTGAAATTGTTCAACTCTTCTTGCATCGCCACTACCCAGTCCGGATCCTTCAATGCATCCTCAGTCCTGCGGGGTTCCAAAAAGGAGACAAACGAGTAATGTTCACAAAAATTTGCTATGCGAGATCTAGTGGTTACTCCCTTTTGGATGTCGCCGATGATGTTGTCGATCGGGTGATCCCTTTGAATGCATTGGTGCACTCTTGGGTGTGGTACTTGGGGAGTCGTGTGTTGGTGATCATCTTCTTCTCCCCCTGAGTTGTTGTCCTCATTGATTTGTTCATTACGTTCGTACTCCTGTGGTTGATCTTGTATTGAGGCTCCCCCTTGATGGTTGATTTCATCTTGTGGTTCACTTTCATCTTGTATTTGTGACGTTGACTCTTGTGGTCGTACTTCGCCTAGAGCCATTCTCTTCAATGCTTGATAGGGGGCTTCTTCTTTACCTAATTCACATTGATCAACTTGCTCCTTTTGGGAGCCATTAGTTTCATCGAACACTACGTCACGTGCCACTTCAACAAGTCCGGAGGACTTGTTGAAGACACGATAGGCGTAAGTGTTCGAATCATAGCCAAGCAAGAAACCTTCATCGGACTTCGAAGCGAACTTTGAAGTCCTGGGCTTCTTGTTTAAAATATAGCAAGGAGAACCAAAAACTCGAAAATATGAAATGTTCGGTTTGTTACCGGTGAGTAGCTCATAGGGGGTCTTCTTTAGTAGTCGATGAAGATAGAGGCGATTTGTGGCGTGGCAAGCTGTGTTGATTGCTTCCGCCCAAAATCGGTCCGAAGTCTTGTATTCATCGAGCATAGTTCTTGCCATTTCTATGAGCGTGCGGTTCTTCCTTTCGGCAACTCCATTTTGTTGTGGGGAGTATGGTGCTGAAAATTCGTGCTTGATTCCTTCTTCATCAAGGTACTCCTCCACTTGTATGTTTTTGAACTCCGTGCCATTGTCACTCCGAATACTCTTGATTTGTAATGAAAATTCGTTTTGTGCTCGCTTGAAGAACTTCTTGAGTGTCCCTTGTGTTTCTGATTTTTCATGCAAAAAGAACACCCAAGTGAAGCGGGAAAAATCATCAACAACAACTAAACCATACTTGTTACCGCCGATGCTTATGTAAGCAATTGGACCAAACAAGTCCATATGAAGTAGTTCGAGCGGTCTTGTTGTGGTCATGATGTTCTTCGCAGGATGCTGTGCTCCAACTTGTTTCCCTGCTTGGCACGCGCTACATGGCCTGTTTTTCTCAAACACAACATCTTTCAAACCTCGGATGTGATCGCCCTTGAGGAGTTTTTGAAGGTTCCTCATACCAACATGTGCCAGCCGTCTATGCCACAGCCAACCCATGTTGGTCTTTGCAATCAAGCATGTGTCGAGTTCGGCTTTATCCTTGTTGAAGTCAACAAGGTAAAGCTTTCCCTTCAACATACCCTTGAATGCAATAGAACCATCGCTCCTTCTTGAGACGATTACACCCTCGTTAGTAAACAGGCAATTATAACCCTTGTCGCACAATTGAGATATGGACAGCAGGTTATAATCTAAAGATTCAACGTGCAAAACATGTGAAAGAGTATGTTCAGAGGATATGGCTATTTTACCGGTACCGAGGACCCTCCCTTGACTGTTGTCTCCAAAGTAGATCCCTTCATTTGGGTCCTCGTTCACTTCATACTCCACAAACATCCTCCTTTCTCCGGTCATGTGGTTTGTGCATCCACTGTCTAGCACCCATTTGGATCCACCGGAGGAGTAGGCCTGCAGAAACAAGTTACGCCTTGGTTTTAGGTACCCAAGCTTGCTTGGGTCCTTGGAGGTTAGTGACAATACATTTGGGCACCCACACATGGGATTTTGTGTTCCCATGGCGTGGCCCAGCATAATAAGCATACACTTTACCAATATTGTTTCTCATTAATACATATGAAGCATCGAAGGTTTTAAACAGGAGTTGTTGCTGATTATTGGTCGGACTAGTCTGTGTGACCGGACTTGTCCGGATGACCGGACTTGTCCCGGACCACAACCGGACTAGTCCGGTTTTCATGAGAGTTCAGATTTTTAGTTTTCGTGCTGCCGGGTTGTGAGGGTCCTCCTTTCACAAAGGTAATCTTTCCCTTGTTATTCTTATGATTTCCAGCTCTTTGCTTTCCATCATAGGAATAACCAATGCCATACTTGACATTTGGAGGTCTTTGGACCAAATATGCACTACGTGCATAGTTGATCCTTTTCTTGTCAAATATTACACATTGGGTAGGGTTTTTGTCCTTTGTGGAGGTGGACTTTTCTTTCAACCTGGTGTTTATCTTTTCACATTTGCAGATATGAGTATTATTAACTTGAAGTGGATTGAGAAGGTAGGCTTGAAGAGGAGGAGGGTTCACTAAGCTTGAGTGACTCAATTTGCACTTCAAGGATCTTGTTGACCTTGATCAGGTCATCAAGTTGGTCCTTGATTGCTACATTTGAGTTGGTTAGCTCCAAGCAAGTTTTCTTGCTTGAAGCTAGCTCAAGCTCTAGTGAGTGGCTTACTTTCCTTTTCATGAACTAGAAGATTGTCAAGTTCCACATGCTTCTCCTTTTGGAGATAATCATGTCTTCTTGACGATCGATTAGCTCTTCCTTCTCAACAAGTTGGTTAAGCAAGAATTTCATTTTTGCAGCAGTTTTTCTATCTAAGCCAGCTAGCATATCTTCATCACTATCTAAATCATCATCACTTGAATAAGAATGTAAGGAAGGAGTTTTGATATTTACCTTGCGTTTACCTTCCTTAGCCATGAGGCAAGTCCCATTTGCCCTCTTTGCACCGAGCGTGGGAAAGAGTGTGGGTTTCTTGGACACGCTCTCGATGGCTATGCTAGCCAATTCTTCTTCATCGGACGATGAAGACTCATCGTTTGAGTCCCATTCCTTTCCAATGTGTGCTTGTTCAGCTTGTTTCTCTTCTTGAAGAACTTCTTTGCTTGAGGCTTGGACTCTTTGTTTTTCTTCTTATTGTCCTCATACGGGCAGTCGACTATAAAGTGGTTGTATTCACCACAGTTATAGCACGCCGCCTCATCTTTGGCTTCGTCCTTTCTTTGTATTTTGCTTCATTTGATTTTGTTCCTTGTCTTTTCTTCATAATTCTCTTAAACTTCTTCATGAACAAAAATCATATCTTCTTCATCTAGCTCGCTGCTTTCATCATCGCTGTCCTCCTCAAGCTGTGCTTCTCTTGGCTTCTTTGGATAAAGGCTTGAGTGAGGACTTTAGGGCAACTCCCTTCTTCTTGGCCGATGTGAGGTCGGCTATTTCTTTTACGTGCTTGGCTTGCTTCTCCATCATCTCAAAGTTAATGATCTTGCCAAGCAGTTCATCAGGAGTCATTTTCTTGTACCCCGGACTCTCTCGGATCATAGAGCAAAGTGTAACATTGCGAGGCATGAAAGCTCTAAGGATGAGCTTTACAACCTCGTGATCATTCCACTTTCTGCTCCCATATGATCGAACCTTGTTCACGAGAGTCTTCAGTCTGTTGTACATGTCCTGGGGTGACTCATCTTCCTCAATCGCGAACCTTCCTAGTTCGCCCTCAATCATTTCAATCTTGGCTTCCCTCACATGTCTGTCACCTTCATGCGCTGTTTGTAGGGTATCCCAGATTTCTTTGGCAATTTCTAATCCGTCCACCTTTGTGAATTCATCTCGACTTAGAGATGAGGTGATGACGGCTGCGGCTTGTGCATTCCTGTGGATGGCTTGCTCTTGACTTGGCGTGAGCTCTTCGTCGTCATCTGGGATATTGATTCCTGTGCACACAATATGCCATAAACTTGGGTTAAGGGAAATCAAGTGCATCTTCATGTTTTGCCTCCACATAGAGTAGTCACTCCCATCGAAGTGTGGGGCTTTTCCAAGGGGAATGGATAGATAGTGATTGCTGTTAGAATTTAAACGGTCATAATTAAAAGGATATCGGGAGTAGTCGGTGTGACTACTCCCCTTCTTCTTTTCTTCAACTTTGGCTTTCCCTTTGGAAAGCGCTTTCTTTCTAAGGAGAGCTTTCAGCTCCAATGTCTCCTCATCATCATCGTCAAAGTCTTGAATGGCTTCGAGATACTTCTCAAGCTTTTGATGCTTGTCATTGTTCATCTCTTCCTGGTTGTTGATCTTTTGGACTTCCTTCATGTCCGACATGATCTCTTCGAGCGGTTGCACTCTTTCTTGAAGAACCTTGCTCTGATACCAATTGAATGTTGGCCTAGAGGGGGGGGTGAATAGGCCTTCTTGAATTTTATCGGTTCCTGTAACACTTCAACAACGAGATCAAAAACAGATATAACGGACTAGTCCGGTAAAGTGCGGACTAGTCCGGATTTTACGGGCTAGGTTGATCAAGTTAGGTCAATTTGATTGTTTGTTGACTTTTGCAGCGGAAATATAAACTTTGTGATCAGTTCAATAGTTGTGTAACAGATTCTATTAAGAATATGACTTTATTTCAACTATTAACTTTGTATTCAACAAATCTAATCAAACCCTAGATAATGTTGATCAACTAGAATAAAGAACACAAATGAAAGACACAAGATTTATCCCGTGGTTCGGTTACCACGAAGGCAGCCTACGTCCACGTTGAGGAGCCCACAAAAGGGCCGGGTCTTCACTAACCCTTCCCTCGTTCGGATCGCCACGAAGGCCAATCCTATTCCACTAATCACACAGGGGTAAATCACCAAGTTTAAGGGGCGATCTCACAAGTTGAGCGCTCCCTTGATTACAAGATTCAAGACCACCAATAACACACTTCAAAATATACAAACTGAGATGCAAGAGTGTGTTAGAGATTCAAACCAAGAGCTCAATCGCGTATCAAGTGCCCTCTCCAATGATCTACAAGTGATCTTCAATGTAGTGATCAATTTAGCACTTGGTTTTGTGGAGAGAGGTAGTTTTTGAGGCTCTTGGGAGGTGTGACGGCGCTAGGGTTCGAGAGAGTTTGAAAGTGGGCCGTGCACCTCTATTTATAAGGGGTTTCTGGAAGTTACCGTTAGGGTTCAGAAAATTCGGACTAGTCCGTGGTGGTGACCGGACTAGTCCGGTGTGCTGTGAGAAGCAAACCCTAAGTGTCCAGGAATATCGGACTAGTCCGTTTGAAAACGGACTTGTCCGATTTCACTGCTGGAAAACTTCGGACTAGTCCGATTGTCATCGGACTGGTCCGGACCTGTGAAACCTTTAGTGTTTAGGATGACAAGTCCGCACTTGGAGGACTTGTCCGATTTAGATCAGTGTGTATATCGGACTAGTCCGTGTAAACACCGGACTTGTCCGAAGTGGATCAGAAAGGATATCGGACTAGTCCGGTGGAGACCGGACTTGTCCGATCTAGTGACTTGTGCATTGTGTTGAGGACTAGTCCGCACTGGGGAGGACTAGTCCGAAGTGGAACAGAAGAATTATCGGACTAGTCCGGTGATGACCGGACTTGTCCGATCTTGTGCAGAATGTGATATCGGACTAGTCCGGTGGACATCGGACTAGTCCGGTCCTGTATAGCTTTGTGCATGTGTGTGTGTGATTAAATGAGATTGAGCTCTTGGGTGTGTTTCCTTAACACACTCCACACATACTAAACTACTAGTTTCTTCTCCTTGAGCTCAAATCCATTTTCCTTCTCAATTTCCTCTTTTTGGCACTTTGCTCATCTTTCATCATTTTTCTGCATTCATCTCAACAAAAGAATTAGGATCCCAATTGCTTGTCATAAATCATCCAAAACCCACAAGGGAGTCCTAGATGCACTTTCACTTGATCTTCCTTGCCTGAAGTTCTCGAATTCTTGCCTCTTCAAGATCATAACACCTTCCGGCACATAATGAGAACGGAAGTTCTCCTTGAATTCCGCCCAAGTGATCCTCTCTTGATTCTAATGAGCATTGCAATAAGCATCCCACCAATCTGCAGCTGCTCCAACGAGTTGATGAGAAGCAAATAGGACCTTCTCTCGGTCACTGCATTGGACAATAGCAAGTTTCTTCTCCACGGACTTGAGCCAATCATCAGCATCCATAGAGTCAGCAGCTTGAGCAAAGGTTGGCGGCCTCGTCCTCATGAACTCTCCCAATCGGTTATGAGGAGGCGGGGGTGGTGGTGGAGGCATGTGTGGCTGATTGTTGATATTGCCAGCCTGCAGTTGTCCCATTGTTTGTATCATGGTCTGCATGAGCTGGTTTTGCATAGCCAAAAGCTGCTCAATGTTGATAGCTCCATGAGTAGATCCTTGTTCGATGTTGTTCTGAGGCACTCCATTGTTCTCCTCCTCATCATTGCCATCCCTCTGGTTGTGAGTCCTCACCATCTAAAGAAAAGCAATAGGTAAGAATTAGAGAACATCCCCAACTATATGCATCTAGGGATATGAAGCTAACCAACTAGCTATACTAGCCTAGGTGGACATGGCAATGCTAAAGCATCCCAAAATCCTCTATTAAACACACAAGCAATCAATATATATATAGCAAACAGCACACCAAGCAAAATCAAATCGATTCCTGAGTGCTCCTATGTGCTCTAAGTGTCCATTCTATCTAGGTTGCGTCCTACGGTCAACCTGGCTCTGATACCAATCTGTGATGCCTGGTTCCGAAAAATGAACCAAGCTAACGCATATGTGTGCCCAGGATGTTCAACACACATACACGAGTGATTCACAAATAATAACCAGATAATTACCACAGCTCAAATTATTAAATAAGTACTCTTATTACATAATTCATCATATCCTCGAATACAAGCTCTAATGAATATTAATGATAAGTTCAACTAATGCAGCGGAAATAAACTAATTAAACAACTAAGCAAACTAAGCAAAAGGGATAGCGCAGCTCCATGCAACACCACAGGCAAAGCTGACGGTAGACACGGCCTAGATCTCCACATTATCGCCATTAAACTCATAATTCTGACCTGCAACTGTTGGGGGGGGGGGGGATTGCAAGAGTGAGTACATGTCGTACTCAGCAAGTGTGGAAAGTATGACATGTGGCTGATTCAAATGACGACAATAATAATGGCAAAGTGCTAAAAAGTACAGTAAAACATTTTAAAAGCAATATATCATATTTATGTGAAGTAAACCCATCATAAACCATAAATAATACCATAATACTAGTTCATAATTCACCATCCTCATCCATGATTCCAGATTTCATCATTTGCCAATAACCATATTCAATACCAGTAATCAATCCATAACCATCCATAACCATTACCAACCCATAACCATCCCAAATTTCCAATTTCCCTCTAATCATGGAAGTTGTCCAGGTGCTCATAACCAGGAGCACGGCTATCATGATAGTTTTATTTAACTCTGCAGAGTTTGTACCTCTTTACCCACGTGTTCGTGATTTCATCACCTTTCGGCGACTATGAATCTCCCTTATGCCCATGACCCTTCAGTCATACTACACACTTCCGTTGGTGTGTGGCCAAGAGATCACAAAATAGCCTTTACAAAGGGATTACTAGCCTATTTAGACCCCACTAAGGTTTCACCGGTGGTGATGCCTCCAACTGAGCACATCTTCAACCAAGGGCCCCCTCTTGAGCCATTCGGATCCCAGGGTAGTCCCACCACCCATCAACAAACCCAATCCGACTACCCCTTCCCCGAGCATCCACAATGGTCCAAACAGCACTAGCAAAGCCCTACCAGCTACGCCGCACCCATACTTGGCCTCGTGGTGGCACTGTAGTCCTGACTTATTCTTGCATGAACCGGTCCTTAGATCTAAAGCAAGCAAACCACCATAACATCCAACCCATCCACATACCAGGCTTGCTTAGATCACCCATTACCATACCATATTTAACCAGTTCATGTTAACCATAATCTCTTCCATGCATAATTAAATTGAGTGGTATAGTTATTCCCATCCCAGTTGATTAAGCGAAGCAAAAAGGTGAAAAGTCCATCCCGACTCTCTACCATATATTCCAGGTGACAAGGGTGGTCAAACAAAACTAGTAAACTTCCTACCATAGGATTCCCATCAATTTGACACAAGCATGCAGTTTGCAAACAAAACATTTATTTTGAAATAGGATCAATATTCTTCAAGGACACTTGCCTTGCTCCGGCGGATAGGGTTGCTCAAGCGCTTCAAAGTCTTGATTCTGAAAAACCTCGTACACGATCTCTTGAGCACTTCCCTCTACTCGTGATCACACATACAAGAATATACATACAAATCAACATGATGCACACCCATTAATCAACATGCGATGATATGCATGCATGCAAAGTACAATAATTAATTAACTACGGTTGTTTATTAATTAGATGCAACTAGTTCATACGTGTTCATACGAGTTTATGGGGGTTTTAGAGTGGATTAATGCTGCTGAAAATAAAAGGACGATGCAACTAAAATAAATTTATGTCTATTAGATTCAATTTGGTCGCTAAAATTCGCATCGGGAACATGGCCTACCGTAGATGTGATGGCTTCGATGATCGCGGGATGGGGACAATGTGTAGACGAAGTAGATGCGCAGGGTCCTCCGACGGCACGACGACAGCGGCGCGATGGCGACGTCGATCTCCGGCGGACGGTGGCACCTTCCTCTTTTTCTTCCTCTTCTTCCCCTCTTTTTTCTTCCTTTTCTTCCCCTGGCGGCGGCGGCTCTGGTGCTTTCTTTTTTCTGTACCGGCGGCGGCTAGGTCTTTTTCTGGCTCTGGCGGCGGCGTTTTCTTTCTGGTGGCTGGAAAACACGAGTCCCGGGGCTTTTTTTATAGGCGGCGGTAGGGCGCTAGGGCCGGCGGGGCAGGGCGCTGCGCGAGGGAGGCGGGCGGCCGGTACGGGCGAGCGAGCGAGGTGGGGCCCGGCGCGTACGGCGCGCGGTCTGCGCGGGAAGGGCACGGGGCAGGCGGCGGGCGTGGCTGCGGGGCCCAGGGCGCGTGGGCATCGCGCGCGTGAGCGGGGCGCTCGGTCGGCGCGACGGGGCCGGTCGGTTGGCGCGGCGCGGGTGGGGTGGGGCCCATGCGGTGCGAGGGAGGCGGGAGCGGGGCGTGGGATTCGGCGGGGTGGGCGGGAGCCTGGAGGCGCGTGCGGCTCGGTTCGCGAGGCAGGCGGGACACGGGGCAGGCGGCGGGGCCAGGCGCCTCGGGCGCTGGTGGGTGGCCGGCTGGGCCGGTCGGGCGGCTTGGCCGGCGGGTGGTTTTTTTTTCTTTATATATATATATATATATATATATATATATATATATATATATATATATATATATATATATATTACTATGTTTTTATATTAGTTATTTATTTTTATTATTATTTTTTTATATACAGTTATTATATATATATATTATATAATTTATTTATATATATTTCTTTTTATCTATTATTATTATTATTTTATATTTATTCCTTAATACTTGTTTTACGCTATTATTATTATTTTCTATTTCTTCTTTTGCTACATACATTTGTATATATATGCTCCATCTTTTATGTTTTATTATTTTTCTTTTATCCTACTAATGTTTAATGCATGATCATGTATGCAATGCATGATGCGAAAATTTGGGGTGTTACACTCCTCCACGGAGGTGAGCTCCCGAGCTGCCACATGGTCCAGCCACTTGCCTTGGACGGAGGGTCGCGGTAGTTAAGAGGGTGGTTCGCCTTGTCCCTGTCAAGGATTGAAGATATACGCGACTTCCGCAGATGCATGGTGCAGCGCACGCCTAATGTCAGGTACTGCTACGACCAATCGCATCGCACAGAAGATGCCGCAAGCCTATCCCACTCTGCCAAGTGGGTAGCTTACGGTGATGGAGACAATTGGACGGGACATCTTCTGCCATTGTCTGCAACGGTGCATGGGCTACGGACGACTCGGGCGACAAGACGACAAGTCTTCAAGGCCACTGTCAGAGCAAGCTTATGCGAGAAGCCTTAGATCTTTAGGATAAGATCGCCCCGAGACCTCCTGTCGGGCCCTAGACCCTACTTGTAAGGCGTCCGGCCTTAGCTATAAAAGGCTCGGGCCGCCGTTACATAGGATCGAACATTGAATCACGATACACACACACGCATACACACACTAGCAATACAATCCACTGTTGAGTAGGATGTTACGCTCTTTGCGGCTCGAACCACGTAAGATCTACTGTCTCATACTCTCTCATGCGCTCGCACACTTGATTGAGGCCTAAGCCCCGCCGAACAGCAACCTTCACGGGCTGCTCCTTAGCAGATCCGGGGGAAGTGTCGCATTAACACTTTGACAATTACTATTTTTGCAACACCATTTAAGGAAGCCTATGCAATCCTTCTGACGGTGACCTTTGTCTAAAAAAACGGTGTTGATCTTTCACCACTTTCACATCCTTATGGTAAGGATGGCTTTGAGGAGCCTTACCCTTATCTTTATCATCGTGAGAAGAACCATGATACTTAAAATATTTCTTAGAAGAATAATTCTTCTTAGCCTTACATTTTCCCTTCACGTAATTAATAGCATCATCACCATGAAGGGACTTAATCCTCTCTTCCTCCTGAACACACATAGCCATGAGTTTTTCTTATGTTCCATAGTTCAGGTTGAGAGTTGTAGTTGATGACAAAAATCTCAAATTCCTTAGGAATTGGGGCAATGAGGAGATGCACAATGAACTCATTTTTAATCCCCAAATCCATATGCTTAATCTTTGCAGCCATATTTGTCATCCTCAAGATGTGCTCACTCCACTCCATAATACTTTCAGTAACAAGCCTCTTGATAAGAGTGCTTGTTGTGGCTTTAGAAGAACCAGTGAAATGATTCTCTATCCTTTGGAGGTATTCAACAGCAGTGTCGCATTTAGGGATTGCTCCCCGAATGGCCTCAGTGATAGTGCCCTTAATTACCATCAAACATTTCCTATTTGATTTCTTCCACTTATAACAATCAATGACATGAGCAAAAAACTCAGTATTATATTCCTTTGTCCTCACCGCAAAGGCTTCCTGAGTTTCGTCGTTATTTCTTTCTGGTTCTACTGGTGCAACCGAATATGGAGTAGTGAGAGCCAAGTCTATTTTGGAGACTGCTAAAGCAATATCCAACTTCCCTCGATATCTCCCATAATTGCTTCCATTGAGTGGATCAATAGAAGCAAAACTCAGTTCTGAATTCCCATTGGAGGAACCTTCATAATCAAAAAACAAAATCATGAATGAATGATGTCGGTACCCAATAGACAGGGTACCCTCGCACACACGATGAAGACACCAAGGAACGTCCGAAGGCGCCACGTGTCCCAAAGGTGTCAAGACCGAGCCTCAGCACCACCACAAGAGCCTTGAAGATGGGACTTGGCCCCACCGGTGAGACGGACTCCCGAAGCACCATGTGTTGGGACGAGACCTCACCCAACCTCAGGGAAGAGCTCCGGTGCTGCCAAATGGATCGGAGTGCCAAGCCAGGCACCCCTTGTGGGGAAGAGCACGGAGCTGCTACGTCTTTTTGAGAGCCTCGGAGCTGCCACGCATCACGAAGGATTGGGGCTGGCCTCACGAGTAGGGATCAGCCCCGATGTTGCCACGTGTCCTGCAACTTATTCTCGACGGTAATGTGCGGCAGTTAAGGAACAGTGCGCTCCACCCAAGCCATGCGTTGAATACGCGCACCCACTTCTGACGCACAATGCGGATCATGCCAACGGTCAGATACCGCTGTGACAAATCACATCGCAGTGAAGGAGCTGTAGGCCTATCCCACTTGGCCAAGTGGGTAGCTTGCAGCAACAAGACAGGCTGACGGGACACCTTCTGTCATAGTCAGCAACAGCGCGTTGGCTACTGACAAGATAGGTGGCAAGACGGCGAGTTTTCACTGCAATGGTGAGAGCAAGCTTACGTGAGAAGCCTTAGATCTTTAGGATAAGATTGCCCTAGGACCACCTGTCAGGCCCCGGGCCTCACTTGTAAGGCGTCCGACCTTAGCTATAAAAGGACCGAACCGCCACCATTACAAGGGACCCAACATCCAACATCAAACTCACGCATACACACACACTATCAATACCATCCACCGTGGAGTAGGGTGTTATGCTTCTTGCGGCTCAAACCACATAAAACCACTGTGTCATACTCTCTCACATGCTCGTACACTTGATTGAGGCCCCTGCCGAAGAAGAACCTCCGCAGACTGCTCCTTAGCAGATCCATGTGAAGTGTCGCATTAACACTTCGACATTTGGCGCGCCAGGTAGGGGCTTTTTTCCCTCAAAAAAGTGGTAGCGCTTACACCATCATGGTGTTCATCAAGCCTTCGAGTAGCGGCAAGGTCAAGCCGCAAAAGGTCGACCAGCATGTCGACGAAGACGTGGAGATGGAGTTCCAGAGGCTGGAAAGCGCCGTGCAAGAGGTTCACCAGGCGGTGAACTGCGACCTCAACAGCAACCGCTAGCGTCAAAAGGCACTCCATGTCATCTGTGAAGGATCTTGGGAACCCGCATCCAGGAGTGCGGTCAAGACCCTACACCGGGAAATGGCCACAACAGCCTCTACTCATGCCCTGGCACCGCATCATAGATGGATGGAGACTCTGATCTGCTTCGACGCCTCTGACTGCCCTGAGAACATGGCAGGAGCCAGGCTTCTGCCCCTCCTCGTCGCCCCCACCATCGCCATCGTGAAGTTCTACCATGTCCTGATAGATGGTGGAGCCGGCCTCAACCTCATCAGCTGTGCGGCCTTCGACAAGCTGAAGATCCTCGTGTCCAAGCTCGCCCATCGAGACCATTCTCGGGGGTAGGACTAGGGAGTGTTATCCCGTACGGCTACATCCACCTCCGGGTGACCATCAGGACACCCGAGAACTTCAAGACGAAGAATATCCTATTCGACATCGCAGAGGTTAACCTCCCCTACCATGCAATCAATGGCAGGCCATCCCTGTACCAGTTTATAAATGTAGGCCACTATGGCTACCTCGTCCGCAAGATGTCGACCTCCTCCGGTGTCATCAAGATCTGCAGAGATCGCTCTGCTGCAGTGGCGGCTTTGGGGAAGCTTCGAGCGCTGGCAACGACTCCAGCACCTGCTCCGAGCAATGTTGGATTGACTCAGCCTTCGCGAGGCTCACGCTTGTGTGGTCACGCTGCTGCACCACGGGTGCATCCCTTCGATGACGATGATGTGCCCATCAAGACGATCCAGATTGGCTCTGATGCTGCTCAGACCACCCATATCACGGGGAGTATGGACAACGAGCAGGAATCGGCGCTCACCGCTTTCCTGTGAGCTAATGTCGATGTCTTTGCCTGGCAACCATCGCAGATGCCAGGCATCCCCAGGGAAGTGATCGAGCACCGTTTGAAGATCTACCCCAACGCCCGGTCACAACAACAGAGGCCCCATAAGTAGTCCATCGAGCGGCATAACTTCATCCGCGAAGAGATAAAGAAGTTGCTTGATGTTGGCTTCATACGGGAGGTCCACCATCCTATAGGGCTGGCCAATCCTGTTGTTGTCCCCAAGGCCGGTGGTAAGCTCTGGATGTGCATCGACTACACCAACCTCAACAAGGCATGCCCTAAAGATCCTTTCCCTCTCCCTAGAATAGATCAAATTGTAGATTCAACCTCGGGATGCGATATGCTATGCTTTCTAGATGCCTACTCAGGGTTTCAACAAATCCCAATGTCTAGAGAGGACGAAGAACATACCGCATTTATAACCATAGATTGCCTTTACTGCTATGTCTCCATGCCTTACGGTCTTAAGAATGCCCTCTCCACCTTTGTACGTGTCATGCATAAAACATTTGGGGACCTCATTCGGGACCTAGTAGAGGTATATGTCGATGATATTTTAGTCAAGATCCAGACACATACATCATTGCTAGAAAACCTCGCCCTAGTCTTTGACAGACTGCGGTCCACATGCACAAAGCTCAATCCTAACAAGTGTGTGTTCTGTGTCAAAGCTGGGAAGCTAATCGGTTTCTTGGTCTCACACCGAGGAATTGAGGCCAACGCGGAGAAGATCAAGGTGGTGGAGCTGATGCGGCCTCCAGCCCGCATCATGGACGTGCAGAAGCTCGCAGGATGCTTGGCAGCAGTCAGTCAGTTTATATTTAGGTTGGCTGAGCAGGCCCTCCCATTCTTCAAACTCCTGTGATAGTCCGGACCATTCGCCTGGACCGAAGAATCAGAGAGGGTGTTCTGCGAGCTGAAGCAGCAGCTGACATTGCTGCCGATAATGGTGGCACCATAGCCTAGAGATCCCCTGTACCTCTACATCACCGCCACAACGGAGGTGGTAAGTATTGTTTTGATTGCAGAGCGGGCCAGTCCTCAACAGCCTCAAAAGATGGAAGGGGCCCCTGAATGTGGCCTAGAGGGGAGGTGAATAGGCCTTTTTGATTTTCTATCGGAACCTGCAACACTTAACAACCAGATCAAATCTCAAGATATTGGACTAGTCCGATCGAGTGCGGACTAGTCCGGTGTATACCGACTAGGTTGATCAAATTGGATCGATTATCTTGATCCTAGAATGTATGCAGCGGAAATATACTTGTAATTAAAGTGTTATACAACTATGAACTAGGATGTACCACAAGTTAGTCTTATATTCAATGTTCCAATGTAAAGTGAGCAAGATTGATTGAAACCCTAGATTGATATGAAGTGTAAGAACGATGAGCGTAAAGTAAGAACACAAGCACTTTATCCCGTGGTTTGGTTCCCACAGAGGCAACCTACATACACATTGAGGAGTCCACAAAAGGATCGGGTCTTCTCCAACCCTACCCTCGTCGAATCGCCACGGAGGCCAATCCTCTTCACTAATCACAAAGGTGAAATAACCGAATTCACGGGGCCTTCTCACACGTTGAGGGCTCCCCAAGATTACAATATGAACACCACCAAGAACACACTCTCAAGATCACAATGAAAACCAAAGGAGTGTGTTTGGAAATCAAACCAAGAGCACAATGAGTGACGAACCGTGTCTCTCCAATGATACAAAGTGTATCCTCAAGGGATTGATCTTTCTTGCATTTGATTTCGTGGAGAGAGGTATTTTCTAGGCTCTTGTGAGGTGTGACGGCGCAGGGGGTCGAGAGCTATTGAAAGATGGGTCGTGTACACCTATTTATATGGGGTTCCCAAAAGTTACCGTTAGGGTTTAGAAAGATCGGACTAGTCCGTGGTGGACATCGGACTAGTCCGGTGTTGTCAGTACCTTACGTACCAGATACCCCTTGAGATTGCAAAGATCACAAGGAAACTCCATCTACCAGATTTGAAGACCTCCGAAGGCCCCACATGTCAGGTGTAACCGGACCTGCTTCCCCGACATGGTTAGTCCCAGGGCCGCCACGTGTATCATAAGACCGGAGCTATCGCCCACACATGGGAAAGCTCCGAACTAGATACCAGTATGGCATCCCCGGACCTAACCCCAGACAGAGGGAAGCTCCAGTGCCGACACGTGTCCTACAAAACCGGACCTACCCATCCACGACGGTAAGCTCCAGAGCTGCCACATGGCCGAACCGCCGGACCTTTAACTTCAACAATCAGGCTGGTGGACCCCAACGGCTCGGACCTTCAAGGGACAATCAAGGACTTCAAGACCCGATTAAGTGTAAAATACCACTTTTTCATTTCATGTGAAGTTCGACTACAAGTTGTTTATCAAACATAATGGACGTCAATATAGTTGTGCACATAAACTTGACCTCACTAAAAAGTTTTCTTTCTACTCATGTCTAAATCTTATTAACATGAGGAATGGACTTCACCCTAATCCTAGAACATTCTAATTAAACCTTTTTGCAAAGTTGGGAAATTAATTGATTAAAATGGCTAGGGAAAATTATATTGCAGCAATATAAAAATCAAAACAATTGTAATTTGATTATATTGCTATGCATATTTGGCCCTGCCAAAAAGATTCAAATCCAAGGCTCCAAATTTTTCCTTGGACTCTTAAATATCTTAAATAACTTCTCAGAAAACTTTCAAGATTTTTGAAGTACGTCTTCCACTTATTTGGACACATACAAAGGATTCATTTCGCGTCGATCTCAAATTTAGCTTTGCACTAAACTTTGCCCAAATAAACCCCGAATTTTTCCTAAGACCTTTTATGGTTCAGGGAGCTCTGTTTCAAAGTTTGGAGATTTATGGACCTCAGATACTATTTATTTCAATAAGGTTTATACCCATATTTGAATTCAAATTTGAATTTGAATTTGATACAAACTATGTCCAAGTTGAAATCTGATTGCAGAATTGGATTCCCCATATTTTTCTTAGCCTATCTGTAAATATTGGGAATTTTTGGACAATGTTTGAGCTGGATTTTAGAGGAAGGGATGAGGGAGAGAGGTGGGGCCCACAGGTCAGTTGGTGAAACCATTTAACCGCCCCTGTTTCTTCCCTCCGGGCGACACCACGACGCTGCATGCTGCCAGCGTGCCGTCAGCCGTCGGTTGCCTCCAGCTGCCCCCCAGCGTCCTTATCTACCGCGGTGAAGGCTATAAAATCACCCCCCGTCGGCCAAAGTCCCTCACCGTTTCCCCTTTCATCGCGTCGCGCCATTTCCTCGCCGCCGCGAT
Organism: Tuctoria greenei; assembly: GCA_036927565.1. Taxonomy (NCBI): domain Eukaryota; kingdom Viridiplantae; phylum Streptophyta; class Magnoliopsida; order Poales; family Poaceae; genus Tuctoria; species Tuctoria greenei. Next base: position 29,144,894 of record JAYESD010000006.1, on the reverse strand, counting down.
CACCCCCGTGCCGCTCGACGCTGCGCAGCCTCGCCGTCGATACAAGCATCACCATCCTCTACTGTCTATAGCAAAAAGGTGCGCAATGACCTCGTGCAGCTTCTGGTTAAGTTTGAATTCCTATCGTTCATCCTAGCTTCTGTATTCCTTAAATTCCCGAAGCACTTTTATAGCTTTGAGGCTAGTTCGTCGGTTTAATTCCGATTGTATGCACAAAATTTCTTTGATCCAGTTAGACGACATGATCTATGTATCCTAGCGCACCTTCCCTCAAAAAATCAGAAAGAACCATCGACTAATTAGCAAGTTCTTCGATTTATCCCCTTCCGCCATTGATGGAGCTCGGTTCACCGTCGACCTCGGTATTGCTGGCTATGGCACGAGCTCGAGACCCTCCTAAAACCTTTCCCGTGCATCCACGATGCTTCCCGAGCATTCAAACGAGAGATTTAGCTAGGGAATCGAGGGTCTCCACATCACGGAAACCCTAACACCCGCCGTCGCCGTTGTGAATGGTTTTTTGGTGACCCCTCGCTGTCGGGAGTTGGTCCAGCGTGTTCCCCACGCGAAAATAGGGTGGGGCGGCGAGTAAAAAGCCTCCCGTGGGCCGGAAGCTATCGCTGGCGAAAGCGCCGCCGCGCGCCGGTGAGAACGCCGCCGCCCGAGCCGTGGACCGAGGTTGCAGAAGACTGGATTCGCGGGTCCCACTTGCCAGCAAGTGCAAAAGGCGCCAGATCAGTCTGTGGCTAGGATTTAGTGCAGCCACGTGGGAATCTTTATGGCCCCAGTGTGGCTAGCCCCTGATTGACTGGTTTTAAATTCAGTAGGCCCTGGCGCCGAATTTAGAAGCTGAAATTTCCCATTTTGTGCAGAACCATTTCCAAAGTTTAAAAATCAATATCTCTTTGTAGACTGCTCCAAAAATATTGAAACAATTTTTTTTTGAAAGCCCTTGAGCTCTAGTTTCTGTCAGTACCAATTAGGTTCTGTGAAACTCACATTTAAATTCTGTAGATAATAATCTTTCCAAATGCAAATACAAATTTTCAGGTGAACTTGCCACTGGAAAAATCCCAAAAATTCAAATAAAATGCACTGTCCTATTCTTGATTACCAGAAAAAGATTAGGAGCCATTACGCCTGTATAAACCTCTGTATAGTTAAATTACCTTTTTCAGTTATTGAATTTTTACAGATGTTAAGTTGCTTTATTAAGTCCCAAATTTGGATTGAACCTTCCTTTAGTCATAAGCTAGTTCCTGTAAAAATCTTGGATTTAATTGACCTAATATCATAGTTCTAATTCAGTTGCAAACTGAATATTAATTGAAAAGCTAAAAATTCAATTATAAGATAATTCCAGAAATTCTTGCCAACTTCGAAATTCTATAACTCCTTCACCAAGGCTTAGAAATTTATGAAACAAATTTAGCTAGAACCAGAACAACTTCCTCTATCAGGATTATCAACTGGCAGCTATGTTCAAGCTACAGTTTCTTCTCTAAAATTCTTGGAAGTTATTGCTTGCCATAATTTTAGAGACAACAAAATACTTTGATCATCTCCTGTTCTTTGCAAGAGCCTCTATCATATTCCCTAGTATCTACCATAAAAGTACCACAGCCAGTTAGGTCCTTATCATATAATAATCACAATAGATTAAATTATGGTCTTGGTAGTAATTATTTTTCAAAGTCATTCATATACATATTATATGCATATCGTATAGTGACTGAAGTCGAGGAGGAACCAGAGGCCTTGGAAGTGCACCTTCCAGATACTAACCCCGACTCTAACCTGCATCCAGGCAAGCCCCGGTTTGCATTTAAGTCGTTTATAAAATCTTAATTTATCACTATGATGATTAGCGTATGAATTGTGCATTATGTTTAGGATGATTGAATACTCCAGATGCATAACCCACAATCCCATTGGTTAATTGGTTAGGTTAATAGATCGACGTGTAGAATTGATATGCTAATGTTGTAGGTAAACCGGTAGAAGTCGAGTAGTTGGAATCTACTCGCGGGTTAGAAATTTACACTCATATACACTGGGATAACATTTATAGAAAATAACTGTTACATCTAAAACTCGATAACGGTCAGAGATGGATAGGAAGCGGCAAGACGTGGTCTTGGTCGCATAGCTCTGACTTGTCAGTTAAGGCCCGTCTGTATGCGGCCCCTTCGGACAAGCTTGAATTGTACCGGCGACATAATGGACATATGGAATCCAATAAACTGACGTAACTCGATAACTAGGGTGTCGAGGCCCATTAACTCACCATCGATAGGGGTGGGTTGAGGACAGTAAGGTGTAAATCGGTCGGCGGACACATGAGGTGTTCCGTGCGGAGACCTTCTGTTCGCGGAGGTGAGACGGGCTCGGCATTCGGGTTTCTTGTGAAAGGTGGCCATATATGACTAGTACTGAAGTGTTACGTAGGTACTGGTGTACTCGCTGACACTTCCGAACGACGTATGTGTCGTGTCTTGCGGGTGTGTCCTGATTGCAATCACCGTCCCTCGCGGTAATAGAGTACCACTTGTTCACTGCGCTGTGACGTAGTAAATACTAAAGAAGCCAGGAAAATATAGTGTATTGACTTATAATTGCTTTGCAACCTTGTATGACTTAGAGATAGTGAAATTAAAGTTTACAGTTTCCCCATACTTTAGTTGTAATATCATTATGTGCTCTGGGCATGTCATATCATCGGCAAAGCGTTTCTTGTTTGATTGTGGAGTCTATGATGTGTCGTGCTTGGAGAATGTCATTTGCTACTTAAAACCTTATAATAAGGATCCACTTGTAGGCGAGTCGTTTATGCTTCACCATACCTATGCTTAGTGTCCACCCTTGCATATGTCTAGTGAGACGGGTTAGTCTTGCTGAGCCTTATGCTCATGTTTGCAGTTAACAAGTTTTTGCAGGTTATACGATTGATGAAGGGTTTGTTGATGAGGCTGCACCCCCTCCAGGGTGCACAGCCGAGTGGGAACCCTGCACGCCGCCGTGATTTGCGTGTTGCTAGTGCGAAGTATCCAGGGCATGGATGACTTTGCTTTTGCATAGCTAGTGCTGAGAGCGTAGCTATGATATATATGTTTCTTTCCTTCCGCTAGTATTGTAAAACTTCCGATGTATGATAACTAAAAGACTTCGTCTTGTATTTTATTCTAGTTATGTTCTTATACTGTTGGGTGTCGCATCACACGACACCACCCAATGAGATCCTCAGATGTAGGGATTTCAGGCCCCACAGACATGGTATCAGAGCATCATTGGGAACGGTGTACTTGAAAAGAACATATTTTAAAAAAATTAGGATTTGAGTGAGGAATTAGCTATATGCCCTTATAAGGAGTATTATTAGTATAAGATATAAAGGTGGTAAACTAACTATGTGTTATTATATTCTGTAATAGGTAAGAGGTAAGGTATACCACCGAGAGCGGATCAATCTCGGTAAACTCAGCATACGAGAAGTGGTATGTGAAATTTCCGTGGCTTGGCACGGGAAGTTAATAGGAGTCTCTGAAGCTTTCAATGTTTCTGAGAACCTATGACACGCGGTACTCCAGCGTGCTTCAAAGTTAGTGGGATCCCCCGTCGGGTGGTGTATAACCCGATAGTATGCACCTCTAGAACCATTCATGTTCTATGGGAGCATGCGAAACACGTATGCCCGAGCGTGTATAAGTCGGGTCGTACTGGAGTCTTTGCTGTACAAATGTATTTACAGCCATGTACCTCGAGACATGACCTCGCTCGAGGGCGACTCACACCAGAGTCGTATGCATTTATTTTCATATGTATTATTGTGACTGCCTGTCAAGTTTCCCCGTACCACCCTTGAGGTGTGAAAGTGTGAAAAGGGGATTGTTTGTCTCTTGCAGCATTGACTACGGTAGAAGACCGTGTAGAAATCGTTTGCGAGAGAACGATATAGGAACCACCTATAGACGTAACCGGATATACCGGATAGCATTTTCTTTGGTGAGGTACGTAGTACCGTCAGTATCAAACATGATACTTGACCATCCCCAACGACAGAATGGATGAATAATGTTTTGGAAAGTCCGAATATCAGGTGCTGGTAGGTTTGGACTCCGTAAAAGGGACTCCGACTCGATAGGGTAAGTAGGATCAAGATTTTTGATTTCTGGCAGAAGTTGGCTCGACTTCGCCAGGTTGTAATCTTGGTTATCTGATAGATAACATAAGTGTATAATATATGGATGGAAAGCTCATGAAGACCTCTACAACTTTTCTGTTAGCCATCAGGGCAGAAGAGTTTGATAATCTGTTGCAATCTGGGGTATACTAAAACTGCTCCAGATGACCCAACCATTGTACCAGTTCCGGAAATATTGCCATAACTCACTGTAGAAACATCTTCTGCCTTATTGTGACACATGTATGGAAAGGGAAGAGGCAGGTCTACAGGTTTTATGTTTAGAGTTTTTCCTAATTAGAATTTGAGTCAAATCAAATTTGGAAATCAAAACAGCGAACTGCAGGACTGCTGGTGCAAACCAGTCAGTTCAACTGTTTAGTTTGGATAGTTATAACTTTTAATCCAGAATAGTGATATAATCACATATATACATTTCTGGAAAGCTTAGGAAGACCTCTATCAACTTTATTTTGCATTCATGATCTTAATCTGTGTATAGCAGTGTCTAATTCCATTTGTTGCAAACTTGGTTCTGGCAGTTCAGGACTTGAAGCAGTTTGCACATGTTTGTGAATTTGCGCGCGATACCTGTATAAAAAACTTTTCAGGGGGGCAACTATTTTACTGCTGGATTGTTAACTTGATGTTATACAAAGTTTATTTTGTCATTACCTCATAATATTGTCATGATATCCCTGTATAAGTTGTGGACATCACTACATATACAGGGGAGGTTCTGTCAAAAATTCCAGAAAATATGGGTCAACTTAAAACCTGTATAGATTCTATTTCCTAGCTCACCTGTAGCTGTATGAGTACAACCTGGAAAGCTTGGAAAGTATACTACAACTTTGGTATTCAACTCCACCTTTGATTCTGACAAGTCCTGTATGGAACTGTGGTGTTTCTACAGGAAGATGGCAGCAGAGATGATCCAATTACCTAACGGTTGGGTGCATGCGACATGCACTGGTCAAGGCGGGTTTCCAGATTTGTTTGTCTTGCTGATAAGCCAGTGCGGATATGAGGAGGTGCCTAGCTATTGGGGAAAATAATTCCATGACAACAGGGTGAAGAGGTGCATCATCTATGTCGACGTACCTGCTGGTCCACCAAGCAACGGATGGGCCCCCTTTTCTATCAAAACAAGGGGTGTTCTGTTGGAAGAAACTTGGGGCTTCGCCGCAAGTGTTGCTATGGGGAGGTTTTGCAAACTTCACCATCATCAGCTAGTGGGTACTCCGTATGAGTTCTTTCCGGTCAGCGGTAGAGCTGCTGAAGTGTGGGCTAACCGATTGATCGCCGATTATGACCTCCGCGGTGGAACATCGGTGACAGCCTTAGTGGTGTATGCATCGGCATCACGTCGCGAAAATGGCACCCAGAAGGCATGCATTAAGGAGTTGGTGGATAATCTGAGGGAAACCATGATATGAGGGGATCATTTTGAGCGTGAAAATAAATCGCTTAGAACCTCGATCGCTCCTCTCAACCGACGTCTCCGCTTCAAAGAAGAGCAGTATGAGTTAATTGCTCAAGACCTGTCAGATGCTCGTAGAGCAACTCAAGAGATGGAAACTGAGTTAGAAGCAAGCTTAGTTGATGTGCACCAGCTGGGTACTCAGTTGAGCACGATGACTGAAGATTGAGATCGGTCCAGGGCGGAGGCTCAGGACTAGAAAGCCAGTTGTGAACAGGCCGAGCAGGAACTTGACGGCTTTAGGATGTTTATGGTGCAGGCCGATGTACAAGCATTGGCTGCCACAAAAGCATCGATAATGGGTGAGGTAGTAGCTTCTACTTCAGCACCCATACCCGTGGTGCCCAATCCTGAGGATGAAGAAGAAGATCCCGAGGAACTCGAATACGTCGAGTAGGACATATTGAAGTGGGATGTGGCAGCACTTCTGCCGACACGGGGCAACATATAGTTTAATAGTTGCTCATGTTTTTCTTTTGTGACCATGTTTGTGTCATATTAAGAGTAGTGGTAGTTATGTCTAAGATGACAAGATGTGTACGACATCTCATAGGGACCAAGTATGGTAGAGATGTATTTCCATAGTGGGAGTCCATCATTTTGGAGTTTACTAATGTAGACTTGGTCACGAGATAATATATCTTGTATAAAGCCTGTACTTTATCAATATATGTTGATGTTGTATATTATCTATCGTTGTCTACTGCATTACCATTTATATGGAAGGATGAACTTGAGGCAATGAGACTTATGGTGTGAATCATTGTATTACAGCATGGTGCGTACACGTACAGCCCCGGAAGTGGGGGCTCAAGTGGGGGACAGGGGGATGCCACACCACCCCCGGGGCAGAATACACCCCAGACGCAGCCACCTCCACCACCTCCACCTTCACTTCCCAGAAGTCTCGCGGAAGTTCTCGCAGCAGTACTCGGCTCGCGCGATGAGCAAACTGAGTTGTTGCCAACCCTTGTACAGCACTCGTCCCGTCAAGGGGGACGACATGCTGATGGGCCACGTCAGTCATATCCGAGTTCCTATTCGGATTTCACATCAACGCATCCGCCGGTCTTCAGGGAGGCCGACGAACCTTTGGAGGCAGACAACTGGCTCCGCACCATTGAAGGGAAGTTCGGTTTGCTCGAGATAACCGAACAACAGAAGACGCTGTTTGCAGCTCAGCAACTGCAGGGTTCTGCTGGTGCGTGGTGGGCAAACTACCTCGCCGCACGCCCCGCAGGCTATGTCGTGAGCTGGGCAGAATTCCGGGAGGCGTTCCGCGCCTACCATATTCCTCCCGGGATTATGAGGAGGAAGCTTCAAGAGTTCTTGGAGCTGAAGCAGGGAGGAAGGAGTGCTTATGAGTACTCCAAGACCTTCAACCACTTGGCCCAGTATGCACAGGACCAAGTGAACACGGAAAACAGGAAGCGAGAGTGCTTCTACCGGGGGTTGAACCCCAAGATGAAGGACAAGCTGGTCTTGTTCAACCGCGGCAATTTCAACGACATTGTCAATGCCGCGATCATGCAAGAGGACGCTACTCGAGAGCTGTCCTCAAACAAGAAAAAGAGGAGTGCTCCGCAGGACAGCGGGGGTGGTGCTTCTTAGAAGTATCGAATGGTGTACCGATCACCATCCGGCCAGAAGTGGCAACCGCCATCACGACCACCAATGTTCAGTGGTCGCTAGTTTGGCAACATGGGTTTCTGACCGAAGCAACAGCAGGGGATGATCCCACATGCACTTCCACCTCCACCGCGTGCACCGAGATCCCGTCCTCCCATTCGTACCGGCCAAACCCCGTACACGTGTTTCACGTGTGGACGCACGGGGCACTTCGCCAAGGACTTCCCGCAGACTAGGTAGGGCGAAGGACAGTCATCATACCAAGGCACCAACCAACCCCGCAACCAGCCCAAGAAGCCAGTTCCCGGACTCGGCAACGTCCACCACCTCGCCATTGAGGATGTTCCGAAAGGCGCACCCGTACTCACGGGTACGTTCTCTATCTTTGATCATCCTGTAGTCATACTATTTGACTTCGGAGCTTCACACAATGTCATTAGCAAGTCTTTTGTCATTAAAAGTCAATTGCCTATTATCTCCACAAAAGCTCCGTATGTGATTTGCACTTCGGCAGGGAAGACAGTAACAAATGAGTTGGTTCCTGGGATACCACTTAACCTAGATTGAACCATATATATTACTTTGCTTCTGATACTAGAGAATCAAAAGTTAGATGTCATCTTGGGAATGGCATGGTTACAATACCATGGTGCTATTCTAGATCTCGTTCCTCGAAAATATATCTAAATTCTCCACTTCATCCTTCCCAAATTCTCAATCTTGAGAAGACCATTCTAGTGAATCCATCTACTCACAATACCAAGGTTATTGAAATTAAGGATATTCCGGTAGTATGTGAATACCCAGACGTGTTTCCCGAAGATCTTCCTGGTATTCCCCCAGAAAGAGATATAGAGTTCAAGATTGAGCTTGTACCGAGAACAATGTCGATCTCAAGGCAACCCTACAAGATGGCACCAAATGAACTTGCAGAACTGAAGGAGCAGTTAACGGAACTTGAGAACAAAGGTTTCATTCGTCTAAGTTCATCACCATGGGGTTGTTCTGCATTGTTCCTAGAGAAGAAAGATAAGACCTTGAGACTGTGTGTGGACTATCGTCCACTCAATGCTGTCACTATCAAAAACAGGTATCCACTACCACGCATTGATATTCTTTTCAATCAACTAGTTGGTGCTAAAGTATTTTCGAAGATGGATCTTCGTTCTGGTTATCATCAGATTAGAATCCGGCCATAAGACATACCAAAGACAGCATTCTCGACGAGGTATGGACTGTATGAATACCTTGTTATGTCCTTCGGATTGACCAACGCAACAGCTCATTTCATGTATCTCATGAACTCGGTGTTCATGCTGGAATTGGACAAGTTTGTCATGGTCTTCATCGACGACATCCTTGTGTATTCAAAATCTGAAGAAGAACATGCTCAACACTTGTGTATCGTGTTTCAACGATTACGGGACCACCAGCTATATGCTAAGTTCAGCAAGTGTGAATTCTGGATCAGCCAAGTGCCATTTCTAGGGCACATCATATCAGCAGAAGGGATTGCAGTTGATCCAAGCAAGATAAAGCAAGTACTCAAATAGGAGTATCCAAAGTCTGTACATGAAATTCGAAGTTTCCTAGGTTTAGCTGGGTATTACCGGAGGTTCATTCCCAGTTTCTCCAAAATAGCTAAACCAATGACAGAACTTCTAAAGAAGGGGACGAAGGCATGTGAGGGAGGTTTCCAGGCATTTGTAAAACACCTCACAACGGCACCAGTATTAGCTCAACCAGACACAACCAAATCTTTTGACGTGTATTGTGATGCATTAGGAATTGGTTTGGGTTGTGTGTTGATGCAGGACAGACGAGTGATCGCTTATGGATCACGGCAGCTTCGGAACCATGAGCAGCACTATCCGACTCACGATCTAGAGCTCGCTGCTGTGGTACTAGTATTGAAGATGTGGAGACATTATCTACTGGGTAATCTCGTACATCTTTACACTGATCATAAGAGTTTGAAGTACATCTTCACCTAAAAGGACTTAAATATGTGACAGCGTAGATGTTTGGAATTAATCAAGGATTATGAGATTGAGATCCACTACCATCCAGGCAAAGCGAATGTAGTCGCAGATGCTCTGAGCCGCAAGTCCCATGTCAAAAATCTTTCCATTACCTCAATGGAAGAAGAAGCACCGAGTCTCTACTTGGTTCCATATGGGGCACTCTACAACCTAGCTCTCATTCCTACTATCAGGGAGGATATTATGGCAGCTCAGAAGGAGGACAAAGGGATGTCGCACATTCGACAAAGAATGGAGAAGGGGGAGATGAAATGTTTCCGATGTGACAATGAAGGTACCCTCTGGTTTAAAAACCGCATAGTGGTACCCTGAAACATGGAACTTCGGAAGAAGATACTGGATGAAGCTCATTTATTCAAGTATTCCACATTCGGGAAGTAACAAAATGTACCAAGACTTGAGAAAGAAGTTCTGGTGGACTCGGATGAAGAGAGAAGTAGCAAAATATGTATCCGAATGTGATACGTGTCAGCGAGTTAAGGCCGACCATATGAAGGCAGCTGGGCAGCTTCAACCTTTAAGCATACCGGCTTGGAAATGGGAGGATATCAGCATGGATTTCATTGTTGGGTTGCCTCCCACTCTCCATAAGCACGACTCAATTTGGGTGATCATTGACCGGTTGACCAAATCAGCTCATTTCATATCGGTCAGTGTCAAGTATGATGTAAAGCGGTATGCAGAACTTTATATCTCTAGAATATTGTGCCTACATGGAGTACCCCGCACTATCATTTCAGATCATGGATCTATTTTCGTTGCTCGCTTTTGGGAGCATCTCCACGATGCATTGGGTACCAAACTGATTCGAAGCTCGGCTTATCATCCTCAGACTGATGGACAAACCAAACGGGTGAACCAAGTGCTAGAGGATATGCTTCGTGCATGTGCCATCCACCATGGTAAAAACTGGGATGATCATCTACCATTGGCGGAATTTTCGTACAACAACGGTTACCAGGCTAGCATCCAGATGGTGCCATATGAAGCTCTTTATGGCCGGAAGTGTCGCACACCCTTGAACTGGTGCAAATCTGGTGAACGAATGGTATATGACATCGACTTGATAAATGAAGCCGAAGAGCAAGTACGTATTATTCAAGCAAATCTCAAAGCCGCTCAGTCTCATTAGAAGAGCTATGCAGACAAACGATGTCGACCTCTTCACTTCGAGGTTGGGGATCAAGTTTATCTCCGGGTATCCCCGATGAAAGGAATTCATTGATTCGGAGTGAGAGGGAAGCTAGCTCCACGTTTCATTGGGCCGTTCGCAATAATCAAAAGATACGGACCTGTGGCATATCAATTGGAGTTACCGCCGTCGCTGGTAGGGGTCCACAATATGTTTCACATTTCTCAGTTGCGGAAATGTCTCAAAGCCCCAACGAATATACGTATTGAGGATTTGGAAGCTCTTCAACCAGATCTTACGTATTCCGAGCATCCAACCCAGATCGTTGATGAGAAAACTCGCACCACAAGTAGACGCACCTTGCGTTTCTACAAGGTCTTGTGGAGTAACCAAAGTGCTGAAGAAGCCATGTGGGAAAGCGAGGAATATCTTAAAATGAACTATCCGGACTTGTTAGCGGCACATGTTCAGTAGATCTTTACCTTTTGTCCTTCCTTTGTAATCTTGGGGTGAGATTCTTTTAAGGGGGGAGGAATGTAAAATCCCACTTTTTCCTTTCATGTGAAGTTCAACTACAAGTTGTTTATCAAACATAATGGAGGTCAATATAGTTGTGCACATAAACTTGACCTCACTAAAAAGTTTTCTTTCTACTCGTGTTTAAATCTTATTAACATGAGGACTGGACATCACCCTAATCCTAGAACATTCTAATTAAACCTTTTTGCCAAGTTGGGAAATTAATTGATTAAAATGGCTAGGGCGAATTATATTGCAGCAATATAAAAATCAAAACAATTGTAATTTGATTATATTTCTATGCATATTTGGCCATGCCAAAAAGATTCAAATCCAAGGCTCCAAATTTTTCCTTGGACTCTTAAATATATTAAATAACTTCACAAAAAATTTTCTAGATTTTTGAAGTACGTCTTCCACTTATTTGGACACGTACAAAGGATTCATTTCCCGTCGATCTCAAATTTAGCTTTGCACTAAACTTTGCCCAAATCAACCCCCAATTTTTCCTAAGACCTTTTATGGTTCAGGGAGCTTTGTTTCAAAGTTTGGATATTTATGGACCTCAGATACTATTTATTTCAATAAGGTTTATACCCATATTTGAACTCAAATTTGAATTTGATACAAACTATGTCCAAGTTGAAATCTGATTGCAGAATTGGATTCCCCATATTTTTCTTAGCCTATCTATAAATTTTGGGAATTTTTGGACAATGTTTGAGCTGGATTTTAGAGGAAGGGATAAGGGAGAGAGGTGGGGCCCACAGGTCTGTCGGTGAAACCGTTTAACCGCCCCTGTTTCTTCCCTCTGGGCGACACCGCGACGCTGCATGCCGCCAGTGCGCCGTCGGCCGTCGGTCGCCTCCAGCTGCCCCCCAGCGTCATTATCTACTGTGCTGAAGGCTATAAAATCACCCCCCATCGGCTGAAGTCCCTCACCGTTTCACCTTTCATCGCGCCGCGCCATTTCCTCGCCGCCGCGATCACCCCCGTGCCGCTCGACACCGCGCAGCCTCGCCGTCGATACAAGCATCACCATCCTCTACTGTCTATAGCAAAAAGGTGCGCAATGACCTCATGCAGCTTCTGGTTAAGTTTGAATTCCTATCGTGCATCCTAGCTTCTGTATTCCTTAAATTCCCGAAGCACTTTTATAGCTTCGAGGCTAGTTCGTCGGTTTAATTCTGATTGTATGCACAAAATTTCTTTGATCCAGTTAGACGATATGATCTATGTATCCTAGCGCACCATCCCTCCAAAAATCAGAAAGAACCATCGACTAATTAGCAAGTTCTTCGATTTTTCCCCTTCCGCCACTGATGGAGCTCGGTTCACCATTGACCTCGGTGTTGCTGGCTATGGCACGAGCTCTAGACCCTCCTTAAACCTTTCCCATGCATCCACGATGCTTCCCGAGCTTTCAAACGAGAGATTTAGCTAGGGAATCGAGTGTCTCCACATCACCGAAACCCTAACACCCGCCGCCGCCGTCGGGAATGGTTTTCCGGTCACCCCTCGCCGTCGGGAGTTGGTCCAGCGTGTTCCTTGCGCGAAAATAGTGTGGGGCGGCGAGTACCAAAACCTCCCGTGGGCCGGAAGCTATCGCCGACGAAAGCACCGCCGCGCGCCGGTGAGAACGCCGCCACCCGAGCCGTGGACCGAGGTTGAAGAAGATCGGGTTCGCGGGTCCCACTTGCCAGCGAGTGCAAAAGGTGCCGGATCAGTCTGTGGCTAGGGATTTAGTGCGGCCACGTGGGAATCTTTATGGCCCCGGTGTGGCTAGCCCCTGATTGGCTGGTTTTAAATCCAGTGTGCCCTGGCGCCAAATTTAAAAGCTGAAATTTCCCATTTTGTGCAGAACCATTTCCAAAGTTTAAAAATCAATATCTCTATGTAGACTGCTCCAAAAATATTCAAACAAACTTTGTTTGAAATCCCTTGAGCTCTAGTTTCTGTCAGTACCAATTAGGTTCTATGGAACTCACATTTAAATTTTGTAGAGAATAATCTTTCCAAATGCAAATACAATTTTTCCAGGTGGAATTGCCACTGGAAAAATCCCAAAAATTCAAATAAAATACACTGTCCTGTTCTAGATTGCCAGAAAAAGTTTGGGAGCCATTAAACCTGTATAAACCCCTGTATAGTTCAATTAGATTTTTGAGTTATTGAATTTTTACAGATGTTCAGTTGCTTTATTATGTCCCAAATTTGGACTGAGCCTTCCTTTTGTCATACACTAGCTCCTGTAAAAATCTTGGATTTAATTGACCTAATCTCCTGGTCCCAATTCAGTTGCAAACTGAATATTAATTGAAAAGCTAAAAATTCAATTATAAGATAATTCCAGAAATTCTTGCCAACTTTGAAATTCTATAACTCCTACACCAAGGCTTAGAAATTTATGAAACAAATTTTGCTAGAACCAGAACAACTTCCTCTATCAGGATTATCAACTAGCAGCTATGTTCAAGCTACTGTTTCTTCTCTAAAATTCTTGGAAGTTATTGCTTGCCATAATTTTAGAGACAACAAAATACTTTGATCATCTCATGTTCTTTGCAAGAGCTTCTATCATATTCCTAGTATCTACCATAAAAGTTCCATAGCCAATTAGGTCCTTATCATATATTAATCACAATAGATTAAATTATGGTCTTGGTAGTAATTATTTTTCAAAGTCATTCATATACATATTATATGCATATCGTATAGTGACCGAAGTCGAGGAGGAACCAGGGGCCTTGGAAGTGCACCTTCCGGATACTAACCCTGACTCTGACCTGCATCCAGGCAAGCCCCGGTTTGCATTTAAGTTGTTTATAAAATCTTACTTTATCACTATGATGATTAGCGTATGAATTGTGCATTATGTTTAGGATGATTGAATACTCCAGATGCATAACCCCCAATCCCATTGGTTAATTGGGTAGGTTAATAGATCGACGTGTAGAATTGATATGCTAATGTTGTAGGTAAACCGGTAGAAGTCGAGTAGTTGGAATCTACTCGCGGGATAGAAATTTACACTCATCGACACTGGGATAACATTTATAGAAAATAACTGTTACATCTAAAACTCGATAACGGTCAGAGATGGATAGGAAGCAGCAAGACGTGGTCTTGGTCGCATAGCTCTGACTGGTCAATTAAGGCACGTCTGTATGGGGCCCCTTCGGACAAGCTTGAATTGTACCGATGACATAATGGACATATGGAATCCAGTAAACTGACGTAACTCGATAACTGGGGTGTCGAGGCCCATTAACTGACCATCGATAGGGGTGGGTTGAGGACAGTAAGGTGTAAATCGGTCGGCGGACACATGAGGTGTTCCATGCGGAGACCTTCTGTTCGCAGAGGTGAGACGGTCTCGGCGTTCGGGTTTCTTGTGAAAGGTGGCCATATACGACTAGTACTAAAGTGTTACGTAGGTACTGGTGTACTTGTCGACACTTCTGAACGATGTATGTGTTGTTTTGTCCGGGTGTGTCCTGATTGCAATCATCGTCCCTCGCGGTAATAGAGTACCACTTGTTCACTGCGCCGTGACGTAGTAAATACTAAAGAAGCCAGGAAAATATAGTGTATTGAATTATAATTTTTGCATCCTTGTATGACTTAGAGATAGTGAAATTAAAGTTTACAGTTTCCCCATACTATAGCTGTAATAGCATTATGTGCTATGGGCATGTCATATCATCGGCAAAGCGTTTCTTATTTGATTGTGGAGTCTATGATGTGCCTTGCTTGGAGAATGTCATTTGCTACTTAAAACCTGTTAATAAAGATCCACTTGTAGGCGAGTCGTTTATGCTTCACCTTACCTATGCTTAGTGTCCACCCTTGCATATGTCTAGTGAGACGGGTTAGTCTTGTTGAGCCTTATGCTCATGTTTGCAGTTAACGAGTTTTCGCAGGTTATACGATTGATGAAGGGTTTGATGATGAGGCTGCACCCCCTCCAGGGTGCACATCCGAGTGGGAACCCTGCATGTCACCGTGATTTACGTGTTGCTAGTGCAAAGTATCCCAGGCATGGATGACTTTGCTTTTGCATAGGTAGTGCTGAGAGGTAGCTATGATATATATGTTTCTTTCCTTCCGCTAGTATTGTAAAACATCCGCTGTATGATAACTAAAAGACTTTGTCTTGTATTTTATTCTAGTTCTGTTCTTGTATACTGTTGGGTGTCGCATTGCACGACACGACCCAATGAGATCCTCGAATGTCGGGATTCCGGGCCACACATTAAGTGTCATTAATACCATATTAATGACACACGATCAGAAGGCCCTTAATACCAGTAACATCACTGTCAAGGCCCATTACCACGCTATTAAGTGTAATTAATCTTATTAATTGTGTATCAAACATTAGTAACCGCCAGGGCCACTTGTCGGGTCAGGCTAACTATGTAACGACTGGTCCTTGTACTATAAAAGGACTGGTCGACGATACATAGGGGGCTCTCTGGACACTCTCCCTCTGGGCTCTTGGGCTCTCTGGACTCTCTCTGAGCTCTGGAGACACTTACGCTCTCACACATACTCACTCGCTCAATACAACATCAACACACCCCGTGGAGTAGGGTATTACGCTCAGGCGGCCCGAACCACGTAAACCTCTGTGTCAACTTGCCTTCACCTTCTTGAATCTCTACGCGCCCACTACCGAACTACGAACTCCACGAACTACCAACAGTAGTGTCGGGAGATCTGCCAGATTGAACCACCGACAGTTGGCGCGCCAGGTAGGGGCATTCGAGATTTCAAGAATTGTGAACTCAGCTGCTGGATCGTCCAACGGCAACCCCGCTACGCAACCTACTGGAGGCAACCCCTCCAACATGCAGCAACCAGCGGGTGCCATGGCTCCAGAAGGAGTCATGCCACCGCCGCCACCGCCTGCACCAGCAAATCAAGCTGGACAGCGGGACGGAGCATCTGCGTCGGTCACAGCGTCGGCAAATAACAACAACCCTGAACATGCGCTCCATGCAGTGCGTGCTCTTCTCCAACGCCCACCACCTCCGGGTGCATCCCAGGGTGCAATGGAGCAATGGAGGGCTGATGCGAAACACTTGGTTGCAGCAGCAGCCGATTGCATCAGCAACCAAGGTCCTCCCCCCTCAGGGAGGGCCCCATCGCATCATCGAACTTTGTCGGGAAGACTTGGTCTGCACGCTTCCCAAAATAGGAGGTGTGCTGCATCCCAACAAGTGACGTCGCTGCCTTCCGGGGCGCGATGCACTCATACAGTAATGAGGCTTTCAACTCACGACCTCCGGGTGGATCTTGATCGCCGTTATCGTCAACAGGACGGCCGCGTCCATATCGAGTGTGCTCGCGAAAGGCGAGAGGCTCGAGACAGTCCTGCTCCTGAGGGAGTAGGAGGAGGTTGTTCTGCTTTGGCCATGCACCTACGCATGGTCAGGTGGCCACAAAAGTTCCAGCCTCACCTACCAGAGAAATTTGACGGGACTGTCAATCCCGCTGAGTTTCTCCAGATTTACTCCACTGCAATCCTTGCAGCCGGAGGTAACGAGGCCGTAATGGCCAACTACTTCCCAGTGACTTTAACTAGGACCGCCAGGTCCTGGTTCATGAGCCTCCCGCCCAACTCCATCAATAGTTGGACGGAATTGTGCCAACAGTTCACCGCCAATTTCGGGAGTTCATACACCCGACCAGGCACCAAACTGGACCATTTTGCTGTAACGCGGAAGGGGGGAGAATCCCTGCGTTCTTTCGTCCAAAGGTTCTCCCAGGTATGAAACACTATTCCTTCTATCTCTAGCGCCTCTGTTATTGTGGCATTTAGACAGGGCGTACGAGACAAGAAGATGTTGGAGAAGTTGGCGATCAAGGAGATCACCAGGGTCACGAAGCTCTTCAGCTTGGCTAATAAGTGCGCAAAGCTGCGGAGGGCCGTGAAATGCACTCCAAACCACCTCTGGTGGATAACAAAAAATCCTCCAACGTCGAGGCCACTACCTTCGGGAGTGGCAAAAAGAAGAAAAAGTCCAACGGCAAGAAAAAGCCATCGGCTGGCACACCTACTGCTGCAGCTGCTGCAGCTCCAGGTGGCCGGGGGCCACGCCCCGAGAAACGACCTCGACCTTCATCTGAAGACGGCGGCAACTCCAAAATGTGGTGTCCTATCCATAAGTCGAACAGCCACAACTTGGAAGACTGCCGAGAGGTCCAGAACCTTGTTGAGCGCTACAACAAGCGCCGGGAAGAAGTTCCTTTCCGACAAAGGGAAGGAAAATAGAAAGTCGACGAAGCTCCGGCTGAAGAGGAGTTAGGTTTTCAGGACCCTAAAAAGGTTCTGAGGGCTGTATACACCTCTGTCGACGATGATTCTGACGTCTTCGACAATGAACGTCGGAAAACCATGAACACCATCTTTGGTGGTTCGTGGGACATCACTTCCTGTTGTGTCCTCAAGATCATGCGGCGGGACATGGATTTGGTAGCTCCCACCGCCAGGGCGGAGCCGCACTGGAAGTGGATGGATACCGCCATCACTTTCAACGCATCGGACTGCCCTCGGAACATGATTGGAGCTGGCCAACTTCCATTGATGGTATCTCCGACCATCAACAACATCCAACTCCACCATGTAATGGTGGATGGAGGTTCGGAGCTGAACCTCATAAGCTTCAAAGCTTTTGTCAAGCTTCAGCTCCGGCCTTCGGATCTTTGCCCCTCCCGACCTTTCTCGGGAGTAGGTCCGGGGGTCATAACCCCACTTGGTGCCATTACTCTCCCCGTGACCTTCAGGACTCGGGAGAATTATCGCACTGAGAAGTTTGTCTTTGACGTTGCTCAGATCAACTTACCCTTCAACGCCATTCTGGGCAGACCAGCCTTATACAAGTTCATGGCTGCTGCTCATTATGGCTACCTGGTGTTGACGATGCGGACACCAGCTCGTGTTCTCCGGATCCGCGAAGACTGCATTGCCGTAGTGACTGCTTTGGAAGAACTTCATGCGCTCGCTACAGCGCAGGAGGAAGAGTCCAGGAAGGAACAAGCTCCAAAACCCCCGAGCATTCATCAACGAGGCTCAACCTCCGCACCTCACATGCAACCAAGCGGCTACACCGACATTCCCGTCAAAGTTGTCCAAATCAGTTCCGATGCCGCTCAGACCACCCATATATCAGGAGGTATGAATGACAAATAGGAACTCGCACTCATCACTTTCCTCCGAGCTAACATTGACGTGTTTGCCTGGCAACCATCGCAAATGCCTAGGATCCCTAGGGAAGTGATCGAGCATAATCTGAAGATCTATCCTGACGCTCGACCTGTACATCAGAAGCCTCAGAAGCAATCAGTAGAGCGACAGAACTTTATACGACAAGAAGTTGAAGTTGCTCGAAGCTCGATTCATCCAAGAAGTCTTCCACCCAAAATGGCTGGCAAACCCAGTCGTTGTACCCAAGGCCGGCAGGAAGCTTCGAATGTGTATCGACTACACAACGCTGAATAAGCCTCAACATTTGTACGAGCTATGTACAAAACCTTTGGAGAGCTTATCAGAGACGTAGTGGAAGTGTATGTTGATGACATCGTTGTAAAAATCAAGGACAAGGAGTCACTTCTTGACACCTTGCAAGCTGTCTTCGACAAGTTGCGGGTCACCCGCACAAAGCTGAACCCAGACAAGTGTGTCTTCAGGGTTAGCTCCGGAAAGCTTCTTGGATTCTTGGTGAACCACCGAGGCATAGAGGCGAATTTGGTGAAGATTAAAGCTATTGAAGATATTCGGCCACCAGCCCGCATCATGGACGTCCGGAAGCTGACTCGATGTCTAGCCGCCCTCAGCCGGTTCATCTCAAGACTGGCGGAACGGGCACTACCCTTCTTCAAGCTATTGAGGAAGACCGGACCATTCCAATGGTCTGAAGAAGCAGAAAAGGCGTTCCAGGAGCTAAAGCAGCTCCTCACCACTCTACCAACTTTGGTAGCTCCGAACCCTGGTGAGCCTCTATTGCTTTATATTTCAGCAACTGACGAAGTTGTCAGCATGGTCCTGGTTGCGGAGAGATCAGAACCTTCACAAGCTCAGGAATCTAGACCCCTCCGGGAGGGTCAGGAGGTTCCTGAAGGCGTGTCTGGGTCCCAGCCCCCAGACTTGGATCTACAAGGAGTTACTCTTGTCGAACAAGTGGATTCGGACCCCTCCGGGAGGGTCCGGGTCACTCCATAAGAAGCTCTGGGTTCCTTTAGCAAGGACCCGGAAGTCCCCGAAGAAGGTATGGACCCCTCCGGGAGGGTCCGGGTCGATGAGGAGGAAGCTCCAGGCCCCTCTGGGAGGGTCCGGACGGTCCAACGCCCAGTGTACTTCATTAGCAAAGTACTCCATGACGTCAAGACTCGATACCTAGAGGTGCATAAGCTGCTCTATGCAGTTCTTATCGACTCCAGGAAACTTCGCCATTACTTCCAAGCTCATAAGATCTCAGTGGTGACCTATTATCCACTGCGTGCGATGTTGCATAATCCCAATTCAACTGGGAACATTGCAAAGTGGGCAGCGGAATTGGCCGAGTTTGACCTAGAATTCGTCCCAAGACAAGCGATCAAAAGTCAAGCATTGGCGGACTTTGTGGCGGAATGGACCCCCTCTCCATCAAACCCTGGGGGCCCTAGTGAGCAGAAGCCGGAACTCAAGGCTCCGGTCTTCACCAAGCCTCACTGGACTCTCTACTTTGATGTCTCCATGGAAAAGCAGGGGGCCGGAGCTGGAGTCCTTCTCCTCACTCCAACCGAGGAGAAGGTAAAATACATGGTCCACCTTGACTTCATGGCGACCAACAACATGGCGGAGTATGAAGCACTCATTTATGGACTAAAGGTGGCACTATCATATGGTGTCAAGCAGTTGTTGGTCAAGGGATATTTGCAGCTCATCATTAAACAGGTGAAGAGTGAATGCTCCTGCAACAATCCCCAACTAGCTGCTTACCTCCTTGAAGTCCAGAGGCTTCAGAAGGACTTTGAAGTCCTGGACCTCCACCATGTCCAGCGTCTCCATAATGCTGAAGCTGACGAACTCTCGACGAAAGCGTCAACCGGAGCTCTGGCTCTCGATGGAACCTTCGTCCGGAGGTTGTCAAAACCCACAGCTCATCCCGCCGAACTGAGCGAAGGGGGCTAGACCAACATCTCGAAGCTGGCGGTCCCGATGGCCCTGTTACCATGGCAGCCATCAAGGGTCGTAGGTGCTGCCGGAAGCTCCGAGCAACCCAGCACGCAAGACTCAAATGCTCAAGCAAGCTCCAATGCATGGATCTCGGAGATCCGGAGCTACATGAAAGACAATATCTTTCCTGACGATGATGTACCCGCTGACCGGATAGTCAGATTGGCAAAAAGATACACGTTGGTAGAAGGGGATCTCTACCGGCGCGGTGCCAACAGCGTCCTAATGCTGTGCATCACAGGGGAAGAAGACCGTGAGCTCCTCACGGAAATCCATGGAGGCGAGTGTGGGAACCACGCGTCTTCCTTCACGCTGGTTGGTAAAGCCTTCCGGCATGGCTTCTACTGGCCTATAGCGCTCCAGGATGCAACTGAGCTGGTGAAGAAATGTGAAGCATGCCAGTTTCATGCGAAAAAAATTCACACACCGGCTCAGCCTCTGCAAATGATACCTCCTACATGGCCTTTAGCTGTGTGGGGGATAGACATCTTGGGACCTCTCCCAAGAGCCGTGGGAGGTTACAAGTTCCTGTATGTTGCCATTGACAAATTCACCAAACGGCCGGAAGCAACTCTAGTTGTGACGATAAACAAGCAATCAGCTATCAACTTCTTGCAGTCCATCGTATGCAGATTTGGAGTCCCGAACAAAATCATAACAGATAATGGGACCCAATTCACAAGCTCTGCTTTCAAAGGATATTGCAAAGACCTCGGCATCCAAGTCAATTACGCTTCCGTAGCTCACCCGGCAAGCATTGGCCAAGCCAAGAGGGCAAATGCAGAAATCCTGAAAGGACTCAAGACGCGCACTTATGAGCGCCTGAAAAAACATGGAGCCAACTAGATCGAAGAGCTTCCGCCCACCCTATGGGCCAACAGGACAACTCCAAACCGGTCAACTGGAGAGACACCCTTCTTTCTGGTGTACGGAGCTGAAGCCGTCCTTCCTTCGGAAATCACCTTGGGGTCACTCCGAGTCTGGACCTTCGACGAAGCCACGCAGGACCAGCTCCGGCGTGAAGACCTAGACCTCCTTGAAGAGGGAAGGTGCCAAGCAGCTGTTCGGAATGTCTGATACCGCCAAGCTCTTCGGCGCTATCACCAACGGCATGTTCACAGCCAACAGCTCGAGGAAGGCGATCTGGTGCTACGGACAATACAATCTAGAGAAGGGTTAAACAAACTTTCCCCCAGCTGGGAAGGACACGCCCGAGTGATCAAAGTATCCCGTCCTGGATGCGTTCACTTGGCAACCGAGGATGGGACACCTCTCCCTAATCCTTGGAACATTGAGCACCTTCGTAAGTTTTACGCTTAACACCACGGAGGTGAGTCTGTAATCACATGTGATGTATGTTATAGAGTCATTGTACAGAGTCGGGTAACTCCTCTGGGAGGACAGCCGGACCTACCCCATAAGGTCCGCAACATCCAAGAAAAACTTTTCACAGTCTCAGAACTAAAATTGAAGCTAGCTACCTTGGGTCAAACGAGAAATGAAACACACTTAGTCGGGTTCCGTACCCTAAGAGTGTACTTGTTTCCCTTGTACCCCGGACCTATAATGAAAGACATCATTGTGTGAAAACAGACTCCACGTGCATTTATTTTGTACAGGCTCAACATTTTTTGTTTTTCTCTTTCTTGTGTATAACAAAGTTGTGCAGTTCTTAAGAAACTTTAGCTCGACCAGTTCATGTACAATTCGAGTTGCATTGTCTATTCTTCCGGGTCCAAACATTGTTGATGGTTTACTCGTCTGAATGCCGCCAAGCCAATCTAGGGCCGAAGTGTGCTATTGACTTAGCCTGGTCATGCACCCTAAGTACGCCACTCTACCTACACCCCGACAGGCCGATGTAAGGCGAGTCCACAAACGATCAGACCTGAAGCAAACAAGACGGCACTCTTGATTGTATTTAGAATTTTGTTTGACCTAAAACTTTCTCGGGAATAGTAAGCCGCGATGAAGTTATAGGTAGGAAATGAATTTTACCGTTTTTTCTTGACTTCAGTGTGCAGGAAAAATAAATATTTCATGATGATGGTGAATGAAGTTGGAGCTGCCAAAGCTTCGACATCCTCTAGGCAGCTTGTGGTCGATGTTCAAACATTGATATCGAGTGTCGCCGGAGCTACTCAACTCCGGTAAAGCTAGGGGGCAAGCCGTCAACGTGAAGAAAAGATGGTGGAAAGACTCTATAATGGAGTCTGCTATTGACACACCATGTGTTGACAGAGGTCACTGTCGGAGCCAACAAGCTCCGACACCCCAAGGGACTAACCGTCGATGCTTTATGCATTGATGGAGACTACTGCCGGAGCTACTAAGCTCCGATGATAGTCAATGCTGAAGCCACTAAGCTTCGACAACCTCAGGGGGCCTTTACTATCGAATACTTCGAACCTACATTCTATAAAGTTTGAAGCGCGCAAGTCTTCAACAACTGTTACATCCTCTTGGTATATGTTCACAATCAAATTGTGTACATCTACCAGGGGGCCAAGTGCGACAAAGGTGTTGAAGACAAAAAATGAAATTCACAAAAAACTTGGATTTCATTCATCAGGAGACAAGAGATTACAAAATTGGAGAAAAAGAAGAGAGGATACAAGTGGGAGCTACAAAGAGATGGTCCTAGACCCTATGGAAGAACGAGGCGACCTTCCGGGCAGCCTCCGATACGCTGGCTTGGGCAACTTCTCCCTCTCCTTTGATGGGGCCTTCAAGAACCGGGTCCAAGGGGAATTGAGGGTCCCGGCTTGGGTAGCACGTCAGCACGAATTCTGCGACATCCTTCGCCAGGGATTGTCCCTCCGTCTCCAGCTGGTCCGCGATGACATCGCCCATCTTGGTGAGCTTGTTGCTGCCAAACTCAACGCTTGCAACGCTAGGTCCAGCTCTGGCTCCGGATCATCCGGACACATGGGACTGAAACCCATTGGCGTCAGCGCGTCGTTGGCTTTGCCTAGGAAGTCCCAAACTTGTTGGGACTCCACGGTCCTCGAGCCTCACATCTCCTCCAAGGATCTTCTGGTCGCCGTAAGCTCTGAATTCTCACGGGCAAGGCGCTCAACCTCTTTGCCGTTCTGCTGAATCTTTTCAGAAACTTGCCTTTCGAGATTTCTGAGCTCTTCCTCCCGGGGGTAGATCTTGTTCTGGCGGTCGACCAGGTCCTTCTCCCTGCCCCGCACTTTCTTCTCCCTAGCAGCAACGGCATCCTCCCTTCTGTGGAGTTCCTGCCCTCGCTCCCAGGCCTTTTTCTCCTCTCTCTCTCTCTCTCTATCTCTCACAGCACTCCTCCAATTTCTTGGTGCGCTCCTCGAGACTCTTGTCACCCAAAGTTAGCCTCTGAGTGAGATCTTCCTCCCTCTTCATGACATCGTCCCGCAGCTCCAGGAGTTTTTGCTCTTCATCCTCGAGCTTTCTCTCCCGCACCTCAAGAGCCTCCCGGTGCTTGACGAGACTATCGTGGATGGCGTTGAGCCTCTCCTGGCGATCATTTGTTGCACTATTAGCAGCTTTGGCCTGCTCGTAGATGGCCTGGGACTGGTTGCCAAGGGATCGCGTCATGCTTTCCCTCTCATCCAGCAGCTTACCCCAGTATTCCAGGCGGACCTTCTCCCTCTGCACCCACTCCTTGTCGTCAACAAGCCTCGACTGCGCCAGCTTGGTCTCGAAATGGAGCCGGTTGTGCCACCTCCTAAGAGTTTGGCGTTCCTCCTCGAGGGCCTTGCTGTCGTGGTAGAAAGCCAGTTGGACCTGACGAAGACTGGAGCAGGCGTTGTCAATACACAATGACAGGGGGATCGGGTCAGGACCTGTCGGGGTCATCTCCACCAATTCCAGTGGGTTCTCCGTGACAAAAATTGGGTCCCACTCTACAAGAGCGGTCCCCTGTGCTTCCACGACACTAGGGCCGTCCTCCGGGATAGCCTCGGCCGCCGCCGAGGAAGGTCTTGCAGTAGAAGTTTTGACCTCCGGAATTGGCTCCGAAGGTCCCGCCGCCAGATCATCAACAACTGACCCCTCAGGCGGGGGGCGGACAGCTTCACCTTGGCACCCTGGTTCAGGTGCAGGCACCTCCGGGACCACTGCTTCCGGGGCGGGCGTAGAAGATTCCGTCGGAGCTGAAGCCACGTTTGGCTCTAATGTTGGTGCCTCCTCCACCGCCGGTTCCGGTGCTGACGCCTCGGCCATCATGGGCTCGAGCGCCTGCGCCTCTACAGCAATTGGCTCAGGCGCTAGTACTTCTTCCGCGAGCGGCTCTACCGCCAGAACTTCTGCAGCAACCAGCTCCACCGTTGGAACTTCCTCGACAGCCGGCTCAAGCGTTGGAACTTCATCAACACCCGGTTCCATCGCTGTGACTTCATCAACCACCGATTCAACTGCCGAGGTGTCAACAACATCCGGCTCTAGGGCCAGAATTGCAGCTACCTCCGGCTCTGATGCCGGAGCGTCCATCATTTCAGCATCCAAGCCCGGAGCTTCAACCTCCGGGGCTGGTGCCGCTGGTACATCTTCATTCCCGTGGTCCGGCGCTACCACGGGAGCTTCTGGGGATGAGTCGAGGTCCAAGACCACGACAGCCGGCGCAAGAGCTGCCGTAGCCTCAGCCACCTCTTGGGGTGGCGCTGGAATTGGAGCCAGAGCTTCTGCCTACACAGCCTCAGCTGCTGCTGCAGGAACCGGAGCTTCAGCCCCTTTTTTTGGCACTCTGTGAATGAAGGACGAAGACACTCAAAATGCAGTTATAACAAAAAACAATTAACTAAGGTAAAAAATCAAAATTACCTCAGAAGGCTTCTGCACCAATTAGCACAGAACCTCTTTTTTGGACGCTCGGAGCCGGACCTTGTCGCCACTGGCGTGGTGGCTCCAGAAGGTTCCCCTGAGCTCGCTACTGCTGTTGGCGTCACTCGGGTTGAGGCCCCCCTCGGCCCTGGTACTGGAGCCGCATGGCGAGAGCTAGCACCCCGGCGAGATGCTGATGCTGGAGTAGTTGCCACCGATGAAGACCTTCCCCTCCGTGGAGAAGGAGTCACAGGAGCAGTCCTGACGAACCTCCCGTCGGCATGCTTCAGCTTCCTCTTGCGGCTCAAGGGCTCGGCCAACTCTTTGCCCTTGCCCACGACTTCAACTCTCTGTTCCGAGACGGAAGGGGGACCACCCTCGGAAGCTCCGGAGATCACCAACCCGGTGATCGAACGCCTCTCAACGACGCCAAGGTCGTCAAGCACCGGCATCGTCCGCCAGAGCTCCCTGCTGAACTCCGCCTCCATGTTTAGAGGGAGAAAAGCCGCCGGCGGAGTCAAGTCGTCACCCTCGACGTTGATGTCGTGCTAGAACTTCTTGAGGTGGAACTCCAAAGTTGCACCTTCCATGTTGTACTTCAAACCGGTCTCAATCCGGTCGTCATCCAGCACACTGTTGAGGGCCCAAGCAATCTTCTCCCTCTTCTTCAGCGGAGCCCACCTGTTGGTTAGGAAGTTGCAAAACACTGCCTTAGGAGTCACCCATCCTTCCACGCACTAGCGGATCCTGGTCAGAACAGGGTTGAAGCCGCCCGATAACACCGGAGCTTCACTCCAAACTGCAGTGTCGACGTTGGGGAGCCCTTCGGGCAACTCCAGCTTTTCATGCTCCTCCACCCTTATGACAATCCAATCCTTCTTCCAGTCATCCCACTTCTCAGAAGGGAATGACCGCAAGTACTTGTACGGGCACTTCTTGCGCTTCACAAAATAATAGAAGCCAAGGTACTCGTCACTCTTGCCAGTGGTCTGGACAGTGAAGAAGGTGCGGAAGAGCTCAACGCAGGGGAGAATGCCCACCCACATCTCGCAGAAGTGGACAAAGATCGACACTAGAAGAATGGAGTGGGCGCCAAGGTGGTACAGCTGCAGACCATAGAAGTCTAGCAGCATCAAGAAGAAAGAGGAGAAAGGTGGGATCAGTCCCACCATGGCGTACATGGAGAAGTACACCATGTCGCCAGCGTGCTCCTTCATGAAAGGAAGCTTGCCGGCGTGGACCAGGTGGTTGAAGAAGTCTGGGGACCACCCCATGAGGGCCCGGACCTTCTTCAAATCACCGTCAGTCTTCAGTCGGCTCTGGCGAAGACCCAACTCCACCGCAGCACAGCGAGGCGAGAGAGGAAAAGCAAGCGAAAGTCTGGAGGATTTAAGCGCGAGTTTGAATGAAAGGCGTAAAGAACCCCAAACGGTACATGCTTTCCTTCTTAAGTAATCCCCCGCAACGCTTGGATGGAAACCGCAGAGGAGCCGATGATACCATTCAAAAACTTCACCTTGCTAATGACAAAGGGGCCCGAGGCCACCCCGATGATCAAGTCGAGGTCCTTACCCCAGGCGAACGGTTGTCATCATGAAAGGCGAGAAACCTGAAGGCGGCGGCCTGACAGGGCGCGCGGAACTGATACGATTTTCGTATCGGGAACCAGCGACCTTCAATTGCGTGAGATCCACACGCTAAGATCTCACCTGCCACATCCAGGATACGCCATGCAGCAGTGGTTTAACTGCGAACTATCGCCAACGGCACCTCCGAAGATCCTTGAAGACACGGCTCAAAAACTGAAGAATGGACCCACCTCCGGCAGAATGACTTCATCCAAAAGGTCTCTCCCAACCGGATACCCCTTGAGATTTCAAAGATCACAAGGAAAATCCATCTACCAGATTTGAATACCTTCGAAGGCCCCACATGTCAGGCGTAACCGGACCTGCTTCCCCGACATGGTTAGTCCCAGGGCCGCCACGTGTATCATAAGACCGGAGCTATCGCCCACACATGGGAAAGCTCCAGACTAGATACCGGTATGGCATCTCCGGACCTAACCCCAGACAGAGGGAAGCTCCGGTGCCGACACGTGTCCAACAACACCGGACCTACCCGTCCACGACGGTAAGCTCCAGAGCTGCCACGTGGCCGAACCGCCGGACCTTCAACTTCAACAATCAGGCTGGTGGACCCCTAACAGTTCGGACCTTCAAGGGACAATCAAGGACTTCAAGACCCAATTAAGTGTCATTAATACCATATTAATGACACACGATCGGAAGGCCCTTAATACCAGTAACAGCACTGTCAAGGCCCGTTACCACGCTATTAAGGGTAATTAATCTTATTAATTGTGTATCAAACATTAGTAACTGCCAGGGCCACATGTCAGGTCAGGCTAACTATGTAACGACCGGTCCTTGTACTATAAAAGGACTGGTCGACGATACACAGGGGGCTCTCTAGACACTCTCCCTCTAGGCTATCGGGCTCTCTGGACTCTCTCTGAGCTCTGGAGAACTTATGCTCTCACACATACTCACTCGCTCAATACAATATCAACACACCCCGTGTAGTAGGGTATTACGCTCAGGCGGCCCGAACCACGTAAACCTCTGTGTCAACTTGCCTTCACCTTCTTGAATCTCTGCGCGCCCACTACCGAACTATGAACTCCACGAACTACCAACAGTAGTGTCGAGAGATCTACCAGATTCAACCACCGACAGGTGTGCTGTGTGTAGCAAACCCTAGGTGTCCCGAAATATCAGACTTGTCCTGCTGAAAGCGGACTTGTCCGATTTTTGTTCAGGAAAACTTCGGACTAGTCCGATAAATATCGGACTTGTCCAGATCTGTGAATCCCTAAGTGAATTTGGAACAAGTCTGCACTTGGAGGACTTGTCTGATTTAGGTCAGAGGGTTTTTCGGACAAGTACGTGCTAATATTGGACTTGTACGATTTACATCAGAAAGATATCGGACTAGTCTGTTGTGTTATCGTACTTGTTTGATTTTGTGCAACTTGTGAAGTGTTTGGGGACTAATCCGCACTGGGGAGGACTAGTCTGATTCTAGTCAGAGAGATATCGGACTAGTCCGTGATGATATCAGACTAGTCCGTTCAGTGAAAAACTGGACTGTGAGGATAAGTCCGCATTCCGAGGACTTGTCCTATCTTGTGCAGAAAGATATCGGACTAGTCTGGTCATGTATTGTTTTGTGCAACGTGTGAGATTATTTGTGCTTGACCTCTTGGTGTGTGTTTCCTTAACACACTCCATACACAATGATCTACTACATTTGTTTCTTGAGCTCTTTTCTGCATTACTCCTCATTCTCCTTTCTTTTTCGTACTTTGCTCATTTTCTCATTAGTTCCTGTGCTCATCTCGACAAAGTGGTTAGAATCTCATTTTCTTGTCATAAATCAACCAAAACCTACAAGGTATTCCTAGATGCACTTTCAATCTCCCCCTTTTTGGTGACTGATGACAACCAATTGATATTTCACAAAATATGATAAAAAATTGAGATTTTCGTAAAGTGTGTGCATATGAGTTTTAAACACATTAAGCAATGAAAACATGATCCATATGTGCACTCTTTATGGTGGGATGCAGAACTAAGTGTATTGAAACAATAATCATGATGAGAATGACATAATTGACATCAACATGTTAACAACAAGAAAATATGCCATTCTTAGAGCAAAATCACAGATCTCATCAATATCTTCACAAACAGTTCAAAACATTGCATCACAGGACCAATAGTACTAAAAGAGCATATTATAAGTCTTACAACCCACAAATAGGCAAAAGACACAAAAAGAGAGAGCTCTCCTCGCATCCTACAGCTAAAGCCTAAGACTCCCCCTCAATCTCTCCCCCTTAAGCATTAGGACACCAAAAAGAAGGAGAGGAGGGACCTAAGGTCTTCAAGCCTCGCTGTTGGTCCTCTCATTGTCTTCATCTTCATTCTCTGGCTGATGAGAAGGAGGAGGAGGAACGGAACTACTCGAGTCTCCAATGCCAAAATAGGCAATCTCGGAGGGAGTCAAGGGCCCGACCTCGGTGAAGTCAGAATCTGAGTCATCAGAATTGATTGGAGACCCAATGGGCTTGATCTCCAGCTTTTGGTAAATCTGCTTCACATTCTCTTTGACATATCTCATGTCGGCCTTTCTCCTCTTGTTTAGCTTGTGGGCCTTCACTTCGGCCTTTTTGCAGGAGGCAAAGATGGCTGACAGATACTTTAAGTTAACACTTGGGGACCCTTTTTGAGGAGGGGCCCTAGGAGCGGGAGCAGCCCTAGCATCTCCAAGCTCTCACTGTAGCCTCAGGGCTGGAAGCTGGAGAGGGAGCTGCTTGAATACTTGGCTGTTGAGGCTTCTGGGGCCTCAAGGGAAGATGCTCCACATCCTTGACAAACTCTATGCTTGTGACCTTCTCAATCATGAACATGAGGTAAGGTGCATAGCCACAGGACTGGTTCGGCGTGCAGGAGATGTTCACCATGTTGTTCCAAATATAGTCAAAGACATCAAACTTCTTGTCTTTGCTAATGACCTTCATTAAGGTCCTGAGGTATCCCTGCACACTTCTTGCATCCTCATCCTTGGGGGCAATGGTCTTCCTTAGAACCCTGTTAAACACCACAAAGAAGGGCTTCATGTTCTTCGTGGAAGGAGGATTAAACTTTGAGTTGGGTTCATAAAGAAACTTCATCCTGTCCTTCTCAATGACACCAATGTTGTGCATGATCACATTGTCATTGCTGGAGGTGTCAAGATGTAGCAATTTTGCAAACTCTTTATAAGTAATGGTGTACTTGGATCCGTGAATCATCCAAGTCACCCTTTCTTCCTCATCACTAGCAAAGTGGCACGTCGCATAGAACTGCGCGATGACCTCATCATTCCAATTGTTCCTAAAGTCGAAGAGGTCCTTCAGTCCATGCCTCTCGACTGCCTCGATCACCTCAAAAAATGGTGAGCAGCCCTTCTTCTCAAAATACACCCAATCGATCCATTTGTTGCGCACCACGGGTGTCTTCATCGGAAGATATACAGACTTGTAAAAGTCTGCATGGAAGTTACTCCAAAACCTCCCATCAGCAGCTTGCTTCGGACAGCTGTAACAATCAACATTCCTGAACTTGGCCGCTGTGTCGCTGCCCTTTCCATTGAATCTCTCCTCAGCGGGATACCTATCCCCTTGCCTTGGAGCTTACATATTCAGAGGGCCAATCGGGCCCCTTGCAATCCCTTTGCCCTTGCCCTTGGCTTGGCGAGCACTTGCCGAGCTAGGGCCACCTCCAGCTGAAGCCTTGGAGTCTGGCTTCTTTTCGAGCACTTTCTTTTGAGCCTGGGGAGGAGAAGTAGCCAGCTCAGATGGGCGCTCTTGGCGCTTCTTGCTTAGGCTCGTCGAGGACCGAAGCACGTGGTCCATCTCGGCCTCGAAATCAGAGATTTCGTCGTTGGTGCTCAACATTGTCCTGAGAATGAATTTCACAAGGTATTGATGAGAATAGGTGACAAGGAATTGCATTGAGGAATTAATAAGTTAGGGTTGAGTTCAGAAAAATCGTACTAGTTTGGTGTACAGGCACGGACTAGTCCGGTTGATCGGACTTGTCCGTACATGGGCTGGACTAGTCCGGTGTTCAACCTCTAGAACCCTAACTATGAGACAAATGGTGATTCCTAATGCACAACTAGTTTAGCATCAATGTAATACATCAAGGAAGCATGTATATGGTGATAGGAACTAAGCTATTTGATCAAAATTGAAGGAAATAGCAGTTTCTAGGGTTTGGGATGAGATTTTACCGAAATTGCTTGATTCTCGGAGATGTAGGAGTTGAAGGATCAGACAAGTCTGTGGTCTTCAATCCCTATGCGAAGAAGGTCAATTTCCACCCAAACATGCGAAGTTTTGATGGAGGAATCAAAGAATCGCCTTGGGGAGCTCGAGCGTGGAGAGAGAAAGTTTGAGGAAAGTGTGGGGTGAGGAAGATTAGGGTTTGGCGGCGGCTAGGGTTATGGACACAAAAAATCGGACAAGTCCGAAAATGATCAGACTAGTCCGAGCTTTTCCATAGACTATATCGTACTAGTTCGTGGTCTGTCGGACTAGTCCGGCCCAACCGTCACACTGCGGACTAGTCTGCACGGGCAGACTAGTCCGGGCAACCACGGACTAGTCCGTGGTCACCAGGAAAGAAATGCTTAGCCCATTCTTATATATTTGAAGGTACTTATTAAGAAATTTGGAGGCAAATCAAATAATCTTGATGAATATCATCAGTAAGCATTCAACAATCAAGCGATGACCATAATTCACCAATATTTAGTAATTGACATAGTTTTTTGGAAAAATTGAGAGAGATGATTTTCACAACACAATCAATGAATTTTGAAGATAGCATTCAGGTATACAATATTTCAAGCCACATTCCGAGCATCAAGGATATTTAGTTCATTTCGGAGCTCGCAAAAGCGTTTTTCATCAAGTGGCTTGGTGAATATATCGGCTAGTTGCTTTTCGGTATTGACATGTGAAATGGCTATATCTCCCTGCATTGAATGGTCTCTCAAAAAGTGATGTCGGATGTCTATGTGTTTGGTCCTAGAGTGCTCAACGGGATTATGGGCAATTTTAATAGCACTCTCATTATCACAAAGGAGTGGAATACGGTTCATATTGTAACCGTAGTCCCATAGAGTTTATTGCATCCAAAGAAAATGTGCACAACAACTCCCGGCTGCAACATACTCCTCTTCGGCCGTGGGTAAGGCAATGGAGTTTTGTTTCTTGGAGTACCAAGAAACAAGCGATCTACCTAGAAATTGACATGTACCGGAGGTACTTTTTCTATCTACTTTGCATCCGGCATAATCTGCATCGGAGTAACCGATGAGATTGAATTTGGAACCTTTGGGGTACCAAAGGTCTAGGTTGGGTGTATGAACTAAATACCGCAAGATTCTCTTGATGTTTGTCAAATGACACTCTTTTGGTTTGGCTTGAAACCTTGCACACAAGCATACACTCAACTAAATATCTGGCCTAGATGCACATAAGTAGAGTAGAGATCCAATCATGGAGCGATATACCTTTTGATCGACGTTTGGTCCATCTTCATTGAGATCCAAGTGGCCATTCGTTGCCATGGGAGTCTTTATAGGCTTCGCCTTGTCCATTCCAAACTTCTTGAGTATGTCTTGAGTGTACTTAGTTTGTCTTATGAATGTCCCTTCCTTTTGTTGCCTCACTTGGAATCCCAAGAAGTATTTTAGCTCTCCCATCATAGACATCTCAAATCTATATGTCATAATTTTACTAAATTCCTCACAAAAAGATTTGTTAGTTGAACCAAAGATTACATCATCAACATAAATTTGACAAATAAAGAGATCATTGTCAAAGTTCTTTGTAAACAATGTATAATCTACTTTACCGATCTTAAAACCATTTTCAATTAAGAAATCTCTAAGACACTCATACCAAGCTCTAGGAGCTTGTTTGAGGCCGTAGAGAGCCTTACGCAATGTAAAGACGTGGTTGGGGAACTCTTCATCTTCAAACCCGGGGTTGCTCCACATACACCTCCTCCTTGATTGGTCCGTTGAGAAAGGCGCTTTTCACATCCATTTGATAGAGCTTGAAATCATGGTGAGTAGCATATGCAATTAATATTCTAATAGACTCAAGTCTAGCTACTGGAGCAAAGGTTTCATCGAAATCCAAACCTTCAACTTGTAATTACCCTTTGGCCACAAGTCGTGCCTTGTTCCTTGTCACCACCCCATGTTCGTCTTGTTTTTTGCAGAAGACCCATTTGGTGCCTACAACATTGAATTTGGGCCTTTCGACTAGTTCCCACACCTCGTTCCATTTGAAATTGTTGAGTTCTTCTTGCATGGCCACTACCCAATTCGCATCCTTCAACGCATCCTCAACCCTGTGTGGTTCCAAAAAGGATACAAAAGAATAATGCTCACAAAAATTAGCTATGCGAGATCTAGTAGTTACTCCCTTTTGGATGTCATCGATGATGTTGTCGATTGGGTGATCCCTTTGGACGCATCGGTGTACTCTGGGTGTGGCACTTGCTGTCCTGAATCTTCATGATCATCTTCTTCTCCCCCTAAATGGTTGCCCTCATTGACTTGTTGATCATTTTCGTCTTCTTGAGGTTGATCTTGTATGGAAGCTCCCCCTTGATCATTGGCCTCCTCTTGTGGTTCATTTTCCTCATGCATATGTAGAGGTGGCTCTTGTGCTCGAACTTCGCCTAACGCCATTCTTCTCAATGCTTGACAAGGAGCTTCTTCTCTATCTAGCACACATGGATCAACTTGCTCCTTTTGGGAGCCATTAGTTTCATTAAATACTACATCACGTGCTACTTCAACAAGTCCGGAGGTCTTGTTGAAGACACGATAGGCGTAAGTGTTCGAAACATAACCAAGCAAGACACTTCATCGGACTTTGAAGCGAACTTTGAAGTCCTAGGCTTCTTGTTCAAAATATAGCATTTGGAATCGAAAACTCGAAAATATGAAATATTAGGCTTGTTACCGGTGAGTAGCTCATAGGATGTCTTCTTGAGTAGTCGATGAAGATAAAGTCGATTTATGGCGTGGCAAGCGGTGTTGACTGCTTCCGCCCAAAATCGGTCTGAGGTCTTGTACTCATCAAGCATTGTTCTCACCTTCTCTATGAGGGTTCGGTTCTTCCTTTCGGCAACTCCGTTTTGTTGAGGGGAGTAAGGAGCTGAAAACTCATGCTTTATGCCTTCTTCATCTAGGTACTCCTCAACTTGTGTGTTCTTGAACTTCGTGCCATTGTCGCTTCGAATGTTCTTGATCGTCAATGAAAACTCATTTTGAGGACCCTTGAAAAATTTCTTCAAGATTCCTTGTGTTTCGGCCTTATCATGTAAAAAGAAAACCCAAGTGAAGCGAGAAAAATCATCAACAACTACTAAGCCATATTTGTTACCGCCGATGCTTATGTAAGCAATTGGACCGAATAGGTCCATGTGGAGTAGCTCAAGCGGTCTTGTTGTAGTCATGGCGTTCTTAGTGGGATGAGGTGTTCCAACTTGCTTCCCGGCTTGGCACGCGCTACAAGGCCTGTCTTTCTCAAAAACAACATCCTTGAAACCTCGGATGTGATCGCCCTTGAGAAGTTTTTGAAGATTCCTCATACGAACATGTGCTAGCCGTCTATGCCACAACCAACCCATGTTGGTCTTTGCCATCAAGCATGTGTCAAGTTCGGCTTTATCCTTGTTGAAGTCACCAAGGTAAAGCTTTCCCTTTAACATACCCTTGAATGCAATGGAATCATCACTCCTCCTAGAGACGGTCACACCCTCATTATTGAACAAGCAATTATAACCTTTGTCACATAATTGAGATATGGACAGCAGGTTATAATCTAAGGAATCAACATGTATCGCATGAGAAAGAGTATGTTGAGATGATATGGCAATTTTACCGGCACCGAGCACCTTTCCTTGACTATTGTCTCCAAAAGAGATGCCCTTGCTTGGATCCTCATTCTCTTCATACTCAACAAACATCCTTCTTTCTTCGGTCATATGGTTGGTGCAACCACTGTCTAGCACCCATTTAGATCCACCAGAGGAATAGGCCTACAAAAACAGATCATGCCTTGGTTTTAGGTACCCAAGCTTGCTTGGGTCCTTTTGGGTTAGTCACAAGGGATTTAGGCACCCACACATGAGACTTGGTGTTCCCATGGCATGGCCCAACATAATGAGCATAAATCTTACCAGAATTACTTCTCATTAAAACATAAGATGCATCAAAGGTTCTGAAAAGCAACTGTTGTTATTTATATACAAAACTAGTTTGGGAGATCAGACTTGTCCTGAGGACCGGACTTGTCCGTGTCCCAACCGGACTAGTCCGGTGATCATGTGTGTTAACTTTGGACTTTCCAGTTTGAGAGGGTCTTCCTGTGATGCCCGGTTCCGAAAAATGAACCAAGCTAACGCATATGTGTGCCCAGGATGTTCATCACACATACACGAGTGCAATCACAAACGAAAAACAGATAATTACCATAGAACAATATTAATTAACCAAATTTTATTACACAAACCATATTATCCTCGAATACAACCTCTAATGAATATTTATGACAAGTTCAACTAATGCAGCGGAAATAAACTAATTAAGCAACTAAGCAAACTAAGCATAAGGGATAGCGCAGCTCCAATAACACCACAGGCAAAGCTGACGGTAGACACGGCCTAGAACTCCGCATTATCGCCATTAAACTCCCAATCCTGAGCTGCAACTGTTGGGGGGGGGAATTGCAAGAGTGAGTACATGTCGTACTCAGCAAGTGTGGAAAGTATGACATGTGGCTGATTCAAATGACGACAATAATAATGGCTAAGTGCTAAAAAGTACATTAAAATATTTGAAAAGCAATATATTATATGTATGTGAAGTAGACCCATCATAATCATAAGTAATATCATAATACCAGTCTGAATTCACTACCATCATCAATAATTCCAGATTTCACCATTGCCAATAACCATATTCAATACCAGAAATAAATCCATAACCAACCATAACCATAATACCAACCATAACCATCCCAAATACCATCCCGATACCGAGTTCCCTCTAATCATGGAAGTTGCCGGGAGCACGGCTATCATGATAGTTTTATTTAACTCTGCATAGTTTGTACCGCTTTACCCACGTGTTTGTGATTTCATCACCCTTCGATGACTAGAAACTCTATTATGCCGTCTCACACTTCCATCGGTGTGTGGCCAAGAGATCACAAAATAGCCTTTACAAAGGGATTACTAGCCTATTTAGACCCCACTGAGGTTTCACCGGTGGCGATGTCTCCTACAGAGCACATCTTCAACCAAGGGCCCCCTCTTGAGCCATTCGGATCCCAGGGTAGTCCCACCAATCATCAACAAACCCAATCCAACTACCCCTTCCCCGAGCATCCACAATGGTCCAAACAGTACTAGCAAAGCCCTAATTACTCAACTACGCCGCACCCATACTTGGCCTCGTGGTGGCACTGTAGTCCTGACTTATTCTCGCATGAACCGGTCCTTAGATCTAAAGCAAGCAAACCACCATAACATCCAACCCATCCACATACCAGGCTTGCTTAGATCACCCATTACCATACCGTATTGACTAGTTCACATTAACAAGAATATCATTAATGCATAATTAAATTTGTAGTATTGTTTTTCCATCCCAATTAATCAAGCAAAGCAAAAAGGTAAAAGCCCTTCCCGACTCTCTACCATAAATTCCAGGTGACAAGGGTGGTTTAACAAATCTAGTAAGCTTCCTACCATAGGATTCCCATCAAATTGACACAAGCATGCAGTTTGCAAACAAAACATTTATTTTAAAAACAGGATCAATATGCTTCAAGGACACTTGCCTTGCTCTTACGGTTGATTAGGGTCAACGCCTTCGAACTCTTGGTGCTGAAGATCCTCCGCGCACTCTCTAGCGCAAGTCCGTCTAATCCGCACAATAAACATACAAGACAAGAAACACAATGAAAGAGTGCACAAATATTACTCAATATGACATGACATGCATGATTAATGCAAATGCAAGGTAGAACTTGTTAATTGATTGCTTTTAATGATAACTAACTAGTTCTAATAGCTTTTAACAATTTTATACAGGTTTGGAGTTGATTAGATCAAATTTTAGAATTAATTCAACACAATTTAACCAGAAAGATCAGACTAGTCCGCTAGGGACCGGACAAGTCCGCACTTTGCGAGATCAGCACATTAGGGTTTTCTAGATCGATGTAAATTCAGAGATTAGGGGTTGAATTCACGTAAGGAAAAGAGAATAGAAGGTATACCAGGTGTTTAGGACTCCAATGAATCAAGAAACTTGGAGGTAACACTTGGATCTTGATGATCTAGGGTTGGTGATGAACTTGGAGATGAATTGGTGATGAAGAACGAAACTTGGTGGAGATCTTGATCCTCCTTTATTTCCTCCTCTTCTTCTTCTTGCTTGGGATCTTCTCCTCCCTCCTTGATGGTGGCTCCCCATGAACTAGGGTTTGGGTGGGTGGAAAAGTGGCAGATAGATGTCAATCCAAGCGGTGGGGCTATTTATATAGAGGTGGAGGCTAGGGTTAGATGGATTTCGAGTTTGGGAGGAGTAGAGGCCGGTTTAGAGTCCCACATGGGTTCTAAAAGAGTTAGGCACGACGTCCCTAGGCCCACTTAACATGAAACCCAAGAAACAAGTCGTAAAACAAAAGATCAACTCGGAGTCATGAAATATCGGACAAGTACGAAAAGGATCGGACTAGTCCAAAGTCGTCCAGAGAGAAAATCGGACAAGTCTGGCCTAAGATCGGACAAGTCTGACTTTAAACAGAGAGAAAAACAGACAAGTCTGCTGGAACACCGGACTAGTCCGGAAAAGTACAAGGACATAGCAATTTTTCAAGGGTTCATGGAATAACGGACTAGTCCACACAAAATCGGACAAGTCCGAAAGTTTCTAGAGCCAAAATCGGACTAGTCCGCAGCAAAAATGGACAAGTCCGTTTTTAGTCTGAGAGAAATCGGACGAGTCCTCAGTAAAATCGGACTAGTCCGCACTTTCCTGCGTTTTAAGTGCGGTTTTGCTCCAAATCGATTTTAAATGCTCCGAATCAATTTTAAACTTGTTCCTCTTGATGTGGGTTAATGTTAAACATGTATATGAGTGTATGCAAGGCATGATGCATGAAAATTAGGGTGTTACAAACCTACCCCCCTTAAAATGAATCTCGCCCACGAGATTCGATGCGGAAGAGAAGAGATAGGGAAACTCCTTCTTGAGATCATTCTCCAATTCCCACGTCGCTTCTTTTTCAGTGTGGTGCTTCCATTGAACTTTACACCATCTAATAACCTTGTTCCTTGTGACTCTCTCCTTGGTTTCCAAGATTTTGATCGGTTGCTCGGCATAAGTCAAATCTTCCTCTAGCTTCAATCCTTCCATTGGCACTTGTTCTTCTGGTACTCTCAAGCACTTCTTGAGCTGGGAAACATGAAAGACATCATGTACGTCTGAAAGATGAGCTGGCATCTCCAACTTATATGCTACTTGTCCTCTTTTGTCTAAAATCTTGAACGGTCCAATATAACGAGGTGCTAGCTTGCCTCTTATATCAAACCTCTTATGACGTCTCATTGGTGACACCTTGAGGTAAACAAAATCTCCCACTTCAAAGGCTAGTTTCCTTATTCTATTGTCCTCATAGCCTTTTTGCCTCGATTGGGCAGCCCTCAAGTTTTTACGAATTATTTGGACTTGCTTTTCGGCTTCTTGCAACACATCCGGACCAAATACTTGAGTTTCTCCTGCCCCATTCCAGAACAAAGGTGTCCTACACTTCCTCTCATAAAGCGCTTCATATGGTGACATCTTCAAACTTGCTTGGTAACTATTGCTGTATGAAAATTCCGCGTATGGCAAGCTTTTGTCCCAACTTTTCCCATGCTTTAAAGAACAAGCTCTTAACATGTCCTCCAAAATCTGATTGGTCCTCTCGGTTTGTCCATCCGTTTGAGGATGATATGATGAACTAAAATTCAACCTCGTTCCCAAAGCTTCATGCAATTTTTGCCAAAATCTGGAGGTAAATTGAGAACCTCTATCCGAGACTATCTTCTTAGGGACTCCATGTCGACACACAATATGTTCCATGTATATTTCGGCCAATTGTGCAGCTGTATATTTGGTCTTCACAGGGACAAAATGAGCTGACTTGGTTAAGCGATCCACAATTACCCAAATTGAGTCATACTCGGACTGAGTACGTGGTAACCCAACTATGAAGTCCATTCCAATTTCTTCCCACTTCCACTCCGGAATCTTCAATGGTTGCAATAATCCAGCTGACCTTTGATGTTCCGCCTTGACTCGTTGACACACATCACACAATGGCACATATTCAGCAATGTCCTTCTTCATGCTATCCCACTAATAGCAAGTCTTCAAGTCTTTGTACATCTTCGTACAACCAGGGTGAATTGAGTAAGGCGAGTCATGTGCCTCCTTTAATATTGTCTCCCGAATATGCTTTACATTAGGCACAACGATCCTCTTTCCAAGCCATAAGGTACCATGTTCGTCTTCATCAAATCTGAATTCTCTCCCTTCTTCGGTCCTGTCCTTTATTTCCTTGATCTCCTCATCTGCGGTTTGTGCCTCTTGAATTTCTTGCTCTAAGGTTGGGTTTAACTCCATCATCTCCATCTCATTTACAAACCCGAGGTTCAACCGTTCAAACTCCTTGCATAACTCGAATGGTAACTCTCGAACCGTGAGTTGATGATTTACTCCTTTTCTACTCAAAGCATCGGCCACTACATTGGCTTTTCCCGGATGATAGTTGATCCCCAAATCATAATCTTTGATGAGCTCCAACCATCTTCGTTGCCTCAAGTTCAGATTCGTTTGTGTGAAAATATACTTCAAACTCTTATGATCCGTGTAAATTTCACACCTATGTCCAAGAATATAGTGTCTCCAAATCTTCAATGCATGTACCACGGTTGCGAGTTCCAAATCATGCGTTGGGTAATTCTGCTCATGTTTCTTTAGTTGTCTTGATGCGTAGGCGACCACTTGACCTTCTTGCGTCAATACACATCCAAGTCCTTGTCTCGATGCATCGCAATAAATATCAAAACTCTTGCTCACATCCGGCAGTACCAAAACTGGGGTTGTTGTCAGCCTCTTCTTTAACTCCTCGAAACTATTTTGACAAGCTTGAGTCCATTGGAAAGCCTTTCCCTTCAGTAGCAACTCCATCATGGGCTTGGCTATCTTGGAGAAGTCCTTGATAAATCGACGGTAATATCCAGCCATCCCAAGAAAACTTCTTATTTCCTTGACCTTTTGCGGCGGCTGCCACTTCAACACGTCTCTCACTTTTCTGGGGTCAACCGATACTCCTCCTCCTGAGATTATATGACCCAAAAACGACACCTCTCTCAACCAAAACTGACACTTGTTGAAATTGGCATACAATCGATGCTCCCTCAATTTCTGCAACGTAAGCCTCAAGTGTTCCTCATGTTCCTCCTCATCCTTCGAGTAGATCATAATATCATCAATAAACACCACGATGAACTTATCCAAGTACTCCATGAAGACCTTATTCATGAGGTACATAAAGTATGCAGGTGCATTTGTCAATCCAAAGGACATCACAGTGTACTCATAAGATCCATATTGTGTCCTAAAAGCTGTCTTGGGTATGTCCAATGATCTAATCTTCATTTGAAAGTATCCCGACCTCAAATCAATCTTAGAGAAGACACAAGCACCCTTCATCTGATCAAACAAGTCTTCTATGTGTGGCAAGGTGTACTTGTTCTTGATTGTCACCTCATTGAGAGCTCGGTAATCTACGCACATCCTTTGGCATCCATCCTTCTTGTCCACAAACAGCACGGGCGCTCCCCAAGGTGAAGAGCTAGGGCGAATAAAACCCTTCTCTAATTGCTCTTGGATTTGCTTCTTAAGCTCCGCTAATTCCAAAGGAGGCATCCTATACGGCCTCTTAGCTATAGGTGCAGTTCCAGGTATTAAATCAATAACAAACTCAATGTCTCGATCAGGTGGCATACCTGGCAACTCATCCAGAAAAACATCCAAAAATTCACACACCACCGGAATCTCCTCAATTGCGGCACCGTCCATATGATTCAACTCCAATTGCTTCGGTGCGGTTTGAGATGCTTCAAATTCTACGGTGATCCCTTCTTCATTGGTCAACTTCACCGTCTTCGTGGCACACTCAATAACTCCATTGTGCTTCCTCAACCAGTCCATACCAAGTATAATGTCCAATCCTTGAGAATCCAAAACAATGAGGTTGGCGGAGAAGTCTACCCCCCTTATTCTAAGGCTTACTTTTGGACATACTATATTTGTCCTCATCTCTCCTCTAGGAGACTTAACCAATAGAGTAAACTTCATATGAGAGATAGGCAAACTATACTTGGCAACATACTTCGATGCAATGAATGAATGCGATGCTCCAGAATCAAATAACATAGTCGCGGGGTTGGAGTTGGCGAGAAACATACCAATGACCACGTCATCCGCTTGTTGAGCATCCTCCATAGAGACATGGTTCACGTTGCCACGAGCAAAATTCTGCTGTCCACGGCTTCCTTGTGGCGCTCCTCCATTGGGTCTTGGGTTTTGCCTCGGCGCATTGCTTCCCTGACCAAGGCCTGACTTAGGACATTGATGCGCAAAGTGTCCAGCTTCTCCACAAGTATAACACTTCTTAACTCCACCAGAATTATTGGGACGAGCTTGGTTTTGAACATGTGCAGCAGGAAAATTAGTACGAGGTGCACAAGGCATTGGAGGCCTAGGTGCTTGCATAACAGGGCGCTGCTGCAGAAACTGAGTTGGGCGTGGTGCATAACCAGGGCGTTGAGCAGGAATAGAAGAGCTGAAATGAGGCGCATTGGGTGGTGCAAGGCGAGGGCGCACATTACTTCCTTGTTGTTGTCCTTGATATGGCGCCTTCCTCTTGATTTCTTGCTCCATCTCACGGATCGTGTGCTCAACCACAATTGCTTTGTCTACAAGCTTCTGAAAATTGGCATAATCACAGTTGAGTAGTTGCACTTAGATATCATTGTTCAAGCCCCTCATGAACAAGTATTGCTTCCGACTGTCCCAACTAACATCCTCAGGCGCATACCTTGAGAGTTGAGTGAATTTATTGAGATATTCACTCACGCTTGATCTTCCTTGCCTTAAATTCTCAAATTCTTGCCTCTTCAAGATCATAACACCCTCGGACACATAATGAGAATGAAAATTCTCCTTGAATTCGGCCCAAGTAATTCTCTCTTGGTTCTCATGAGCATTGCAATAAGCATCCCACCGATCCGCAGCTGCTCCAACTAGTTGATGAGAAGCAAACAAGACCTTCTCCCGGTCACTGCATTGGACAATAGCAAGTTTCTTCTCCACGGACTTGAGCCAATCATCCGCATCCATAGGGTCGGCAGCTTGAGCAAAGGTCGGCGGCCTAGTCCTCATAAACTCTCCCAATCGGTTATGAGGAGGCGGGGGTGGCGGTGGAGGCATGTGGGGCTGATTGTTGATGTTGCCAGCCTGCAGCTGTCCCATTGTTTGTATCATGGTCTGCATGAGCTGGTTTTGCATAGCCAATAGCTGCTCAATGTGGATAGCTCCCTGAGTAAATCCTTGTCCGATGTTGTTCTGAGGCACTCCATTGTTCTCCTCCTCATCATTGCCATCCCTCTGGTTGCGAGTCCTCACCATCTAAAGAAAAGCAATAGGTAAGAATTAGATAACGTCCCCAACTATATGCATCAAGGGATGTGAAACTAAATAACTAGCTACACTAGCCTAGGTGGACATGGCAATGCTAAAGCATCCCCAAAATCCTCTATTAAGCACACAAGCAAGCAATATATATATAGCAAACAGCACTCCAAGCAAAAACACATCGATTCCTAAGTGCTCCTATGTGCTCTAAAGTGTCCATTCTATCTAGGCTGCATCCTACGGTCAAACATGTGGCTCTGATACCAATCTATGACGCCCGGTTCCGAAAAATGAACCAAGCTAACGCATATGTGTGCCCAGGATGTTCATCACACATACACGAGTGCAATCACAAACGATATACAGATAATTACCATAGAACAAGATTAATTAACCAAATTTTATTACACAAACCATATTATCCTCGAATACAACCTCTAATGAATATTTATGACAAGTTCAACTAATGCAGTGGAAATAAACTAATTAAGCAACGAAGCAAACTAAGCATAAGGGATAGAGCAGCTCCAATAACACCGCAGGCAAAGCTGACGGTAGATACGGCCTAGAACTCCGCATTATCGCCATTAAACTCCCAATCCTGACCCGCAACTGTTGGGGGGGGGGGGGGGGATTGCAAGAGTGAGTACATGTCGTACTCAGCAAGTGTGGAAACTATGACATGTGGCTGATTCAAATGACGACAATAATAATGGCTAAGTGCTGAAAAGTACATTAAAATATTTGAAAAGCAATATATTATATGTATGTGAAGTAAACCCATCATAATCATAAGTAATATCATAATACCAGTCTGAATTCACTACTATCATCAATAATTCCAGATTTCACCATTGCCAATAACCATATTCAATACCAGAAATAAATCCATAACCAACCATAACCATAATACCAACCATAACCATCCCAAATACCATCCCGATACCGAGTTCCCTCTAATCATGGAAGTTGTGCAGGTGCTCATAACCGGGAGCACGACTACCATGATAGTTTTATTTAACTCTGCAGAGTTTGTACCGCTTTACCCACGTGTTTGTGATTTCATCACCCTTTGATGACTAGAACCTCTATTATGCCGTCTCACACTTCCATCGGTGTGTGGCCAAGAGATCACAAAATAGCCTTTACAAAGGGATTACTAGCCTATTTAGACCCCCACTGAGGTTTCACCGGTGGCGATGTCTCCTACAGAGCACATCTTCAACCAAGGGCCCCCTCTTGAGCCATTCGGATCCCAGGGTAGTCCCACCAATCATCAACAAACCCAATCCGATTACCCC
Source organism: Tuctoria greenei (assembly GCA_036927565.1). NCBI lineage: Eukaryota > Viridiplantae > Streptophyta > Magnoliopsida > Poales > Poaceae > Tuctoria > Tuctoria greenei. The sequence continues at coordinate 29,101,191 of JAYESD010000006.1, read as the reverse complement.
TTCCCCGAGCATCCACAATGGTCCAAACAGTACTAGCAAAGCCCTAGTTACTCAGCTAAGCCGCACCCATACTTGGCCTCGTGGTGGCACTGTAGTCCTGGCTTATTCTCGCATGAACCGGTCCTTAGATCTAAAGCAAGCAAACCACCATAACATCCAACCCATCCACATATCAGGCTTGCTTAGATCACCCATTACCATACCGTATTGACTAGTTCACATTAACAAGAATATCATTAATGCATAATTAAATTTGTAGTATTGTTTTTCCATCCCAATTAATCAAGCGAAGCAAAAAGGTAAAAGCCCTTCCCGACTCTCTACCATAAATTCCAGGTGACAAGGGTGGTTTAACAAATCTAGTAAACTTCCTACCATAGGATTCTCATCAAATTGACACAAGCATGCAGTTTGCAAACAAAACATTTATTTTAAAAACAGGATCAATATGCTTCAAGGACACTTGCCTTGCTCTTGCGGTTGATTAGGGTCAAAGCCTTCAAACTCTTGGTGTTGAAGATCCTCTGCGGCACTCTCTAGCGCAAATCCGTCTAATCCGCACAATAAACATACAAGCCAAGAAACACAATCAAAGAGTGCACAAATATTTTTCAATATGACATGACATGCATGATTAATGCAAATGCATGGTAGAACTTGTTAATTGATTGCTTTTAATGATAACTAACTAGTTCTAATAGCTTTTAACAAGTTTATACAGGTTTGGAGTAGATTAGATCAAATTTTAGAATTAATTCAACACAATTTAACCAGAAAGATTGGACTAGTCCGCTAGGGACCAGACAAGTCTGCACTTTGCGAGATTAGCAGATTAGGGTTTTCCAGATCGACGTAAATTCAGATATTAGGGGTTGAATTCACGTAAGGAAAAGAGAATAGAAGGTATACCAGGTGTTTAGGACTCCAATGAATCAAGAAACTTGGAGGTAACACTTGGATCTTGATGATCTAGGGTTGGTGATGAACTTGGAGATGAATTGGTGATGAAGAACGAAACTTGGTGGAGATCTTGATCCTCTTTCGTCCCTCCTCTTCTTCTTCTTGCTTAAGATCTTCCCCTCCCTCCTTGATGGTGGCTCCCCACGAACTAGGGTTTGGGTGGGTGGAAAAGTGGCAAATAGATGTCAATCCAAGCTGTGGGACTATTTATATAGAGGTGGAGGCTAGGGTTAGATGGATTTTGAGTTTGGGAGGAGTAGTGGCCGGTTTAGAGTCCCACATGGACTCTAAAAGAGTTAGGCACGACGTCCCTAGGCCCACTTAATGTGAAACCCAAGAAACAAGTCGTAAAACAAAAGATCAACTCGGAGTCACGAAATATCAGACAAGTCCGGAAAGGATCGGACTAGTCCGAAGTCGTCCAGAGAGAAAATCGGACAAGTCTGGCCTAAGATCGGACAAGTCCGACTTTAAACAGAGAGGAAAGTAGACAAGTCCGCTGGAACACTGGACTAGTCCGGAAAAGTACAAGGACTTAGCAATTTTTCAAGGATTCATGGAATAACGGACTAGTCCGCACAAAATCGGACAAGTCTGAAAGTTTCCAGAGCCAAAATCGGACTAGTCCGCAGCAAAAATGGACAAGTCCGTTTTTAGTTAGAGAGAAATCAGACTAGTCCTCAGTAAAATCGGACTAGTCTGCACTTTCCTGCGTTTTAGGTGCGGTTTTGCTCCAAATCGGTTTTAAATGCTCCGAATCAATTCTAAACTTGTTCCTCTTGATGTGGGTTAATGTTAAACATGTATATGAGTGTATGCAAGGCATGATGCATGAAAATTAGGGTGTTACACTTCCCTTTACAAAGGTAATGCTCTCCTTGTTATTCTTACGGCTTCTAGCATGTTGCTTTTCACCATAAGAGTAACTGATGCCATATTTGACATTTGGAGATCTTGTGACGAAGTAAGCACTGCGTACATATTTGATCTTCTCCTTGTCAAATATGCCATTTTGTGAAGTATGCTTGTCCTTGGTAGAGGTTGACTTGTCTTTCAAGCTGGTGTCAACTTTATCACATGCACAAGTAGAAGATGTTTCAGTTTTGAGGGGTTGAGAAGGTGAGCTTGAAGAGGATGAAGGGTCACCTTGCTTGAGTGACTCAAATTGTACTTCAAGGATATTGTTAACCTTGATTAGGTTAGCAAGTTCGTCCTTGATTGTAGCATTTGAGTCGCTTAACTCCAAGCAAGCTTCCTTGCTTGAAGCTAACTCAAGCCCTAGTGACTTGCTTCGCTCCTTTTCAAGTTCTAGAAGCTTGTCAAGTTCAACATATTCCTCCTTTTGGAAGATAATCATGTCTTCTTGACGATGTATCAACTTCTCCTTCTCAACAAGTTGATCAAGTAAAAATTTCATTTTTGCAGCTGTTTTCTTGTCTAAGACGATGAGCATATCTTCATTATCACTAGCAATTTCACTATCACTAGAATAGGAATGTACGAAGAGGATTTTGTTGTTACCTTACGTTTACCTTCCTTTGCCATGAGGCAAGTGTCGCTCCCTTTCCATGCACCAAGAGTAGGGAAGAGAGTGTACTTCTTGGATGTCTTCTCAATAGCTATGCTAGCCATCTCTTCTTCTTCTTCGGATGAGGACTCATCATTTGAGTCCCACTCCTTCCCTAGATGCGCTTGTTCGGCTTGCTTCTTCTTCTTGGGGAATTTCTTGGGTTGAGGCATCGTTCCTTGGTCTTCTTTTTGTTCTCTTCATATGGGCAATCAACTATAAAGTGGCTATACTCACCATAGTTATAGCATGCCCGCCTCAACTTTGGTCTTGATTTTTCCTTGTACTTCCCTTCACTTGATTTAGCCCCTTGCCTTTTTTCATCATTCTTTTGAATTTCTTCATGAATAGTATTATGTCATCTTCATCCAAGTCGCTACTCTCATCGTCACCGTCTTCTTCTAATTGAGCTTCTCGAGCTTCTTTAGATAAGGGTGTCAGACCTATGTGTGCTGAATACATTGGCTTGTACTGAATACATTGGCTTTGACAATAAAAGTCTTGAATGCTGCCATAACATCTTTTTAAGCAAGGTCCGACTCTAGCTCCGAGCTTTTGCAAGGTCTGACAATAGGTCCGACTTTCTTTGTCAAGGTCCGACATGTTTTTGGGTAGCTCCGGTGAGCTTTGTCTTTAGCTCTGGCATGTCTTTGATAGCTCCGGCATGTCTTTGTTAAGCTCCGATATGTTTTGCTAGGTCCGACTTATGTTGGTTAGCTCATGTTTTTCTAGCTCCGGCTTTTGGGTTGACTAGTTCCGACTAGTTTTGGTTAGCTCCGGCGCTAGGTCCTACTAGTTTTGATAAGCTCCGGTGCTAGGTTGTACTAGCTTCGGTAAGCTCCAGCTCAAGCTCCGGTTAGCTTTTTCTAGGTTCGGAGCTTGATTGTAATGTTCCAAATTTTCATGTGAAATGTTTCAAACATACTTTATATTCTTGGAAAGATTGCTTAGTATTCATTTGCTAAGTTTTTGGTGCATTTTGGTTGATATTGATGATATCGTTTTGCTGTGCTTTGCAACATGCTTATGTGAGGTGCTCACGTAAGGTGTTGTGTTCGGAACTGACTTGAGTCAAGTCGCGGATTTGGGCTCGTACGGATTGGTTGTTTATTCATGTGCAGGTGTTGCTTGAGCTTAAGTCATGGCTGGTGACAGGATCCTTTGGACTAGTCTCAGGGAGGAGATGAGGTTCCAACAACCAAATTCAGGAGGAATTGTTGTTGAGTGGGTCAGGAAGTCGCGCAGGATGATTGAATCAAGGGCAGTGCTTATGAAGGTTACTGGACGTTGATGGAAGGTGTTTGCACGTATGCATGCGGTGCATTACGTGGCAACATGGTTCCGAAGATGGTTTATGGATGGAAAGATCTGGTTGGAAGGATCGGATTGTATCAGTTGATGACTTTGGTTGCAGCGGAGTCGGTCATGGATCGATATGGAAAGTATCGAGTTGGTTATGATAGGATTTCATGTGGGTCACGAATTTGAGTTGTTTTAGGAATGTGGGATACGTTCCTAAGGTGTTTGGAAGTCTTAAGATTGCTTCTATCTGCATATAGAAGAGTCCTAAGCAGTTATGGAAAGTTTTGATTCGTGATCTGAGTAGGATTAGAGTCCTAGTTGAGATTGGGTTGGCCTAAGGGCTGGTTATATAAGCAATCACTACAGGAAAAGCGATCATTTGCGACGGCTACATTTATTTGCGACGGCCAGCCGTCGCAAATAGAATAAACTGCGACGGCCCGCCTCCGGCCGTCGCAAATAACACGACCGTCGCAAATAACATCCTATTTGCGACGGCCCACCCCGGAGCCGTCGCAAATAACAACTTATTTGCGACGGCCAACCCTAGTGCCGTCGCAACTAAGGCAGCCTTCACAAATAAGTGATTATTTGTGACGGCTGCTAAAAGGGCCGTCGCAAGTAACATTAATTGCAACGGCCATATGGCCGGGCCGTCGCAATTTAGTGGGCCGTCGCAAATAGGGGCCTTTATCCCGACCCGACACTTCATTCTCGTCTTCATTCTCGACCACTCGACCTGCCCCGTTGCCTGCCCGCCGCCCTGCCGCGCGCCGTCGCCGCCCCGGCTCGCCGCCCCGCCGGCGTCGCACCCCCGGCGTCGGCTCCCCCAGTCCATCACGCCCCCGGCGTCGGCTCGCCGCGCCCCCGTCGCCCCGGCCCGCTGTGCCCCCGTCCCTGAGCTGCGTCAGTGCCCCACCCGCGGCGCCGCCCCACCGCCGGCCCGCCGTCACCGCCCCACCGCCGGCCCGCTGTAAGTGGCTTCACTCTTCTTTGTTTTGTGCATTTTTGTTCATTCGTTAGTGTTGTCTTGCTGGGGAAGTAGAATATAAAGCTTAGAATTATGCTTGTTGGGATCATGTCCTTATATAAGGTTGGTGGTGGGTTCGTTTGGTGTTGGGATCAGGACATGTGATCGGCGTGGAATATTTTTTTGGGATCCGGCAGGATCATACCGGGTGGATCATGTTGTGAACATGAGTGTATTATAAATCTGGATGAAGCAGGGTACTTTAATCAAGATCAGAACCGAAAGCAGAACGCGAGTCTTGGGTTCGAGTTTTTTCGAGTTAGCTATGCATGATTAGATCAGCTCGTTTCTCCTGTTAAAGCATGTTCAATCAGCAATTGCAGTCTTGCTTAAATTAAACTTTTTTCGTTGAAATAAGTTGCAAGTAATTCCTCCTGGGAGAGACGAAGCAGGGGCACAGCAGTACAGCAGGCCTCAGGTTGGGCCATAAACAACAACTCAAGCCATGAAGCTCATCTCGAACTCGTCGTCGCCAACCATCATGAAGTGCGACCCCTGATCGATAACCTTCTTGCCCTCCGCTGTGGCCCGGCTGAAGTGCTTGCATGGGCTCACCTCGAACTCCACGTGGGTCGTCTGCATCGCCTTGAGGTGCAGGTTCTCGAACGCAATCAGCTGGCTGGTTGGCCTGCCGCTGCCGTCCGTGCCGTTGTTGGGCCAGCGCAGGAACAGCAGCACCGGGTGCTTCCCGTCCATGGGCCCGTGGTTCTCCACTCACACCACCACCGGGAACTTGAGCCGCTCGCACGTCTCCGAACCCATCTCCTCCACGTCGTAGCTCACCATGCCGGCCGTTGCCATCGCCTTCAGGCCATGGATGATGTCGTTCATGGAAGAAGGCGGCTTCGTGGCCTTGGTGACGAAGCTTAGAATTATGCTTGTTGATTCATATCATAAAATTGCTCAAGTGCCCTGTGAAAGTCTGCTTTGATGATGGGCCAGCAGTGCGCAATGAAAAGCCCTGTAAACCCATCTGGCCTAGGAGCTTTCTCTTTGGCATTGCCTTGATCACTTGTTGAACTTCTTCCTCACTGAATGGGACATCCAGATGGTCAAGGTTCTTACGTTGCCAGCCCAAGTTAGCCAAATGCAGTCTATGATGTTGAGGCCTATAAGAGCTATGATCTTAGCTATGATCTTGCACGAAAAAAGGACTCTGTCGCCGCGCAACAGCAACCGTTGCCCAGTATGTCATCGCCGGCCGGCAGCCAGTGAAGACACGGCCTGCTGCGCTTGTTGTGATGCAGACGCGCGGAGACTGAGCACAGCTAGGAGCTACAATGCTTGTGGTGCAGACGCACGGAGACTAGAGTAACCTCTTAAAGCTGAAAAATAGGTTATTATCCATTGTGTTTTAGCGAGTGAGGGACTTGCTTCTGGATCAACCAAAAGCATCATAATATGGTGATCTAGCTGGTCCAATATATTCAGTTCTTTGAGTGTTCTAGCTGTTTTTATCAAATCGGTCTTGACATAATGCATTTTTTTTACATTGCTCAGGTCCCCTCCCCACCGTGCACACTCAGATCCACTTCACTACTCAGGTATGGCACTATCATTCTTCTCATATTGTATATGACAGAGTACAGTGCTTTTAGCTGTATATGATGACTTGTTGCTCTTATAGTAGCTGCCCTGATATGTATAATGTTTCAACTGTTTTTTTCAAACTTTTAGTGATGTAACACATTTTCTTTAGATTTGCATCACCATGTTACTAGTTCAGCCTATGTCAAGTGTGTGATCTAGATGTTGCTAGATGATTATGTTTTTTAGGTTTAGATAACTTTTTGTCATGCTTTGGTAAATATGTTTATTATGCAGGTTACTAGAATTAATAATTTTTTTCTCTTATTCTTTTGATTGCGTGAGTGTTTAGAATTAATAGTTTTTTCTATTCTGTTTAGTGTATGTTTGGACTTTAGTGCATTCAGATAATGTTTTTGAGTGACTACTTAATATATATAAATAAAGGGGTTTTGGGACGGCTCAGACCAACCCGGAAGGGCACGACACGCAATAAGTGTGATCGTGCCGTGTAGAACATAGTAGTCAAGGCGACATGGAAGCGAACGGGTTGGTAAGGACGTCAATGACCTGCGATTGCGTGGACGGTGGAAATGGATGTGGAATTGTCATCTAAGACCAACATTCCTCTCACTCTTTCTCTAGTTCTTTCCTCTCTCTTAAATGACCTGAAAATGAAAATGAGCAACGTAACCTATAGCAATGTATTACCCGTTCGGATCGTCACGTCTCACATGCCATTGGTATGTGAGACGTGTAGGTTCGGAATTGTCCCTTTTTGGACAGCCTTGGAGTGACCGAGGGGGCGTGGCTTGTGATGAGACGCGGGTCTGGATTTGGACGAGATTTCGGTGGCGTAACCCTGTTGTTCTCCAGCGTAATAAGATTGAGATAGATGAAAGAGAGAGATAGTTAGATAGAAGAAAATGATTGAGATATAAGAATGATAGAGATAGAAGAAAGAGAGACAGAAGAAAGAGTGAAAGATAGATAGAGTAGGATGGGAATGAAGAGAGAGAGTAAGATGTAGATGGAGATAGAGAGAGGGGAAGATAGAGGGAGGGAGATGTAGATGGAGATAGAGGGAAAAGGATAGCAATAGAGAGATAGAGTGAGAGAGCAAGATAGAGTGAGAGACAAAGAGAGAAATGAAAAGGGAGAGGAAGAGAGGGGATCTAGATGAAGATAGAGGGAGAGGAAGGGAGGGAGAGAGATGTTGATGCATTTATATTCTAACTCTAAGTTTCATTAATTACAGGGATCTGCGACGGCTGCACAAACGCCGTTGCCGTCGCTACCGTTGCCTGGAATGAGGCGTGACGACGACTTCAACTTCGGAGGTGGCTCCGGAGGTGGCTACGGAGGTCAGATGGGCGAGTGAGCCCTTTTGTTTGCTTTGTTGATGACGATGTGAGATGTATTGGAACTTATTAGTTTGTGAATGTGATGATGTTTGCTCTGTGATGATGATCTTTGCTTTGTGTATATACTGTGTGTATTGTATCTGTTCTGTGATTCTGGCCATCGAGCCGGGTAGTATTTTCTGTTTTTAAAAAAAATAAAAAACCTTATTTGCGACGGCTTTTTATGCAGTACCGTCGCAAATAAGGTTCCAGGCCGTCGCAATTAAGCCACTGCTATTTGCGACGGCCTGGCCGTCGCAAATAAGGTTTAATTGCGACGGCCCGACCGTCGCAAATAGTGGTGTGGGTCTCGGAGGAGGACACGTGGGCCCTGTCCACTAAACTTATTTGCGACGGCCTGGCTGTCACAAATAGAGGCACTTAATTGCGACAGCCTGGCCGTCACAAATAAGCGTTAATTGCGACGGCGCGGCCGTCGCAAATAAGGTTGCGGGGCCCACCGGCCCGCGGCAATAACTTGCAATGGCCCTTCCTAGCCGTCGCAATTAAGCTTATTTGCGACGGTGGCCGTCGCACGTAAGCTTAACTGCGATGATTTATTTGCGACGGCAAAAAACCGTCGCAAATAAAGAAAGCTGTCGCAAATCGCTTATTTGCGATGGCATTTGGCTTATTTGCGACGGCCATGGCCGTCGCAAATCGTCGGGATTCCTCTAGTGAATGGAGGCCAAAGCTCGTGGTAGACGACTTTGGGGCTGTTCCTCTTGTGTTCTATTGAATAAAATTCGTAGTTTGAAGGAACTTTTGTGCCTTGTTCGTCCGACTTGTTCTAGAGAAGTTTTACTCGTCGAGTTTCTGGACAGCACTACCTTTCGTCGGTGGTTTTATCATAACTCAAGTTTTACAGATCCAATTGACGTGATTCTTTTTGGGTTGTCTTCACAACTTGATTATCTATCACCTTTCAAACTTTTATGGTCATTGGTTTTGTGGTTTCTGATCTACACGAGTTTCTTTGCAGCCTTCCAGAACTGTTTTTCTCGGGTAGGACAGATTGACCTTTGTTCAATCTTTCGATCATAACCATAGTTTCACTCGACGGATTTGAGTGATTCTTCTTGTGTTTTCTTTGTGACTTGATTCTCTCTAATATACATCACCTTTGTACCGGTGAAACACGTTTAGATTAGGTTCACACACGATTTCTTTAACAGATCATTTTCTGCCGAAGGGGTTGGGATTTAATTGTTTCCGCTGCATAAGATTTTTTAAATCTACCATTCACCCCCCCCTCTGGTAGCTTTTCACGTTCTCTTTGATACTACAATTGGTATCAGAGCCACGGTGCTCTAATCATTGTGATTTGCACGTGTTTTTGACTAATCATCATGGAGAAAAACTCTGCCAAACCTTGTGTGTTTGCTGGTATTGATTTTCAGGTTTGGAAGGCACGCATGGAGGCTTTCATCCAGGCCCAAGGCTTCGCCATATGAGAAAAGGTGTACAAGCCTTATGTGTGTTGTCAAACGTCAGGTTATGGCTACGAACCTACGGGACGTCGACAACAACAACAAAGCTCGGAACTTGATCATCCAAGGACTCACTCAAAGCAACTTCGACCGCGTTGCACACCTTCAATCGGCATACGATGTGTGGAGAGCGCTTTGTGACTATCACGAAGGATCCAACACGATCAAGGAGGTGAGATAAGATATGTTCAAAAAGGAATATATGCATTTTGAGATGCAACCCGATGAGTCTATCGATGACCTTTTCGCTCGTTTTAACAAAATTCTCAGTAACTTGCGTAGTGTCAACATTAATTTTTCAGATGCCGAAAATGCTAGGCAACTTCTTAGTGCATTAGACATGCCAATCTGGGAGATGAAAGTTACATCTATTCGTGAATCTACTGTCATGAGTACACTTACTTTAGATGTGCTTTACTCTAAACTCAAAACTCATGAAATTGACATCTTATCACGTAAGAACCCAAATAAGTCTATTGCATTTGTCTCACAACGTGATATGCCTAGCTCCGGCCAATCATCATCTTGTAATACTCTTGCTTTGTTGTCCTCACTAACCCTGGAGCGGATCGAGGAATTTCCAGAGGAGGAGCTAGCAATTCTCTCTACAAGGTTCTCAAAAGCATTACAAAAGGTGAGAACTAGAAGGAGAGGAAGCTTCGGACCTCAACGATGCTTTGAATGTGGTAAGACAGGACACTTTCGTACAAAATGCCCTAACCTTTCAGGTCCTACTACCCATGAAGAAAAACAGAACAAGGTCAAGACCACCTCTGGAAACCCCAACAAGAAAAAGAAGGGTACCATAGGGCGCAAGATGATTAACAGCTTCATCACTGCACTTCAAGAGCTCGGTTCAAGCGATGTAGACTTTGAAAGTGATGAAGATGATGACGATCTGGCCAACTTATGCTTCATGGCAGGCGAAACAAGATCAAGATCAAGTCAGGAGGATGCAGAACACAACAGTGACAATGATGAGGTATGTTCTACCTGCAATGAAATGTGTGATGCTATTTCTCGTGCAACTATTATTGTCAAGAAAAAGGACAGAAAGCTTAGGGATAATGCTGCTAAAATTGAATCACTAGAATCTAAAATCAACCGTTTAAAAACTTTGATTCCTAGTGATGATACATGTCCCTCATGTGACTTAATCTATGAACAATTGTCCACATTAAGAAGTGCACACTCCTCCACTCTAGATAGACTTGATGAAGAAATTGAAAAGAACAGAGAGCTTGCTGCACTTAATGATAAAAACTTAAAAGATGCTTCCTGTTCAACAGATGATTTACATTGTTCTAGTTGTGATGATCTTGAAAAGAAACTAAAAGATGCTATAAATGAAATTTTCATTCTGAACAACGCTTTATGTACTCATGAAGTTAAGAGTTTTTCAAATTGCAAATTAAAAGGAAAAACTTCATGTGAAAACTGCCTAGAATTTTCTAAAAAGCTTGATGACATGAATAGGACGCTAGAGCAGTTTTGTGTTGGGAACAAAAAACTGAACTTGCTACTGAGTTCATCCAAATCTTGTAATGATAAAACAGGTTTAGATTTTGATTCTCATGTTTATTCTAAAACACATCCACCTCAAATTGTAAAATCATTTGGAAGAGGTTTAATCAAAACTATCTCTAAACAAAAGGATATGATCTTTGAATCTGCAGGAGTGCTTTCTAATTCTGTTTCTAATGATGGGTGCTCATCTAGACATGATTACAAAATTAAATTTCATTGTACTTATTGTGATAAAGATGGTCATGTTGTAGATTTTTGTTATAGACTAGCTAAACAAATTAAAAAGGATAAAATGTCTGTTAGATCTCATAACTTTCATGCTAGACCTAAAATTAGAAACATGCAACCTGCTTTAGTGAGTCAGAAATTTGAAAAGGTAGCTTCTGGACCCTCCGGTAAGAGACCTGCAAAGATAGCTCCGGTAGTTCCGATAGCTCTGAAAGCTCCCGGACCTTCTGTTGTTCCCTCCGGAGCTTTGGTTTTTGCTTTCGGACCTTCAGTTTGTGCATCTGGAGCTTCAGCTGTTTCTTTCGAAACAAATGTCCACACCTCCGGAGCTACTGGTTTTCGCTCTAAACGAGTAAAAACTTCTAAAAAAATTATTAAGAACAGAAAACCTTAACATTTGACTCATAAACCTGCTATTTTGTCACAGCTTTTGCGTGTTGTTCCTACTGGACATCGCATGGCTCAGTACTGGATTCCAAAATGCTTATTGACTAACCCCAGTATTGAGTCAACAATGAACTATCCTTCTGTGTAGGTTTCATGCTTGAGGAAGGAGAACATATGGATTGTGGATTCAGGATGCTCACGCCACATGACCGGTAACAGAGAATGGTTCTCCTCCCTCTCATTTGTGTCATGTGTAGAAAATGTTACTTTTGCCGATAATTCTTCAACTCCTATTATTGCTAAAGGTTCGGTTAGAGTAAATGATCACTACACTTTAAAAGATGTGGCACTTGTCAAAAATTTGAAGACAACTTGCTTTCTGTTTCTCAATTGATTGATGAGAATTTGGAAATAATTTTCACTAAAAATTGCTGCAAAGTTGTAGATTCAAATAGTGAGCTTTTGTTTAACATGTCACGATTTGGAAGAGTTTTTAAAGCTGATTTTGATATGTCTTCTTCTGAGCATAGGTGTCTCGTTGCAAATGATTCGGATTTATTCTTCTCGCATCGTAGACTTGGTCACATAGGCTTTGATCACCTAACGCGTTTTAGTGCTCTTAATCGCATATGTGGGCTGCCTAAGCTTAAAGGGGACAAAGAAATTGTGTGCTCTTCTTGTAGATATGCTAAGATGGTTGCAGGTTCACATACTCCTCTCACAATGATAATGACAACTGAACCGGGTCAACTTTTGCACCTTGACACTGTAGGACCTTCACGTGTTCAATCCTTCGGAGGTAAATGGTATGTTCTTGTGATTGTTGATGATTATTCTGGATACTCTTGGGTTTACTTTATGGCATCTAAGAATGAAGTGTTTAGTCACTTTAGAACTTTATTTCTTAGATTATCAATTGATCACTCAGGATCTTTAAAAGCAATTAGAAGTGATAACGGAACTGAATTTAAAAATCAATCTTTTGATCACTTTTGTGCTGAAAATGGAATAGATCATCAATTTTCTTCACCATATGTACCTCAACAAAACGGTGTTGTAGAAAGAAAGAACAGAACCTTAGTTGAGATGGCTAGGACTGATAAGAAAAAGGTTTAGGCCCGACCTTCCGATAGGTAATGGATAGGTCGATTGATGTGGAGATCTCGACGTTGATGATCTGAGGCTCTCGAGTAGAACACGAAAAACCCCTGCAATCACTACACCACCGCTCCGTTGGTTATCAACTGTACTTCACACGATTGACCTTGCCAAGAAGGCTAATACCTGCAAGTGCAACCGAGAACACAAGCAAGAACAAGGTAGACACGATCTGAAATCGCGAAGTTGAAGTCTCACAAACCGTAGAACAGCGATATTATTGATCTAAGCAAAACCCAATTGTTCATGGCGGCTACTATGGAGTATATATAGGTGGGAGGACGTCCAAGGGGGTGTTGGGGTCGTGACCTAACGCTAACACACGAAAATAATGGACTTAGAATTGATACAAGGCTCAATGGCCCAATACAGTGGCGCAGCACCCTGACAGATTCTAAACTCTATTTTTTTCGATGATTCCCGTCGACTTCGAAGGAATTTTGACATGGGACCAGTGCCATTGGAAAGGTTATCCTCTCCCCTTTCCGTGCATATGTATAACTTCCAAAACAGAGTTCGTATGCGTCCTGGGCGTCCGTTTTAGTGAGTACTGCTTCTGGACTCCGAGCTGGACACGATTTTGAGTTTGGCTCAGTTTCCATTTTCTTTGAACGAATTCTCTGGTCCTCCACGTCCCTACTACTTCCTCCAAGTACTCCTTGAACCTCTCTATGGATCCTAATCATAATTAAATCGTTAGGTAGCAATCTATGCTCAAAACCATATAAGGAAACATATAAGAACGAGCTCACCTCTAAAATTAATTGTTGTGTATGAACTCTATTGATTGCATCTTGTATATTCAATGGAGTGTTGTTTGTATCCATAGAAGTGATGTCCTCATCATCCTCCCCTTATTGAATTGGAGTCGTCCTCGACTCAAGTTCATCTCCTCTCATATGTTGGTCCAAATGTGTAACGCCATCAAATCTTCTTGTATGCATGAATGGAGGAGGCCAAGGTGGTGGACGACATAGTGCACCATCTTGATCTTGTCCATCAAATAAGAGTGCACATTCACTTGAGCCAGGATCCCAAACAAAGAAAAAGTGTGTCATGTTTGTAGGTGCAATAATAATATGCATGATCTCATCATTCTCCCCTTCTTTATGACAAGCCGTCCTCGGCTTGCTCGTATGTCCAGGAAAAAAGATTGCTTTAGGGGTAGAATGAACACTGTCCATATTGCACAACCGCAACGAACAATGCTTCTTTTTTATTTGTTGTCGTTGCCGCAATAAAAAAATGCTAGAAAAACTTGACAATACATTATTAGTGTTAGTGCATCCATTCATTTCACCATGTTGTTGCAGCACAAAAGGAGCTTGCACATTTGAACATATGTAAACTTTATGCACCATAAATTCACCGCTATCTTCATAGTTGCCTATAGCATGAAAGATATTTCTACTTAATAAAGGCAATTTAGATTGTGAAAATATTCTCCTCTCTACAATATTTAGATCACAAAGAGTGTCAAATTCAATATAACCCAAAGTATTTAGAGAAAACAAAAATTTCAGCTCATCATTTTCAGCAGTAGCGGTGATAAAATTATGAATTTCAGCACAAGTAGGTGAATTTAAAACACAATCATCTTGTACATTAACTTGTTTTTGCATAGGTATAATAGAGTTATCAGCACACAACTCTTTCTTAGCGCAACGATCAGCAGGAAAATCAACATGTGACAATGGTGTATAAATAAATGATTCTAATAGTTGCTCCTCGAAAATAGCATGATTGGTGGAAAAATTCAGAACATCTAAAAACTTCTCACCTTCTGTATTTGTAGAATGTTTTGCCTTACCATTTTCAGCAATGATTTCGAGTGCATTATGAGTTGATCTATCTAAAATTTCACAAGTGTTGTCAAAAGCCTCATTTTCTTTTGCATCATCTATATTATTTTCTATATTGTCCTGCAAAACATTAGACACAAAAGGAGGTACAACAAGAAATTTCTTCTCAAAATGCTGAATTTCTTCTTTGCACATAGATACATTAGCAAAAGTTTCTCGCATAAGAATTTTCGTTTCTTTCCATGTTCGAGGTTTTTCTAATTCATTTAAATTGTTCCACCAAGTTAATGCACAATCTACTAATGCACTTGCAACATTTCTAATCTTTCTCCTCTCACACATATGACATTGTCCAAAAAAATTTTCCGCCTCTATTTCCCAAGTAATATATTCATCATAACCAAAACCATCATAAGAAGGAAGAGATGGGAGAATGTAATTACTTCTTATGGAAGGTGTTGTAAAGGTGTTCTGAATGTCATGTGAAACCTTGGTTGATGTTTGATTTTTAGTGAGCAACTCCTTCGCCGTCTTCATCATGTCCATCATCTCAGCATATAATGCATGATTCTTGCTTTTACCTGACATTGTTAGTAGCAAACAGAAGACAACAAAAAAAAATATGTTATCCCTATCAACTACAAAGGATAATGGCAAAGTGGAAGTGGAATCACACACTCTCAAGCATCTTAACACGCTCTTACAAGTGTTCTTACCGACACTGCAGGTGGCAAACGGTGGCCGGTATGAAGAAACCAATGAAGCGTGGGACGATTGCAAAGGTGTATCGATTCTGCTCAAGAGTAAAGTGTAGCTTGGATGGCACTTTATATGTAGCAAGGATTAGCAACAATGAAAATCAGATAGTAAAGTTGAATAAGTGTCCAAAGTACTTGTCAAAGTTGCTGGCCTAAATGTGTTCCTAGTAGTTCAAGCTAGCAAGACATGAGACAAAACTAGATGACACAAAGAATGCAAGCACTTCTGTTTTTTATGTTATTTTTTTCATTTTTTTGTGCGGCTTTTGTTTCTTGTTTTGCACTTGCCTTTTTCTTTTTTTTTTCTTCTTTTTTTTCAGAATGTGCTGCAAGGGAAGAACACAATGAAAATCAATCAAAGATATCTCGTGGCTCTGTCACAGATTTTCTGATCAATCGTCCAAGGACAAATAGGCATACCTAGAGGCTCCAAATAGAAAAACTAACAACAGCAAGATTATAGATATATCTCTCCTCTTTAATTTCAATATATGGAAGACCTATTTTGGAAAAGAACAATAGGAGATATTGCCTCCGAAATACAGACTGTTCAGAATTTTTAGCTCAATAATAGATTCGGATCTAATGCAATTTAGACATCGATAACTATATTTTCTGGGAAAATGATGAATATGAAAGTTATAGAGCACTTCTTAAGCTTTCCATAAAGTACAAGAACACCAAAATCCGAGTTTGTATGTGCGAGATATGATAAAAATACCCAACTGGACAGAGGTGAATCTAATCTGGACGTGATGACGTGATTCAAAAGGATGAATCACACAATGCAAAACTCAAACTGAGACCAAAAACACGTTCTAGACCAGCAATATGACTCAACCATGGATACAAACTCAACAAAACCAAACTGAATAACAAAGTTGCAAAGGCTCAAACGTGGTTTGGACAAAGTAATGAACAGATCTACTAAACTGCAAGTTCTTTTGTGGCTTTTTTGTGGACTCTAGGTATGAAAAACAAAACTAATGTAATAGATAGATGAATTATCTAACGGGCAACCTCGCTCTGATACCAATTGATAAGAAAAAGGTTTAGGCCCGATCTTCTGATAGGTAATGGATAGGTCGATTGATGTGGAGATCACGACGTTGATGATCAGAGGCTCTCGAGTAGAACACGAAAAACCCCTGCAATCACTATACCACCGCTCCGTTGGTTATCAACCGTACTTCACAGGATTGACCTTGCCAAGAAGGCTAATACCTGCAAGTGCAACCGAGAACACAAGCAAGAACAAGGTAGACACGATCTGAAATCTCGAAGTTGGGGTCTCACAAACCGTAGAACGGCGATATTATTGATCTAAGCAAAACCCAATTGTTCATAGCAGCTACTATGGAGTATATATAGATGGGAGGACGTCCAAGGGGGTGTTGGGGTCGTGACCTAACCCTAACACACGAAAATAATGGACTTAGAATTGATACAAGGCTCAATGGCCTAATACGGTGGCGCAGCACCCTGATAGATTCTGAACTCTATTTTGTTTCGATGATTCCTGTCGACTCCGAGGGTATTTTGACACAGGACCAGTGCCATTGGAAATTTTATCCTCTCCCCTTTCCGTGTATATGTAGAACGTCCAAAACGGAGTTCGTATGCGTCCTGGGCATCCGTTTTAGTGCGTACTTCTTCTGGACTCCGAGCTGGACATGATTTTGAGTTTGGCTCGGTTTCCATCTTCTTTGAACGAATTCTCTGGTCCTCCACGTCCCTACTACATCCTCCAAGTACTCCTTGAACCTCTCCATGGATCCTAATCACAATTAAATCATTAGGTAGCAATCTATGCTCAAAACCATATAAGGAAACATATAAGAACGAGCTCACCTCTAAAATTAATTGTTGTGTATGAACTCTATTGGTTGCATCTTGTATATTCAATGGAGTGTTGTTTCTATCCATAGAAGTAATGTCCTCATCAAGGACTATGCTTGATGAATATCAAACTCCTAGGAAATTTTGGGTTGATGCGATTGCAACCGCTTGTTATGTCTCAAATCGTGTTTTCTTGCGCGCTAAGCTAGGTAAAACACCATATGAGCTCCGGTTTGGACATAGGCCTAGTGTCACACACTTTCTGGTCTTTGGTTGCAAATGCTTTGTTAAGAAACATGGTAATCTTGACAAATTTGAACCTAGATCTCTTGATGGCATGTTTCTTGGTTATCCATCTCATACTAGAGGCTATCGTGTGTTCTTGCTTGACACTAACAAAATTGTGGAGACTTGTGAGGTGTCTTTTGATGAAGCTAGCACAGGTACTAGCTCCAGTATTGCAGGACCAGATCCATATCCTTAGGGGGGGGGGTATTTTTGAAGATGAAGAAGAGACCATGATACTACCTGATAGTTCCGAAGCTGACAAGTGTCCAGCTCCGAACTTTGAACAAGCTCCGACTACCACCTCTGCTTGTCCTGAGTGTCCACAAGCCACAAGCTCATCAATATGCGATGAACTTAATGAAGAAGAAGCTTGTGATACATCTGTTCCCTCATGGATTAACAAAGATCATCCCCCTCAACAGATTATTGGAAGCTTGCATGAACAAGTCACATAGTCCAGGTTTTGCGATCCAAACTCTCATGCTCATTTTTCTTTTGTTGCTTCTTTTGAACCCAAAGATATATCACACGCACTCACTAATGAATCTTGGATTATTGCCATGCAAGAAGAGTTAGAAAACTTTGAAAGAAATAATGCTTGGAAACTTGTACCTCCTCCTCAAGGTCACACTTTAATTGGAATTAAATGGGTATTTAAAAATAAAAAAAGTGAGGATGGGGTTGTGGTTAGGAATAAGGCTAGGTTGGTTGCTCAAGGTTTCACTCAAGTTGAAGGTCTAGATTTTGATGAAACTTTTGCTCCTGTTGCTAGATTAGAAGCCATAAGAATTTTGTTAGATTTTGTTGCATCTAAAGGTTTTGAGCTATATCAAATGGGTGTTAAAAGTGCTTTTCTTAATGGCTACATAGATGAGGAGGTTTATGTCAAACAACCATCGGGTTTTGAAAATTCAGATTTTCCTAATCATATTTACAAACTGTCCAAAGCCTTGTACGGTCTCAAACAAGCCCCTAGAGCATGGTATGACAGGTTAAAAACATTCTTACTTGAAAAGGGGTTTACCATGGGCAAGGTTGATAAAACTCTTTTTGTGCTTAAGCATGGCAATGACTCATTATTCGTTCAAGTGTATGTGGATGATATTATCTTTGGTTGTGCTTCTCATGATCTTGTGTCCAAGTTTTCAGTTGTGATGAGTTCAGAATTTGAGATGAGTATGATGGGAGAACTCAGGTACTTTTTGGGACTGCAAATCAAGCAAACCAAGGAGGGTACCTTTGTGCATCAAACGAAATATACAAAATACCTCCTAAGGCGCTTCAACATGGACAAAAGCAAGTCTCTTTGGACACCAATGGGAACAACAACAACACTTGAACTTGATGATGATGGTGAAACTGTGGATCAAAAGGAATATAGAAGCATGATTGGATCACTTTTGTACCTCACGGCATCAAGACCGGACATACAATTCAGCGTATGTCTTTGTACACGGTTTCAAGCCTCCCCACGTGCTTCACATCATCAAGCTGTCAAAAGGATTCTCATGTACTTACATGGAACTCAAGAATTTGACATTTTTCTTCCTTCTTCCTCAACCGTTACTTTGAAAGCTTTTTCCGATGCTGATTTTGGAGGTTGTAGGATTGATAGGAAAAGTACTTCCGGTGCTTGTCATTTTCTTGGTAATTCACTTTTTGCTTGGTCCTCTAGAAAACAATATTCAGTTGCACAATCCACAGCCGAATCTGAATATGTAGCTGCTACTAGTGCTTGCTCATAAATTCTTTGGATTGTTCAAACACTTAAGGACTATGGGGTTGATCTAGATAGTGTTCCACTATTTTGTGATAACACTAGTGTCATTTGCATTGCTAAAAACCCTGTGCAACATTCTAGAACTAAGCACATTGATATTAGGTATCACTTTCTCCGTGATAATGTTAAAAAAGGAAACATTGTGCTTCACCATGTAGATATCGAACAACAATTGGCTGACATTTTCACAAAACCTTTGGATTTCACTCGTTTTTGTTTCATTCGTAGTGAAATAGGGGTTATGCATCCTCATGGCTTACATTGAGGGGGAGTTTTCAAACCCTAGAAGTCTATGTGTGAATCTGAAATTAAAATAATATGAGCATAGTATTTCATACATATATGACTTTGTGTTTCCTTTTGCATGCTAAAAGTTCTTACTACATTACTCGTGTTATACATTTTATAGTTTTTGCCATGTCTGGTAATTGGAATAATTACTTACACTAAATCTGGTCATGGTCGAACTTTCTTGCTGTTTTGAACTTGTTGCATGCTCACAAGTGCTTTTAATCATAAAGAATTAATCAAGTAATCAACTCACTTGTTGAGTCTCTTTTTATGAACAAATATAAGTTGAGAAAAGATCAAGAGAATATGCATGCATCGCACTTCTTCTTTTGAGATGGCTTATCATTGCGCTTAGATATGAACTTGGAAGAAGTTGTGTATGACTAAAACCATGTCCTTAAGCTTCTGATTGTCAAATGATATAGGCTTGGCTTGGTTGGTTAGAATAAGGCAGATGCGCATATAATCTCTTGCAAATATCATATGATCTAAATTTGTGCCTTGAAAAATAATAAAATGCAGCAACAAGTGTCATGCTTTCAGGTATTGAAATAGTTAAGTTTGTAAGATCATGACTTGCTTAAATTGAAAATTACATTTGATCTCTAACATGGATTACACTACTTTATGTATCTCATTGTTGTGATAGTGTAAGTTACTTGATAGTATGACTTGGATGAGCTTTGTTTTATATGTATATGTTATAATATGCTCATAATAATTAAATTTTATCTTTTGAACCTTGCTGAATACATTGTCAAAGGGGGAGAGATAATATGGTGAATTATGCAAGGGGGAGAAATTTTCTCAAAACTTTTCATGCCAATGTTCGGATTTTAAATGGTGTTGCCAATGCATTCATCAAGGGGGAGATTGTGAGACCTATGTGTGCTGAATACATTGGCTTGTACTGAATACATTGGCTTTGACAATGAAAGTTTTGAATGCTGCCATAACATCTTTTTAAGCAAGGTCCGACTCTAGCTTCGAACTTCTGCAAGGTCCGACAATAGGTCCGACTTTCTTTGTCTAGGTCCGACATGTTTTTGTGTAGCTCCGGTGAGCTTTGTCTTTAGCTCTGGCATGTCTTTGATAGCTCCGACATGTCTTTGTTAAGCTCCGATATGTTTTGCTAGGTGTGACTTATGTTGGTTAGCTCCGACATGTTTTTCTAGCTCCGGCTTTTGGGTTGACTAGTTCCGACTAGTTTTGGTTAGCTTCGGCGCTAGGTCCTGCAAGTTTTGATAAGCTCTGGCACTAGGTTGTACTAGCTTTGGTAAGCTCCGACTCAAGCTCCGGTTAGCTTTTTATAGGTTCGGAGCTTGATCGTAATGTTCCAAATTTTCATGTGAAATATTTTGAACATACTTTATATTCTTGGAAAGATTGCTTAGTATTCATTTGCTAAGTTTTTGGTGCATTTTGGTTGATATGGATGATATCGTTTTGTTGTTCTTTGCAACATGCTTATGTGAGGTGCTCATGTAAGGTGTTGTGTCCGGAACTGACTTGAGTCAAGTCGCGGACTTGGGCTCGTATGGATTGGTTGTTTATTCATGTGCAGGTGTTGCTTGAGTTCAAGACATGGCTGGTGACAGGATCCTTTGGACTAGTCTCAGGGAGGAGATGAGGTTCCAACAATCAAATTCAGGAGGAATTGTGGTTGAGCGGGTCAGGAGGTCGCGCAGGATGGTTGAATCAAGGGCAGTGCATATGAAGGTTACTGGACGTTGAAGGAAGGTGTTTGCATGTATGCATGTGGTACATTACTTGGCAACATGGTTCCGAAGATGGCTTATGGATGGGAAGATCTGGTTGGAAGGATTGGATCGTATCGGTTGATGACTTTGGCTGCGACTGAGTCGGTTATGGCTCGATATGGAAAGTATCGAGTTGGTTATGATAGGATTTCGTGTGGGTCACGAATTTGAGTTGTTTTAGGAATGTGGGATATGTTTCTAAGGTGTTTGAAGTCTTAAGATTATTTCTATCTGCATATAGAAGAGTCCTAAGCAGTTATGGAAAGTTTCGATTCGTGATCTGAGTAGGATTAGAGTCCTAGTTGAGATTGGGTTGGCCTAAGGGCTGGTTATATAAGCAAGGGAGGCCAAAGCTCATGGTAGACGACTTTGGGGGTGTTCCTCTTGTGTTCTATTGAATAAATTCATAGTTTGAAGGAACTTTTGTGCCTTGTTCGTCCGACTTGTTCCAGACAAGTTTTACTCGTCGAGTTTCTGGACAGCACTACCTTTCGTCGGTAGTTTTATCATAACTCGAGTTTTACAGATCCAATTGACGTGATTCTTTTTGGGTTGTCTTCACAACTTGATTATCTATCATCTGTCAAAACTTCATGGTCATTGGATTTCTTGTTTCTGATCTACACGAGTTTCT
This sequence comes from Tuctoria greenei, assembly GCA_036927565.1. Classification (NCBI taxonomy): domain Eukaryota; kingdom Viridiplantae; phylum Streptophyta; class Magnoliopsida; order Poales; family Poaceae; genus Tuctoria; species Tuctoria greenei. The sequence goes on along the minus strand of JAYESD010000006.1, from coordinate 29,079,460 downwards.
TTGCAGCCTTCCAGAACTGTTTTTCTCGGGTAGGACAGATTGATTTCTGTTCAATCTTTCGATCATAACTTGAGTTTCTCTCGACGGATTTGAGTGGTTCTTCTTGTTTTTTCTTTGTGATTTGATTCTCTCTAATATACATCAATTTTTTCCCGGTGAGGTTCACACACGATTTCTTTAACAGATCGTTTTTCTGTCGAAGGGGTTGGGATTTAATTGTTTCCGCTGCATAAGATTTTTTAAATATACCATTCACCCCCCCCCCCCCTCTGGTAGCTTTCTACGTGATCTTTGATCCTACAAAGGGCTTGAGGGTGGACTTCAAAGCGACCCCTTTCTTCTTTGTCGAGGTGAGATCGGCAATCTCCTTAACATGCTTGGCCTGCTTTTCCATCATCTCAAAGTTGATGATTTTCCCAAGTAGCTCATACGGAGTCATCTTCTTGTACCTGGGGCTTTCTCGTATCATCGAGCAGAAAGTGACATTGCGAGGCATTAAAGATCTAAGAATTATCTTCACCACCTCATGATCATTCCACTTCTTGCTTCCGTATGCTTGCACCTTGTTGATGAGCGTCTTTAGTCGGTTGTACATGTCTTGTGGCGACTCATCTTCTTCGATGGCAAATCTTCCCAGCTCACCTTCAATCATCTCGATCTTTGCTTCTCGCACATGACGATCTCCTTCATGTGCGGTTTGCAATGTATCCCATATCTCCTTTGCAATCTCGAGTCCATCCACCTTTGTGAATTTGTCCCGACTAAGTGATGAGGTGATGACTACAGCAGCTTGAGCATTTCGATGGATTGCTTAATCTTGGCTAGGTGTGAGCTCCTCATCATCGTTGGGGATATCTATTCCTGTGCATACTATGTGCCACAAACTTGGATTGAGAGAGGTCAAATGCATTTTCATGTTTTGCCTCCACATTAAGTAGTCATTGCCGTCAAAGTGTCGGGCTTTTCCAAGTGGAATAGATAGATAATGATTGTTGTTAGAGTTTAGGTGATCATAATTAAAAGGATATCGGGAGTAGTCAGTGTGACTACTCCCCTTCTTCTTCTTCTCATCTTCAATCTTCACTTTTCCCTTGGAGAAGGTTTTCTTTCTTAGGAGCGCCTTGAGTTCCAGCGTCTCCTCATCGTCATCCTCGAAGTCCTGAATGGTCTCGAGGAGCCTCTCCAATTTTTGGTTCTTTTCTTCTTCAACCTTCTCTTGGTTGACGCTCTTGTGTACGTCCTTCATGTACGACATGATATCTTTGAGCGATTAGTCTCCTTTTGAAGAAACCTGCTCTGATACCAATTGAATGTGTCCTAGAGGGGGTGAATAGGCCTTTTTTATTTTATGTCAGAACCTGCAACACCTAACAACCAAATCAAATCTCAAGATACCGGACTAGTCCGGTCGAGTGCGGACTAGTCCAGTGTATACCGACTAGGTTGATCAAATTGGATCGATTATCTTGATCCTAGGATGTATGCAGCGGAAATATACTTGTAATTAAAGTGTTATACAACTATGAACTAGGATGTACCACGAGTTAGTCTTATATTCAATGTTCCAACGTAAAGTGAGCAAGATTGATTGAAACCCTAGATTTATATGAAGTGTAAGAACGATGAGCACAAAGTAAGAACACAAGCACTTTATCCCGTGGTCTGGTTCCCACAGAGGCAACCTACATCCACGTTGAGTAGTCCACAAAAGGACCGGGTCTTCTCCAACCCTACCCTCGTCGGATCGCCACGGAGGCCAATCCTCTTCACTAATCACAAAGGGTAAATAACCAACTTCACGGGGCCTTCTCACACGTTGAGAGCTCCCCAAGATTACAATATGAACACCACCAAGAACACACTCTCAAGATCACAATGAAAACCATAGGAGTGTGTTAGGGAATCAAACCAAGAGCTCAATGAGTGATGAACCGTGTCTCTCCAATGATCCAAAGTGTATCCTCAAGGGATTGATCTTTCTTGTGTTTGATTTCGTGGAGAGAGATGTTTTCTAGGCTCTTGGGAGGTGTGACGGCGTAGGGGGTCGAGAGTTATTGAAAGATGGGCCGTGTACACCTATTTATATGGGGTTCCCAAAAGTTACCGTTAGGGTTTAGAAAGATCGGACTAGGTGGACACCGAACTAGTCCAGTGTGCTGCGTGTAGCAAACCCTAGGTGTCCCGAAATATCGGACTTGTCCGGCTGAAAGCGGACTTGTCCGATTTTGGTTCTGGAAAACTTCAGACTAGTTCGATAAATATCATACTTGTCCGGATATGTGAAACCCTAAGTGAATTTGGAACAAGAGCGCACTTGGAGGACATGTCCAATTTAGGTCAGAGGGTTTTTCGGACTAGTCCGTGCTAATATCGGACTTGTCCGATTGACATTAGAAAGATATCGGACTAGTCCGTTGTGTTATCGGACTTGTCCGATTTTGTGCAACTTGTGAAGTGTTTGGGGACTAGTCCGCACTGGGGAGGACTAGTCCGATTCTAGTCAGAGAGATATCAGACTAGTCCGTGGTGATATCGGACTAGTCCGGTCAGTGAAAAACTGGACTGTGAGGACAAGTCCGCATTGTGAGGACTTGTCCAATCTTGTGCAGAAAGATATCGGACTAGTCCGGTGTCAATCGGACTAGTTTGATCCTGTATAGTTTTGTGCAATGTGTGAGATTATTTGTGCTTGAGCTCTTGGTGTGTGTTTCCTTAACACACTCCATACACAATGATCTACTACATTTGTTTCTTGAGCTCTTTTCCGCATTACTCCTCATTCTCCTTTCTTTTTGGCACTTTGCTCATTTTCTCATTAGAACCTGTGCTCGTCTCAACAAAGTGGTTAGAATCTCATTTGCTTGACATAAATCAACCAAAACCCACAAGGGATTCCTATATGCACTTTCAGCCCCTGCCACTGATTCTGAGCCCCAAAGCTTGGAGCTCGCAGGGGGCCCCAAAAACAAAGAAACCTCTGGGTCCCAGCCCCCCAAAGGATGTCCGAGTCTCCCTAGGTGGCCCCGAAGAGTAAGAAGCCTCTGGGTCCCAGCCATAAGAGGATGTCCGGGTCCCCCTAGGGGGCCCGGAGAGCAAGGAGCCTCTGGGTCCCAGCCCCCAGAGGATGTACGGGTCCCCCTAGGGGGCCCCGGAGAGCAAGGAGCCTCTGGTCCCAGCCCCGAGAGGATGATCGGTTCCCCCTAGCGGGCCCCAAAGATAAAGGAGCCTTTGGGTCCCAGCCCCCGAAGGATGCACCGGGCCCGAAGCAGATGGAAGAGGATGTGCCGCATTCTCCAAGGAGATCCTGGACCATCCAATGCCCGATCTACTTCATCAGCGAAGTCCTACATGAAGCAAAAACATGGTACCTTGAAGTGCACAAGCTGCTCTATGTGGTATTAATTGCGTCGAGGAAGCTCCGCCATTACTTTCAGGCACACAGAGTTGCAGTGGTGACTTAGCTCCCACTAGGGGCGATGCTGCACAACCCAATGCAACAGGCAATATTGCCAAATGGGCGGCGGAATTGGCGGAGTTCGAGCTCGACTTCATACCACGGCATGCAATCAATAGCCAAGCTCTGGCAGACTTTGTTGCTGAGTGGACTCCTTCACCAAGCAACCCAGGGGGCCAAGAAATCAGTGAGCCGGAGCCCAGAGCATCGGTGCTTATCGGACCTCACCAGACACTCTTCTTCGACGGATCCTCACGGAAGCAAGGGGTTGGAGCTGGTGTACTTCTCACCTCTACAATAGGGGAGCAATCCAAGTACGTGGTGCGCCTCGACTTTAAGGCGACCAACAACATGGCGGAGTACGAGGCCCTCATCTTCGGACTCACAGCTGCGCAGGGTCTCGGTGTCCAGCAGATGCTGGTCAAGGGAGACTCCCAGCTGATCATAAAGCAAGTTCGGGGAGAGTGTTGCTGCAACGACCCCCAGCTTGCAGCGTATCTACTGCACATCAAGAAGTTGGAAGCTAGTTTTGAGGCCTTGAACCTATGCCATGTGCCACGCGCTGACAACTCCATCGCTGCCGCCTTGTCAACCATGGTGTCCACGAGAACCCCAGTCTCTGAAGGGGTCTTCGGTAGGAGGTTGGTACGGCCAACTTCTAAGCCTGCGGGTTCTAACAAAGAAGGCGAGCCCAGCACCACAGAGCTGGCGATCATGGCGGCCCTGCAACCATGGGGCCCGATGAGGTTCTTGTGTGTCGCCGGGGACCCCAGATTACCCAGCGCCCGAGATCCAGAAGCTCAGTAGAGTCCCGGTGCGTGGATCATGAAGATCCGGGACAATCTGAAGGACAACATCCTCCCGGAGGATCCAGTATTCGCTGAGAGTGTGAAACGCTACATGTTGGTAGAAGGTGACCTCTGTCGGCATGGCGCCAATGGCGTGATGCTATGGTGCATAACTCGGGAGGAAGGCTGCGACTTGCTCGCAGAGATCTATGAATGTGAGTAAGGGAATCATGCAGCCTCCCGCACGCTAGTTGGCAAAGCTTTCCGGCATGGCTTCTACTGGCCAACAGCACTACAAGACGCTGTCAAGCTAGTGAAGAGATGCAAGGCGTGCCAGTTCCATGCCAAGCAAATTCACACTCCAGCGCAGACACTGTAGATGATCCTGCCCTCCTGGCCTTTCGCAATTTGGGGGCTGGATATCCTGGGACCCTTCCCTAGGGCAGTCGGAGGGTACTGGTTCCTCTACGTCGCTGTAGAGAAGTGCACCAAGTGGCCAGAGGCAGACCAATGATCAACATCAACAAGGAGTCCGTAGTCAAGGTCATCAAGTCGATTGTCTACAGGTTTGGGGTCCCGAACAGGATCATCACCGACAACAGGACCCAGTTCACCAGTGCAACTTTCCAAGAATAATGTGAAGACCTCGGCGCCCAAGTTTGTTATGCATTTGTGGCTCATCCAAAGAGCAACGGCCAAGTCTAAATGGCCAACGTTGAGATCCTTAGGGGCCTCAAGACACGCACGTATAACAACCTGGATAAGCATGGTGCCAAGTGGGTCGATGAACTCCCCTGCACACTATGGGCAAGCCAAACATCACCCAGCCGCGCCACTGGAGAAACACCTTTCTTCCTAGTGTATGGGGTCGAGGTTGTCCTCCCCCCAGAGATTGTAGTGGGCTCACTACTAGTCCGAGCGTTCGATGAAGCCTCATAGGACTAGCTCCGACAAGAAGATGTCAACCTCGTCGACGAAGCAAGGTGGCGCGCCACCATACAAAATGTGCGCTACCGACAAGCGCTAAGGCGCTACCAGGAGCGGTTCATGCGGAGTAGAGAGCTCCAAACAGGTGACCTTGTGTTGCGACGTATACTTTCTCGAGAAGGGTTGCACAAACTCTCCCCCGGCTGGGAGGGCCCCTTCCGAGTAATGCAAGTATCCCGCCCCGGGTGTGTCCACCTGGCCACAAAAGGAGAGCCCCTCCCCAACCCTTGGAACATAGAACACTTCCATAAGTTCTATCCCGAAGCATAAATAGTAGGACAGTGTAGGGTGTCATGGTGTCAAGGAACAACACGTAGGACAGCCAAGCTCTGGGGTGGACAGGTCCAGAATGTTCAGCCGTTTAGCTTGGTCCCGAACCCTAAGCATGAACACTCTGCCTCCCCTGGCAACTAGAGTGGGTCGTTGCCTTATTGTCAATCCCGTCCCCTCCTATGAATGCCAATTTGAAAAATTCACTGTCCCACCATGTGCTTTCTTTAAATGCTTACTTAATTACCTTTCTCTAAATGCTCACTTAATTACCTATTTATTTTGTGACCAATCAGACTAGTTTCGTTCTTTCGTATATTATCTTCATATACCTCGTGATTTTTTTTCTATCATCCATAGTAGAGTTATGCAACCCTGCTAAAGGCGGACTTGTTTGAGGTACCTACAAAGTGTCCTGGGACATCGTGGCTGCGCCCTTACTTGGGGTCCTGTGGTGCAAAATGGCCTCCCACGAAAGGCCTACGCCGAGCTGGGGGTCCAGAGCGTGCAACCTGCATAGCCTGGTCCTGTACCCTAAGCATGCGCGCTTTGCCTCCAAGTGCTACGGCTAAGTACTGAGGGATAGGACGCTCACACCCCAAATAAGGTGGGAGCTGGGTCCCGGGCACTAATGCACTGAATTACCCAAACCCCGCATACCAGCACAGGACTGTAAGACATGACAAAGGTAAAAGAGGATAGGAAAAGATCACCAACGAGCGAAAAATACGCACCCCTGTTATGTGTGTAGGACATACAGAGCATATTACTATGATAAGCAACGCAGGAGCATCCAGCTCCGCACCTCCCAGGGGGCCTGCCGCCGACGCATCTACAATGATGGTGGGCAACGCCGAAGCAACCAGCTCCGGCACCTCCTAGGGGGCCTGTCGTCGACGCCTCTACGAAGATGGTGGACGATGCCGGAGCATCTAGCTCCGGCACCTCCCAAGGGGCCAGTCGTCGACGTCCAAGCAAGCCAATGGAAACAACAAGCATAGATAAGTGGGTACACTCTCCTGCACATCTCTTGTTGCTAACAAGGTTCTCTTGCGGTATCGTGTACACCAGGGTTCTGCCGTTGACGCTTCCACAATGATGGCGGGCGATGCTGGAGCAACCAGCTCTGACACCTCCTAGGGGGCCTGCCATCAACGTCTCTATGAAGCTGGTGGACGATGCCGGAGCATCCAGCTTTAGCACCTCCCAGGGGGCCTGCCGCCAACGCAACTACGACGATGGTGGGCAACGCCAGAGCAACAAGCTCTGGCATCTCTCAAGGGTCCTGCCGTTGACGTCTCTGCGAAGATGGTGGATGATGCCAGAGCATCTAGCTCCGGCACCTCCCAAGGGGCTAGCCGTCGACGTCCAAGCATGCAACAGGCAGCAACGAGCGTGGATAAGTGGGCACACTCTCCTGCACATCTCTTGTTGCTAACAAGGTTCTCTTGCGGTATCGTGTACACTAGGGGCCTGCCGTCGACACTTCTACCATGATGGCGGGCGACGTCGGAGCTACCAGCTCTGGCACCTCCCCTGCCGCCAATGCAACTACGACGATGGTGGGCAACGCCGGAGCAACTAGCTCCAGCACCTCCTAGGGGACCTGTTGTCGACATCTCTACAAAGATGGTGGACGATGCCAGAGCATCCAGCTCCGGCACCTCCCAAAGGGCCAGCCGTCGACATCCAAGCACGCCAACAACGGCAACAAGCGTGGATAAGTGGGTACACTCTCCTTCACATCTCTTTTTGCTAACAAGGTTCTCTTGCAGTATCGTGTACATCAGGGGCCTGTCGTCACTGCTTCTACCATGATGGCAGGCGAAGCCAGAGCAACCAGCTGTGGCACCTCCCAGGGGGCCTGCCGTCGATGCTTCTACCATGATGGCAGGCGACGCCAGAGCAACTAGCTCCGGCACCTCCCAGGGGGCCTGTCGTTGACGTCTCTGCGAGGATGGTGGACAATGACGGAGCATCCAGCTCTGGCACCTCCCAAGGGGCCTACCGTCTACATCTCTACGATGATGGTGGGCGACGCCAGAGCAGCCAGCTCTGGCAGCCCCCGAGAGACCTGTCGTAGACGACGATGGGAGACATTAAAGTAATCCACTCAAACTCCCCTGCTCTGCTGGGGACCAGTCAAAGACATCTTGCGCTCAAGTGGTAGGCGTACCCGACAACCTGGCCACGCCTACCAAGGGGCCTCTATGGGGGTTCCATATGCAGGATGTCAACTAGCGACAAATTGGCCGTGTCAACTGTGCAAGCGTTGGTCCCTAAAAAGCTAACAACATCAACAAAAGCTCCAAAAGACCTTACACAGAGAAGGAATTGGGGCAACAATTTGAGAAGCACAAGACAAGCCAACAAGCAAAACATGAATTCAAGTTCATTAATGATTATTTATACAAAGGGGTCATCCCCGGATACAAAAAGCATTCTGCTTGTGTGCCACCGGTCTCAATTCCGCTGGAAAGAAGAGGCCACCTGCTTGGCATGGTCCTGGACTTTGGCTCTCGCCTCTTCCTCTCGCTCATCAAGGGGGCCTTTCTTCACCGGCTCCAGTGTGATCATTGGGTACCAGCTCTGGAAGCGTACCAAGACATGGAAGGCCACCAGCTCCGCCAGCTCCCTTCCCTCAACCTCCAGCCACCTCGAAAGGACGGTGTTCACCGTCCCCAACATCGAGCACAGGGAGTCCAAAGCTGGGAGCAAAGTTCGGTGGCCTAGTCCTCATAAACTCTCCCAACCGGTTATGAGGAGGCGGGGGTGGCAGTGGAGGCATGTGGGACTGATTGTTAATGTTACTAGCCTGCAGCTGTCCCATAGTCTGTATCATAGTCTGCATGAGCTGGTTTTGCATAGCCAATAGCTACTCAATGTTGATAGCTTCATGAGCAGGTCCTTGTCCGTTGTTGTTCTGAGGTGCTCCATTGATCTGTTTCTCATCATTGGCATCCCTCTGGTTGCGAGTTCTCACCATCTGAAGAAAAGAAAGAGATAAGAATTTAGAAACGTCCCCAACTATATGCATCAAGGGATATGAAACTAAACAACTAACTAGCCTAGGTGGACATGGCAATGCTAAAGCATCCCAAAATCCTCTATTAAGCACACAAGCAAACAATATATAGCAATCAGCACACCAACAAAAACACATCGATTTTTGAGTGCTCCTATATGCTCTAAAGTGTCCAATCTATCTAGACTGCATCCTACAGTCAACTTGTGGCTCTAATACCAATTTGTGACACCCGGTTCCGAAAAAATGAACCAAGTGAACGCATATGTGTGCCCAGGACGTTCAACACACATACACGAGTGCATTCACAAAAGGGTATACAGAAAATTACCACAAGACAAGATTAACCACTTTTATTACACAATTCACATTATCCTCAAATACAAGCTCTAATGAATATTAATGAAAAGTTTGAACTAAATGCAGTGGAAATAAACTAATTAAGCAAACTAAACAGCTAGCAAGCATAAGGATTAGGGTAGCACAGCTCCAATCAACACCACAGGCAAGCTGACAATAGACACGGCCTAGAACTCCGCATTATCACCATTATACTCCCAATTCTTACCTGCAACTGTTGGGGCGGGGGGATTGCAAGGGTGAGTACATGTCGTACTCAGCAAGTGTGGAAAGTATTACATGTAGCTGATTCAAATGACAAATATAATAAAAGCTAAGTGTTGAAAAGTATACTAAAACATTTGAAAAGCAATATATTATATGTATGTGAAATAAACCTATCATAAACCATGTAATCATCATAATACCAGTTCATAATTCACTACCATCATCCATATTCCAGATTTCACATTACCAATAACCATAATCAATATCGGATGTTAACTCATAACCAACCAATACCATAACCATATTGCCAAACCTTATTCAAATGCCATCCCAATACCAAGTTCCATCTAATCATGTAGCTCATCCAGCCGCTCATAACTGGGAGCACAGCTATCATGATAGTTTTATTAGACTCTGCAATGTTTGTACCACATTACCCACTTGTTTGTGATTTCATTACCTTGTAGTGACTAGAACCTCTATTATGTCGTCTCACACATCCATCGATGTGTGGCCAAGAGATCACAAAATAGCCTTTACAAAGGGATTACTAACCTATTTAGACCCCACTGAGGTTTCACCTGTGGTGATGTCTCCTACAGAGCACATCTTCAACCAAGGGCCCCCTCTTGAGCCATTCGGATCCCAGGGTAGTCCCACAAATTATCAACAAACCCAATCCGACTACCCCTTCCCTGAGCATCCGTATTGGTCCAAACAGCACTACCAAAGCCCTAATTAATCGGCCACGCCGCACCCATACTTGGCCTCGTGGTGGCACTGTAATCCTGACTTATTCTCGCATGAACCGGTCCTTAGATCTAAAGCAAGCGGACCACCATAACATCTAACCCATCCACATACCAGACTTGCTTAGATCACCTATTACCATATCATATTAACCAGTTCATATTAACCATAATCTCATAAATGCATAATTAAGTTAAGTGGTATAGTTGTTTTCCCATCCCAATTAATTAAGCTAAACAAAAAGGTTATAAAGCCCTTCCCGACTCTCTACCATATAATACATGTGACAAGGGTGGTTAAACAAATATAGTAAACTTCCTATCATAGGATTCCCATCAAATTGACACAAGCATGCAGTTTTGCAAACAAAACATTTATTTTAAAAACTGGATCAATATGCTTCAAGGACACTTGCCTTGCTCTTGGTATTGTTTGGGTCAAAGCCTTTAAACTCTTGGTGTTGTAGATCCTCCGCGGCACTCTCTAGCGCAAATCGGTCTAATCCTTACAAAGATCATACAAGCAAGAAACACAATCAAAAAGTGCACAAATATTACTCAATATGACATGACATGCATGATTAATGCAAATGCAAGGTGGAACTTGTTAATGAGTTGTTTTTAAAAATCACTAATTAGTTCCAATAGATCTTAACAAGTTTATACAGGTTTTGGAGTTGATTAGATCAAATTTTAGAAGTAATTCAATAGAAATTAACCAGGAAAATCGAACTAGTCCGCTAGGGATGGGAAATGTTCGCACTTCGCGAGATCGGCAGATTAGGGTTTTCCTAGATCGACGTGAATTTGGAGATTTGGGATTGGATTCGCATCAGAAAAAGAGAATAGAAGGTGTACCAAGTGTTTATAACTCCAATGAATCAAGAAACTTGGAGATAACACTTGGATCTAGAACGATCTAGGGTTGATGAAGAACTTGATGGTGGATTATTGATGAAGAACGTGAAGTTGATGGAGATCTTCATCCTCTTTCATTTCCTCCTCTTCTTCTCCTTGCTCTAGATATCCTTCTCCCTCCTTGGTGGCGACTATCCACGAGCTAGGGTTTGGGTGGGGTGGAAAAGTGGCAAATAGATGTCAAGCCAAGGGGTGGGGTTGTTTATATAGAGGTGGAGGCTAGGGTTAGATGGATCTTGAGTTTGAGATGAGTAGTGGTCGGTTTAGAGTCCCACATGGGCTCTAAAAGAGTTAAGCACGACGTTCCTAAACCCAAGAAACAAGTCAGATAACAAATGATCAATTCGGAGTCACGATTTATCGGACAAGTCTGAAAAGGATCGGACTAGTCCGAAGTTGCCCACAGAAAAATCGGACAAGTTTGGACTGGACATCGGACAAGTCCGAACTTATCCAGAGGGGAAAAACAGACAAGTCTAGCCTAAAATCGGACAAGTCTGACTTTAGTCGGAGAGGAAAATGGACAAGTCCGCTTGAGTACCGGACTAGTCCGGACAAGTCCAGGGACTTAGCAAATTTTCTAAGGATTTTGGAACACCAGACTAGTCTGCACAGGACTGGACAAGTCCGAAACTGTTCAGAGGCAAAAACAGACTAGTCCACAGAAAAACGGACAAGTCCAAGCGAGGTCAGAAAGAAATCAGACTAGTCTGCACTAAAATCGGACTAGTCCGCACTTCCCAGAATTCCTAAGTGCGGTTTTGTTCCAAATCAGTTTTAAACTTATTCCTTTTTATGTGGATTAATATTAAGCATGTATAGGAATGTATGAAATGCATGATGGATGAAAATGAGGGTGTTACAAGATGCCCTGAAAAGCCAAGGTAAAACTGCGTCAGAACGAAAAAAGAAAAGAAAGAGAAATAGCAGAGGGACAAGCTACGGCTTACCGGCAGGACAGGCCGCTCCAATGACGATGGCCTTCTGCCCCAACCGATAGATTGAGGTCATCAAAAACCCACTACAAGGCCAGCACCGCCGTCTCTAGCACTGGCTCTTGATCAACCTGCATCGACGCGACCACCTGCGCAGACCCCTCTGCGCCTCCTCCAGAACCAGTGCCACCACTGGAGTCAGAAACCAAGTCGACGATGGGAGCATCGGCCGCACCAGACCCATCGTGAGGGGAGATGGGGGTACCATCCCCCGCGATAGCTTCCGCTTCTTCAACGCAGTGGTAGCGGAACCAGCGACCAGAGGGCGAGAACACTTTCTCGGCGACGGAACTGGCACTGGTTGGCTGCCTTCCAGCCTGACAGAAGATGTTGGGGGCCCTACCTCTGCCCTTTCTGAAGAATGGGATGAGGACCCCGACCTTGGTCGCTTCATGACGCGGCACTGCGCCAGGACTGCAGAAGCCCCGGATGTCTCCTCAGGGTGCAGGCAAGTAACACCGAACACATTGACCTCTGGCATTAAGCTCAGCAGCTCGTCTCTCAATTCCGGAGTCATGAAGAGCGGCTCGCAGTCATTCGGGGTGGAGATGTGCTCGTCGTCGACCGTGTCGGAGGTCACCACCTTCAACAAGCCCTCCAACACCTCCGAAGTGGGGTCGTCCAAATCCAACCGGCACCGATCGTAGGTGTTGACGTAGTGCCAGGCCCGGTACTGGTGCTTCTGGAGAGGGGCGGTGCGACGGCGCAAAAAGTCGACCAGCACCATCAGGGAGGTCAAGCCTTTGCATGCCAGGGACTTGATCCTCCTCAATATCGGCGTGTACTCCTTCGTCAACCCTGGAAGGCTTCCCAGGTTGTGGGATAAGAGGCCAGACCTTTGGAAGGCATCTTCAGTGCTGGATGGGCCTCAACCCGCACGATCGCCCAGTCTTCCCTCCAGGTCTTTCACTTACCCACTCTGAGCAAAGGAATGTAGGAATGGGAGGTATTTTCCTGGTGTCGAAAGTAGTAGGCACCCACCTGGGCCGTCTCGCTCTTTTTGATGGTATTCATCACGGAGAAGAATCGGAACATCTCCACCGTTGGCTTGCAGCCCACGAACGCCTCACAGAAGTGGACGAACACCATGATCACAGCAATGGAGTTTGGCGATAGGTGGTGAAGCTGCAGCCCGTACTCCTCTAGCACTATGAGAAAGAACCTCGACGGTGGAAGCCCCAGCCCTGCAGACATGTAGGTGGCGAAGAGGACGGTCTCGTCTTCGCGCAGGTCTTCAAGGGTGGGAGATCCGCACCGGATCATCCACGCACACTCCATCGCTAACCAGCCAAGAAGTCGCCGCATCGACAACAGGCTATCTGCTGACTAGAGGCGAGAAGGAGGCAGTGGGGAAGCCATTGGAGCTAGAGAAGGTGAGAACTTTGGCTGAGAGATGAAGGTTTGGGCGCTCGAGGGAGAAGGCGAAAACTTAGGCTGCGGGGTGAGAGTAAGGGAGGAACTGTTCCCTCTAACAAAGGTATCCTTTTTTATCACCCCTGCGACGCCTGAGTACTTCGTGCAAAGCTTGGGCCTGAACCACTCAACGCACAGCACCCATGACAATGGGACCTATGCCCTCTGGTAGAAGCACTGGCCCAGGCGGTCAGCCACCTGAGAAAAAGGCTGAAGTGGCTCCTATAAAGGCGGAGCAAATGAAAGTGCAATAGTTGCATCGGGAATCGTCGCAGTTAAAGACGCCGTAGAAGACAGAGGTACTACAGCAAGGAAAGATCCCGTCGCCATAGCCCTACCACAGGAAGAGGACCCCTGGCGACGTTGGCAGGAGCGCCCACCGCTTCAGCTGTCCAATGCAGAATTCAAAGCACAGTGCGGGAAAACATGGAAAGGGATCCACCTTTGGGCTCTTCACCTCGCCCTAAGGTGGACCCAAAGGGAACTGTCGGTACCCTGCATACGGGGTAACCTCGCACACAGGATGAAGATACCAAGGCACATCCGGAGGCGCCATGTGTCCCAAAGGTGTCAAGACCTCAGCCTCCCTCAAGATTGAGCCTCAGCACCGCCATGAGAGCCTTGAAGATATGACTTGGCCCCACTCGTGAGACGAGCTCCCAAAACGCCACGTGTTGGGATGGGACCTCACCCAACCTCGGGGAAGAGCTCCGGTGCTGCCATGTGGCTCGGAGCATTGGGCCAGGCACCCCCCGTGGTTAAGGGCACGAGCTCCCACATATCCTGGAGAGCCCCACAGCTACCATGTGTCATGAAGCACTGGGGCTGACCTCCCCAGTAGGGATCAGCCGCCAGCCCTGATGCTGCCACGTGTCCCGCAACTTACTCTGGATGGTAAGGTGTGGGCGTTAAGGAACGGTGCAATCCGCCCAATCCAAGCACTAAAGACGCGCACCACTTCTGGCGCACAACACGGAGCACACCAATGGTCAGAGACTGATGTGACCAATCACATCCAGTGAAGGCATTGCAGGCCTATCTTACTTGGCCAAGTGGGTAGCTTGCGGCAACAAGACAGGCTGATGGGACATCTTCTGCCATCATCAGCAATGGTGCGTGGGCTACTGACGAGAGAGGCAGCAAGACGGCGAGTCTTCACTGTGATGGTCAGAGCAAGCTTACGTGAGAAGCCTTAGATCTTTAGGATAAGATCGCCCCGGGACCACCTATCAGGCCCCAGACCCCACTTGTAAGGCGTCCGGCCTTATCTATAAAAGGTCTGGACCGCCACCGTTACAAGGGACCCAACATCCAACATCAAACTCACACATACACACACACTAGCAATACCATCCACTGTGGAGTAGGATGTTACGCTTCTTGCGGCCTGAACCACGTAAAAACCACCGTGTCATACTCTCTCACGCGCTCGTACACTTGATTGAGGCCTAAGCCCCGCCAAACAAGAACCTTCGCGGGCTGCTCCTTAGCAGATCTGGGGGAAGTGTCACATTAACACTTCGACAAATGCATAGATGTTAACCATAAGAAAATGATGAGTTTTATCTTTCACTTTGGTTACTCGACCAAAACTCAACATTTGATAATAACTGAAAATCAACATAGTAATTTATCTTTCACTTTGGTTACTCGACCAAATTACTATGTTCCTAGAAAGAAAATATCATAATGCCTTTCGCTTTGGTTACTCGGCCAATAATGATATTAATATAACTTAAAAACATGACAATTCTATTTTTCACTTTTGTTACTCAATAGAATTTCATGCAACTTAAATTGACATAGCAATTTATCTTTCGCTTTGGTTACTCGACCAAATTGCTATGACAATATAATCTTAATTCGCAGTAGAAACTTAATTAAATAAGCTAATGTATAGCCCGGACTAGTCCGCACATGGCCGGACTAGTCTGAACTCTTACAGTATGGTTTTTGGACTAGTTCGGTCTATACGCCAGACATGTCCGAACTTAAAACAGAACCATGACCGGTTACCCTTAGCGGACGAGTCCGGTCCTGTTCCAAAAATATTTGATCTGTTCTTTATTGAACTTTTCGAGTTTGTTCTATTCTATTCCGGACTAGCCCGGCCAACCCCGGAAAATTTTCATATAAAAAACCAGAAAATGTTGAAATACCCAAAAGGAATCTTAATCTTACCATCTTACCAAATTAACTTAATTTTCACAATGAATTTCAATCCAAAGTGCTTAATTTGTTTTCAATCAGATGAACGTGACAAAATGCCCTGATCCGAAAAACCTAACCAGTTTATTGTGGTATACCGAACTAGTCCGGTCCATAGACCAGACAAGTCCAGACCTTCAAAACTTTTAGCGAAAAACTTCAATCAAAACTCAATTCGAAATAATTAGTGGTAAAATCGCTCTGGTACCATTGTTAGAATCAAAAGGGAGCCCAAAGATCAAATAGCCACTAAATCATCTCGAATTACATGGAGAAAACAGAATACAACATGAACATCAAGTGTTATCTCTCAAATAGCACAAGAACACTTCTAAAACTTTCTCCTCCATCTTTGTTGTTACTTGACAATGCGGCCATCGAGTCTACAAGGCGAGGCCGCAAGAAGAATGATGACGAGAGGTGTTTCCCCTTGTTCTTCTCTTGGTGTGTTGATCGGATTCTGAATGGGTTAAGAGTGTTCAAGTGTGTATGTTTGTATGCATAAGAATCCTTTATTCATACACTTGACCCTCTGCTTATACTTGACCAAGAGGCACAAGAGGGGGTCTCCCACCCTTAGGAATATTGTGTCCCCCGATCAGAGACATAAAATTTGGTGGGTTGTGTCATTTCAATTAAAACTCATATCAATTTCGAGTTCAAACTGACAGTTACTAAACTGACCGGACTAGTCTGGTCAGGGTCCGGACTAGTCCGGTTCCCCTTACTGGACAACACCGAACTAGTCCGGTCTCACTACCGGACTTGTCCAGTACTTCCAACATTTCAGACCAATTAAACCTCACTATACAGGTTTTTCTTTCAAGTCTCCTTACATAAACTTAGGCAAAATAGCCAAATTCATCATCAAACTACCATCAAAAGGTCAATTTCATCCTTGAACTTTCAAAAGAGTTAATTTAGTCTTTAAACTTTGGACGTAATTCATTTTCATCCCTAGTTACGCTGGCCATCTCATTGTCGTGCTACATCAGCTTATGCGTCACATCATTACTATGAGTTGCCACTACCAGGATTCTGGGTTATTGCGACGAAAAAAATCGTTGCAATAGGTCGAAATTCGTCGCGATAGGTTGTTGTCGCAACGAAATAGAATGTCGCGATAGTTTTTCCGACTCGTGGCGATAACAACTGTGGCAATAGGTTATTGCGACGACTTGACATCCGTGGCAAATAGTATGGTATTGCGACGACTCCACGTTGGTGGCAAATAGTATGGTATTGCAACGGTTTAACGTATTGTGACAATTTAACGTATTGCGACGAAATTATCGGTGTTGCAACGATGTCACATTCGTGGCAAAAAGTATGGTACTGCAACGACTCCACATTCGTTGCAAATAGTATGGTATTGCAACGGTTTAACGTATTGCGATGATTTAACGTATTGCAACGAAAATAACGGTGTTGCAATGATGCCACATTCATGACAAAAAGTATGGTATTGCAACGACTCCACGTTCGTGGCAAATAGTATGGTATTGCAACGTTTTAATGTATTGCGACTATTTAACGTATTGCAACGAAAATAACGGTGTTGCAACGATGCCACATTCGTGGCAAAAAGTATGGTATTGCGACAACTCCACGTTCGTGGCAAATAGTATAGTATTGCAACGGTTTAACGTATTGCGACGATTTAACGTATTGCAATGAAAATAATGGTGTTGCAACGATGCCACATTCGTGGCAAAAAGTATGGTATTGCAACGACTCCACGTTCATGGCAAATAGTATGGTATTGCAACGGTTTAACGTATTGCGATGATTTAACGTATTGCGACAATTTATTTGCGACAATTTCACATTTGTATGGCAAATAGTATAGTATGTTATTTGCGACAATTTCACATTTGTGGCGATAAGTACGGTATCGCCACGATTTCATACTCGTGGCGAATAGTATGGTATCGCGATATTTTCACATTCGCGGCGAATAGTACGGTGTTGCAACGATTTCACATCTGTAGCGAATAGTACGGTATGGCAACGTTTTTACATTCGTGGCGAATAGTATGGTGTTGCAACGATTTCACATCCGTGGTGAATAGTACGGTGTTGCGACGATTTCACACGAGTGGCGAATAATATGGTATCTCGACGTTTTCACATCCGCGCCGAATAGTACGGTATCGCGGCGATTTCACACTCGTGGCGAATAATATCGTATCGTGACATTTTCACATTCGTGGCGAATACTACGGTGTTGCAACGATTTCACTTTCATGGCGAATAGTACGATATCGCGATGATTTCACTCTCGTGGCGAATAATATGGTATCGCAACGATTTCACATCCGTGGCCAATAATGCAGTAATGCAACGATTTCACGTTCATGGCGAATAGTACGGTATTGCAACGATTTCAAAACCGTGACAACAGTATTGTATTGCAACGATTTCTGATGTGTGGCAATAGGTTCGTAATGCAACATATTCAAATCTGTTGCAACAGGGTCATAATGCGACGTTCTCTGGGTGGTGGCAATAGCAATCCAGTGCAATGCTTTTTTGGTCGTAGCCAAATGTTTGTAGTGCAACGTTTTATAATTTGTGGCAATAGCTAGCTTCCTTGCAACAGTTTATTTCCGTCGCAATAATCTGTTAATGCCACATTTTATAATTAGCGGCACTAGAATCCTAATGCACCAGGTTTGAAAATTAGTGGCAACAGAATCAATTTATTCGCACATGATACGTCTATCGACTTAACAAGAAACATCCAGCAATTGATGCAACGCTCAAGGACCCTTGCGTCGTTGCGAGACGATGTTATTTACAGTTTTTTCAATTGCAACATTGTACCCATTAAAATAGCACCGCGATGAGTTGTAGTATTAGGAATAGTTTCTCGAACATCCAGCTTCGACTTGGTGCGAGCAGAAGCCTTTTGTGGAGTTGCTGCTAGCCGTTGTTGATTTTGCAAGCTCTCCATCATTCTGCGCATTTCTGCTAGCTCCTTTTCTTGCCGTGCAGAATTGGCTGCCATCTGATCATGTAAAGCCTGGACTTCCTGGTTGAGTTGTTCATTTACCTGGACGAAGCCATCCATCTGGGAGGTCATATAATCATTTCTTCCTTCCAACTCTTGCACCTGAGAGTTGAGGTCTTCATTTCTATTTTGCAAGGATCGAACTTGCTGGCCGAGCTGGTCAGACATCTGGATACGCAGTCTTTCAGAAACATTAGGTTTAGCCATATAACCATGCCCCCGAAACTGTGATCCTCCAGAACCGGTTGCGGATATATAAGTAAGTTGGAAGATGTTGTTTCTTTCCTCATCTGGGATTGGGACTACTAGCTCAACTTCCTTGACGTTGATTTTGGCATGTGCCTGGGTCTATATACAAAAAGAAAAGTCACATGTACATTGCAAATATTTATTTAAAAGGGGACTGTTTGAAGTGTTTCTCACATGTACAGCTTCTGCCTGCTCGTTTTCCCATTGATCGTTCTTCACATGGCTTGCCTCCCACAGTTCTATGTCATCGGGTTCTTTTCTGGTCTCTGGGTCTCGCTACATCAAATACGAGTAAAATTTGATTGAATGATTGCAGTGCAAAGTAAAAGCATGATTTAGTTTTCATACCTTCTCGTAACTAAGTTGGGCGCAGGATTTCGAGCCAAGCAAGTGTTTTGTCTTTTGAGTACTTCGATTTTGTGAATTGGTTCTGCTTATTGACTGCAATTTTAAGAATTAATTTCATGAATGGGTGTTATCAAATAGTTTTTGTAGGATATGAAGGTATTAGAAAGCTAGCTGACCTTGAATCGCTCGTACCAAAATAGTCCATAAGCGCCAACCAATCGGAATCTGCTACGTCAACGGGCTTGTTTTGTATATGTTCCTCATCGGTCGAATACTTCTTATAGGTGGCATGCAATGTTGATCGCCACCCCATGTAGCGCTCACCAGCAATCTTCAATATTTTTCTTCTCGTATCATCTGTGTCCTCCAAGTCCCAGGCATTTTGTACATTGTATATCACACTGTTATAAATGTACAAGATAGAGGTCGCTAGAAAAAAATAGTTATGTGGGGTGTCACAACACTAACCAGAGTGTCTCTCACTATGTCGCTCTTCGAAGTATCGCCAACCTCTACCCACTTCCTTACACCAGCGAGGGGTGCATTTTTTTTATTGTAATAACCATATCATCGACAAAGTGCTGCTGATTAGGACCAACCGCAGCACCCAACCTATCGGACCACTGAATTTGTAGCTTCCGATTCTGATCATTCGTTCTATTTGCAGATGCTAGATAGTGCAATTTAGCAACCTTAAGTCCTTTAGCAACCCCTCTTCCAAACTTCTTTCCTTCTGTTAGTGTCATTTAAACGGTAAACGTTTAAAGTAAATTAGCAACTGACCAGGCCTAGTATCATGTACAAATAGTGTGAAAGAAGAAGAAGTCTGATGTTTTACCATCTTCAGGACGAGTGCGGCAAATAAGAGCGTGGGAACACCGCATTGCAACAACATTTTGCTCCATATTGGGCGATGCGTCGACTTGTTGACTTCTTTGTTGCTGTTCATACCCTACAATCAGGCATCAGGCAGTAGTCAGTGGCGCTACAGCACCCGTAGTACTGCAGGGGATTTTCAGTCCAACTGCTAAGCAGGCAAGACAGTAGCTGGTGATGCTAGAGAAAGAGAGGGTTCACTGGGTGCTCATCCTCTGCAGTACTGCCGGTTCGGTCTGACCGACATCAGCAGGAGCGCGTCTCGAGGCAAATTGGTGGCAGGGCGAGTCATGGACGTCAGCGGTATTAGCAGGTAGAGGATGCAAGACAGATGAGGCAGGCAGCTTGCGACGTTTAACAAAGCTAGGGTTCAGTCTAGCAGTGCAGTGACAACATTTCAGTCAGAGGATCGACGTCCAGATCACACTAGTGATCTCACATGACTTATGTTTTTACGGCAGGCGATGCAGTAAAGATCCAATGGTGTGATTCCGTTGGATCTTTACTGCATCGCGTGCAGTAAAAACGTATAAGTCAGGTGATCTGCGTCCATTGAAATTACCCCGAAGCAAGTCTCGAGGCTAGGAGGACAGTGTGGCGGATCTAGGAATTAAATTTAGGTGGATTGCATACTAATATTTTGCTCTGCATGTTAGCATCTCGCCCTAAAGTGCTACTAGATTGAATACATGAATATAATCTTGCGTTAATTACCACACATCAGCAACGCATTTGGCAGTGTAAAAAACGGAATTGAAATCATATAAACAGTAATGAACCCTCATGTACATGCATCTCTAAACTATATGATGCTAACATTTCTTAGTGGACAGGGGTTAATGATATTGGACTATTTTTTCCAGGGTATGCCATGTCATATGGGGCATAGCATGTAGGTACACCGTAATGGCCAGGGGTTTGCGGGTGGTGGGGTCATCATGGCACGTGAACGATGGGACGTGGAGATGGAGGGAGACGCGTCGGGGAGGACAGTGAAGTGACCACCAGCAGGGCGTGGGCGCTGGGCGGTGCCGGAGTGACCGGCGGCGACATGGGTTTGCGGGCGGCGGGGTCATCATGACACGCGAAGGATGGGACGTGGCGATGGTCGAGGGAGACGCATTTCTGAGGACACTGGAGTGAGCAGCAGCAGGGCGTGGTCGCCGGTGCCGGAGTGGCAGCGGCGAGAAAGCCCAGCGTTCGCATGTAGGCATCAATAAATCACGCCATCACATATACTCACTAGCAGGGCGTGGGCGTCGGCCGGTGCCGGAGTGACCGGCGGCGACAGGGGTTTGCGGGCGGTGGGGTCATCATGACACGCGAAGGATGGGACGTGGCGATGGTGGAGGGAGACGTGTCGGGGAGGACACTGAAGTGAGCAGCAGCAGGGTGTGGTCGCCGGTGCCGGAGTGGCCGGCGGCGAGAGAGCCCATCGTGCGCGTGTAGGCATCAATAAATCACGCCATCACATATACTGATTAACTGTTAACTGGGACTAGGAAACTACAATCACAATGCTAAAATATTTAGTAGAGCCCGGTACATATTTATACTCGTAGTACCAGCATGGGATGACGAATCTCGGGGTTCCTGAGCATCAGGTGCTGCAATATTCTCTGCATACGATGCAAAGGAATTAACGTGTTATAAATATGTGTATTTTGATAGTAAACACATTTATAGTTATACCAGGTGCTTGTTGCCCATCACGATTACTTGTAGACGACATGACGGTTTGGTGTCTTGTTCCTAAGGTAAAGAGTATATATAGTAAGTAACAGTGATAACGTCAGATTACATGAGGATGTGTATTTTAGATCGGGCGGTGTGGTTGCTATGAACTGAAAATGTTTGTTTTGAACGGAGGAATTAGAAATGAAGGAGTAGGAAAAAAACCGTACAATCCGAGAAAGCAAAACAAGAAAAACGTGTATAAACCGTGGGAACTGAAAATCTTAGGAATACAAGTTTGGAACACAGGAATGAGAGTACAACATTGGGAGTGGTTGATAAGATAACCCTGGCGTCATTTACTTCTAAATCAAGAAATTACATAGTACATGCGGTTTTTAATAGTTATCTTTCCTGACATGGAAATGTACTAGAAATACACTACCATAAACTGTCGAAGCGACATTTATTTCGGGGCAGAGGTGTAGTGTATTTTATATATGGAAAAAAGTAGAATGCAATCAGATGCTAGGGTAAAATAAAAAGATGAATAGACTGTAGGATGCAGATCTAACGATTGAGGATAGTTGATTGCACGATTGCACCATTAATCAGATTTTATACTAGACATTTATGAAACATAAGAGCATATAAGGAGTTGAGACGACAACTAGGAATGAACTGGCTGCTGCTGTTGGGATGACAACTAAAGCGATAAGGAGGGAGTAGCTCTATAAAAAGACGGCATGGATCGTGTAGAACTTACGTAGCACAAAACGGCCCGGCTCTGGGCCTAGGTGGGCGGAAATAAATTTTATGCGATCCTCGAGAACGGATCGAGGGGAAGGCTCATCGCCCATAGTGGTCGTGTAGCTTCCGTCCCCTCGATCCGTTGGCGATGAGCCTTCTCCTCATCCATTCTCAAGTTTGCGGCGGCCACGGCGCCGCTTCTACCCTACTTCTGGAATAAGGACGCTGATGATATGCAACATACTTTTAAATCTGTGCATTGGTATTCTCCCCATCATATTTGTTGATGCGTTAATACCTGATGTTTTACATCGTTGAGTATGTTACGGATCATCAGCGTTGTTAGTCCAGCACTGAGTCGTCAGGAGGCAAAAAGTAATGAACATCATTGATCAGCACTGCGCCGAGGAGAACGCGAAAATTGTTTGCTGATTCGTGGCAACAGATCCTAATGCAACGACTATGTTCCGTGATAATAAAGCTGTAACGCCACGAACCAGTAATTCGTGGCAACATATCCTAATGCAACGATTGTGTTCCGTGGCTATAAAGCTGTAATGCCACAAACCAGAGTATCGTGGCAACACATCCTAATGCAACGATTCTGTTTCGTTGCATTACGGTCCAAATGCAACTGTTTGCTGATCTGTGACAACAGATCCTAATGCAACGACTGTGTTCCGTGGCAATAAAGTTGTAACGCCACGAACCAGTATTTCGTGGCAACAGATCTTAATGCTACGATTGTGTTCCGTGGCAATAAAGCTGTAACGCCACGAAACAGTAATTCGTGACAACAGATCCTAATGCAACGATTGTGTTCCGTGACAATAAAGTTGTAACGCCACGAACCAGTGTATCGTGGCAACACATCCTAATGCAACAATTTTGTTTTGTTGCACTACGGTCCAAATGCAACTGTTTGCTGATTCGTGGCAACAGATCCTAATGCAATGACTGTGTTCTGTGGCAATAAAGTTGTAACACCACTAACCAGTAATTCGTGGCAACAGATCCTAATGTAACGACTGTGTTCCGTGGCCATAAAGATGTAATGCCACGAACCAGAATTTCGTGGCAACACATCCTAATGCAACGATTATGTTTCGTTGCATTACGGTCCAAATGCAACTGTTTGCTGGCAACAGATCCTAATGCAACGACTATGTTCTGTGGCAATAAAGTTGTAACGCCACTAACCAGTAATTCGTGGCAACAGATCCTAATGCAACGACTGTGTTCCGTGGCAATAAAGTTGTAACGCCACGAACCAGTATTTCGTGGCAACACATCCTAACGCAACGATTCTGTTTCGTTGCATTACGGTCCAAATGCAACTGTTTGCTAATTCGTGGCAACAGATCCTAATGCAACGAATGTGTTCCGTGGCTATAAAGCTGTAATGCCACGAACCAGTATTTCGTGGCAACAGATCCTAATGCAACGATTATATTCCATGGCAATAAAGCTGTAACACCACAAACCAGAGTATCGTGGCAACACATCCTAATGCAACGATTCTGTTTCGTTGCATTATGGTCCAAATGCAACTGTTTGTTGATTCATGGCAACAGATCCTAATGCAACGACTGTGTTTCATGGCAATAAAGCTGTAACGCCACTAACCAGTAATTCATGGCAACAGATCCTAATGCAACGATTGTGTTCCGTGGCAATAAAGTTGTAACGCCACTAACCAGTTTTCGTGGCAACAGATCCTAATGCAACGACTGTGTTCCGTGGCTATAAAGTTGTAATGCCACGAACCAGTAATTCGTGGCAACATATCCTAATGCAACAACTGTTTTCCGTGGCAATAAAGATGTAACGCCACGAACCAGTATTTCGTGGCAACAGATCCTAATGCAACAATTGTGATCCATTGCATTAGCATCCTGACGCCACGAACTAGTGATTCGTGGCAACAGATCCTAATGCAACGATTGTGTTCCGTGGCAATAGTTCCTAGTGCCACGAACTAGTGAATCATGGCAAAAATCCAAGCTTACTGCAACAATTTAGTATTTGTTGCAGTACAATCGTTGCAACAGGTCGGAATCCTTGTAGTGTGCACACTTTATTATGTAATTGCAGAGCCTCTGAATTGTTAGTGTGATGGATTACTAATAAGTAGCATATTATTTATTAGTAATAATGATCTCAGATGTAATGGCTTATAACTCACTGATGCATCTTGCTGCGTTTAAGACTTGAAATGTTGAAAAAGAAAGACAGTTGAGTTCATCTAAGAATTTATGTTTTTGACCAGTGTGCACATGTTGCTTTGGCAGCTTAGTGTACAAGTTGTAATTTATGGTTATGGAGGAGTGAACTTACTCTAGCATGTTTTGACCACACTGGAGCTTGTCATAGGTAAATATTATCTGGAGCCTTCACCTAAATTTCTTTTAGACATCTAAAAGCTTAGTTTGAATATCAGTTGCTTAGAACACGAACTTCAGCAATAAAAAACTAGCAATTAAAGCATTATCATCGTTGATATTCCCTACCATGAAGTGCATCTTTCCATAATGCACTAACCAATTCGTTTTGATAAGATAAAAGCGTCAGACAATCACAAGATCACAAGATTCCATGGGCCAGTCCAATTCGTAGGAGCCATAGTGCCATCCTCCAGGATAAGAGTCACCGACTAAAGCAAGTCACAAACATTGTCAAAAATAAATGCTTCCAAAAGATGAGAGCTACTAGAATGTAATTTGAATTATAGTGTAATCATACAATTAGTCATTCTTATTCATTAGATCTGTATCTTACTGTTATTGCATTTTTACTTGACCTCCTTCATCTGAGTGCATCAGGTGGAGAGGGTTATAAAAAGATACAACAATTGCATGATGCAGATCCAATAAATAAGAATGATTGATTGTATGATTGCACCGTAACACAAGTTGCATTCTATTCGTTGCTCCAAAAGATCATACGTACCTACACCCTTTCGGGACACACATACTCAGAATTTATGCGAGGGAACCAAGTCTGAATCAAATTTGTCTTTGACATAAAAAGGACGAATCTTATATGCTGACAAGAATATTCAGCCTAAAGTTTACGACCCATGACGATCCTCTACTATGAATCTGACAAACACCTTGTTAGCTCATAGTGTTAGAAACAGTGGACTGGAGATGAAATTGGGAGGAAGTCAGGACCCTCAAGCTCGAGTGGTGCCCGGTTTACGTGTTGATCTCATATTTATAGTACAATGAGGGGCGGCCGATGTATAGATAAACGGAAACAAAGCTTGTGCGGCTGGGCACAATCGGTTGAGATCCTAACTCATCGATCTAATCTACCTAAAAAATATACTCATACCTTAACAGCAGATTACAGATATAATCTTACCTTAACAGCAGATTACAAATCTTATTTTCCTAATATTATCTCAGCTACGGATCTTCAGCCTTCTGGACTTGTACCGAGAATCTTCTAGTCTTGAACCAAGATTGGCCTCACTGTGGCTGTATCATTTTATTCCTTTTATTCTAACATTCTCCCTCAATTTCAACTCCTTCCCATGTTGAGATTGCATTGAAACTGGATAAATTATTCGCCGTTAATGATTTTGGGAAGCCGTCAGTAATCTGATCCTTTGATGACACAAACCTGATTTAAAGCAACTTGTTTGCCACCCTTTCTCTCACGAAGTGATAATCTATTTCTATGTTTAGTGTGGGCATGAAACACTGGATTTGCCATCATGAATGTGGCTCCTAAATTATCACACCACAAGGTTGCTATCCCTTGTTCTTTCACACCAAGTTCCTTTAGAATTGTCTGAGTCCAAATTACCTCTGATGTAGCATTTGCTAATGCTTTATATTCTGCCTCGGTACTGGATCATGATACTGTTGGCTGTTTTCTAGCACTCCATGATGACAGATTGTTGCCCAAGTATATAGCAAAACCACATGTTGATCTCATCATCTGGACAGCCTGCCCAATCTACATCAGAAAATGCATTCACCTGTAAAGAGCTATTTTTGACAAACTTTATGCCAAGATTAATTGTGCCTTGTATAAACCGCAATATCCTTTTTACCATAGTCCAATGTGTTGTGGTCAACATATGTAGAAATTGACATGCTTTATTAATCGAGAAAGCTATATCCGGTCTAGTCAAAGTGAGGTACTTCAAAGCTCCAACTACACTTTGATATTTTATTGCATCTTCAGTATTAAGTGTTTGACCAGTATGCGTTGAATATTTTTCATTGGTCAAAATAGGAGTGCTTACCGGTTTGCACTTTTCTAGTCCTGCTTTATAATTTCAGCCGCATACTATTTGTGACTTAGTTGAATACCTTCTTTAATCTGTGACACCTCTATTCCAAGGAAATAGTGAAGGTCACACAAATCCTTGAGTGTAAAATTTTTCTTCAAATCAAGCAACAATGCTTCTACTGCCTGTTGTGAGGAGCCAACAACAATTATGTCATCAACATATATTAACAAGAATATGATGGTCTCATCCATATTGTAGATAAATAATGAGGTGTCTCCTTTAGATGTAACAAAATCCAGATTAATCAATTTAGAGCTGAGCTTGGAGTACCATGTCCTGGGTGCTTGTTTTAGCCTGTAGAGTGCCTTGATGTAACACCCGTTATTTTTCCACTTCTCTATCTCTCTCACACACTGCATGCGGGCCCCAACTGTCATCTATTTCTTCCTCCAACCGCACGCCTTGCAGGTATTTCATCGAACAGGTCGCGTGCAAGCCGCGTTCTGACAACCGCCGCGCCAATTCTTGCCCATCTCGTGCCCAGCCCACGTTCCATAGCAACCACACAACATCAAGCAACCGTTTCTCTTTCAAATACTCGTTCACTCCTCTTCCCATATTCCTTCCACGGTGAAAACCAACCGCCACCACTAGTGTCGCCATCGTTCTCGCGTTTCCACTCGATCTCCTCTTCCGATGATGCATCAATAGTGTTTCCCGTGCCCCAGAACATGCCCTGGGCAAGGAGGCACCGAAGAATCGCCACCGAGGCACCACCACGACATCCACCATAGCAACCGTCAACCTTCAACGTTGCTGCTCCCTTGCAGCGCCATTTTGGTGTCTACAACCTTGCTAGGTGAGTTCTAGGCATGCCCCTCCTTCGATTTTGGTAGCCAGGGACTAGTTTAGGCGTTTTTTTACTTGGATTGCGTGCTCCCGCGTGCTATGGCGGGTGGCCATGGCGGCACAGCCGTCCTGGCTAGAGGTAGAAGAAGACTATGGCTTCTTTTGTTTCCTAGCCATTGGATCTTGCCTCAGTGGTCCAGATTAGATTGAACATACCCCTTTGTTTTATTTAAATCTAAGGCATCCATTTAAAATCCTATGGCCCAGATTAGAAGGGCGAAGGGGTACTCCCCCTGGTCCACCGCGGACATAGACCCGCCCATTATTCCCTTGGTCCATGAGGCATGAACTCGGTTCACCGATTTTTGTGTAGAAAAATAAATAAGAAAAAGAAAAGAAATGGGAAATTTGCAGATAGGCCCCTGCTCTTAATAAAAACACCCCTGGGCATGATGGTAATTATGTCAACAATATGAAAATATGTAAAACTTGCATTTAAGCCCATGAAATATTACTTAATTTCTGATTATTGTTTAAAAATGCATTTAGTAGTGGAAAATACTTATAAGTTGTAAAATAAATATAGAAAATAATATAAAAAATTAGTATTAAATCATTTTAGGCTGAAATAAATTGTAGATGCACATGAATTATATTTTGACAATGAAAATTTTAATAAAAATGTTTTTAGCTATAAATAAATATTAAAAATGGAGAATAAATGTAGAAATAGTAGGAAAATTATTTATAAATCTTTTAAGCTAAAACAAAATTTATAAAATGCATATAAAATATATTTTGGCTATGAGAAATTCATTAATAATGTTTTTAACATATAAATAAATACTAAAAATTGAGAAATAAATGATAAATACATTTATTTAGCTATGAAAAATAATAAGTCACTCATAACTCCGATTTAAATCATAATCATAACATATTTCAATCATAATATTTGTATTGCTTGTATGGTGTATTGCTCTTGATTATTTTCATTTCTCTTTTGACGGTAGTTTACACGCACTCGATCAAGAAGCAACATGAAGATATGAAGATAAGAGTTCAATCAAGAGACTGAGCGGCTATTCAATAAAAGGCAAGTGCCCTTGACCATCTTGTACCAATTTTAGGATTTTTAGTTAGATGCATGCTAATTAAATTGATGTCCTATTTCATGTTTCATGCCTTGTTCCATATAATTCCTTGTCACCTGATGTGGGTTGGGAAGTAGATAGGTAATTAATTATGCTTAGCCATGCTTAGACATTGGGAATGGGATTTCATACAATTGTGACATGTTAAACTTTATGATTACTTTAATTGTGGTGGATACACAATAGTAGTGGATAGGAATCTGGTGGTTGGATAGATTTGGTATGGTGTAGTTTGCACGAGACCCGGGATTGGGTTTGGTACCACCGGATTCTAAGGACCGGTTTATGGAGGAAGCCACTAAGCTTTATAGTACCACCACGAGACTGAGATGGGGCAGCTTTGTCAATTAATTAGGTTTCTCCCGATGAAATGCTAGTAGTTGGATGGTGTGGGGAATGATGCAGGGGTACTGCTCTGGGAACCGCAAGGCTCAAGAGGGGGCTCTGAGGCGGAGGGTTACTCCGGGAATGCCTCAGTGGTAGAAACCTTAGAGGGCTAGCACTAGTCGGGAGTACCTTTGTAAAGACCATGTTGTGATCTCCTAGCCTCACACCAAAGGAAGTGTGTAATGTGGTTAGCTACCACGGGCATTCAGGGAGGTTCACTTAGTCCACCTGGCAACAGGGGATGAAATCACTGCTTGTGGGCAAAGGGTACACTCTCTGCAGAAATTTGGAAAACTATCATGACAGCCGTGCTCACGGACAAGAGCGGCTTGGGGTCAGTTCATAATTAGTCGATGGTTGAGATGATGGTTGAGAATGATACTGATATTATTACATTACTATAATTATTGTTATGATTGGGAACATTCACCTAGATACAGGTTGCTAATGAAAGCTAAGGGTAGGTTTAATGCTTAGTGCTTAAACCATTATCAGCCTTTCCTTTCTGATTGACCTACATGTCATTTATTTCCCACATTTGCTGAGTACCACGAGATGGTACTCACACTTGCTTTGTTGTATTTTTGAGATGCTGCTCAGTGAAGACAAGATCTAATGAGGACAGTGACAAGTGAAGACGGTGCATAGGTCGCGTTGCTGCCAGTCGATTTGCCTGTGGTTGCCCTAGAGATTTGTCTCTTCCGCTGTTATTCAAAACTCCTTTCAAGGTATTAAGGTTGTTTCTATTCGATATAGAACTGTTTATCACTATTTGTCGTACATGTATGGTGAAACTGATCCTGGCATACATGTATTTGCAGCTGGTTTTATTCTTAATAAAACCGGGTGGAAAAAGTGGTATCAGAGCTATATATCGACTCTAGGCACGTGACCTTAGTTAGAATGGACTTATTAGACATCCCTTTGACCTTGCTCATGAAGCCGAAGATTCGACTCAACTCATGGGAGCTTGAAGATTGGCGTATGAAGATAACACGATGGAAGAAGAAGAAGACATTTGAAGATTATTGCACATCACTTGCTTAGGTCCCCTTTGTTTAGCAAGTGAAGTCCATGCCTTTCTCACAACGAAATAGAAACGCGTTGCTTGGTACATTGCATTGTAATAATAATAATAATAAGAACAACAATAAAATTATAGTGTTGTCTGTTTAAGGGGGGTAGCCGACCTACTTGAATCTCGAGGGCGAGATTCCTTGTAAGGTGGGTGAGATTGTAACCATCGTAATTAACAAAAGGGAATATTAATAATAATAACAATAATAATGATAGTAAATCTATTTATCATGGCAATGCATTTGAAAAAAAATTATTATTAAAATTTTAAAACCATGATGAAGTTTAGGTCAAATTCAAAATAACAATAAACATAATGAAATAATAATAATAATAATAATAATATGTTGTTGTGTGATAAAATTTTAAAAATTCGACTAAATCAACATATTTCATAATTGTCTATTTGTGAAAAATGCAAATTGTAATTGTAACACCTCGAGAAAAATAATAATTATATAATAACAAACAAATTTACTCAATTAATAGTAACAACATAATAAATAAATAAATAACAATAAAAAAAATCTTGGCAAAATAAACAAATAAATAAATAAAACCTAGGTGAAGAAAAATAAACTTAATGTGTTGTATCAAATGCTAATTAGTTAGAACTAATTCATTGAGGTGCTTTGGTTGGAAAACAAAATTTTCAATTGCTAAAGAAGACTTTTAAATTCAAATAAAATAAACCAACATTCAGGTCTTTGAATCTTTCATTCACATAATAATAAGAAGAATAATGATAGTAAGATAACAAACTAAACACAATAAAAAGGAAGAAGAAATAAATTTTAGTGTACAAATTTTCATTGTGTTGAAAGTTAGTTTTCCTTAAAATTAATTCAAACAAAATTATTACCTTGTATTTGTACATCTGTGTAAACATTTTATAACTTCCAAAATAACTTAAGATCAAAATTTGAAATAGAAAGTGTCGGTACCCTGGAAACCGTACACCCCTTGAGGTTACAAAGATCTCCAAGGAAAGTCATCTACTTGATTTGAAGACCTCGGAGGCCCACATGTCAGATATAACCGGACCTGCTTCTCCAACATGGTTAATCCCAGGTTCGCCACGTGTACTACCAAACCGGAGCTACCGCCCACAAGGGGGAAGCTCTGGGCCATGTACCGAAATGGCACCTCCGGACTTAACCCTAGACCGAGAGAAGCTCCGGACCTGACACGTGTCAGGTAGCTCCGCAGCTGCCTGTTTCCCACAGTATGCTCCGGAGCTACCACGTGTCCAACCGTCGGAGCTTCAGCCTCTAACCTCCGGAAGACTCCATAACGGCTCTGGATCTTCAAAGTGGAATCAAAGACTTCAAGACCCGATTAAGTGTCATTAATTCCATATTAATGACACACAATCGGACGACCTTAATTACCATTAACGGTGCTGTCAAATCCCATTACCCGGTCGTTAAGGACAATTAAATGTGTTGAATAAGTGTCAATACTAGTAACAGCCGGGGCCACATGTCGGGCCAGGCTAACTTGTAACGGCCTGCCCTTGTACTATAAAAGGACAGGCCGACGACGTACTCGACACGTTCAGTGACGCTACACACGCGCCATAGACACTCGTCACAAG
This sequence comes from Tuctoria greenei, assembly GCA_036927565.1. NCBI lineage: Eukaryota > Viridiplantae > Streptophyta > Magnoliopsida > Poales > Poaceae > Tuctoria > Tuctoria greenei. The sequence continues at coordinate 29,047,866 of JAYESD010000006.1, read as the reverse complement.
CTCATACAGCTAATACAACACCAACACATCCGTGGAGTAGGGTATTACGCTCAGGCGGCCCGAACCACGTAAACCTCTGTGTCTCCTGTGTCATTTACAATTCACCTTCTTGAATCTCCACGCGCCCACACCGAACATCAAACTCCTCTAACACTTTAGTAGTGTCGGGAGATCTGCCGGTTCCAAACCACCGACAGTTGGCGCGCCAGGTAGGGGCGCCTGAGATTTCGAGAATGGTGAACTCAGCTGCTGGATCATCCAACGGTCATCCTGCTGCTCAAGCTGCTGGAGGCAATCCCTCCAATATGCAACCACCAGCAGGGGTTTCAGCACCGGTAGGAGTCACACTACCACCACCGCCGCTTCCACCAGCAAATCAAGCTGGACAGCGTGATGGTGCACCGGCGTCAGTCACTGCGTCAAGAAATCATGACAAACCAGAACACGCGCTCCATGCAGCGCGTGCTCTTCTCCAATGCCCACCACCTCCGGATGCATCCCGGGATGCACTGGAGCAGTGGAGAGCTGATGTGGAACATTTGGTTGCAGCAGCAGCCGATCGCATCAGCAACCAGGGTCCTCCTCCTTCAGGATGGGCCCCATCACAGCGACGGACCTTGTCTGGCAGACTTGGTCCGCACGTGTCCAACAACAGGAGACGTGCAGCTTCATAGCAGGTGACGTCGTTAACCTCGGGGGCACGATGCACCCACAAGGTATCCAGGCTTTCGACTCATGACCTCCAGGCGGAGCTTGATCACCGATACCACCAACAGGACGGCCGAGTCCATATTGATCGTGCTCGTGAGAGACGAGAAGCTCAGGACGTTCTTGCTCCTGAAGGAGTGGGAGGAGGCTGTTCAGCCCTGGCCATGCATCTGCGTATGGTCAGGTGGCCACAGAAGTTCCAACCTCACCTGCCGGAGAAGTTCGATGGGATCGTCAATCCTGTTGAATTTCTTCAGATCTACTCCACTGCTATCTTGGCAGCTGGAGGAAATGAGGCCGTGATAGCCAATTATTTCCCAGTGGCTTTAACTGGGACCGCCAGGTCCTGGTTTATGAGCCTTCCACCCAACTCCATCAACAGTTGGGAGGAGTTGTGCCAGCAGTTCACTGCCAATTTCGGGAGTTCATACACCCGGCCAGGCACTGAACTGGACCTTTTTGCAGTCGTGCAAAAAGGAGGAGAATCCCTGCGATCATTCATCCAGAGGTTCTCTCAGGTACGAAACACTATCCCTTCTATCTCTAGCACCTCTGTCATTGTGGCATTCAGACAGGGTGTACGGGATAAGAAGATGCTGGAGAAACTGGCGATCAAGGAGATCACCAGTGTCACAGAACTCTTCAGTTTGGCCGATAAATGTGCCAGAGCTGCAGAGGGCCGTGAAATGCACTCCAAACCAACTCCGGAGGATCACAAGAAATCCTCCAAAGAAGAAGCCTCTACCTCCGGGGGTGGCAAGAAGAAAAAGAAGACCAACGGCAAGAAGAAGCCGTCGGCCGGCACATCTAACGTTGCAGCTGCTGCAGCTCCGGGTGGCCCCCCGAGAAGCGACCTTGACCGTCTTCTGAAGACGGTGGCAAACCCAAGGTGTGGTGTCCAATTCACAAAACGGGCAGCCACAGTTTGGAAGACTGCCGGGAGGTCCAAAACCTTGCCGAGCGCTACAACAAGCGCCGGGAAGAAACTCCTTTCTGACACAGGGAAGGAAAACAAACAGTCGACGAAGCTCCGGCTGAGGAGGAGTTAGGTTTTCAGGATCTTAAAAAGGTCCTAAAGGCCGTCTACACCTCTGTCGACGACGATTCCAACGTCTCTGACAACGAGCGTCGGAAGACCATGAACACCATCTTTGGTGGATCATGGGACATCACCTCCCGTCGTGTCATCAAGACTATGCGTCGGGACATGGCTGATGTAGCCCCTACAGCCGGACCGGAGCCTCATCGGAAGTGGATGGACACAGCCATCACTTTTGATGCTTCAGACTGTCCTCGAAGCATGGTTGGAGCAGGTCAGCTGCCTTTGATGGTATCTCCTACCATCATCAACATCCAGCTCCACCATGCCATGGTAGACGGAGGTTCGGGGCTTAACCTCATAAGCTTCGAAGCTTTCACCAAGCTTCAGCTCCGACCTTCGGATCTCCACCCCTCCCGACCTTTCTCCGGAGTAGGTCCGAGAGCCATTACCCCACTCAGAGCTATTGCTCTCCCAGTTACCTTCGGGACACGGGAGAAGTATCGCACCGAAAAGTTGGTCTTTGATGTCGCTCAGATCAACTTACCCTTCAACGCCATTTTGGGTAGGCCTGCCCTGTACAAATTCATGGCAGCTGCTCATTATGGCTATCTGGTGTTAAAGATGCCAACACCAGTAGGCGTTCTCCGGATCCGCGGAGATCGTACTGCTGGAGTAACTGCTCTGGAAGAACTCCATGCACTTACCACGGCGCAAGAGGAGGACTCCAGACAGGAGCAAGCTCCAAAACCCCCGAGCATTCGTCAACGAGGCTCGACATCTGCACCTCGTGTGCAGCCAAGCGGCGACACCGACATCCCAGTCAAAGTCGTCCAAATCGGTTCTGACGTTGCTCAGACCACCCGTATATCAGGGGGATTGAACGACAAATAGGAACTCGCACTCATCACTTTCCTCCGGGCTAACGTCGACGTGTTTGCCTGGCAACCATCACAAATGCCTGGGATCCCTAGGGAAGTGATTGAGCACAATCTGAAGATCTACCCCGATGCCCGGCCTGTGCATCAGAAGCCTCGGAAGCAATCTGTGGAGCGACAGAACTTCATCCGACAAGAAGTGAAGAAGTTGCTTGAAGCTTGATTCATCCGAGAAGTCTTCCATCCAAAATGGCTGGCAAACCCAGTCGTTGTGCCCAAGGCCGGCGGGAAGCTTCGGATGTGTATCGACTACACCACACTAAATAAGGCATGTCCAAAAGATCCATTCCCACTACCTAGAATAGATCAGATCGTGGATTCCACCTCCGGGTGTGAATTACTGTGTTTCCTAGACGCATATTCTGGGTATCATCAAATCAGGATGTCTAGGGAAGATGAAGAGCATACCTCTTTCACTACAGTAGATGGATTTTACTGTTATACAGTCATGCCCTTTGGTCTCAAGAATGCAGCTTCAACTTTTGTACGAGCTATGTACAAAACTTTTGAAGAACTCATTAGAGACATAGTGGAAGTGTACGTCGATGACATCGTGGTCAAGGTCAGGGACAAGGAGTCACTCCTTGACACCTTGCAGGCTGTCTTCGACAAGCTGCGGGCCACCCGCACAAAGCTAAACCCAGACAAGTGTGTCTTCGGGAGTAGCTCCGTAAAACTTCTCGGTTTCCTGGTAAGTCACCGGGGCATAGAAGCTAATCCGGCGAAGATTAAGGCCATTGAAGACATGCGGCCACCAACCCGCATCAAAGACGTCCAAAAGTTAACTGGGTGTCTAGCAGCCCTCAGTCGGTTCATTTCAAGATTGGTGGAACGGGCACTCCCCTTCTTCAAGTTATTGAGGAAGTCCGGACCATTCCAATGGTCTGAAGAAGCAGAAAAGGCGTTCCAGGAGCTAAAACAGTTCCTCACCACCCTACCAACTTTGGTAGCTCCAAACCCTGGTGAGCCTTTGTTGCTTTACATTTCAGCAACTGATGAAGTCGTCAGTATGGTTCTGGTTGTGTAGAGACTAGAGCTACCTCATGCTTAGGAATCCAGACCCCTTCGGGAGGGTCCGGAGGTATCTGAAAGCGAGTCTAGGTCTCAGCTCCCAGACTCGAATCCACAATAAACCATTTCAGAAGACCCAGACCCCTCCGGGAGGGTCCAGGTCACTTCTGAAGAAGCTCCGGGTTCCTCCAGCTAGAACCCGGAGGTCCCTGAAGAAAGTCCGGATCCCTCCGGGAGGATCCGGGTCAGCGGAGAGGAAGCTCTGGGCCCCTCCGGGAGGGTCCGGACCATGCAGCGCCCGGTGTACTTCATCAGTGAAGTACTACATGATGCCAAGACTCGATACCTAGAGGTGCATAAGCTGCTCTATGCAGTTCTTATTGCCTCCAGGAAGCTTCACCATTATTTCCAAGTTCACAAAGTCTCAGTGGTGACCACTTACCCACTTCGAGCAATTTTGCATAATCCCAATTCAACTGGGAATATTGCAAAGTGGGCAACGGAATTGGTTGAATTCGATCTCGAATTCATTTCAAGGCAAGCAGTCAAGAGTCAAGCATTGGCAGACTTCATGGCAGAATGGACTCCCTCTCCGTCAAACCCTGGGGGCCCCAGTGAGCAGAAGCCGGAACATGAAGCTCCAGTCTTCACTGAGCCTCATTGGACCCTCTACTTCGACGGCTCCATGCAAAAGAAGGGGGCTGGAGCTGGAGTTCTTCTCCTCGCACCAACCGGGGAGAAGGTGAAATACATGGTACACCTTGACTTCAAGGTGACCAACAACATGGCGGAGTACGAAGCCCTCATCTACGGACTAAAGGTGGTGCTGTCATACGGTGTCAAGCAACTGCTGGTCAAGGGAGATTCACAGCTCATCATTAAGCAAGTGAAGGGTGAATGCTCCTGCAACAATCTCCAGCTAGCTGCTTACCTCCTTGAAGTCCAGAGGATTCAGAAGGATTTCGAAGTCCTAGATCTCCACCATGTTCAGCGTGCCCACAACGCTGAAGCTGACGAACTCTCGACGAAAGCATCAACCGGAGCTCCGGCTCCTGACGGAATTTTTGTCCGGAGGTTGTCAAAACCAACAGCTCAGCCAGCCGAACTGAGCGAAGGGGGCGAGATCAGCATCCCGAAGCTGACGGTCCCGATAGCCCTGTTATCATGGCAGCCATCAAGGGTCGTAGGTGCTGCCGGAAGCTCCGAGCAACCCAGCACGTAGGACTCAAATGCTCAAGTTAGTTCTGATGCATGGATCTCGGAGATCCGGAACTACTTGAAAGACAACATCCTTCCTGATGATGATGTATCCGCTGACCGGGTAGTCAGATTGGCTAAAAGATACACGTTGGTAGAAGGGGATCTCTACCGACGCGGTGCCAACGGCATCCTAATGCGATGCATCACAAGGGAAGAAGGCTGCGAGCTCCTCGCAGAAATCCATGGAGGCGAGTGTGGGAACCACGCGTCTTCCCGCACGCTGGTTGGTAAAGCCTTTCGGCATGGCTTCTACTGGCCTAGAGCACTCCAGGATGCAACTGAGCTGGTGAAGAAATGCGAAGCATGTCAATTTCATGCAAAGCAAATTCACACACTGGCTCAGCCCCTACAAATGATACCTCCTACATGGCCTTTCGCTGTGTGGGGGATGGACATCTTGGGACCTTTCCCAAGAGTCGTCGGAGGTTACAAGTTCCTGTACGTCGCCATTGACAAGTTCACCAAGTGGCCGGAAGCAACTCCAGTTGTGACAATTAACAAGCAATCAGCTATCAACTTTTTGCAGTCCATTGTATGCAGATTTGGAGTCCCAAACAAAATCATCACTGATAATGGGACCCAATTCACAAGCTCTGCATTTCAAGGATATTGCAAAGACCTCAGCATTCAAGTTTGCTACGCCTCCATAGATCACCCAGCCAGCAATGGCCAAGCCGAGAGAGCAAATGCTGAAATCCTTAAAGGACTCAAAACACGCACCTATGAGCGCTTGAAAAAACATGGAGCCAACTGGATTGAAGAGCTTCCGCCCACTCTCTGGGCCAACAGGACATCTCCAAACCGGTCAACTGGAGAGACACCCTTCTTCCTGTTGTATGGAGCTGAAGCAATCCTTCCTCCAGAAATCACCTTGGGTTCACTTCGAGTCCGGACCTTCGACGAAGCCGCGCAGGACCAGCTCTGGCGTGAAGACCTAGACCTCCTTGAGGAGGGAAGGTGCCAAGCAGCTGTTCGGAACGCCCGATATCGCCAAGCCCTTCGACACTATCATCAGCGGCATGTACACAACCGACATCTCGAGGAAGGCGACCTGGTGCTACGGAAAATACAATCCATAGAAGGGTTAAACAAACTCTCCCCCAGCTGGGAGGGACCCTTCCGAGTGATTAAAGTATCCCGTCCCGGGAGCGTTCGCTTGGCTACCGAGGATGGGACACCTCTCCCAAATCCTTGGAACATTGAGCACCTCTGTAAGTTCTACGCTTAATATCACGGAGGTGAGTCTGTAGTAACTTGAGGTGTATGTTATAGAGTCATTGTACAGAGTCGGGTAGTTCCTCCGGGAGAACAGCCAGACCTTTCCCGAAAGGTCCGCAAAGTTCATGCAACACTTGTCACAGTCTCAGGACTAAAAGTGTGGCTAGCTACCCTGGGTCACACGAGAAATGAAAATCGCTTAGCCTAGTTCCGTACCCTGAGAGTGTACTTGTTTCCCCTGTACCCCGGACCTATAATGAAAGTCATCTTCATGTCAAACAGACTCCACGTGCATTTATTTTGTATAGGCTCAACATTTTTTATTTTTCTCTTTCTTGTCTATAACAAAGACGTGCAATTCTTAAGAAATTTTAGTTCGACCGGTTTATATACGATACGAGTTGTATTGTCAATTCTTTTGGATCCAAATATTGTTCACGGCCAACTCGCCTGAAAGCCGCCAAGCCAATCTAGGGCTGGAGTGTGCTATCGACTTAGCCTGGTCAAGCACCCTAAGTACGCCACTCTACCTACACCCCGGCAGGCCGAAGTAAGGTGGGTCCATGTACAGTTGGATCTGGAAGAAAAGACAACGCATTCGGTTGTATTTAGAATCGCGTTTGACTTAAAATCTTCTTGAGAATCGTAAGACACGATGAAGTTATAGACAAGAAACGAATTTTACTATTTTTCTTGGCTTCAGTGTGCAGGAAAAATAAAATCTACATTGATGGAGAAAAGTCGGAGCTAACAAAGCTCTGACTCCCCTAGGTGGCTTGTAATTGATGTTACGCATTGAAAACGAGCATCACCAGAGTAATCAAGCTCCGGTAAAGCTAGGGGGACCAGCCGTCGATGCTAAATAAAAGATGGTGAGAAGACCCCGCAAACGGAGTCTGCTGCCAACAAACTAAGTGTTGGCAAAGGTCACTGCCGGAGCTACTAAGCTCCGACACCCCGGAGGACTAACTATCGATGCTTTACGCGTTGATAGAGACTATTGCCGGAGCTACTAAGCTCCGACGATAGACAATGTCGGAGCTTCTAAGCTCCGACAACCTCAGGGGGCCTTCACTATCGAAGACTTCGGACCTAAATTCTACAAGTTTGGAGCAAATGAGTCTTCAACAAAACGTAAGATCCTCTTGGTACATGTTCACTATCAAATTGTGTACATCTACCAGGGGGCCAAGTGAAGACAAAAGTGTTGAAGACAAAAAGTGAAATTCACAAAAATTTGGGGATTTCATTTATCTGTAGACAAGGGATTACATATGGAGACAAGGGATTACAAAATTGAGGAAGAAGAAGAGAAAGTACAAGTGAGAACTACAGAGATGGTCCTAGACCCTATGAAAGAATTGGGCGACCTTCTGGGCAACCTCCGATACGTTGGCTCGGGCAGCTTCGCCTTCTCCTTCAACCGGACCTTCAAGCACCGGGTCCAGAGGAAATTGGGAGTTTCGGCTGGTGTAGCACGTCAGCACATATTTTGCGACGTTCTTCGCCGGGGATTGCCCCTCAACCTCCAATTGGTCCGCGATGACATCGCCCACCTTGGAGAGTTTGCTGCCTGCCGAGCTCAACGCCTACAATGCCAGGTCTGGCTCCGGCTCCGGATCATCCGGGCGCACGGGGCTGAAGCCCATCGGTGTCAGCGCGTCGTTGGCCTTGCCCAGAAACTCCCAAATCTGTAGGGAGCCCGCAGTCCTCAAGCCCTTTATTTCTTCCAGGGATCTTCTGGCCGCCACCAGTTCAGAATTCTCGCGGGCGAGGCGCTCAACTTCTTTGGCGTTTTGCTGAATCTTCTCAGCAACCCGCTTTTCGAGTTTTCCGAACTCCTCCTCCTGGAGGTGGATCTTGTTCCGGCGGTCGACCAGGTCCTTCTCTCTGCCCCTCACTTTCTACTCCCTGCCAGTAAGGGCACACTCTTGCTCGTAGAGTTCCTGCCCTCGCACCCAGGCCTTCTCCTCTTCCTCATGGCAGCGCTCTTCCAATTTCTTGGCGCGCTCCTCAAGACCCTTGTCAGCCAGAGCCACCTTCTCGGTGAGCTCCTCCTCCCTCCTCAGGACGTCATCCCGCAGCTCTAGGAGTTTCTGCTCTTCATCCTCGAGCCATTTCTCCCTCTCCTCAAGTGCCTCCCGGCACTTGATGAGTGTAGTGTTAATAGCCTCAAGCCTTTCTTGGCGTTCATCAGCCGCACTGTTAGCTGCTTCGGTCTGCTCGTAGATCTCCTGGGATTGAGCGTCGAGGGCACGAGTCATACTCTCCCTGTCATCCAGTAACTTGCCCCAGTACTCCAGGCAGATCTTCTCCCGCTTGATCCACTCTTTGTCATCCGCTAGCCTCGACTGCGCCAGCTTGGACTCGAAGTAGACCCGGTTACACCACCGCCTAAGGGTTTGGCGCTCCTCTTCAATAGCCTTGCTGTCGTGGAAGAAGGCCTGTTGGACCTGACGCAGACTGGAACATGCGTTGTCAATAGATAGTGACAACGGGATAGGTTCCGGACCTGCTGGGGTCTTCTCCACTGGTTCCAGAGGGTTTTCAGATACAAAAATTGGGTCCCACTCCACAAGAGTGGTCCCCTGATTCTCCATGGCACTAGGGCCATCCTCCGGGATGGCCTCAGTCGCCATCGAGGAAGGCCCCGCCGCCAGGTCTTCGTTCACCCCCTCAGGCAGGGGACCAGCGACTTCGCTTGGGCACTCCGGCTCGGCCGCGGGTACCTCTGACGTCATCACTTCCGGAGCAGGGGCCGCTGCTGGCTCCGGTCTGGGCATCTCCTCCGATGGGGGCTCGGGCTCCGACACCTCATCAACAACCGGCTCGGGAGCCGGAAGATCTACAACATCGACCGGCCCTGCGGCCGGAGCTCCAACAATGACCGGCTCAATGGCCGGTGCTTCGGAGGTAGCCGGCCCAACTGCCGGAACTTCCTCAGTTTTCGGCGCACACGTCAGGGTTCTAATCACCTCCGGCTCAACCGCCGGGGCTTCGACAATTTCCAGCTCTGAGGCCAGAATTACTGCTTCCTCCGGCTCAACAGCCAGAGCTTCCATCATCTCTGCACCAAGACCCGGAGCTTCAACCTCCGGAACAGGTGCCGCTGGCGCATCTTCTCTCCCATGGTCCGGCGCTACCACGGGAGTCTCAGGGGATAAGTCGAGGTCCATGACCACGACGGCCGGTGCTAGAGCTGTCGCAGCTTCAGCCACCACTTGAGGCGGCACCGGGACAGGAGCGGAAGCCCCCGCCCTCACAGCTTCAGTCGTTGTAGCTGAGGGTGGAGCCTCACTCCTCTTCTTGGGAACGCTGCAGATGATGGATGAAGAAACTTAAAAAAAATATAGTTACTACAACAAAATAACTATTCAAGGTAAAAAATAAAAATTAGCTTGGGAGGCTTCCACACCAGCTTGCGCAGAACCTCTTTCTCGGGCGTTCTGGGCTGGTCATAGCCGGCGTGGAAGCTCCAGAAGGCCCCCCGGAACTCGTAGCAGCCACGGGCGTTTCCCTGGTCGAGGCTCCCCTCGACCGAGAAGAACTCCCAGACCTAGAGGCCTCAACTGGCCCTGGTGCTGGAGTCGCATGCCCGGACCTGGAGGCCTCAACCGGCCCCGGTGCTGGAGTCGCATGCCCGGAGCTAGCTCCCCGGGAGGATCCCACTGCAGGTACAGTCGCCGCGGTCGAAGAAGACCTCCCCCTCGGGGGAGAAGGAGCCGATGCAGAGGTGGCAGCCCTGACAGACCTTCCGTCGGCATGCTGCAGCCTCCTCTTTCGGCTCAAGGGTTCGTCCACCGGCTCCTTGCCCTTGCGGATGACTTCAACCCTCGGTTTCGTGGAAGGGCCACCTTCGGGCACTTCAGGGATCGCCACCCTGGTGGTTGATCTTCTCTCGACGACACCAAGGTCGTCAAGCACGGGCATCTTCCGCCGGAGCTCCCTACTGAACTCAACTTCCACGTTCAGAGGAAGAAAAGCCGATGGCGGAGTCAAGTCGTCACCCTCGACATCGATGCCGTGCTGGAACTTCTTGAGGTGGAACTCCAAGGTTGTCCCCACCATGTTGGACTTCAGCCCGGTCTCGACCCGGTCGTCGTCCATCACGCTGTTGAGGGCCCAAGCGAGTTTCTCTCTTTTCTTCAGCGGTGCCCACCTGTTGACCAGGAAGTTACAAAACACCGCTTGAGGGGTTAATCCCCCCTCCACGCACTGGCGGATCCTGGTCAGAACAGGGTTGAAGGCGTCCGCCAGCACCGGAGCTTCACTCCAGATCGTCGTGTCAATGTTGGGGAGGCCTTCGGGTAGCTCCAGCCTCTCGTGCTCCTCCACCCGGATGACTATCCAGTCCTTCTTCCAGTCATCCCACTTCCCAGAGGGAAACGACCAGAGGTACTTGAATGGGCACTTCTTGCGCTTCATGAAGTAGTAGAAGCCAAGGTACTCATTGCTCCTACCGGTAGTGTGGACGGTGAAGAAGGCCCGGAAGAGTTCAATGCAGGGGGGATGCCCACCCACATCTCACAGAAGTGGACAAAGAGAGACACAAGGAGAATGGATTGAGGGCCAAGGTGGTATAGCTGCAGACCATAAAAGTCCAGCAGAATCAGGAAAAAGGAAGAAAAAGGTGGGATCAACCCCACCATGGCGTACGAGGAGAAGTACACCATTTCGCCGGAGTGCTCCTTCTCAAACGGGAGCTCTCCCCCGGTGCGGACCGAGCGGTTGAAGAAGTCCGAGGACCATCCCATGAGGGTCCGGACCTTCTTCAGATCGCCGTCGGTCTTCAAACGGCTTTCGCGGAGACCCAACTCCATCGCGGCACAGCAAGGCAAGAGAGGAAAAGTGAAGCACAAGTTGGGAGTTTGAGCGCAAGAACAGATGAGAGGCGTAAAGAACTCCCGACGGCGCGCGCTTTCCTTCTTAAGTAAGCCCTCGCAACGCTTGGATGGAAACCGCAAGGAAGTCGAAGATACCATTCAAAAATTCCACCCAGCCGATGACAAAGGGGCCCAGGACCACCCCGACGATCAAGTCGAGGTTCTTACCCAGGCAAACGGTTGTCATCATGGGGCGGGAAACCCGAAGGCGGCGGCCTGACAAGGCGCGCAGAACCGATACGGTTTTCGTATCGGGAACTGGCGACCTTCAATTGCGTGAGATCCACACGCCAAAGATCTCATCCGCTGCACGCGGGATACACCACGCGGCGAGGATTTAACTCCAAACCCTCGCCAACGGCACCTCCGAACACCTTTGAAGACTCAGTTCAAAAGTCGCGAGGATGGACCCACCTCCGGCGGAATGACTTTACCCCAGTGGTCTTCCCTGGAGGTAGGTCCAGGGGGCCACTGTCAGTACCATGGAAACCGTACACCCCTTTAGGTTACAAAGATCTCAAAGGAAAGTCATCTACTTGATTTGAAGACCTCGGAGGCCCACATGTCAGATATAACCGGACCCACTTCTCCAACATGGTTAATCTCAGGGTCGCCACGTGTACTATCAAACCGGAGCTACCGCCCACAAGGGGGAAGCTCCGGGCCATGTACCGAAATGGCACCTCCGGACTTAACCCCAGACCGAGAGAAGCTCCGGACCTGACACATGTCAGGTAGCTTCGCAGCTGCCTGTTTCCCACAGTATGCTCCGGAGCTACCACGTGTCCAACCGTCGGAGCTTCAGTCTCTGACCTCCGGAAGACTCCATAACGGCTCCGGATCTTCAAAGGGGAATCAAGGACTTCAAGACCCGATTAAGTGTCATTAATACCATATTAATGACACACAATCGAACGACCTTAATTACCAGTAACGGTGCTGTCAAAGCCCATTACCCGGTCGTTAAGGACAATTAAATGTGTTGAATAAGTGTCAATACTAGTAACAGCCGGGGCCAGATGTCAGGTCAGGCTAACTTGTAATGGCATGCCCTTGTACTATAAAAGGACAGGCCGACGACGTACTCGACACGTTCAGTGACGCTACACACGCGCCATAGACACTCGTCACAAGCTCATACAGCTAATACAACACCAACACATCCGTGGAGTAGGGTATTACGCTCAGGCGGCCCGAACCACGTAAACCTCTGTGTCTCCTGTGTCATTTACAATTCACCTTCTTGAATCTCCGCGCACCCACACTGAACATCAAACTCCTCTAACACTTTAGTAGTGTCGGGAGATCTGCCGGTTCAAACCACCGACAGAAAGAAAAATGTATAAAAATATTTTCAAAAGAAGAAATTAGTAGTTTGTTGATTTAGCTAAAAAAAATCCAGTCCTAAACTTTACGCGACCCAGAATCTCGGGGCGAGATTCCGTTTAAGGGGGGTAGAATTATAACACCCGTTATTTTTCCACTTCTCTATCTCTCTCACACAATGCATGCGGGCCCCAACTGTCATCTATTTCTTCCTCCAACTGCACGCCTTGCAGGTATTTCATCGAACAGGTCTCGTGCAAGCCGCGTTCTGACAACCGTCGCGCCAATTGTTGCCCATCTCGCGCCCCTTCCAACATAGCCCACGTTCCATAGCAACCACACAACATCAAGCAACCGTTTCTCTTTCAAATACTCGTTCACTCCTCTTCCCATATTCCTTCCACGGTGAAATCCAACTGCCACCACTAGTGTCGCCATCGTTCTCGCGTTTCCACTCGATCTCCTCTTCCGATGATGCATCAATAGTGTTTCCCGTGCCCCAGAACATGCCCTGGGCAAGGAGGCACCGAATAATCGCCACCGAGGCACCACCGCGACATCCACCATAGCAACCGTCAACCTTCAACGTTGCTGCTCCCTTGCAGCGCCATTTTGGTGTCTACAACCTTGCTAGGTGAGTTCTAGGCATGCCCCTCCTTCGATTTTGGTAGCCAGGGACTAGTTTAGGCGTTTTTTTCACTTGGATTGCGTGCTCCCGCGTGCTATGGCCGGTGTCCATGGGCACAGCCGTCCTGGCTAGAGGTAGAAGAAGACTATGGCTTCTTTTGTTTCCTAGCCATTGGATCTTGCCTCAGTGGTCCAGATTAGATTGAACACACCCCTTCGTTTTATTTAAATCTAAGGCATCCATTTAAAATCCATGGCCCAGATTAGAAGGGCGAAGGGGTACTCCCCCTGGTCCACCGCGGACATAGACCCGCCCATTATTCCCTTGGTCCATGAGGCATGAACTCGGTTCACCGATTTTTGTATAGAAAAATAAATAAGAAAAAGAAAAGAAATTGTAAATTTGCAGATAGGCCCCTGCTCTTAATAAAAACACCCCTGGGCATGATGGTAATTATGTCAACAATATGAAAATATGTAAAACTTGCATTTAAGCCCATGAAATATTATTTAATTTCTGATTATTGTTTAAAAATGCATTTAGTAGTGGAAAATACTTATAAGTTGTAAAATAAATATAGAAAATAATATAAAAAATTAGTATTAAACCTTTTTAGGCTGAAATAAATTGTAGATGCACATGAATTATATTTTGACAATGAAAATTTTAATAAAAATGTTTTAGCTATAAATAAATATTAAAAATGGAGAATAAATGTAGAAATAGTAGGAAAATGATTTACAAATCTTTTAAGCTAAAACAAAATTTATAAAATGCATATAAAATATATTTTGGCTATGAGAAATTCATTAATAATGTTTTTCACATATAAATAAATACTAAAAATGAGAAATAAATGATAAATACATTTATTTAGCTATGAAAAATAATAAATCACTCATAACTCCGATTTAAATCATAATCATAACAGATTTCAATCATAATATTTGTATTGCTTGTATGGTGTATTGCTCTTGATTATTTTCATTTCTCTTTTGACGGTAGTTTAAACGCACTCGATCAAGAAGCAACATGAAGATATGAAGATAAGAGTTCAATCAAGAGACTGAGCAGCTATTCAATAAAAGGCAAGTGCCCTTGACCATCTTGTACCAATTTTAGAATTTTTAGTTAGATGCATGCTAATTAAATTGATGTCCTATTTCATGTTGCATGCCTTGTTCCATATAATTCCTTGTCACCTGATGTGGGTTGGGAAGTAGATAGGTAATTAATTATGCTTAGCCATGCTTAGACATTGGGAATGGGATTTCATACAATTGTGACATGTTAAACTTTATGATTACTTTAATTGTGGTGGATACACAATAGTAGTGGATAGGAATCTGGTGGTTGGATAGATTTGGTATGGTGCAGTTTGCACGAGGCCCGGGATTGGGTTTGGTACCACCGGATTCTAAGGACCGGTTTATGGAGGAAGCCACTAAGCTTTATAGTACCACCACGAGACTGAGATGGGGCAGCTTGGTCAATTAATTAGGTTTCTCCCGATGAAATGCTAGTAGTTGGATGGTGCGGGAATGATGCAGGGGTACTGCTCTGGGAACCGCAAGGCTCAAGAGGGGGCTCTGAGGCGGAGGGTTACTCCGGGAATGCCTCAGTGGTAGAAACCTTAGAGGGCTAGCACTAGTCGGGAGTACCTTTGTAAAGACCATGTTGTGATCTCCTGGCCTCACACCAAAGGAAGTGTGTAATGTGGTTAGCTACCACGGGCATTCAGGGAGGTTCACTTAGTCCACCTAGCAACAGGGGATGAAATCACTGCTTGTGGGGAAAGGGTACACTCTCTGCAGAGATTTGGAAAACTGTCATGACAGCCGTGCTCACGGACAAGAGCGGCTTGGGGCCAGTTCATAATTAGTCGATGGTTGAGATGATGGTTGAGAATGATATTGATATTATTACATTACTATAATTATTGTTATGATTGGGAACATTCACCTAGATACAGGTTGCTAATGAAAGCTAAGGGTAGGTTTAATGCTTAGTGCTTAAACCATTATCAGCCTTTCCTTTCTGATTGGCCTACATGTCATTTATTTCCTACATTTGCTGAGTACCACGAGATGGTACTCACACTTGCTTTGTTGTATTTTTGAGATGCTGCTCAGTGAAGACAAGATCTAATGAGGACAGTGACAAGTGAAGACGGTGCATAGGTCGCGTTGCTGCCAGTCGATTTGCCTGTGGTTGCCCTAGAGATTTGTCTCTTCCGCTGTTATTCAAAACTCCTTTCAAGGTATTAAGGTTGTTTCTATTCGATATAGAACTATTTATCACTATTTGTCGTACATGTATGGTGAAACTGATCCTGGCATACATGTATTTGCAGCTGGTTTGATTCTTAATAAAACCGGGTGTGACACTTGACCAGCCTACAAACATAATCAGGATATTTAGCATCTTCATACCCTAGAGGGTGAGACATGTAGACTACTTCCTCTAGATCTTCATGCAAGAAAGCATTATGCACATCAAACTATCTCAAACACCAGTTCTTAGTAACTACAATTGATAAAACAATCCTGATAGTAGCAACCTTCACAACTGGACTAAATGTGTCTTCATAATCAATCTCATACCTCTGTTTAAAGCATTTGGCTACTAATATAGCCTTCTATCTGTGAATGGAGCCATCTGCACGCCTCTTGATTTTTTATACCCACTTGGAATCGATTATATTTTTTATTCCAACTCTTGGTACGAGATGCCAAGTCTTATTATTCTGAAGTGCTTGATACTCAATATCCATAGCTTTCTTCCAGTTCTGGTCCTGCAAGGCATGCTGCAAATTTTGTAGTTCTGTAACAGCAGAGAAACAAATAAAATCCTTAACAAAATCCTTAAGCTTTGTAATTTATTTTGCAGTTGTGTCCTTGCGCGATTTTCAGGGGCTGGTTCTGATGGCTCCTCCGCAGAAGATCCCAGCTCTGCGGTTTCGGTGGTTTTAATTTGATCCAACATCAGGTGTGCAGGGGGTCGATCTTCTATGGCCAACGCAAGCTGTTGTTGATTTCCAACTGTGCTCGGCGCCACAGAGTCCGCCCCATGTGTGGGTGCATGGCCCAAGGACAACCGAACGGAAGCCGTAGGCGACAGCCTGACCAGCACGGGATCCCAAGTGGCCCGGTCTGTTTGCTGTGGTAGTTGCAGATTTTTGCGTGTGTGATCCGAGGCCGGTGGTTGAGCACTGATTCTGAGGTGATCTTCCTCGGTTTGTGTGCTTGTGTTCCCTGGAGATGCCGCATATCCTTCTGCCTGCATAAAATCAAAGTTGTTGCTCCCGGTTTGGTCAGAAATCTCAGTGATGATATTTTGGTCAGTCATAAAATTATTTTGTGGATTATACTCTATTTGTTATGTTGGACAAGAAAGCAAAGTAGGATGAAGGAGGCGAATTTCTGACCGGAGTTGCGCACCTGCGTTGGGATGAAGATCTTCGAAGGGAAAAACTGTTTCATCAAAAACGACATCTCTAGAAACATAGACTCTCCCACTCGATATTTCTAAACAATTATATCCTTTGTGAAGAGAACTATATCCCAAGAAAACACACTGTTTGGATCTGAAAGCTAGTTTTTGAGAATTATGTGGACGCAAATTAGGCCAGCAAGCACACCTAAAAACTCTAAGATTAGAATAATCTGATTTTGTATGAAACAATTTTTTCTAATGGGGATTGATAATCAATGACTTTTGAAGGAAGTCTATTGATTAAATAGACTGCAGTAGAAAAGGCTTCATCCCAAAATTTTAGAGGTGTATAGGCATGCCCTAGCAAGGTAAGTCCCATCTCAACTATGTGTCTATATTTGCGTTCAGCGGATCTATTTTGTTGGTGCGTGTGTGGACAAGAGACTAAGTGAGTGGTTCCTATTTGAGTAAAAAAGGAACTCAACTTTTGATATTCACCTTCCCAGTCGGTTTGCATAGCAATTATTTTCTTGTCAAACAATCGCTCAACCATGGCCCAAAATTCATGAAATCTTTGAAAAACTTCAGATTTATGGCGAATGAAATAAATCCACGTGAACTTACTAAAGTCATCGATAAAGCTTACATAGTACTCATGTCTCCCAACCAAAGTGGGTGCACGGCCCCAAACATCAGAAAAAAACGAGTTCAAGTGGAGCTTGAGACACACAATTTGACCTAGGAAAGGGTAACTGATGACTTTTCCCTTGTTGGCAGGCATCACACACTTGATCCTTGTGAGAATCAAGTACACAAGGGAAATTATTTGACTCTATGATTCAATCTACTAGTACCATAGATGGGTGGCCTAATCTGTCATGCCACTTTTCTGAGGATGGCTTGGAGGAAATAAAAGCACATTTGGTAGATGAATGTTCCAGAGAAGGCCAGGGGTACAGTCCCTTCTTACCCATGCCTTGAATAAGGACCTTCTTCGTAGTTCGATCCTTTACCAAGAGATAATGAGGGTGAAATTCAAGAAAGACAGGATTATCTTTGGTTAGTTTATGAACAGAGATAAGATTTTTTGTAGTGGAAGGAACATGGAAAATATTTCTAAGATGAATAGGTTGTGCAGGAGTTCGTAGTAGAATATTTCCAACAAAAATAATTTTCATACCTAATCCACTAGGTGTGTGTACTTGTTCTTAGCCGGTGTACTTTTCTTTAGTTGACAGCTTGTCCAACTCTCTTGTGATGTGATCTGTAGCCTCAGTATCAATATATCATTTCGTGTCTACTCCATATGATGTTGTAACACTGTTCACAGATCTTTCATCGGGCTTAAAATCTCTGTCAAATCTTTTATAACAGCGTGCCACTGTATGTCCGACCTTCTTGCAAAGTTGGCATACAAGCTTCGGTTCAGATCCACCGCGACCAAAGCCTCCACAGCCTCGTCCTCCTCTTGATCCTCCACAAAAACCGCCTCCACGGGTGGCCGCATTTGCGTGCATTTGATACTGATTTTGTCTTTCCAATCTTGCCCCTGTCGCCAACAACTGAGCAAATAGATCAGAAAGTGAAATTGAGTCGGTTCTTGTACTTACATTTTCAACGAGCGAATTGTAATCCGAATCCAATCTGGCCAAAATATATGCCACAACATTATCGTCTTCTAATCTCTTGCCAGCAGATGCCATCTCATCGGCGTATTCCTTCATCTTTGAGAAGTAAACAGCGACACTCATGTAACCTTTCCTTGTACTTGATAATTTGGCACGCAGATGCATAATCTGTGCACGAGACTGAGAGACAAAACTCTCTTGAATGTCTTGCCATACTTTTGCCGATGTGTCGTACATGGCTACTTGAGCGAGCACCTCTCTTAACAGGGTCGAATTCAAGTAGCTAAGTAACTGCTGATCTTGAATGACCCATGAGGTGTACTCCGGGTTGATGGCCTTCATCATGGTCTTGTCGGCCGCTTCAACCATGATCTCCTTCTCTGGCCGCAACTTTGTGTCATCGAGGAAACCGTGCAGCTGCGCCCCACGCACCGCCGGTAAAACTTGGACTTTCCACAGAAGGAAGTTGTCCCTTGTCAATTTTTTCAACATGGTGACTAAGGGTGTTGAACCCGGCACCAGAAGAAGACGAGTTCGTCGCCGTCGCCCTTGGTCACTTGGATCTTTCTCGGTAGAGAAGTAATCAAGCTCTGATTACCATGTTAGAAACGGTGAACTGGAGATGATATTGGGAGGAACTGAGGAAGCTAAGACCCTCAAACTCGAGTGGTGCCTGGTTTACGTGTTGATCTCATATTATAGTACAATGAGGCACAATCGGTTGAGATCCTAACTCACCGGTTTAATCTACCTAAAAAATATATTCTTACCTTAACAGCAATTACAGATATAATCTTATCTTAACAGCAGATTACAAATCTTATTTTCCTAATATTATCTCAGTTACAGATCTTCAACCTTCTGGATTTGTACAAGAATCTTCTAGTCTTGAATCAAGAGTCCCCTCGCTATGGCCATATCATTTTATTCCTTTTATTCTAACACATAGAATCTAATCTGGTAGCACGGTGAGATGACCTTAGCCTGACACAGCTGGTCGGCTCATGTATTATCGAGAACGAACAAGATCGCCGAGCTCAAACAATGTAGGAATCCATTACTGTGGGAGACTAAAACCTGAGTAAGAGCCAACGAAGAAACTGTTAGCCAGAAAAGAAGGCACTGGGTGGCAAGACGGGGGTGCTTAGCACGGGAAACCGTGCACTTTCTCAGAATTCAGCAAAGGGGCAAACTTTGCATTTCGTTAGATCCTCCGAATCCTCACAGACCAACCTACCTGTAGCCACCAACTGATGCCAAAGTTTTTTAATGCCAGGAAAAGGCCAGCAAATGAGGGTCACAACCAACCGACTCTGTCTCAAATTTTCACAACCAACCAACCAACTCTTACCTCACAACATGCACGAATAACTCGTCCATCATAAATTTCATCTCCTCTATCCCTCCCCACCAGTGCTCCTTACAACCATAATAGCCTCTTTACAAATAGCCTCATGTAACACCCTCATTTTTATGCATCATGTCCTACATACATTCATACACATGTTTAACATTAATCCACATAAAGAGGAATGAGTTTAAAATTGATTTGAAACAAAACCGCGCTTAAAATTCTGGAAAGTGCGGACTAGTCCGATTTTAGTGAGGACTAGTCCGATTTCTCTTTGACCTCGATCGGACTTGTCCGTTTTTGCTGCAGACTAGTTCGTTTTTGCCTCTGGACACTTTCGGACTTGTCCGGTCTTATACGGACTAGTCCGGTGTTCCAAGAATCCTTGAAAATTTGTTAAGTCTCTGAACTTGTCCGGACTAGTCCGGTGTTTTAGCGGACTTGTCCGTTTTCCTCTCTGACTAAAGTCAGACTTGTCCGATTTTTTGCCAGGATTGTCTGTTTTCTCTCTGGACAATTTCGGACTAGTCCGGTCCTTTTCGGACTTGTCCGATATTTCGCGATTCCGAGTTGATCTTTTGTTTCACGACTTGTTTCTTAGGTTTTACGTTAAGTGGGCATAGGGACGTCGTGCCTAACTCTTTTAGAGTCCATGTGGGACTCTAAATCAGCCTCTACTCATCTCAAACTTGAAATTCATCTAACCCTAGCCTCCATCTCTATATATAAACAACCTCACCCCTTGGCTTGACCTCTATTTGCCACTTTTCCACTCCACCCAAACCCTAGTTCGTGGAGAGCCACCATCAAGGAGGGAGGAGGAGATCCTAAGCAAGAAGAAGAAGAGGAGGAAACGAAAGAGGATCAAGATCTTCACCAAGCTTTCGTTCTTCATCAACAATCCACCATCAAGTTCATCATCAACCCTAGATCATCAAGATCCAAGTGTTGTCTCCAAGATCCTTGATTCATTGGAGTCCTAAACACCGGGTATACCTTCTATTCTCTTTTTCTTACGTGAATTCAACCTCAAGTCTCCAAATTCACGTCGATCTAGAAAACCCTAATCTGCCGATCTCGCAAAGTGTGGACTTGTCCGGTCCCTAGCGGACTAGTCCGATTTTCCTGGTTAATTTCTGTTGAATTAATTCTAAAATTAGATCTAATCACATCCAAACATGTATAAACTTGTTAAAAGCTATTAGAACTAGTTAGTGATCATTAAAAACAATCTATTAACAAGTTCTACCTTGCATTTGCATCAATCATGTATATCATGTCATATTGAGTAATATTTGTGCAATCTTTGATTGTGTTTCTTGTCTTGTATGTTTATTGTGCGGATTAGATGGATTTGCGCTAGAGAGTGCCGCGGAGGATCTCCAGCACCAAGAGTTTGAAGGCCTTGACTCGAGTCAATCCCAAGAGCAAGGCAAGTGTCCTTGAAGCATATTGATCCTGTTTTTAAAATAAATGTTTCGCTTGCAAAATTGCATACTTGTGTCAATTTGATAGGAATCCTATGGTAGGAAGTTTACTAGCTTTGTTTAACCACCCTTGTCACCTGGAATATATGGTAGAGAGTTGAGATGGGATTTTTACCTTTTTGCTTCGTTTAATTAATTGGGATGGAGGAACAACTATACTACTTAATTTAATTATGCATTAATGATATTGTGGTTGACATGAACTGGTTAAATCTGATATGATAATGGGTGATCTAAGCAAGTCTGGTACATGGATGGGTTGGATGTTGTGGTGGTTTTGCTTGCTTTAGATCTAAGGACCGGTTCGTGGAGCGACCATCTAGGATTTACAGTGCCACTACGAGGCCAAGTATGGGTGTGGAGTAGCTGATTAATTAGGGCTTCGCCAGTGCTATTTGGACCATTAAGGATGCTCGGGGAAGGGGTAGCCGGATTGGGTTTGTTGATGATTGGTGAGACTATTCTGGGATCCAAACGGCTCAAGAGAGGGCCCTTGGTTGAAGATGTGCTCAGTTGGAGACATCGCCACCGGTGAAACCTTAATGGGGTCTAAATAGGCTAGTAATCCCTTTGTAAATGTTATTTTATGATCTCTTGGCCACACACTTACGGAAGTGTGAGACGGCATAATTGAGATTCTATAGTCATCGAAAGGTGATAAAATCACAAACATGTGGGTAAAGCGGTACAATCTCTGCAGAGTATGTCTAAAACTATCATGATAGTCGTGCTCCCGGTTATGAGCAACCTGGACCCTCACATGATTAGAGGAAATTGGGATTTGGGATGGTTATGGTTGGTATTATGGTTATGGTTGGTTTATGGTTATGGATGGTTATGAATTGAATTCTGGTATTGAATATGGATATTGGTATATGATGATGGATATGGAATATGGACTGGTATTATGATAACTACATGACTTATGATGGGTTTATTTCATATACATGTAATATATTGCTTTTCAAATATTTTAATGTACTTTTCAGCACTCAACCATTATTATGTTCGTCATTTGAATCAGCCACATGTCATACTTTCCACACTTGCTGAGTACGACATGTACTCACTCTTGCAATCACCCCCAACAGTTGCAGGTCAGGATTGGGAGTTTAATGGCGATAATGCAGAGTTCTAAGCCGTGTCTACCGTCAACTTTGCTTGTGGTATTGCATAGAGCTGCGCTATACCCTATTGCTTATGATGTCTAGCTATTTAGTTTGCTTATTTAGTTTCTTTCCGCTGCATTAGTTGAACTTGTCATTAATATTCATTAGAACCTGTATTCGAGGATGATATGGTTTGTGTAATAAAATTTGGTTAATTAATCTTGTTCTATGGTAATTTTCTGTATACTCTTTTGTGAATGCACTCAAGTATGTGTGTTGAACATCTTGGGCACACATATGCGTTCACTTGGTTCATTTTCGGCACCGGGTGTCACAGATTGGTATCAGAGCCACAGGTTGATCGTAGGACGCAGCCTAGATAGAATGGACACTTTAGAGCACATAGGAGCACTCAGGAATCGATGTGTTTTTGGTTGGTGTGTTGTTTGCTATATATTGTTTGCTTGTGTGCTTAATAGAGGATTTTGGGATGTTTTAGCATTGCCATGTCCACGTAGGCTAGTTATTTGTCTAGTTTTATATCCCTTGATGCATATAGTTAGGGACATTATTAAATTCTTATCTTTTGCTTTCCTTCAGATGGTGAGGACTCGCAACCAGAGGGATGCTAATGATGAGGAGGAGAACCATGGAGCATCTCAGAACAACAATGGACAAGGACCTGCACATGGAGCTATGGGTATCGAGCAGCTTTTGGCAA
The DNA here is from genome assembly GCA_036927565.1 of Tuctoria greenei. Lineage (NCBI taxonomy): Eukaryota > Viridiplantae > Streptophyta > Magnoliopsida > Poales > Poaceae > Tuctoria > Tuctoria greenei. Next base: position 29,025,124 of record JAYESD010000006.1, on the reverse strand, counting down.
TGCAAAACCAGCTCATGCAGACCATGATACAAACTATGGGATAGCTGCAGGCTGGCAACATCAACAATCATCCCCACATGCCTCCACCGCCACCCCCACCTCCTCATAACCGGTTGGGAGAGTTTATGAGGTCTAGGCCGCCAACCTTTGCTCAAGCCACTGACCCTATGATGCGGATGATTGGCTCAAGTCTGTGGAGAAGAAGCTTGCTATAGTCCAATGCAGCGATCGGGGGAAGGTTCTATTTGCATCTCATCAACTAGTTAGAGCAGCTGCCGATTGGTGGGATTCACTATGCAATGCTCATGAGAACCAAGAGAGAATTACCTGGGCGGAATTCAAGGAGAGTTTCCGTTCTCATTATGTGCCGAAAGGTGTTATGATTTTGAAGAGGCAATAATTTCAGAACTTAAGGCAAGGAAGATCAAGCATGAGTGAATATCTCAGTAAGTTCACTCAACTCTCAAGGTATGCGCCTGAGGATGTGAGCCGGGACAGCCAGAAGCAATATTTGTTCATGAGAGGCTTGAACAATGAGATCCAAGTGCAATTGCTCAACTGTGATTATGCCAATTTTCAGAAGCTTGTGGACAAAGCAATTGTGGTTGAGAACAAGGTCCGTGAGATGGAGCAAGACAACAAGAGAAACGTGCCATATCAAGGACAGCAACAAGTAAATAATATACGTCCTCTCTTTGCACCGCCCAATGCGCCTTACTTCAACTCTTTTACGCCTACCCATCGCCCTGGATTTGCACCATGCCCAACTCAGTTTGTGCAGCAACACCCTGTTATGCAAGCACCTAGGCCTCCAATGCCTTTTGCACCTCGTGCTAATTTTCCTGGTGCAAGCGTTGAAAACCAAGCTCGTCCTAATAATTCTGGTGGAGTTAAGAAGTGCTATATTTGTGGAGAAGTTGGACACTTTGCGCATCAATGTCCTAAGTCAGACCTTGGTCAAGGAAGCAATGCGTCGAGGCAAAACCTAAGACCCAATGGAGGACAACCGCAAGGGAATCGGGGACAGAAGAATTTTGCTCGTGGCAACGTGAACCATGTCTCTACGGAGGATGCTCAACAAGTGGATGACATGGTCATTGGTATGTTTCTCGCCAACGACAACCCCACGACTATGTTGTTTGATTCTGGAGCATCGCATTCATTCATTGCATCGAAATATGTTGCCGAGTATAGTTTGCCTATCTCTCATATGAAGTTTACTCTATTGGTTAAGTCTCCTAGAGGAGAGATGAGGACAAACATAGTATGTCCAAAGGTAAGCCTTAGAATAAGGGGGGTATACTTCTTCGCCAACCTCATTGTTTTAGATTCTCAAGGATTGGACATTATACTTGGTATGGACTGGTTGAGGAAGCACAATAGAGTTATTGAGTGTGTCACGAAGACGGTGAAGTTGACCAATGAAGAAGGGATCACCGTAGAATTTGAAGCATCTCAAACCGCACCGAAGCGATTGGAGCTGAATCATATGGATGGTGCCACAATTGAGGAGATTCTGGTGGTGTGTGAATTTTTGGATGTTTTTCCGGACGACTTGTCAGGTATGCCACCTGATAGAGACATTGAGTTTGTTATTGAATTAATAGCTAGAACTGCACCTATAGCTAAGAGGCCATATAGGATGCCTCCTATGGAATTAGCGGAGCTCAAGAAGCAAATTCAAGAGCAACTAGAGAAGGGTTTTATTCGCCCAAGCTCTTCACCTTGGGGAGCGCCTGTTCTATTTTTGGACAAGAAGGATGGATCCCAAAGGATGTGCGTAGATTACCGAGCTCTCAACGAGATAACAATCAAGAACAAGTACACCTTGCCACGCATAGAAGACTTTTTTGATCAGATGAAGGGTGCTTGTGTCTTCTCTAAGATTGATTTGAGGTCGGGTTACTTTCAAATGAAGATTAGACCATCGGACATACCCAATACAGCTTTTAGGACACGGTATGGATCTTATGAGTACACTGTGATGTCTTTTGGATTGAAAAATGTGCCTGCCTACTTTATGTACCTCATGAATAAGGTCTTCATAGAGTACTTGGTTAGGTTTGTAGTGGTGTTCATAGACGACATTATGATCTACTCGAAGGATGAGAAGGAACATGGGGAACACTTGAGGCTTACGTTGCAGAAATTAATGGAGCATCAATTGTATGCGAAGTTCAACAAGTGTCAGTTTTGGTTGAGAGAGGTGTCGTTTTTGGGTCATATCATCTCAGGAGGAGGAGTATCGGTTGACCCCGAAAAAGTGAGAGACGTGTTGAAGTGGGAACCGCCGCAAAATGTAAAGGAAATAAGGAGTTTCCTTGGGATGGTTGGATATTACCGTCGATTCATCAAGGACTTTTCCAAGATAGCCAAGTCAATGATGGAATTGATAATGAAGGGAAAGGCTTTCCAATGGACTCAAGCTTGTCAAAATAGTTTTGATGAGTTGAAGAAGAGGTTGACAACAGCCCCAGTTTTGGAACTGCCGGATGTGAGCAAGAGTTTTGATATTTATTGCGACGCATCGAGACAAGGACCTGGATGTGTATTGATGCAAGAAGGACGAGTGGTCGCCTATGCATGAAGACAATTGAAGAAACATGAGCAGAATTACCCCACACATGATTTAGAACTTGCAGTTGTGGTACATGCGTTGAAGATTTGGAGACACTATATCCTTGGACATAGGTGTGAAATTTATACGGATCACAAGAATCTTAAGTATATTTTCACACAAACGGATCTAAATTTGAGACAACAGAGATGGTTGGAGCTCATCAAAGATTATGATTTGGGGATCAACTATCATCCGGGAAAAGCCAATGTAGTGGTCGATGCTTTGAGTAGAAAAAGAGTAAGTCATCAACTCACAGTTCGAGAGTTACCATCCGAGTTATGTAAGTAGAATGGTTGAACCTTGGATTTGTAAACGACATGGAGATGATGGAGTTAAACCCAACCTTAGAGCTAGAAATTCAGGAAGGCCAAACTAAGGATGAGGAAATTCAAGAAATCAAGGAAATGACCCAAAAGGAGAGAGAATTCAGATTCTATGAGGATGAACATGGTACCTTATGGCTTGGTAAGAGGATTGTCGTGCCCAATGTAAAGCATATTCGGGAGACAATACTAAAGGAGGCACATCACCATACTCGATTCACCCCGGTTGCACAAAGATGTACAAAGACTTGAAGACTTGCTATTGGTGGGATAGCATGAAAAAGGACATAGTTGAATATGTTGCATTGTGTGATGTGTGTCAACGGGTCAAGGTGGAACATCAAAGGCCAGCTGGACTATTGCAACCATTAAAGATTCCGGAGTGGAAGTGGGAAGAGATTGGTATGGACTTCATAGTTGGTTTACCACGTACTCAGTCCGGTTACGACTCAATTTGGGTAACTGTGGATCGGTTAACTAAGTCAGCCCACTTTATTCCCGTCAAGACCACCTATAATGGAGAGAAATTGGCGGAATTGTATATGGGAAGAATAGTATGTTTGCATGGAGTTCCGAAGAAGATAGTCTCGGATAGAGGTTCACAATTCACCTCCAGATTTTGGCAGAAATTGCATGAAGCTCTGGGAACGAGGTTGATTTTTAATTCAGCATATCACCCTCAAACGGATGGACAAACCGAGAGGACCAATCAGATTTTAGAGGACATGTTAAGAGCTTGTGCTTTAAAGCATGGGAAAGGTTGGGACAAGAGCTTGTCATATGCAGAATTTTCATACAACAATAGTTACCAAGCAAGCTTGAAAATGTTACCATATGAAGCGCTTTATGGAAGGAAGTGTATGACACCTTTATTTTGGAATGAGGCAGGAGAAACTCAAGTATTTGGTCCGGATGTGTTGCAAGAAGCCGAAAAGCAAGTCCAAATAATTCATGAAAACTTGAGGGCTGCCCAATCAAGACAAAAAGGCTATGCAGACAATAGGAGAAGGAAATTAGCCTTTGAAGTGGGAGATTTTGTTTACCTCAAGGTGTCACCGATGAGGGGTCATAATAGGTTTAACATAAGAGGCAAGCTAGCACCTCGCTACATTGGACCATTCAAGATTTTGGACAAAAGAGGAGAAGTAGTATATAAGTTGGAGATGCCAGCTCATCTTTCGAATGTCTATGATGTCTTTCATATTTCCCAACTCAAGAAGTGCTTGAGAGTACCGGGAGAACAAGTGCCAATGAAAGGATTGGAATTAGAGGCAGATTTGACTTATGCCGAGCAACCGGCCAAAATTTTAGAAACCAAGGAGGGAGTCACAAGGAACAAGGTTATTATATGGTGTAAAGTTCAATGGAAGCACCACACGGAAAAAGATGCAACGTGGGAATTGGAGGATGATCTCAAGAAGGAATTTCCTTATCTCTTCTCTTTCGCGTCGAATCTCGAGGGCGAGATTCATTTTAAGGGGGGTAGGTTTGTAACACCCTAATTTTCATACATCATACCCTACATACATTCACATACATGTTTAACATTAATCCACATAAAGAGGAATGAGTTTAAAATTGATTTGGAAAAAAACCGCGCTTAAAATTCTGGAAAGTGTGGACTAGTACAATTTTGGTGAGGACTAGTCCTATTTCTCTCTGATCTCGATCGGACTTGTCCGTTTTTGCTGCAGACTAGTCCGTTTTTGCCTCTGGACACTTTCGGACTTGTCCGATCTTATGTGGACTAGTCCGGTGTTTCAAGAATCCTTGAAAATTTTCTAAGTCCCTAGACTTGTCCGGACTAGTCCGGTGTTCCAGCGGACTTGTCCGTTTTCCTCTCTAACTAAAGTCGGACTTGTCCGATTTTTTGCCAGAGTTGTCCGATTTCTCCCTGAACAATTTCGGACTATTCTGGTCCTTTTCGGACTTGTCCGATATTTCACTCCGAGTTGATCTTTTGTTTCACGACTTGTTTCTTGGGTTTTACGTTAAGTGGGCCTAGGGACGTCGTGCCTAACTCTTTTAGAGCCCATGTGGGACTCTAAACCAGCCTCTACTCATCTCAAACTTGAAATTCATCTAACCCTAGCCTTCACCTCTATATATAAGCAACCCCACCCCTTGGCTTGACCTATATTTGCCACTTTTCCACCCCACCCAAACCCTAGTTCGTGGAGAGCCACCATCAAGGAGGGAGGAGGAGATCCCAAGCAAGAAGAAGAGGAGGAGGAAATGAAAGAGGATCAAGATCTCCACCAAGCTTTCGTTCTTCATCAACAATCCACCATCAAGTTCATCATCAACCCTAGATCATCAAGATCCAAGTGTTGTCTCCGAGATCCTTGATTCATTGGAGTCCTAAACATCAGGTATACCTTATATTCTCTTTTTCTTACGTGAATTCAACACCAAGTCTCCAAATTCACTTTGATCTAGAAAATCCTAATCTGCCAATCTCGCAAAGTGCGGACTTGTCCGGTCCCTAGCGGACTAGTCCAATTTTCCTGGTTAATTTCTGTTGAACTAATTCTAAAATTAGATCTAATCACATACAAAGCTGTATAAACTTGTTAAAAGCTATTGGAACTAGTTAGTGATCATTAAAAGAAATCTATTAACAAGTTCTACCTTGCATTTGAATCAATCATGCATATCATGTCATATTGAGTAATATTTGTGCACTCTTTGATTGTGTTTCTTGTCTTGTATGTTTATTGTGCGGATCAGACGGATTTGCACTAGAGAGTGTCGCGGAGGATCTCCAGCACCAAGAGTTTGAAGGCTTTGACTCGAATCAATCCCAAGAGCAAGGCAAGTGTCCTTGAAGCATATTGATCCTGTTTTTAAAATAAATATTTCGCTTGCAAAATTGCATGCTTGTGTCAATTTGATGGGAATCATATGATAGGAAGTTTACTAGCTTTGTTTAACCACTCTTGTCACCTGGAATATATGGTAGAGAGTCGGGATGGAATTTTTACTTTTTTGCTTTGCTTAATTAATTGGGATGGAGGAACAACTACCCTACTTAATTTAATTATGCATTAATGAGATTGTGGTTGACATGAACTGGTTAAATCTGATATGGTAATGGGTGATCTAAGCAAGCCTGGTACGTGGTTGGGTTGGATGTTATGGTGGTTTTGCTTGCTTTAGATCTAAGGACCAGTTCGTGGAGCGACCATCCAGGATCTACAGTGCCACCACGAGGCCAAGTATGGGTGCAGCGTAGCTGATTAATTAGGGCTTTGCCAGTGCTATTTGGACCATTAAGGATGCTCGGGGAAGGGTTAGTCGGATTGGGTTTGTTGATGATTGGTGGGACTACCCTGAGATCCGAATGGCTCAAGCGGGCGCTCTTGGTTGAAGATGTGCTCAGTTGGAGATATCGCCACCGGTAAAACCTCAGTGGGGTCTAAATAGGCTAGTAATCCCTTTGTAAAGGCTATTTTGTGATCTCTTCGCCACACACCTACAAAAGTGTGAGACAGCATAATTGAGATTCTATAGTCATTGAAAGGTGATAAAATCACAAACACGTGGGTAAAGCAGTACAACCTCTACAGAGTGTGTCTAAAACTATCATGATAGTCGTGCTCCCGGTTATGAGTAATCTGGACCCTCACATGATTAGAGGAAAATTGGGATTTGGGATGGTTATGGTTGGTATTATGGTTATGGATGGTTATGAATTGAATTCTGGTAAATATAGATATTGGTATATGATGATGGATATAGAATATGGACTGATATTATGATGACTACATAGCTTATGATGAGTTTATTTCATATACATGTAATATATTGCTTTTTAAATATTTTAATGTACTTTTCAGCACTCAACTATTGTTATGTTCGTCATTTGAATCAGCTGAGTACGGCATGTACTCACTCTTGCAATCCTCCTTCAACAGTTGCAGGTCAGGATTGGATGTTTAATGGCGATAATACGGAGTTTTAGACCGTGTCTACCGTTAGCTTTGCATGTGGTGTTGCATGAAGCTGCGCTATACCCTATTGCTTATGTTGTCTAACTGTTTAGTTTGCTTATTTAGTTTATTTCCGCTGCATTAGTTGAACTTGTCATTAATATTCATTAGAACCTGTATTCGAGGATGATATAGTTTGTGTAATAAAATTCGGTTAATTAATCTTGTTCTGTGGTAATTTTCTGTATACTCTTTTGTAAATGCACTCATGTATGTGTATTGAACATTCTGATCACACATATACATTCACTTGGTTTATTTTCGGGACCGAGTGTCACACCTTCAGTCCAAGAAACCCTGGTCAGGCGTGCAGCAGTAATGGAGATTGAGTCTGTCAAGTGCGAGTGCTGCGGCCTGAGAGAGGACTGCACCCAGGACTACATTGCCAGCGTGAAAGCAAGCTTCCACGGCCAATGGCTGTGCGGGCTGTGCTGTGAGGCCGTCAGGGACGAGGCGTGCAGGAAGAAGGCTCCCCCGGGAGTGGAGGAGGCCGTCAGGGCTCACATGGCATTCTGCAACATGTTCAAGTCCAACCCTGCCGTCCGGGTGGCCGACGGCATGAGCCTGATGCTACGGAGACGGTCCGGCGACATGTCGAAGCCGGAATCGGCCAAGAAGTACAGCACCTCGCAGGTTGGAGATGAGGCATCTGTGGCATTGTACTGAAGAGTCCATCGCATCCTAAGACTCACAAACAATCTAGTCTCCTTCACTACCTGAAATCCATTACTCCTTTTGTCAGTTTTCTGTTTGTTCTAGTCATGGCATATGATTTTGGGGTGTACATAAGATTCATGAGAATAGATGCTATTGTCTGGCTTTAAGATGAAGTCGCCTTCTTTCTTGTGATCACAAAACAATCATTGAGTTGATAAGATATGCTAACCGCTTTGTGTTTGCGACCTAACAAAAGGCAGGGAAGAGGCCAAAAAGGTTAGTTATATTGAATTGTTCACACCTCAAGGTCGTCGATCATGCTCGCTCTACCTGACTTGACATGTGATGCGGACGCTACACCTTCATGGAATCCGTATATCTGTACTACTGTATGTGTATTGACAAGCCGATCGCTGCACTTGACCACAATGTTCCTGGCACCTCTGTTATACAGATAACTGGACTGGCCGATTCAAGCTTACCGCACACCGTCAAAACTGGAACGTGCCTCTGCAGCAATTCAAATAGATGCATGATCAAGAAAGGGTCAGACTAATTAGCCAGCCTCAAGCTAACACTCTGAGTCCATTGGAACACGCACCTGCGTGAAATCCGTCGAGCGCCTGGCACCGCGTAGCTGCCCTGGCTGGCTGGCTCTCTGTTGCTGACCACACTCACTCAAACGGGGGAGGGGGTGTGGCTATCGAGCGACCAACACAAAGCAAGGATTGCGAAAGCAACATGGGGGGTATCGCAGGGACGCCGCTTCGTAGCCGTTGTCGGTGAGGGGAGCGTGTAGGTCTTAGCAGTCGCCGTCGATCTCGACTGGGAGCGACAGATCGCACTACAGAAAATGCTATCACTTATATCCACCAACTTTATTTACGTCGACCGACCAACGAGGAACTGGGGAAGCCAGCAGCGACCGAGGAGAACGTTGGGATCAGGAGCCGCACTTCGTACGGGCCTGCACGGCACTTAACTGCTCTCTAGTACTTCACATGCATTGAGAGTCACTTACGTATAGACCATAAAAGGTATTGGGCTTACTAGCAAGTGATTGCTAATGTATGTGTATTATAGACGATTTTAGTCCCTGCACGGGCCACACTTCCGTTCTGGGCTGGTGTGAGGATGAGGTGCTACATGCGCGAGAACAGGACCACCAATGGGTTCGCGACTTTAGAGCGGTAAGCAAATAATGCATGATAATTTATTTCAAACAAGTTTGAATCTCACTTCCATTTTGCTACACGTCTTAAATTTTACTTATATACAAATACAATACATTGGCCTCCTCTAAAAAAACTTTCTTAGAGTATCTCCTAGGCCGAGAGTCCGGTATGTTGAGAAACTTGCAATTCTATCCTGTTTGGCACAACTGAAACTTGTTGAAAAACTGACTTCTTTGTAACTGCTCTGAGAAGCAGTTGTTTTTAATGTGTTGGTTTTCTGTTACACGGTGAGAAATGTTTGAATTGCCCATTACTAATTTTTCTAATATTTATATTTATGAACTATGAGTTGTTTTTTCTTTTTTATGTTATTTTCAACATAATTCAAACTATATAACATTCATACATGTATCATAGTTCTATAAATTCAGAAAAATAAAGATTACATGAGAGAAAAAATTACATAATTATTTATGTTTCGACTACAAAATTTTCTAAAATATAATACCATCACCACTCTCCCATCAAGCCCGCTACAATAGCGTCACGTAAGTCTCTCATGTCGCCTTCTTCCGTATCATAAGTGGAACTGAGACCAATATCATCGTCCGTAGCATCAATGTATAACCTGCACATCAAACAAACAACAATTGTGTCACAAATCCTAATGTACCAACAATAAAAGCTAATGTATAAACGCACAAAATGTTGCTTAAAAAGATGGGAGCGACTAGTATGCAATCGGAGATATGGTGCAATCGTGCAATCAGTCATTTTTATCTATCAGATCTGCATCTTACAGTTATTACATTTTTTTATTTAACTCCCTACACATGATGCATTTAGATAGAAAGAGTTAAAGTAAAAAGATGCAACAACCGTAGGATGAAAATCCAATGAATGAGGATGACTGATTGTACGATTGCACTATATCTAAGATTGCATTCTAGTCGGTGGCTAAAAAGATAAACGCACAAAATATTAATCATCATGATGTAACAGTAATCATCTATGCAAGGAGGCAGGCAGCAACCGAAGAACGAGGCAGGCAGGCAGGCAGATATCAACAACGAGGCAGGCAGCAAGCAAGAACGAAACGAGGCAGGCAGCAATCAAGAGCGAGACAGAACTGAAACATCGAACAGAAATCAAGAACGAGGCAGGCAGCATTCGAAGTACAGGTGCGCCGTCAATCATCGGCCGCGCGATGAAAGCCGCAAGCGGGAGTTGGAATCAGGGCTCACGCCGCTGCCGTACAGGTTTGCGCCGCCGTCAACTAGGGTCGCGCGCTGCGCCGCACCAGAAACGCCCGCCGCCGCACCAGTTTTGAGCCGCTGCATTAGGGTTCCAATCGCAGCCGCTGCCGTACAAGCGTCGCGCCGCCACCGCACCAGCGTCGCACCGCAGCCGCAGCAGGGGAAGGAGAGGCCGGCAGACGTACCACCACCAGCTGAAGCGCGACCGAGGAGAGCCGCGCGTGTGGAGTCCGATCAGGGAGACGGAGGGGTCTCGGGCAGAAGGAGAGGGTTACGGGGGAGACGGACAGGTCCCGATGGAGTTTTATACAGTGGCAACTGCCGTTAATTTTTCTGAACTTGAAGGATAGTTTCGTACCACTAGTTGCGGCAAACTGGTGGAAGGCTGCTTTTTTTCCAATTTGGTTGCTAGTTCATTTGAGAAATGCTTTTGTGATCAAAAGCTAAGTGTTTGAAAGTTCAAATGCTTATATTTGTTAAAAAGTTGTTTCACAAGTTGTGCCAAACAAGACTTCAAATGTTGAATTTTGTTAGAATACTGCTTACAACGTTAAAATCGTCATAATAGTACTACAGTGGAGTCTGACTCGGTCGTTTACCATCGGAATGTTTCTAATGAATTGTTAATTATTCAGCTACCTAAATCATGTATAAAAAGTCAAATGTGCTGTGTGAAAAGTCAAATTTACCCTACTGTCATAACACCTTCTCTGTTTATAAGAATAAGGCTCCTTTCGAATTGAAGGAATTGAAAAATATAGGAATTGAAATTGTATGTCTTTGCAATCCTATAGAAATTGAAAATATAAGAATTGAGATAAGAAGCCATTTGGAAGCATCATAGGAAAAACAAGAAAACTGTAAAATGAGACACAGAAGAAAAAAAGAGGTACAACCTCATGTTAGGTTTCCCATAAAATTTAGCAAATGAATTCATTCCTATTAAAACTACCCTTTGTTTTTCCTGTGAGCCAAATGATTATGTAAAAAAAATCATTTACAAATTATATCCTTCAATATTCAAAGTTAGCTTGCTCCGTCACCCTCAGGGATGACGCAGGGGCTCCGGCCAAGTTCCTAAGCAAAGATTGCTCCGTGCGTTATGCTTCATATAAGAATAAAGTTGGCTTGTCAATCTCGCTTTTATTTTTCGTTTAACTAGGTATCCATTTTGCCTGGAGTATTCGCTATGTTTCTCATCAGGAAATGCCAGGGAAAATAACATGACCAGGGGAGAAAGAGGAAAATTTACAATCTCGCAGACACACTACTATCTTTTATTGAGTTGTACACTTAAATACAATGAACACACGCCCCACATCAATGCCAAAACTCGCAACAGAAATTCTCGATAGGATTCAAATCACCATTGGTTTTCTCAATAATCACACCAGTTTCAGAATGTATTCATCCACAGCAGCATCAGGTCTTCAGGGGTGCGTTGTGCCTCCCTGCATAAGCTCACTGACTGGAGGGGGGTTGACCACAAGAATATCCAAGCTATTGCCTTCCGCCTCAGGGGAGACCTCCCTCACATCACCTTCCTCGGGAGCGACCTCCCGCACATCACCCGCCTCTGGAGCGACCTCCCGCACATCACCCGCCTCTGGAGCGACCTCCCGCACGTCGGGGATAAGTGCTTCTGACTGCTGGAAGCTGTCCCACTCTGCATCACCGATAGGACGGATGTCCACCCCATCCACGACCAGTTGGACTTCAGTGCTGTTGCTAGAAACCAGGACTGATCTAGAGTCGCTTACACAGGCTTTGTCCACATCATCATCAGATGCATCGACATGCTTTGTTAAGGGAGGGGAGTTGTCTGTGCCAGAGCATGATTCAGATCTCTCCTCACATACTTGCTTTGTTCTGCTCTGTTCTCTGCATTAGTAAAGATTGTGTTTAGTCATTATCGATTCCAACAACTAGCAATAGATACACCTATGTTCCTTGCAGACATGTTCAGATAAGAGGCGAGATGAACCTCTGGACTTGTGATTGGAGAACACCGACCAAGGCTAGAAGCTTCTCCTTTTCTTTCTCAACATCATGCAACTTTTCAGTACTTTCCTTTATCCTAGCTGCAGCGTCTGCTTCAGAAACCCTTGCCTTTTCCTCTGCTCGGGCAATAGTTGCTTCCTGTATCACTGCTTGTTCTCTAGCTTTTCCTAGCTCAATGCGCCACATATGAGCCTCTTGAAGTGCAGCGTCTCTTTCCCTAATAAACTGGTCCTTCTCTTTGCTAAGGCTAACAACCTTCTCTTCAGATTGTCTCAGCTGCATGTACATATGATCATGTTCCCATAATGAATCCAGAGTACCAACAAATCAAAATTAAATATAAAAAACATACCTTAAGCATTGATTGTTCCATTTGTCTTTCCATAGCTTTTTTCAGGCGCTCAATCTCCAAACATAGAAGCCGTCTCTGTTCATCCATTGTATGAGCTGCAGATGCAGCAGCTTCCGCGGCCTCTGCAGTTTCTGTCAATTTGTCTGCTATTTCCTTGATTGTAACATTACGTGAACGAATATCCTTAGCCAAATGCTGCAACTCCTCATCTTTGACTCGTAGAGTCTCCTGAAAGAAGGGGAAACCATCAAGAAGGTTTGATCAAAAATCAGATAGATAAAACCAATGGTGCTCCAGTCATGCACTAATCTGTGTGTACCTTTGCAGAGACAGGGTCACAGATATCTGAAAAGTTAGGCAACATAAATCCTGAAACTACTATACCAAAAGGCAGTGGATTTAGAAGGATGACATTCCATAAAAGGCATGACAACATTTTAAACCTCCCAAGAAAAGAAAATCGTCAATTTCATATAATGGAGCATTTTGTTCTGCTAGTTATGAATATTCTCTAAACTTGTTAAGAGCATGTTGTGTGATGCCTTAGGCATCTGGTGCTAGCTAATATAACACTTTAGGGCATCAAAATATTTACAAAAATGATAGTGATGTGGTAGAGCAAAGTCAATTAGTCAGTACAGCAGTCTCAACAAACAAATCAGTTCACAAGCATTATCAACAAAGTCTACATTTGAGAACTCCACATTCTGTTGCAGCACATCATACCAAAGTGATTGAAAATCTTTATACACCAGTAGTACTTTAAGTCAGCCAATAACAATCATGAATAGATAAATTCAGACCTTCATGATGGTTAGGTCATCAAGTTGGCCTTCTGTGGTGTTATTTGTACCCAACCCAAGGGCTGCCTTCATCGAAACCTTCAAAGCCGCTTCTATCTCCTTGGTAGCCTCCATGGCTGTTGCGTTAGCATTAGCAACTGCAGTAGCAACAGTACCTAACGTGGCTGGAGAGCCGTTCCCAGCCAAAGAATTGACTGCCTCTTTATGAGCTCGTAGTACCAACTGAGTTGCACTGTTTAACGACATCAAATAACTAGTCAGGATGCAGTAAGGAGAATAAGGACTCCAATACTATAGTTATCAAGGTGATCTATGATGTATCATCAATTAATAAACAAAAACATAGCCTGGATGCAGCCATATGATAAATTTCCAACAATATACTAGCTTAACCATAGAAAGTAGATGATTCTGTAGAATCATCAAAACGTTAAATTAGTAAAGATGCAGGATCTGATGTTCAAAAAGATTAATTACATGAAATCCACTGGTCCCATTCACCGGCTATATTCCAGTTAATTATAATTGCTAGAATATCAAAATTGGAATATTTAGTGCAAATATGCATGCACTTATCATGGGCTGTCAGATCAATGTGGAAGTGGACCACATTGTCTAGATCAGTATAATGAGGGATTAGGAACAGTTGTTTATGAATCTGCTAGCACCCAACAGATGATAATTCACTTAATTTTATGCACGTTGGAGGAGACATGCTTGCACCCACTTAATATTTTGCTAGATACCCCATCAGATATTTGTACCTAGAGATTTGGCTCTTGACAGGATTGCATGGAAATCAACAATTCATGTGCCGGAACCTTAGTTTATCATACTTTGTTTACCCTTCTCTCAATCTCTTTTTACTTCCATACGTTTCTGTTGGGTTTCATATCTAGCCTACCTCGACATGCTTGGGACAAAGGCTTTGTTGTTGTTGTTGTTGACTTGTTGTATACTCTGCTTGTTAATATGAGAGTTGTTGTCCATAGCAAGCCATACAGAGAATAGACTGATGATGGATCAGAAAGCTTACTGTAATGTTGATACCCAAGCTTTTGCGGCACCAGGAGTTTCAGCGCAAAGAAAGTAATCCTTCTTTTGAGGAGTTCCAATGTCTAAACAGAGTAAAGGAACCCTAAAAAACTAAAACATGTTATACATATATATTTAATTAGTGATTACATGCTTTGCAAAAAGATCTCTGATATTGAAATATTGAGAGATAGGATACAGAAACAGCAACCATCATACTTTGGCATCCCTCTGTAAGAATTGGAGCAATAATTGTAAGTTACAACCTTCAAAATTAGATGAGCCATACCAAGAAAAGCTTATGCAATCTTACTGAAAGTTCACGGGAGATAATGTGATGGTGCTCGAGGCATCAAATAGAATTGTGCCCTTAATGGCAGTTTCACTTCTTCGAAGTCTGCAAAAACAAGGATCACCGAATAACGATGTGATCACAGGAATGATTTGGCATTCTCAGCTATGGAACAGTTAAGGTTCCTACTTGTACTCCATCTTTCCTGAGGTTGGGTCTAGTATGACCCATCGTTCATTCCATTTCCTCAGCTGTTTGAGTGAAGATTACAACAGTTTAGAAATTGCTTGATAATTCCCAAAAGGTACAAACCTAATCAGCTAAAGAGAAAAAAAAAACGATATCTGTCATGAACATCCGGTTACTCATAAATGCATAACGTAAAAGCAGTTAATTCCAGGTGAACATTGAAATTGTTTTCTTTCTAAGACAGTCGCAGGTAGAGAATACTAAACGTATGCATAAATAAATTCCCATCTAGTACACGTAATCCGCATAGAACTCATAATCTATCGACCCTGATATACCACAAAAAATGGCAATCAGAGCATACTCTCGTATAATCACAAGATCAAACATTCCCGTTACCAACCATATATAGTTAAAAAATCATCTCATCCTTGCACCAAAATTAGCGCCAGGTCTGAACTTTCCCGTTCCTATAAACCCCAAGGTTCAACAAGTATAAAACCGAATTACAATCGGCACGCGCCTGATTGACTTCCAATGGATCTCCCACACTCCCAAGAACGAACGGGCAAGGCCAAGAAACATCATACCGTCTCAGATCGCTTCAGCAGGAGCCCCTGCAGCAGGTACCTCCCGGACCCCGATGAGAGCTGTCGCTTCACCTTCTCCAGGCTGCTCTCCGTGTCCCTAACCCTCTGTAAAATCCCCACGGCCAGAGGAGAAAATCAACCAGAGCACACCAATATTTAGAGAAAAACAAATCCAGAACGGTCGTGATAGGCCGCGGCGCGCGTACCGGGGAGTTGCCGTTGGTGGTCATGGCGCGGGGGAGCGATGGAGGCGGCAGATTGGAAGGTAGGGTTTGGGGGGACGGCGACGGCGACGGCAGGTAGGTGGCGGTGGGCGACCGGTCGACCCGGCGGGGAGGGCGTTCAGATCGATGGAAGCCTCGCCCGCTGCCGGGAATGCTTCTGCTACGCTGGCCGCCACTACACGCGAGCTGTCGGTCATGTAGCGTGGGCCCGGAGGTGGGGTTCCTGGTGTCAGTGATACTGCTGCTGCCTGGCTCGTAGGGCCTGTGTAGGCTGGGTAGGAGGGTTGTCATGTTTGGGTGGTTTGTCCGCGTCACGGGTTGTTGCTTCACCGGTAAATTAAGGGACAAAACTGCAGAAAATCAAGAAATTTTAACTGTAGGACACTCGAAATCAGGGCCTTAGATATAGAGTATTCTTAAAACTAATTTTAACTCTATAATACTTTGAAATTATAGATGTTTTTTTTGAAATATTTTTCTGCATCGGATCTAAAAAATAATTTTTGATATAAAGTATTAGATTGTGTCGAGCAGCTAGCAAATATCCACTGTTTCTTAGTGTTCTATAGTTGAGATAAACTTTAAAGATGTAATAAGCTATATCCAAGAGCGTGTTCCAGGACTAAACTACTCAAATTAATTTTAGTGCACTAGAATCATGGAAGTCGAGTTCTGATCGTCTGATCCAATCTGCCAGATTTGGACTGTTCGAATGGTGCGTGCATATATGGTAGTAGAAGTATAGAGCAAGCTCGCCACTGAAGTTTGGTCAAGTTATTGTGTCAAAAAGATTAATTCATATAGTTAATCTTTGATGGTAAAAGCTTACCATAGATCATTTAGCAGTGGCGGATGGGATTTGAACTTTGAACCCATCTGGTCCGACTGCGTACGTGGAGTGTGATCCACGGTGAGTTTTGAGTTTTTCTTATCCGTGATTCCGTGTTATGCACAGCACGGACACTAGATAATGCTAATGCCTTATTTTTTGCGCATATATATAGTGCCGTACTAGGAGATAAATACTGACTATTCTTATTTAATGCTACACTGCCAGAGCTTTTCATCGTTGCGTGTTACTTCAAAATGCTAACATTTTCTTTTTTCACCTACAATTATTTGGGTCCTAATCTATTGGATGCTAAGTCTGTACTAAATTGCAGTTTCTTATATTCAAGGCCCCATTGCATCATGTTGGGCTAGGTATATTTTGTAGTTAGGTGTAGAATTCATAATTCTATAGCCAGATCAATGGAAGGAACGGAGTCGGACATGTAGCAACGGACGGCAGCGACACTTGCCTTATGGGGAGCTGGCAGCGACACTTGCCTTATGGGGAGCTGACAGATGGTACCAGTGCTACAGTGACAGGAAGAGATTGGACACAAAATGATCTATTTTGTAGGTAGCTACATATAATATATATATATATATATATATATATATATATATAGTGTCGTACTGAGAGATAATATGAATGCAAAGCTCCAAGCGGGCAGCTAGCTTCAAGTTTGATTCTTTCATTTTTTAAGGAAATATCACTTTATTGATTAAGTAATATCATTACATAGTTCATCAAGGATACAATTCGTATTTACAATATTTGATACTTTACAAATCAAAAATTGGCATTACGAGTCAACCTATGTGCTATTACATTTCTCTCATGACTGGAGAAAAAAATAGAGCAATACCCGAAGTCGGCAGCCATGGATTTGATATCGGCAACCACTGCTCCAATGTTTAATTGATCGAAGACAGCAGAATTAATTCTTTGAACAATGTAAAGGCAATCCGAGAATAACCTTATCTTAAAGAAATTATGATCTTTAAGGATCAAAAGAGCCCGACGGATTGCAATTCCTTCAGCCAATTCAGCAGTTGGAACAAATTTATGCGTTCATTACAAGAAAGAAGATGGGATCCCATGTGGTCACGAATCACCATTCCCCACCCCATTTGATTATCAGAAGGAAATAGAGCGGCATCGGTATTGATACATACTTGATCCTCTTGCATTGCATGCAAACAGAGAATAGATGTAGCGTCTTTCATTCGAGACGACCCTCTCTGTTTGAAAGAATCTTGTCAAATTATATCAACATAAGCAAAGATTTTTGTAGCCACTCTAATGGGGTCAATGAATGTACCACCATTATTTTTTGTCTGATTTCGAGCCTCCCAGATATGCCATGTTGTAGCCGCCATGACAATAATATTAATTTCTGATTCTCTTGTCAAGGCATCAAAAAACCATTGCTTTGCATTGGACATAAGTTTTATGCGTAAACTGATCAGGAAACGTTCTTTTATATGTTTCCATATTTCTTTTGCATAGAAACACAAAAGGAAAATATGCTCAACCTTTTCTTCTTGGCTACGAAAAATGCAACCATTTTCTTCCTCTGAAACGTGTCTATGCATCAATTGCTCACCTGTAGGTAGGCAGTTATGTACCATATGCCATAAAACAATTTTCATCTTGTTTGGAACTTGGATAGATCACACTGATTTCCAATTTTTTGTGTCAGCGTGCCAATTTTAACTAGACAATTTTCCAGACTTGTCTTGTTTGAAGAAAAAAGATTGAATTCTTACTAAATTATAAGCTGATTTTACTGTGTATTCACCAAATTTGGTATGTGGCCAGGAAACAAAGTCTTCCCTGCCATATAAGCTAACAAGGATCTTTAGAATGGCATCTGCTACTTCATTTTGGAAAATAGATTTCACCATTTCAATATTCTAAGAAGTCCCATTGTTATTGAGCAATAATTTATCCTTTGCATCAACAGGCAATGGTAATAAAGGTTGAAATGTACCAGACTGAATGTTTGGGACTCAATTATCAGTCAATATATTTACATTTTTTTCATTGCCTATACCCCACCTAATGCCTTTAAGAACTATACCCTTGCCAAATAGAATTGATTGCCATGTGTATGATGATCTACGACGATTACCAGCATTGAGAAAATCTGAATTTGGATAATATCGTCCCTTTAGGACTATTGCACATAGCGATGTGGGGTTTGTAATAAGTCTCCAATATTGTTTTCCAAGCATAGCTTGATTGAAAAGAACAAAATCATGAAATTCCATTCCTCCAATAGATTTCGGTGATGACATCCATTCCCAAGATCACCGATGCATTTTCTTCTTTCTATTTTCAGAGCCCCACCAGTGATCAGCAATACATGATTTCATTTGCTCACATATCCATACAGGCACTTGAAAGCAACTCATAGTATAAGTTGGAATTGCTTGTGCTACAGATTTGAGCCATACTTCTTTTCTCGCTCTAGACAATCGGCGCCCTGACCATCGATTGATGCATTTCCATATTTTTTCTGGCAAGAATTTGAAAGATGATGTGACCTCTTTAGATATTTCAGTAGGCATACCTAGATACTTGTCATGAAGGATATCATTATGAATCCCCAATCTCTCTTTGACGAGACTTTTAACCCTTGGCTTGCATTTGGAACCAAAATAAATCGATGTTTTTTTTTCAATATTGATCTTTTGTCCTGAGGCTGCACAATATTTATCAAGAGCTTTTTTAAGACTTTTTACACTTCGAGAGTCGCACCATGAAAAGAAAAGGATATCATCTGCAAACAACAAATGAGAAATAGAGGGATCATTTCGACCATTATGTATAACACTACCCTCCATCTTTTGCAGTAGACAAGACAAACCTTTTGTGCACAGTAGAAATAAATAAGGGCTGATTGCATCACCTTGATGTATTCCTTTGGATGGTATTACAGTCTTTGTCAGCTCACCATTTACTTTCACATCATATCTAGCAAATGTGACGCAACACATCATTGATTCTATCCAAATAGGAGAGAAACCAAGTCTGCACATGCAGCCATGAAGATATGTCCATTCAATGTGGTCATATGCTTTCATCATATCAACTTTTAAGGCAAAGTAAGGACTCTTATTATTCTTTAATCAAATTTTGTTGAAGCATTCATACGCAACGAGTACATTATCCATTATTAATCTTACGGGAACAAAAACACCCTGTGTCTTAGAGATTATAGAAGGTAGAATGGTCTTCAATCTATTAGCCATAACCTTTGAAGCAATTTTGTAAATCACATTATAGAGGCTAATAGGTCGAAACTTAGATAGATGTTGAGCCTTTGAAACCTTCGGAATAAGCACAGTTATAGAGTCGCGAAACCATTCGGAATTTCAGCACCTCCCAAGAAGGCATGAACCGCATCACACACTTCATTATGTAATAGACTCCAATGTGTTTGATAGAACATTGCTGGAAATCCATCCGGACCAGGAGCTTTTGTAGTTCCCATTTGAAATAAAGCATATTTAATTTTCTCATCAAAATATGGTTGACAAAGATCATAATTCATTGATTCAGTAAATTTGATAGGGATGGCATCAAATACATCATTCATTAGTAATAGTGGCTCTGAAGTAGATAATTTTTCGTATAACAAATGTACCATTTTTTATTTCACCTTGGTCCGAAGACAACATGATGAGATGATTTAGTCCCGATCTTCCGAAAGGTAATGGATAAGTCGATTGATGGAGATCTCGATGTTGATGATCCGAGGCTCTCAAGTAGAACACGAAAAACCCCTGCAATCACTACACCATCGCCGTGTTGATTATCAACCGTGCTGTACACGATTAACCTCACCAAGAAGGCTAATCCCTGCAGGTGCAACCGAGAACATAAGCAAGAACGTAGAAGACACAATCTAAAATCGTGAAGTTGGGGTTTCATAAACCGTAGAACGGCGATATTATTAATCTAAGCAAAACCCAATTGTTCATGGCGGCTACTATGGATTATATATAGGTGGGAGGACGTCCAAGGGGGTGTTGGAGTCGTGACCTAACGCTAAGACACGAAAATAATGGACTTAGACTTGATACAATGCCCAATGGCCCAATACGATGTCGCAGCACCCTGACAGATTCTGAACTCGATTTTGTTTTGATGATTTATATAGACTCCAAAGTAATTTTTACATGGGACCAGCTCCACTGGAAAGTTTATCCTCTCCCCTTTCTGTGCATATGTAGAACGTCCAAAACGGAGTTCTTATGCATCCTGGACGTCCGTTTTAGTGCGTACTGCTCCTGGACTCCGAGTTGGACACGATTTTGAGTTGGAGCCGGTTTCCATCTTCTTTGAATGTATCCTCTGGTCCTCCACGCCCCTTAACCTTCCTACAATTACTCCTTGAATCAATCCATGTATCCTAATCACAATTAAATTATTAAGTAGCAATCTATTCTCAAAAATATATAAGGAAACATATAAAAATGAGCTCACCTCTGAAATTACTTGTTGTGTGTGAATTCTATTGATTGCATCTTGTATGTTCAATAGAGTGTTGTGTAGATCCATAGGAGTGATGTCCTCATCACAACATCCCATTTTCACTAATCAGGGATTCAATTTGATTTGCTTTCCTTCTTGCTGCAGCTCGTGCATGAAAGAAAGTGGTGTTTCGATCTCCTTCACATAGCCAATTAACTCTTGATCTTTGGCGGGCCATTATTTATTCCCTATCAAAAAGTTCATTCAATTGACATTGACCATCTCTTTCTTTTTTAAGTACAGAATGAGAGATATTCATTCTTCTTAACTGTTGTAATTCTTTTGTGAGGTGTTGAATTTGTCGTCATACCGATCCAAAACATTTTTTACTCCATATCTTCAGAGAATATGCAGTGTGGCTGAGTTTATCACAAATATTTCCAGTGGGTTCTCCTTTATTGGACTAGGCTGCTGTAAGGACCAAATGCCCAAGAGGGGGGGTGAATTGGGCTTTCTTCGAAAAATTATGAGCAATGAAACTTAATTTCTAAAGCCCAATTCCCTACGCAACTATCTATGCATTCTAGTAGATAGAAACTTCGCGGAATATAAAATGCATAAAAGTAAGGGAAGGAGAAGGATGCAAACTCCCGAGGAGACAAGGATTTATCCCGTGGTTCGGCAAGATCGTCAAGATCTTCCTACATCCACGTTGTGGCACCCACCAAAGGGTTTTGCCACACCCAAGTCACGGAGACAAGGGATCTTCACTATTCCTCTCCGTTCGCCTCCCTTGGCAAGGTGGAGCTCAAGCCTCGTACAACTTCGACCTTCCGGGCTTCCACACACGCCTTGGCAAGCTCCGGAAGTCTTCTCACGATTACAAATACCAAGGGCACTCCCTTGAGGCTCTCACACTATCCTAGAGAGTCCACTCACTGAGAATGGTGGCACACAAGCTCTCTCTCTAGCTAGTTCTAGCCTAAACCTTGGTGTATAGATGATCGAAATGGTGTGTAAGTGATTGCTCTTGGTCTTGAACACTTGTGGATGTGTTGATGGTGTCTGGTGATCAAGACTTGACGAAATGACAGGATTAGAGGGTATTTATAGCCAGCCTCCCCGAAATAGCCGTTGGAAAAGTAGGCTGACAGAACTTTACTGTGAACACCGGATGATCCGATGTCTCCCCTTTAGTTAACATCGGTCAAGTTACTTTAGCTGACGTCATTGTGTCAGATATGACTGTTGTTAGACCGATGTTGATCCTGTCTTCTCATCGGATGATCCGGTGGCTCTTCCTCCAGAATTTACTCAAACTTGATGCTTACTGGAGCAATCGACCGATGTGTGCTTCTATGTACATCGGATGATCCGGTGAGTTGATTTTGAGAATTGGTCCAGAAATAATTGCTTCTGTTGAATTGGACCGATGTACCACTTCCTACACATCGGATGATCCGGTGTGTACTTCAGTTTTGAGGTCTTCTTCTTCTGTTGCCACAACTCGACCGATGTAGTCACTTCACAAAACATCGGATGATCCGGTGTATTGATCTTGTTTGCTTCGAGTTGTTTTAAGTTGATCTTTTGGAATTTGCTTGAGTGACCTCTTTGACATTTGTTGGGAATGTTCTTCTAATGAATATTGAGTTCCTTGTGTTGTCAATTTTGATGGAATTGCGTTGACGTATGAGTTCTTCTTTTAGTCTTCATGAAAATCGATTAACCCCTTAGAATAGTTCGTTGAGGGGTCTCCATTTGTATCCAATGAGCAGTAGATGATATGAATAGATAGTTCATTACGTTTGATGTGTTATACGTAAGACCTCGCATCCACAAACTCATTAGTAATATCTAACGGTTGTCATTAATCACCGAAACCGTACCTCGTGGGGGCCTAGATGCTTTCAATCTCCCCCTTTTTGGTGATTGATGACAACACAACAAGTAGAGCATAGAGGTAATGAAATTAAGAACGCAATGCTCATAAAAGAATGTAACAGGTACAAAATTCAACACAAGAAGCTCGAAGGCTCAAACAAAGATCAATAAATCATAAGAGCATAAAGTAGCACACACGGATACACAATAATAGCAAATGATAGTAAAAATAACAATAAGTCCAAAAAATATAGAACTCCCCCTACAACTAAGACTCCCCCTATGACTGAGCTAACCTCCCCTTGACTCTAACTCTTCTCCCCCTTTGGCATCAAGACACCAAAAAGGGAGGTCGAGTGCCTAAGACTCCGGAGCGCTCGGGGTGATAGTGAAGCGGTCGCCGTCGGGGGTGCTGTCGTCGGAGCTAGAGTCGGCGGTCGCTTCTGCTGGAGCGGAGGAAGCTGGGGGATCCGCTGATGGTGTTGGGGGCGCCGATGGAGCTGGAGCAGCTGGAACTGGAGCACTGATGACGGAGGTCGGCGTCTGCTGAAACAGGGTCGTAGCCGGCAGCGGGGAGTGAATCGGAGCGCCAGGAGCCAGGAGTGGAGACATGCTGATGGAGAGAATCGGCGTAGACGGCACCGAAGCGGCAGCTGGAGCCAGGACTGGTGGTGGTGGAGTGACTCCTGGCAGCTGGGACGGGAGGGCAATCCCGGTCTGGGTGTAGAGGTTGGTGATCAACCCCAGGATGCCCATCACCGCCTGCTGCGTCTGCTGCTGGTGGTCGAGGGTGCACTGGCGCATCTGGTTGATGAAGCCAGTCAGCCGGTCAGTGTCCTCACGCCTATCACGGGCGATCTGACGCTGCATCTCCTGCTGCTGCTGCTGAAGCTCAAGGAGACGGGCAGCCTGCTCCGCTCGAGCCTGCTCTGCTGCCAGCCTGTCCAGACGCTGCTGCTCAACCATCTGCTGGAGGAGCGAAGTCAGCTCTGACGGCTGAGTGACCTGTGCCTCAGTGACAGGAGGTGGAGTAGGTGGTGGCACTGTAGAGCCTCTAGCCTCCGCGTCGTGCTGCCTGGGTGGGGGAGGAGGAGGGAAGTACTCCTCGACACTGTCGTCGGTGTCGCTCTCGGACCATATGTGCTGCAGGTCCTCACCCTGTGCCTCTGCCTCAGCAAGTCTCTCATCCTCCTTCTCCATGTCTGACCAGTCCTCCTCAGAAAGACGAGCCCTGACCTAGCGCTCGACTGGACGGCCAAGGCGGCGGTCTCCAGGAGCTGGGGCACGGTAGTGACCGAACCGTGTGACGCTCTCGTCAGTGAGGCGGTCATGCACGGCGAACCCCTCAGGAACCATCATGGTGAGCAGGTAGTTGATCCAGTGTCCATATACGAGCTGCCTCATCATGCCCACTCCATCTGTGATCACATCCTCCATCTCGCATATGAGGACGTCCACTATGTCGAACTCCATCCCGTTCATGATGTAAAACAGGAGAGACTGTTGTAAGCTGGTGAATCCCTCCGAGTAGACAGACCTCGGCAGGAGCGTACAGCGCAAGGCGAGGTGCACTGTGTGCGCAGCTGGAGTCAACAAAGCCGGTACCCTCAACTGTTCTGGAGAGAAGTTAGGGCCAAACAGGGAATGGATCTCCTCGAGAGCTGGTGCCACTCCTCCAGTGAGCGGCCTTCTCGGAGGATCTGCCTGACCGTAGATCCTCTCATGCACGCAGGTGTCGTGCAAGTCCACTCCCAGCAGCTGTGCCAGCGTCTGCCTCGTCAGGTGATAGTGTTGTCCCATGAACATGAAATCAATTGACCTGCGGCCCTCAGAGACGTAGAGAGTAGCGTAGAACACGCGTACCCAGTCCTCCACGTAAGCACTCCTCTCATAGCACATCAGGTGCACCAGCCCTCTGTACCTCTCAAAGTAGGGCAGTATCTCCGTCTCTGCTGCGAGGGCAAGCTGATGCCAATCCAGAAAGTTGTGATGGAACAACTTGTGGCCTCGGCATCTGTAGGTCTCGTAGAGGGACGCCTGCATCACATTCCAGAAATGATTGTCTACCAGGGCCTCTCTGGGCTGCGGGTACCACTCCTCAAGCAGCACACTCCACCTGAGTCTGCAAAGCTGCTTGGCCTTCATCTTCCGATAGTCGGTCAACCGGACTCCTTCAGCAACATGGACAGTGGTGTCCATCTCGTAGATAGCTCGCTGGGCCTCCATGTCCTCACGACGATCGGCAACCGTCGGTCTCGGACGAGGTGCTGTCGGGGGATGACCCTCACGGGTCCGGGCTGAGCGCCGGCGGATGGGAGGCTCTACCAGCTCTTCTTCGGCCTCGAAGTCATCAATCACAGGAGGCTGCCTCGGACGAGCCTCGCGGATCCTCAGTGACCCTCCTCGGCCACGCTCACGCTCCTCGGCGGCGCGAGCGGCCATCAAAGCCTTCTTATCCTCCTTTGACAATTTTGCTTCTTCGCGGTCGGCTCCGCGATAGCCTTCCCTTTGTTCTTCTTGTCGCGAGCCATTGCAATCGCTCGATTGAACGGAGTCGATGAAGGTGATGCGAAGATTGACGGGGTCGGGAAACCCTAGCGGCGATGGATGCACCGCGATGGCAATGTGCTTGATGGAGGTGAGGGAGAGCGATGGTGGTGCTTCGGTGGAGAGGCGGCCGCGGCGGTGATTGGAGAAGCGGCGGCGGCGAGTGGTGGAGGCGGCAACGCTTGGAGGCAGCGGCGCATGGAGGCGGCGACGCTTGGAGGCAGCGGCGCTTGGAGGCGGCGGCGCTTGGAGGCGGCGGCGCTTGGAGGCGGCGGCACGTGGACGGTGCGGCGACCGGAGGCGGCAGGCGGCGACGGAGGCAAACGCGATCGGGGAGAGAGAAAAGGTACACGAACAGTCGGTTTAAATAGTGGGTTCCAAACCCTAGCCGTATATTTATCACCGGATGGACCGATGTTGAACATGAGAAGCATCAGTCGAATGATACAAAAAGGTTTTTCAGAAAAGTGCCGTTGACACCGGATGAACCGACGTTGAAGGATGGGAGCATCGATCGAATGGTACAGTAAGGATGTTCAAAAATGGAATGTTGACACCGGATGGTCCGACGTGGGATGAAGAAGCATCGGTGGAATTTGGCGTAGTTCCAAAAGAGTGAACATCAGATCGACCAATGTTTTCCAGAATGAACGCGTCGGTTGAATTGAGATACTGACTGAATTGGCCCTTGGAGATTGAAAACCAATTGATCCGATGAGGGATTGACCTAGACATCGGATAGTCCGATGAGAACAGAACAAAAACATCCCATATATGTCCTTTGACCAAACAAACAAGCAAAGAGAAACACATGTCTTAGGACCTTTTGGGCAACCCCTTACCCCTCAAAGATACTAATATGCCAATAACTTGGCTAGACCTTAAGGCAAATGGAACATCGAGAAAAATAGGAGGAAAATATCCAAATAAAATGTAAGGCCCATGCTTTGTGAGGTAGAGTATGAAGACTTCTATCTCTTTAGAGCATGTTCCTCTAGGAATTAACGCACCTATCATTTTGTTCTTTCCACCTTATATGAGTTGAGATATTGCATTTCAAACAAGTCTCTTTCTCATGAGGTGGGTTCCCTTTTGTGACAATCTACCGTATGCAATGCCAAATATTTTATAATGCAAGAAATTGTAAGTCTATATGGCAGGCATCATGCAAGGCATAAAATAAATCTATCTTGCCAAGTTTGAACCTTTCAAAGGCTTCTTCAGGGAGAATCACTCTCCAAACCTTGGGAAACCCAAAGGAACCTCCATCCCAAGCTAACCCTTGCTCACCCCTATCCTTTGAGAGTTAGGCAAGACCTATATGAAGTGCATTCTTACATGACGTTCGTTGCATCTAACACATTTAATTCACTTCTTAGCCTAGAAAAAGTTTTCTCATCAAGTGGTTTAGTGAAGATATCCGCCAATTGTTCTTCAGACCTAACACCTCTCAAGGAGATGTCTCCCTTAGCTTCATGGTCCTTTAAGAAATGATGGTGAATATCTATGTGCTTAGTGCGGGAGTGTTGAACGGAGTTTTTAGCTATCTTAACCGC
The DNA here is from genome assembly GCA_036927565.1 of Tuctoria greenei. Classification (NCBI taxonomy): domain Eukaryota; kingdom Viridiplantae; phylum Streptophyta; class Magnoliopsida; order Poales; family Poaceae; genus Tuctoria; species Tuctoria greenei. The sequence continues at coordinate 28,998,317 of JAYESD010000006.1, read as the reverse complement.
ACTTTCATTGTCACAAAGGAGAGGCACACAATCAAGTTTAATACCAAAGTTCAAAAGGGTTTGTTTCATATAAAGAATTTGAGCACAACATGCACCGGCCGCAATATATTCCGCTTCCGCCGTGGACAAGGCGACGGAATTTTGCTTCTTGCTTGACCAAGATACTAGGGAACGCCCAAGCAAGTGGCACCCACCGGAGTTACTCTTGCGATCCACGCGGCATCCGACAAAGTCCGAATCCGAGTATCCCACAAGATGGAATTTTGCACCTTTAGGGTACCACAAGCCCACACTAGGGGTATGCTTAAGATACCTAAGTATCCTAAAGACCGCCTTCCTATGCGATTCTTTAGGTGCCGCTTGAAAGCGAGCACACAAGCATACACTAAACATGATATCGGGCCTAGATGCGGTAAGATAAAGTAATGAACCAATCATAGAATGGTAGTTAGATTGATCAATAGGTTTACCGTCCTTATCCGCGTCGAGATGACAATTGGTTGCCATTGGAGTGCTTCTTGAGCTACAATCTCCCATCTCAAATTTCTTCAAGAGGTCCTTGGTGTACTTCTCTTGATAGACGAAGGTCCCTTCTTGAAGTTGCTTGATTTGAAATCCAAGGAAGAAGTTGAGCTCTCCAATCATTGACATCTCGAATTCCCTAGACATCATTTTGCCAAACTCATGGCTAAGAGCTTCGTTAGTTGAACCAAAAATAATATCATCAACATAAATTTGACAAATGAACAAATCTCCGTTGATGTCCTTGGTGAAGAGTGTGGTGTCCACCCTCCCGATCTTGAATCCTTGCATGATGAGGAAGTCCCGTAGTCGTTCGTACCACGCCCTAGGTGCTTGCTTGAGCCCGTAGAGCGCCTTGTGCAACCTATACACATGATTAGGATTCCTCGGATCTTCAAACCCGGGAGGTTGTTCAACATAAACAAGCTCGTTAATGTAACCATTGAGAAAGGCACTTTTCACATCCATTTGATAAAGCCTAATGCTATGATGTGATGCAATGGCAAGAAGTATACGGATGGCTTCTAGCTGGGCGACCGGGGCAAATGTCTCCCCAAAATCTAGTCCTTCAACTTGCGAGAACCCTTTGGCCACAAGTCTTGCCTTGTTGCGGACCACAACGCCATTCTCGTCTTGTTTTTTGCGGTACACCCACTTTGTTCCGATGACTTTCTTGTCCTTGGGTCGCTCCTCCAACACCCAAACTTCATTGTGGATGAAGTTGTTGAGTTCTTCTTGCATGGCCATCACCCAATTTGGGTCTTGGAGCGCTTCCTCAATATGAGTGGGTTCTACACACGAAACAAATGAGTAGTGCTCACAAAACGAAGCAAAGTGGCGAGAACGTGTACTTACACCCCTTGACGGTCTTCCAATGATTTGGTCCATTGGATGCGCCTTGGAGATGCGTCCATGCCTCATAAGTGGTTGTGAAGCACTTGGCGAAGGTGATGCGTGTTGCTCCTCTTGTGGTTGGACTTGATCATGGACTACTTCTTCTTGATGTTGTTGTGCTTGTGAGTCTTGAGTCGGCAATGGATCATCCTTCTCTACTTCGTCAACTTGAGGCGCCATAGAGGTGTTGTTGTTGGAACTTGAGGCTCCCCCTTGATCATGGCTCTCCTCAACTTCAGGCTTGATGTCTCCAATGGTCATGTTCTTCATGGCTTCTCGTAGAGGCTCATCATCTATTTTATCATGACCAAAACTCTCCTCTTGGGAGCCATTAGATTCATCAAACTCAACATCACAACTTCCTTCAACTAAACCGGAGGTTTGGTTGAATACTCGATATGCTTTTGAGTTTGATGCATAACCAAGAAATATACCAACATCACATCTTCTTTCAAACTTACCGAGCCTTTTCTTGCGGTAGATGTAGCACTTGCATACAAAGACTCGAAAGTAGGAGATGTTGGGCTTTCTCCCAATGAGAAGCTCGTACGGGGTCTTTTGAAGTAGGCGATGTAGGTAGACCCTATTTGCGGCATGGCACGCCGTGTTGATCGCTTCGGCCCAAAACTTCTCCGACGTGTCGTAGTCATCAAGCATTGCTCTTGCAAGAGTGATGAGTGTCTTGTTCTTCCTTTCAACGACACCATTTTGTTGAGGAGTGTATGTGGCCGAAAACTCATGTTTCACGCCTTCGCGGTCACACCACTCCCCAATGTTGTAGTTCTTGAATTCGGTGCCGTTGTCACTCCGTACCTTGATGATGGGAAGTTGAAATTCCCTTTGAGCGCGGTTGGCGAAGGTCTTGAACACTTCCGGAGTTTCACTCTTGTCACCTAGAAATAAAGTCCAAGCATAGAGAGAATAGTCATCAACAATAACGAGACAATAGAGGTTACCACCAAGGCTTTGATATGTGGACGGTCCGAAGAGGTCCATGTGGAGTAGCTCAAGTGGCTTGGAGGTTGACACCATTGTCTTCATTGGGTGGTGTGAAGCAACTTGCTTCCCGGCTTGACAAGCGCTACAAAGCTTGTTCTTCTCAAATGTGACATCCTTCACGCCGGTCACCATCCCAAGCTTGAATGACTTCTTGAGTTTGCTCATTCCAATGTGCGCTATGCGTCTGTGCCATAGCCAACCCAAGCTTGTCTTAGTAAAAAGACAAGTGGTCAAGCTAGCATTCTTGTTGGCGAAGTCCACTAGGTAGAGATGTCCATGCCGAAATCCTTTGAAGACTATGTCTTGGCTAGTTTCTCTATTCACAACAACATCATTTTTGCTAAATGTGCACGTTAGTCCAAGATCACATAGTTGTGCAATAGAAAGTAAATTAAAGCTAAGTGACTTAATGTACAAAACATTAGAAATGGACAAATCATTTGAAATAGCAATTTTACCTAACCCAATTACCTTTCCCTTATAGTTATCACCAAAGGTGACTTGTTCATGATTGCCGGGGTTTTCTATGGTGGTGAACATACCATCATTGCCGGTCATATGTTGGGTGCACCCGCTATCGAGTACCCAATGCTTTCCTCCGGCTTTGTAGTTCACCTACACACATGAATTCAATTTTTAACTTTAGGCACCCAATCCAACTTAGGTCCTTGTATGTGTTATACAAGTGTCTTTAGGACCCAAAGTTGCTTGGGGAGCTTCCCCTTCATACCTTTCATGTCCTTGCCAATAAACCTAGCCTTCACCTTGCCACCTACTTTACTTAAGAGATAATAACGATCATTGAAAGTAGATTTGTAATTAGTAGGAAGCTTGGGAGAGGGTTGGTTAGGAAGAGGACACTCCCTTGTTTGGTGACCGGTGACCTCACAATGTTGGCAATAAGAACCAACTTCTTTGATGAAGCTTGTTCTTAGCTCTGGTGAGGGCACCTTTCCTTTGTTGGGCACCGGGAAGGATCCAAGTCCTCTTTTGTTGAAGGCCTTTACTTGTTGGAAGAGGATTTCCTTGTGTTTGACCTCCCCTTTTGAAAGTCTAGCCACACTAGTGCGAAGACTCTCAATTTCTTCCAACAAGTCCTTCTCCCTAGCATTAGCTTTCAAAGGCAAAGACTTGTGCAAGGCATTAGTGGCATGAGAAGTAATGGATATCTTATCATTAAGAGTTTGCTTCTTCATATTTTTCAACTCTTGATCAAGCATGTCATGAGCAAGGTTAAGTGTTTGATGTTCTTGTATTAACTTGTTGTGCTCTTCCAAGAGTGTTTGGTGTGCTAAGTTAAGTTCATGATTATCTATCTTGATTTTAGCCTTTTCTTCCTCAATTTGCTTGACATGGGATTTAGGCGTGTCATGCTCTTTGAGTATGCTTTCATACTTGTCAAGCAAATCAAGGTTAGCACTCTCAAGTCTAGCACGAGTTTCTTCAAGCACTTTAACCTTACTCTTTTCCCTCTTAATGATAGCATGATATTCATTTATCAAAGAAGTTAAATCATCGGGGGAAAGCTCATCATCGCTAGAGTCATCACATACCTTGGTGTTACCTTTTGCCATGAGGCACATGGGCGGTGGATGAAGAGGTGCATCATCATTGTTGGTGATGGCGAGGCCGGCCAAGCTTTCTTCTTCCTCTTCACTCTCTTCATCACTTGTTTCTTCGTCGGTGACCCATTCATTTGCCTCACACATGAACACCTTTTGTGGGCCATTTATATTCTTTGGGAAGAGCCTTGCCTTCTTGCCCTTGTCATGTTTCTTCTTTCCAAAGGATCTTGGCTTTGGTTTGGCTTCTTCTTCATCATCATCACTTCCTTCAAGCTTGCGATGCTTGCTCTTGTGGTTTTCTCTTTGTTTGTCCGGTCTTGGACAATCATAGGAGATGTGTCCTTGATCACCACAATTGTAGCATGTCTTGTGATCATCTCTCCTTGGTAGGAATGCTCTCTTCTTAGGATCAAATGTGTATCTCTTCTTAGTGATCATGGAGTTCAAGCGTGAGAACTTTCTCATCATCAACGCAAGCTCATCATCATCATCTTCACTTGATCCTTGTTCTTCTTCACTTGAGCTAGGCTCAACCACCTTCTTCTTCTTGTAGCTTGTTTTCTTGGTGGAGGCCTTTAGAGCAATTGTCTTTGAAGATGATTGCTCCATCATCCCAAGTACACTCATCTCATGAGCGTGTATTTCTCCAATGAGCTCCGAAACTTCAATGTGGTCAAGTGACTCTTTTTGGAGCATGGAGTTGATGATGTTGTAATTTGGCTTGGGAAGGAGCATGAGGATCTTGCAGTTGATGAGTCCCTTGCCAAGAGAAGCAATGTCAAGAGCATTTATTTCTTCAATAAGCACATTTAAGCGAGAGAACATCTCATTGACATTTTCATGAGGAAGCATTTTAAATTCATCATACTTGGCTTTAAGCATATGATATTTTAGTTCTTTGACATGAGAAGAGCCCTCATGAATCTCTATTAAGCAAGCCCAAATTTCACAAGCTTTTTCTTTACTAGCAATTCTAGCAAATACATCTTGACTAATACATTCATAGATTGCATTCCTAGCTTTAGCATCCCATTTAATTTGATCACCAACATAATTATGTTCTCCAAACCCCGCGTGGGTCGCTTCCCAAACTTCGGGAGCAATAGCTTCTAGATAAGCGCGCATGCGTGCTTTCCAATAGGCAAAGTTCTTGCCTTCGAAGATAGGAACTGAACCCCCAACCTTGACCATTTTAGCTCTCTAGCGGTGAAGCTAGAATGATCTTATGAGCAACCTTGCTCTCATACCAATTGTAAGGACCGAATGCCCAAGAGGGGGGGTGAATTGGGCTTTCTTCGAAAAATTCTAAGCAATGAAACTTAATTTCTAAAGCCCAATTCCCTACGCAACTATCTATGCATTCTAGTAGATAGAAACTTCGCGAAATATAAAATGCATAAAAGTAAGGGAAGGAGAAGGATGCAAACTCCCGAGGAGACAAAGATTTATCCCGTGGTTCGGCAAGATCGTCAAGATCTTCCTACATCCACGTTGTGGCACCCACCAAAGGGTTTTGCCACACCCAAGTCACAGAGACGACGGATCTTCACTATTCCTCTCCGTTCGCCTTCCTTGGCAAGGTGGAGCTCAATCCTTGTACAACTTCGACCTTCCGGGCTTCCACACACGCCTTGGCAAGCTACGGAAGTCTCCTCACGATTACAAACACCAAGGGCACTCCCTTGAGGCTCTCACACTATCCTAGAGAGTCCACTCACTGAGAATGGTGGCACACAAGCTCTCTCTCTAGCTAGTTCTAGCCTAAACCTTGGTGTATAGATGATCGAAATGGTGTGAAAGTGATTGCTCTTGGTCTTGAACACTTGTGGATGTGTTGATGGTGTCTGGTGATCAAGACTTGACGAAATGACAGGATTAGGGGGTATTTATAGCCAACCTCCCCGAAATAGCCGTTGGAAAAGTAGGCTGACAGAACTTTACTGTGAACACCGGATGATCTGATGTCTCCCCTTTAGTTAACATCGGTCAAGTTACTTTAGCTGACGTCATTGTGTCAGATATGACCGTTGTTAGACCGATGTTGATCCTGTCTTCTCATCGGATGATCCGGTGGCTCTTCCTCCAGAATTTACTCAAACTTGATGCTTACTGGAGTAATCGACCGATGTGTGCTTCTATGTACATCGGATGATCCGGTGAGTTGATTTTGAGAATTGGTCCAGAAATAATTGCTTCTGTTGAATTGGACCGATGTACCACTTCCTACACATCGGATGATCCGGTGTGTACTTCAGTTTTGAGGTCTTCTTTTTCTGTTGCCACAACTCGACCGATGTAGTCACTTCACAAAACATCGGATGATCTGGTGTATTGATCTTGTTTGCTTCGAGTTGTTTTAAGTTGATCTTTTGGAATTTGCTTGAGTGACCTCTTTGACATTTGTTGGGAATGTTCTTCTGATGAATATTGAGTTCCTTGTGTTGTCAATTTTGATGGAATTGCGTTGACGTATGAGTTCTTCTTTTAGTCTTCATGAAAATCGATTAACCCCTTAGAATAGTTCGTCGAGGGGTCTCCATTTGTATTCAATGAGCAGTAGATGATATGAATAGATAGTTCATTACGTTAGATGTGTTATACGTGAGACCTTGCATCCACAAACTCATTAGTAATATCTAACGGTTGTCATTAATCACCAAAACCGTACCTTGTGGGGGCCTAGATGCTTTCAGCTGCCAACTGGATTCAACTGCATTATTGTAATTTTCAGCACGTCTCCATATGGCTTCATACTTGAAATCTTGTTGAACCTTTGGATTGAATTGAGGACACATTGCAGCAAAAAATGTAATATTCACTGCATAATGGTTGGAGGATGTTGTAATAATATTCTCCAATTGACAGTGATAAAAAATAGAGGACAAAGCCACATTAGCCACTGCACGATCTAATCTTGCACGAGTATTACATTGAGCCTCTGGTCGATTAGACCATGTATATCTTGGACCATTAAAACCCAAATCAGCCAAGTTGCAAATATCAAGGCACCTTCGAAATCGATCCATTTGGGCCTCATTGTTAGCACTACCGGACTAGTCCGGTCCGGACTAGTCCAATATAAGACCAGACTAGTCCGATGTTGTCCAGTAAGGATATTGGACTAGTCCGGACCTTGACCGGACTAGTCCGGTCTTTTCAGTTAATGTCAGTTTGAACTCGAAAATAACATGTGTTCTAATTGAAAGGACACAACCCACCGATAATTATGTCCCTGATCGGGGGACTTAACTGTCTCTAAGGGTGGGAGGCCCCCTCTTGTGTCTCTTGGTCATATATAAGGAGAGGGTTATGTGTATGATTGAAGATGGTGTTGTGAATACTCATTAGACACAAGAACTCTCTCAATTCTCAGAATCCGATCAACAATACCAAGAGAAGAACAAGGGGAAACGCCTCCCGTCATCGTTCTACTTGCGGCCTCGCCTTGTTGGCTCGTTGGCCGCATCATCAAGCAACAACAAAGATGGAAGAGAAGGTATTAGTGGTGTTCTTGTGCTATTTGAGAGATAGCACTTGATGTTGATCTTGTATTCAATTTTTTCCTGAGTAATTCGAAATGATTTAGTGGCTATTTGATCTTCGGGCTCCCTTTTCGATTCTAACAATGGTATCAGAGCCGTTTAGACCACTAATCATTTCGGATTGAGTTTTGATCGAAGTTTTTTGCTGAAAGTTTTAAAGGTCCGGACTTGTCCGGTCTAAGGGCCAGACTAGTATGGTGTGCCACAATTAAGTGGTTAGGTTTTCAGATCAGGGTGTTTTGACGCGCTCATCTGATTGAAAACCAATTAAGCACTTTGGATTGAAATCCATTGTGAAAATTAAGTTGATTTGGTAAGATGGTAAGATTAAGATTCCCTTTGGGGTATTTCGGCATGTTTCCGGTTTTTTATATGAAACTTTTCCGGGGTTGGCCGGACTAGTCATGAATAGTATGGACCTAACTCGAAAAGTTCAATAAAGAACAGATCAAATGTTTTTGGAACAGAACCGGACTTGTCCGGTCATGGTTCTATGTAAGTTCGGACATGTCTGATGTATGGACCGGACTAGTCCAAAAACCATACTGTAAGAGTTCGGACTAGTCCGGCCATGTGCGTACTAGTCTGGGCTATACAATTAAATTTGCTTATTTAATTAAGCTTCTATTGTGAATTAAGTTTATAATGTCATAGCAATTTGATTGAGTAACCAAAGCGAAAGATAAATTGCTATGTCATTTTAAGTTGCATGAAATTCTATTGAGTAACCAAAGCGAAAAATAGAATTGCCATGTTTTTAAGCAATATTATGTCATTATTGGCCGAGTAACCACAGCGAAAGACATTAATGACATTTTCTGTTTAAGTGCATAGTAATTTGGTCGAGTAACCAAAGCGGAAGATAAATTACTATGTATTTCAGTTGTTCTCCAATGTTAAGTTTTAATGTCATTATTGGCCGAGTAACCAAAGCGAAAGACATTAATGACATTCTCTTTTAAGAACATAGTAATTTGGTCGAGTAACCAAAGCAAAAGATAAATTACTATGTTGTTTTTCAGTTATTTTCAAGTGTTGAGTTTTGGTCAAGTAACCAAAGTGAAAGATAAAACTCAACATTATCTTATGATTAATATCTATGCATTCGCTCATGATCTAGTTTTTAATTAAGAAGTTTTCTCAAATGACAATTCAGCACTGAGTTTTATGGGAGATAGAGAGAAAGTTAGAGATTGCTTTGGAAGTCTCCGAGATGGACCTTGCTCTCACAACTCCATATTCAGTTGAGCCGGTGGCTCTAGTAAGTAAAGTTGATGAAACTCAGTAAGCCTTTGTTGTGAGGACAAAGGACTATACTAATAAGCTATTGGCTTGTGATATAGCCAAAGTTAAGTGAAAACAATCAAACAGGAAATGTTTGATGATTATTAAGGGCACTATCACTAAAATCATTCGGGGAGCAATCCCTGAATGTGATATTGCCACTGAGTACCTCCAAAAGATTGAGAACCAGTTTACTGGTTCTTCTAAGTCATTAGCAAGTACTCTTATCAAGAAACTTGTCGATGAAAAGTATTATGGAGGTGATGTGCGAGAGCACATTTTAAGGATGACAAATATGACTTCAAAGTTTAAGCCTATAGATTTGGGGATTAAAGATGAGTTCATTGTGCATCTCATTTTTCCTCAGTTCTAATGGAATTTGAGACTTTTGTCATCAACTATGACTCTCAACCTGAACTACGGAACATAGAAAAACTCATGGCTATGTGTGTTCAAGAGTAAGAGAGGATTATATCTCTTCATGTTAATTATGCTATTAATTACGTGAAGAGAAAAAGTAAGGCTAAGAAGAATTATTCTTCTAAGTAATCTTTTTAAGTATCATGGTTCTTCTCACCATGATAAAGATAAGGGTAAGGCTCTACAAAGCCATCCTTAACGTAAGGATGTGAAAGTAGAGAAAAATCAGTATCATTTTTGTTTAGACAAAGGTCACCATTAAAGGAATGCATAGGCTTCCTTAAATGGTGTTGTAAGCGATAATCAGTATTCCTCACATCAGAGTAAGAGTAAGAGAATCGATTCCGAAATGATTTCGAAATTATGGCATTGTTGCTTAGGCCATATTTCGAGGGGGAATTGAACAATTGATTTCACAATCGATTCTTCCTCATTTTGGATTTTTCGGATTCAGAAGAATGCATAGATTAAGAAAATTAAGAAAGGTGCCATACGCAGTGCATCTCTCGTAGTATCTGTTGATGGTTTTGATTCGTTCAGAACCTTCACGGATGACTATTCTTGCTATGGCTATATTTATCCAATTAAAGAACGCTCTGAAGCGTTGGATAAATTTAAGATATTTAAAGTTGAAGTTGAAAATCAGCACAACAGTAAGATAAAAGTGGTAAGATCCGATCGTGGTGGTGAATACTTCGGTCGTCATACCCCGTATGGCCAAGTTCCTAGACCATTTGCTCGGTTCCTACAGGAAAATGGCATAGTCGCCCAGTATTTAATACTGGGCGAGCCTTAGCAAAATAAAGTAGCAGAACGGTGCAACCGTACGCTAATGGATATGGTAAGATCCATGTTAAGTCAATTAGATTTGCCGGTTAGCTTATGAATAGAGGCATTAAAAACCGCTATTCATGTGCTAAATCGTATCTCTAGTAAGTTGGTGTCTAAAACACCGTATGAGTTGTGGACAGGACGTAAGACCTCATTAAGTTATATGCATATATGGGGCTGTCCCGCTGAAGCAAAAATGTTTAACCCAAACATTGGTAAGTTGGATGCTAAGACAATAATTTGCCATATTATTGGCTATGCAGAAAAGAGTAATGAAAATCTTTTCTACTGTCCAGAACGATATATTAAGTTTGTAGAAACAAGGCATGCCGTCTTTTTAGAGGATGCCATGATCAGGGGGAGTACGGTAAGGCGAGAAATTAATCTTGAAGAGAAGCGGGTTTATGTACCCACTCCTATGATTCAAGAATCATATTTCTCATTACCTACTGTTGTTGAATCATCAATGTCTATTGGTGAAGATTCAACACCTGTTGTTAGTTCTCCATTGACAACGGAATTAATAAGAAAGGTTGAACATTCTCAGCCCGTTGTCATTAATAATGAAGAGCAATAACGGCCTCAAAATGAGGATAATGTGCAATTAAAAAGATCTCAAAGAGAAAGAGAATCGGACATTTCGGACGATTATGAGATCTAATTAAGTGAGGAAATGCAAATGGAGGGTGATCCCACCACATTTGAAGAAGCTATAAGAAGTCCTCAAACATCTGAATGGCGTAAAGTCATGAAGGATGAAATGAGGTCTATGGAAGCAAACAAAGTCTGGAATTAGTTGAGATTCCTAATAGAGCCAAAATAGTAGGCTGTAAATGGGTCTACAAAACTAAACGTGACTCCAAAGGGAATATTAATAAGTTTAAGTCCAGACTTTTTGCAAAAGGTAAGGATTCGTTCAGAATCATTATGGTATTAGTTGCACATTACAATTTAGAATTACATCAGATGGATGTAAAAATGGCATTTCTCAATAGTGATCTATATGAGAATGTCTATATGACACAACCAAAAGGTTTTGTTGTTAAGGGTAAGGAACATATGAGATGCCACTTAAGAAAGTTCATTTATGGACTTAATCAAGTATTAAGACAGTGGTATCTCAAGTTCAATAAGACAGTAAGAAAGTTCGGGTTTAAACAAAATGAGGAGGACAATTGCATTTATGATAAGTTTAAAGACGGGAAATTTATTTTTCTCGTGCTTTATGTAGATGATATACTACTTGTAAGTAGTGATGTCAATCTACTATCAGAAACTAAGAAGTTCTTGTCCTCTAAATTTGATATGAAGGATCTTGGTGAAGCATTCTATGTACTGGGCATAGAAATTCACCGAGATAGAATAAAGGGGTATTAAGTTTAGCACAAAAGGCATACTTAAGGAGCGTACTTGAAAAGTACGGTATGCATGAAAATAAATATTTGTCTGCTCTAATGAGTCAAGGTTGGTAAGTATGGAACCAATAAGAGGTCGACCTAATAAGAATCGGTTCCAAAACTTCTTGCTGTCAGAAGTTTTAAGTTTTGCTCAATTCCTAAGTTACCTTGACAAAGTTTAAGTATCGGGTTAATTTTGACATAAGTAAGTCCAATCCAGATGACTGGATGGAAATAAGTATTACTTGCAGTTTTGCAAGTATCAAGGTCCCATGATAAGTTAAGTATAAGATTAAGTCATTGAAATAATGACTTACTAAGACTCAGTTTGTGCGAGATGTGTAGTAAATCCACATCAGTAATCAACACTCGCACATTGGAGCTTTATTGTGGAAAAAGCTCCTAATTTAGGGTCACTGCGTCATGTGTGATGCATACCGATATATTATAAATGAGACCACTGAGCAGACACAGTAAGTAAATCTGAATTGTGAGTGGTTGACAGCATAAACCACTTAAGTTTTTTGTACTCCAGAGACAACAAGTCATATGTGATGCCAAACACATTGACATAAGGTATGTGTTGTAAAGGAGTAAATCCAGGATCATATTAAGTAATGATTATTGAGCAAATTAGTACCAAGCAAATGCTTGCGAATCCGCTTACAAAAAGTCTTCCACCCAATGTGTTCAGTGAACATGTGGCTAGCATGGGTTTAAGGAAGAACCAATGATCACTGGATATTTAGGGGCCAAGTAAGAGTAAGGTTCATTTTTAAGTGTGAGATGTATTGTGGTCCTCGAGTCCAACAATAAGTAAATGATTGTTGTGATGCGTTGTGCCCTATATGTCAAGCATGAAAAAGTGGACACTAAGTTTAGTATTAAGTAAGTTGGTAAGTTTCAGTTTCGAGTTCAAGGGGGAGAATGTTAGCACTACCGGACTAGTCCGGTAGTGGACGGACTAGTTCGGTCCGGACTAGTTCGATATATGACCAGACTAGTCCGATGTTGTCCAGTAAGGATATCGTACTAGTCCGGACCTTGACCGGACTAGTCCGGTCTTTTCAGTTAATGTCATTTTGAACTCGAAAATAACATGTGTTCTAATTGAAAGGACACAATCCACCGACAATTATGTCCCTGATCGGGGGACTTAACTGTCTCTAAGGGTGGGAGACCCCCTCTTGTGTCTCTTAGTCATATATAAGGAGAGGGTTATGTGTATGATTGAAGATGGTGTTGTGAATACTCATTAGACACAAGAACTCTCTCAATTCTCAGAATCCGATCAACAATACCAAGAGAAGAACAAGGGGAAACGCCTCCCGTCATCGTTCTACTTGCGGCCTCGCCTTGTTGGCTCGATGGCCGCATCGTCAAGCAACAACAAAGATGGAAGAGAAGGTATTAGTGGTGTTCTTGTGCTATTTGAGAGATAGCACTTGATGTTGATCTTGTATTCAGTTTTCTCCTGAGTAATTCGAAATGATTTAGTGGCTATTTGATCTTCGGGCTCCCTTTTCGATTCTAACACTCATTTCTGTTTCTAGCACCATAGTATTCATTATGGAGCAGCACCTCATTGAAATCCCCACAACACATCCATGGACCGTTCCATCTATTATGTAAACGCTGAAGCATTTCCCAAAATAAAGGATGGAGTTAATGTCGGGGTTCTCCATAAACAAAAGTTGTACGCCATGGTACACCAAAGGCCATAGAAATCATAATATCAGTAAAATGTTTATTGAAAGCACATAGAGACACGGAATACGGTTCTTTCCAGAATAGCACTAATCCTTCACTACGACCTTCACAACTTACAACAAGTGATCATGTAAGACCCAATGACCACATGAAATTTCTTGCAATAATATCCTTTAATTTTGTTTCTGATAAAAAAGGATATTGGGTCTATATAACTTCACTAATTAGCGAAGTTCACCAATTGTCGCATTCGACCCCAGCCCGCGACAGTTCCAGGCTAAAAGACTCATTGCGTACGGCAGGGCTACATAGCAGCCTCCACCTAATCCGCCGATCTTGCAGTGGAACTTTTCATCTTTTTTTATTGTTTCAGTACTACATTCACCAATACATTCCATATCCTGAGTCTTTTCTTTATCAATGACCATTAAAGTACCAGATTTTTTATCAGATGATTGCTCATGATTGGTCATTTCTTTCTGTAGTGGTACTTTAGCTTTTTTTTTTCCTGTTAAGTTTGGCAAAGTGCCTTCCATTGCAAGATTTTCCCTTTGTTGATGTTATTTGTTTCATAACTATCAGTGGAGCAGATATTTGCACTATTATTTCCAGCCTCATCCTCATGGTTTGTGACCTGATTTTTGTTCTGATATTTTCCTATAGGATCAGCAACATGTGAAATAGTACAATCACAAGACTTAGGATTATTTGGTTCCGTACAATCATTTCCTGGTTTAGTACGATTGCCCATCTTTTTCCAGTGCAGAAAGCTTTTTGCCGGCATATGGCAGATCACCGTTAGCATCATGGTCAGCCGGGTTAGAACAAATCAATGTTGAATGACCCAAAATACCACATGAAAAATAGTAAAGTGGTAATCTTTCATATTGGACTTGAAATCTTTCAGTGATTTGAAGACGTTGGGAGGAAACGGACACATATCGGACCAACGGTTGAAGCACATTGATCTCAATTCTTAGTCGCATAAAACCACTCCAACACTGGCCAAGAGTATCTGCATCCACTTTCTGCACTTTTTCAATTGGTTTTGCAATTTCCTCACCTCTCTGTTTAGTCATCAATCTAGTTGGGAGGTTGAGGATTCTCACCCAAATAGGCATCCTACTAAAATCAATCTTTGGTGGTTGAGTATTTGCATCATAAATCTTGAGAAGTATTGCATGTTTCCCAACTTTCCACAGAGAATATTACAAGACATAATTCCGTTCATCCATGGAAGAGAATTCAACAATAAACAAATTGTCACCCATAGAGTTGAAACTTAAACCTTTCGGATTTCTCCATGGTGGTTTCAATGTAGCCATAATTGCATTTAGATGAAGAGTATTTAGTGCCAAAACTTTTCCAACAATAGCATGATCTGGATCAAATAATTGTTGTTCATCTAAATCATCCAAGACCACTCCTGCAGATTCAGTAGACGTCAATTTTAGACGTGCCATCATTCCTTCCATATGAGCCTCCCTTCCATGTACCACATGACTGCTTGAAACAGCATCAAGTTTCTTCTTGTCTTTGTTCTTTTCTTCCATCCTCAGAAACAGGCACTCAAAAAAGTTCTTGAAAACTCGTATCAGAGAGTAGGCACTTTACAAATGTTAGGCTTTCAAGAAAACCAAAACAAGTAAATGTGCCTAGGAGTGAATCAATGAGTGTAAATTCTAGATGGCAGAAACAGTAGCAGTCACTATTTGAGGAACACCAGCAACTGTTGTGCGCCCAGGAAGAAAGAACCAGTAATTGCTAAGTAACTGTCATGCTCCCAGATCAATGGAACTTCAATTTCAAGTATCAAATGTTGAAGAACAGTAGCAGTTTACTTGTGACTGAAAATCACAACTGAAGAAACCACCAAACTGCTATGCACCCAAGATGAACTTGAAACAAGGCACCCAGTAATGATGTGCCAGTAGAGTTCCAATCAAGGGACCATGTTGATCGTCAATCGTGGTGAAATACGATCATAAGAATCTCCAGAAACTCGGATCAGAACAACCACTCACCACTTTTCAATGAAGAAAGGAGGAGCAGTTGCGCCGATCTTGAAGTCCTGGAGAAAAATTTCTGTGAAAAGATCACATAAGTGAGATGTGCAGCCGCAACTACGCGATCACAAGGAGTCCCGGCCGAGGAATCGATGATCACTGGAGCGCATCGAAGCCTTGGTGTGGACAGGGGAGTGCCAGTCGCCCTCAACTCGATGGAGTATGGGGGATTTTTTGGAGTGCTCCAAGTTTGATTCTTTCTGTGCCTGCAGTGAAGCCAAAATCTTATCTTTAGTATTAACATCATCAAGCTCAATTACTTTAATTTTCAGGGACAGTATTTCAGAAAACTGTGAGTATCCTTCTGTCAGCCCTTGTTTTGTCCCATTCTCAATCATTCCTTTCAGAATTGTTCTCTGGACGAAGTTCAGATGCCAACATACAGTAAGTTGTGCGGTTTGTTCTTCAGATGGCAACTGAGGACCTGGTATTATGGAGTACATTATCTCTACCTTGAAACAAGCACCGCACGGAACATCAGGAGTGCTAACTGTAGACAAAACTGCAAAATAGTTTGCAGCTGCTATCAGGTACTTCTGCTCTTCTGTAAAGGTGATTTGTCCATCTTGATACGGGGAATGAGCCACCTCAACATAGCTCGAATGCTTCAAAATCATGGTTCAATGCTGCTTTATCAGCCTTACTGGACTCTGTACCTAGCAGCCCGGCAATAGCTGCTGAAATTGAAAACACTATTATTAACAGAACACTTCAGTGCATCTCTAGCTTCAGGTCACAGCAGGCTGGAAACGAAGAAAACATTGTTACTTATAGAACAATTCAGCGCATCTCTAGCTTCAAGTCACAGCGAGCTGCAGGTGAAGAACCAATCACTCCTGTTATTAAGGCTACAAGAAGTTGTTGGCTAATCTTTGTTCCTTTACTGGTCTTACTTGTTGCTGTCACGTGGACCTTTGTCACTGGGAAGGGGTTATGGAAATGCTCATCTACATGACAGGATCAACAACAAACTTATTACTGTTATATCCCAGTGATCTGATCCTCTCTAATTCCTTTTGTCCTCAGTGAGTTATTGTTTCACTATTGCTTTCCATTCAAAAGGGCGAAGAGCTAGAAGCACTTTGAGGGTTATAAAATTGTTAAGGTTACAATTGAGCTTATATGCAGTAGAAGAAAAGAACATTATGGCTGGGCAAAAGGATATATGATGGTAATATTTGTAACTACTGAGTTGTCCTCATGTTTACTCTGAGGATAATGTATACTGAATGTAATTAACCTGCACGTATTTTGTTCTATTGCAAAATTGAAGACCGGTCCCTTGTAGATAATTTTGCTCCCCAATCAAGAATTGGATGTCTTATTTTCTGTACAACATGCAATTTTTTTCTTCAGGTGGTCATCGTCAAATTTACAAGCATGCATCGTTAATGTCAATGTTGAAACACGAAGCTAATCTTGTAGAAATCGACTTCCACATTGGCACATGAGTGCTGGTATAGCAAGAAATGCCAATAAGTATAACATGGCTGAAGTCATCAAGGATGCCAGAGTTCTGGACCCGAAAATTTTGGTTTTCTCGTGCTTTTATATTATAGCTTTTTAGAGGCTGGGATGAACCCAAGATTTGATTTGGATTAGAGGTTGGATTACATCAAGGATAAAAAGGACGGAAAGAAGTAACCCCATTCATCATCACCTAGAATCATGTAAAAATAGCAAATGGATAAAAAAACTGTGCTGATACTGAACGAGGTATGTCGACAAGTAAAATCAATCGAACGGTGAAAATAAAGATATAAATTAACTTTGACATAGTTTCATAGTCTCAACAAAAAAAGGCTAAAACATAAGATAATATATACATCAGTCAGCAGGTTGCATTCACTGAGATGGCTTGTATTCATCTAATCCATAAGGTAGCTCCTTCACTTGAGTGACTGAGTTGTACAACATGTAATACAACATGTCGAACCTCAATTCAGCCATTTTTTTGCCTGTAATGTTAAATAGGATTAGATTACTATGTGAAGTACAATATTATCTACTAATGTTAAGTAGATCATGCAGCATGCTAACATTTGCAGCATACACTAAGAAGGCTTGTACTCCTCTAAGCGGTAAGGTAGCTTCTTCACTTGATTGATTGTGTTGAAGAGCATGTAATACAACATCTCGGACCTCAGTGCAGCCATCTTGATCCGCATTGTCAGAAGGTACTACATTTAGATAGTGTTACTGTAACATCATCTGCTAAGACTGTATAATAATTTATAGCTTCGTACATACAAAAATGGCATCATTAAAACAATATGCACTAGAAGCATGAATCTATTGACACAAAGTGCATCACCAGATCAGTCTTGGTTTGAGTAAGTGTTTGGTTAATAATTAAATTTACACAAGGAAATGGGAACTGTAAACGGTAACAAGCATTTAACCTGGATGCATATTATAAAATACAACTAAACTTTTTGAAGAAATATAAAATTTAATGAAGATGAATTTGGTAACTACTATGTGATGCATCTACAATATGGTAGCTGAGAAGATTGCAGCCCTAAAAAGGTGGAAATGTAACACATCTAAAAAAATAGACAAAAAATATAATAATGGATAAAATACAAACCTTATTTTCATTTGTATTGAGCTTATTACCATCCTAAATATCGATGACTTTCATTGCAATAAAGGGCGAATCATTAGGCACATCCTCCTGCATCACTTTATAACAGGTATTTTCCATCTAGAGATATCTTCAAACTTCCCGTCTATTAGCTTCTGTAGCAATACATTAAGCCTTGTCACAACCCTAGCTGAAACAACTGTGTGGAAATCCTCATGATCTTGGTAACTAGAAGTAAGTACGTCAATTCGTTTATCGACCATGTTCAAGCAGTACACTATGTAGTAGTTGTTTTCGGGAATTGGCACAAAGAACTGAAAGTAATAGGGAAAAATTAGGTTGAAGAAAGAAAAATTAACACACACAATGTGACAAGATCAACAACTAGACTTACAAGCTTAACTTTGAAAATATCAAGGTCACCAATGTCAGCTTGAAGTTTTTAAAAGCAGCGAGGTCTGGGTACATACACTGTTGTCGTTCTTCATCGTGGTTGAGCATCTCCTAGCAGGAGATAATAAGATAGGGATTACTTCATATAGTAATAGATAGATGGTAGACAAATAGTGATGGAATATAAATGAATAAATAACTTTCATATAACAAGGACATACACCAAGATATCTGGAAAGAAACACCCTGAAACCAACATTTGGGCCTCCAGATGTCTTTCTCAATGCGTATGCAGTCCACAAAATATGTCATTAATGACTCGAACATTGCAACCCCATCCGCGAAAGACTCTGCTACATCTTCATACCTGAAACATTGGGATGGTCCCCAAATAATAAAATGCCTGGTGAAGAACAAGATAAAATAAATTGTAAAAGCATAACTAATGTACGGTGTGATACAAAAAGGGATGATAACTAAATCAATGGGCGTATACCTCTTTTCCTTCAGTTCTGTGCAAATTTTACTCATTACAGCCTAGGATTTAATCTTGTCAATCGGTGGCCTTGGTGTTATGCATTTGAATGGCGACCTGTGTCTTGAGGGAACATCGACAAGCCTATTGATCCGAGGTCAAGCACAGATATGGTATCCGGAATCATCCAGTGTGGCTGCAATCATTGAACTTCGATACAAGTCACCGTCATCTACCATGCATCTCGCCGGGGTATTAGTTGAATCAAATTACGCTGCAACCAAGGTGCTTCTTTCCAATGATGCAGCACCAATTTCAATTTGTTGCTGCATATTTAGAATGCAAAAAATAAGAATTAAAGATATGAAGTTTGTAATGAGGTTGACATAATTAGTATAATTCTGTTAGAGGGGGTGTACCCGGTTGCAGTTTGTATGTGTGCTACCGACCATGAAAGATTGCTGACACGACTTCTCTACAAACTCGTTTGTTAGATGAAAGTTATAAAATAAAAGGGATACATGTCAGTGGATTGGTGAAAATTCGGTAATAAAGAAAAAGGAAAGTTTCAGAGATGCATAAACAAGACCACAAGACCATGTGTGGGCGAGTTTCGATCCAAACATCCTTCGGGCCTAGCAGCAGGTATAGTAGTATCGATCGACACAATGCACACATCCGGGAAACATGTGTGTGTGCGTGAGTAAGAAGGGTCAGGTGTAGTAACAGTACATCAATCAATAAATGAGAAGAAGGCACATGAATGGATAACATTAGGAAAATAAAGATGATTTATACTGCCAAAAGAAAGGATAAAAAATGCAAAGATGTAATTCAAGTTGCATATAAATAATCAAAAATGAAAAAATATATATTTGATTGTACCTAAGACAGGCAGATTGAATCAGGGTAGTTGACTGAACTATATAGTAAGCAACGTGTATCTACTTATTTAAATACAAAGCCTGCTGAAGCTTGTGCAAGCTAGAATCAATTAATAAGGAGGCAGCAACATATTTGCTGCAAGAACCAGAAACGAACTAAAGATTTTCCACAATGCTATGTCATCAAAAGTGTAAAACTCAGATCATTGATCTAGTCATCTGGTGGGATGTTAATTGTCTACTCAATTCACATCTTCCTAATTTGCATATATATATATATATATATATATATATATATATATATATATATATATATATATACACAGCAGCACAAAGATGTAAATTCTCATCTAGTGCCCATCAGCTCCTAACATTTACCTAAGACAGACAAATTGAAATATACATTATATATAAAAAAATATTTCAAAATTTTGTGTAAGGAAATTATATAGGTACTCAACATACAACAAAAACAGAGAAGTATGGACTTAAGTAGCACAAAAGTTACCTCACCGATGGTTTGAACATTGTCTACATATTGCTGATTAAGTTGATCAGTGGCAATATTATCGGATTCACTAATGTGTTCTAAGGTTTTGTCAATATCAGGTGCAAAGGAACCAAGCTCTGGTGCCATTCAGGAGGTTGTACTATTGACATTTGATTCCCAAACATTATGCTGCTCAACTGGTGCAGGTAGCTCCTAATTATCCAATCCCTAAATAAGAATTAGCTTTAAGTTTGTACATTAACACATTGTAAAGGATAATTAAATAATGTGCAATGAGTAATGATAGTGTTCTAGAAAAAAAAGAATAATTTGAAAAATAATTACAGAGGGTTACGCACATCATTACAGTCCACATTAAGGAGCTTGACATTGATGGTGGCTTCACTCCGCACATCAGTAGGCAATGCATCATGCCGGCAGCCATGGTTGTATTGTT
Organism: Tuctoria greenei; assembly: GCA_036927565.1. Lineage (NCBI taxonomy): Eukaryota > Viridiplantae > Streptophyta > Magnoliopsida > Poales > Poaceae > Tuctoria > Tuctoria greenei. The sequence goes on along the minus strand of JAYESD010000006.1, from coordinate 28,977,801 downwards.
CGTCATGCACATGACTTCTGCTCCGTTCTCGTGAGGTGACATCATGTGCAGATGGTAGAGACTGCAGCTCCGTACCTAAAAAAAAGTTTGATGTAATCATGTTTTGGCATTGAAAAGAAATTTAACATAACGTACCAATCAAGTGGGACGGAGTACGGACTAATGCTTCATCGTAATGGGTTGCACCATGATGCAAAAATGGCGAGTACGCATTTGATCTACTATCACTCTCGTTGGTAGTGCCTTTGTCCCTATGATCCTCGTCCCTTGATTGCTTTGAAACAGGTTCTTCATCAATTAAATTTTGAATAGTATGTATGAATTCCTTATGTGCTTCCACAATCAATTTGGAACCAGAGAGAATGTTATTAATGCCTCAGCTTGATTTATCAACAAACAGTTTCAGCCCATCAATTGTCTTGAACCCTGACGGTGTACCACATAATTCATTTAATAGCACACCAAGCTCCTCAACAACTGGGAACAATGGGGACGATGAACAATTTGCAACAGGCAGAGCAACATTTGGTTGAGGTTCACTCTAAACATAACAAGTGTCTGCCCTACTTCTAGGTTGCACAAAAAAACAAACAATACATTTCAATATATCAAAAAATATTAAATGGTATGAAAAATTAAGGCATTGTAAAATAATGATTGAGGTGAACCTAAAGATTTCCATACGTCACAATCCCTGACATATCTCTTTGCTTGTCTTTTCGAATTAAGGTTTCCATTACAAATTTATGGAAGTACTTAACACGGGGTGCGGCGGAATGGAGAATGGAGCTTCAAAAATAGAGATTTTCCAAGTAAAATATCCGGATACACATATAACATAATTAGTATCTAAGGATGAGAAAAGTTCATCTAGAAACAGAGACAATTAGCACAAAGGGGAACTCACTATCTAGAAAATATCGCAGCCAAGTAAGGACTTCTTTCTCTCACTGGACACGTTATCGCTGCATGGCGCAAATCTTGAACCACTGCCTTGCACCAGCTAATATTTTGGAAATCTGAAATGTCCTTGGTCAAAAAAGCACCCCGTCCTCTTATATTGTTGTCTACTGTAAGGAATAACAACTTGTTGAAGGCTACAAGTAGGAATATCCTGACTGCCAGTGAATTATCAGTCCTTATTTTTTTCATATTGAAATATTATATACGTATTGTTATTGCTAATTAAGTGGACGTTCAAGGTAGCTGATGGGCTGAAACTGTTTGCTGATAAATCAAGTCAAGACATTAATAACATTCTCTCTGGTTCCAAATTGATTGTGAAAGCACATAAGGAATTCATACATACTATTCAAAATTTCATTGATGAAGAATTTGTTTCAAAGCAATCAAGGGATGAGAATCATAGGGACAAAGGCACTACCAACGAGAGTGATAGTAGATCAAATGCGGACTCGCCATTTTTTCATCATGGTGCAACCCGTTGTGATGAAGCATTAGTCCATACCCTGTCCCACTTGATTGATACGTTATGTTAAATTTCTTTTCAATGCTAAAACATGATTACATCGAACTTTTTTTTAGGTACGGAGCTACAGTCTCTACCATCTGCACATGATGTCACCTCACGAGAACGGAGCGGGAGTCATGTGCATGACGAACAATACAAACATGGCTGTCAGCATGATGCATTGCCTACTGATATGCGGTGTAAGCCACCATCAATGTCAAGCTCCTTAATGTGTACTGTAATGATGTGTGTAACCCCCTGTAATTCTTTTTCAAGTTATTCTTTTCTTTCTAGAACACTATCAATACCCATTGCGCGTTATTTAGTTATCCTTTACAATATGTTAATGTCCAAACTTAAAGCTATTTTTTATTTAGGGATTGGATAATCAGGAGCTACCTGCACCAGCCGATGCTATAATTGAGCAGCATAATGTTTGGGAATCAAATGTCAATAGTATAGCCTCCCGAATCGCACCAGAGCTTGGTTCCTTTGCACCTGATATTGACAAAACCTTAGAACACATTAGTGAATTCGATAACATTGCCACTGATCCACTTAATCAACAATATGTAGACAAAGTTCAAACCGTCGGTGAGGTAACTTTTGTAATACTTAAGTTCATACTTCTCTATTTTTGTTGTATGTTGAGTACCTATATAATTTCCTTACACAAAATTTTGAAATTTTTTTATATATAATGTATATTTCAATCTGTCTATCTTAGGTAAATGTTAGGAGCTGACGGGCACCGGATGAGAATTTACATTCCTACTTGTAGTAGGGTTGCTTTTGAATAGTATGTATGAATTCCTTATGTGCTTCCACAATCAATTTGGAACCACAGAGAATGTTATTAATGCCTCTACTTGATTTATCAGCAAACAGTTTCAGCCCATCAGCTGCCTTGAACCCTGATGGTGTAACACGTAATTCATTTAATAGCACATCAAGCTCCTCAGCAACTGGGAACAATGGGGATGATGAACAATTTGCAGCAGGCAAAGCAACATTTGGTTGAGCTTCAGTCTGAACATAACAAGTGTCTGCCCTAATTCTAAGCTACACAAAAAAAAACAAACAATACATTTCAATATATCAAAAAATATTAAATGGTATAAAAAATTAAGGCATCGTAAAATAATGATCGAGGTGAACCTGAAGATTTCCATACGTCACAATCCCCGACATATCTCTTCGCTTGTCTTCTCGAATTAAGGTTTCCATTACAAATTTATGGAAGTACTTAGCACAGGGTGCGGCGAAATGAAGAATGGAGCTTCGAGAATCAAGATTGTCCAAATAAAATATTTGCATACACATATAACATAATTAGTATCAAAGGATGAGAAATGTACATCTAGAATCAGAGATAATTAGCACAAAGGGGAACTCACTATCAAGAAAATACCGCAGCGATGTAAGGACTTTTTTCTCTCACTGGACCACGTTATCGCTGCATGGCGCAAATCTTGGAACACTGCCTTGCACCAGTTAATATTTTGGAAATCTGAAATGTCCTTGATCAAAAAAGTATCCCACCCTCTTATATTGTTGTCTACTGCCGGGAATAACAACTTGTTGAAGGATACAAGTAGAAATATCCTACCTGTGAGTGAATTATAAGTCCTTATTTTTCTGAGCATGTCAATAAGATAGTTGCACTTTGACATCGTTCTTGCGTTCAACGTTAATAGATTTCTTGAAGTCCACTAAAGCAAGCACATTTTCAAATTCAGTTGATCCTGGTAGATCCTATACTCCATCAGGAAGGCCTAAAACCTTTTTGACACATGAATCATTAATACTGTCGGTACTCGGCATACCGAGTACCCTCACGCACAAGCTAGAGGCGTCTAGATACCCTGCCTCCCAGCAGAGGTAGGGTTCGAGGGCGCCACGTGTTCAGAAGACCCGAACCCGTCTGCCTCAGATGGGTGGTTCGGGGTACCCGCGAGAGACCCTAAAGGAGAAGCTCATCTCCCCCTCGGAGACGAGCTCCCAAGCAGCCACGTGTCTAGCAGGTAAAGATCCCTCTCCCCCGTGAGACAGGGCTCCGGTGCTACCACGTGGTTCGAGGCATCAGATGGGCCACCTCCCATATAGGCGGGCTCCGACGCTGCCATCTGTCTTGCAGCCCTAGAGTCCTCGCTCTACTCAGGAGCGGGCTCTGGGGCTGCCACATGGTCTGTAAGATGGGGCCCGACCTCCTCTGCGGGGTGAGCTCCCGAGCTGCCACGTGGTCCGTAAGACGGGACCTGACCTCCTCCGCAGAGATGAGCTCCCAAGCCGTCGCGTCACCCAGCCACTCGCCCTGAACGGAGGGTTGTGGGAGTTAAGAGGGTGGTGCACCTTGTCCCTATCAAGGATTGAAGATACGCGGCTTTCCCAGACGCATGGCGTGGCGCACGCCTAATGTCAGGTACCGCTAAGACCAATGGCATCGCAGTAAAGACGTTGCAAGCCTATACCACTCTGCCAAGTGGGTAGCTTACGACAAAAGAGACAGTTGGATGGGACATCCCCGACCATTGTCAGCAACGGCGCATGGGCTACTGATGACTCAGGTAGCAAGAAGGTGAGTCTTCAAGGCCATGGTCAGAGCAAGCTTATGTGAGAAGCCTTAGATATTTAGGATAACATCGCCCCGAGACCACCTATGGGGCCCCAAACCCCACTTGTAAGGCGTCCGACCTTGTCTATAAAAGGACCGAACTGCCACCGTTACAAAGAAACCAACATCGAATCCCCGATACGCACACACACATTCACACACTAGCAATACAATCCACCGTGGAGTAGGGTGTTATTCTCCCTGCGACCTGAACCACGTAAAAAACCACCGTCTCATATACTCTCATACGTGCGCACACTTGATTGAGGCCTAAGCCTAGCCGAACAAGAACCTCTGCGGGCTGCTCCTTAGTAGATTCGGGAGAAGTGTCACATTAAAACTTCGACATTTGACGCGCCAGGTAGGGGCTTTTCCCCTCAAAAAAGTGGTAGCGCTCTCACCACCATGGTGTTCATCAGGCTCGTGGAAGGCTTGTTTCTGCGGCTGTCGTCCGGTGACCAGATCCATCGCTCGAGCGATGCTCTCTGGTCCATCGCGCCCCCGTGTAGGTACGACTTGTGAGGATAGTGCATCGGGACACATTCTGGCCCAATCGGCTCCCCCCGCCGCCGATAGCAAGCCCGGAGAGCGCTCTGGCGCCGGCCAGGGCTCTTCTCCACCACCCACCATCGCTGAACGCTTCCCAGGGAGCGGCTCACTAGTGGGTCCAAGGCATCGACCACTTCGTCATTGCGGCCATCAACTCTCCAACCAAAGGGCGACATCACATGTCGCTATCGCGCACGCCATCGATCGACTGTCGCACCACCGACTCCAGATCTACCAGGCCTACCAGCGTTGGCAAGATCCCCACGGAGGACCTGAAGGTTGAGCTTGACCATCGTCAAGCTCAGTTGGATGGCTGCGTCATCATCGAGTGGCGGCGAGAGCGACGACGCAACCTTGACGCCGAGTACAGGCCTCGAGGGCCTGAGCAGGAGGAGTCCTCCGTCCGAGGAGCACCTTAGGTAAACCCTCCACTGCTGCCATCAAACCAGGACTACATTGGGTCGACTGCACCCCTGCACTGCCCTGTACACCAGGTGCCACAGAAGTACTTGCCACAACAGCAGGTCCCACAGCAGCCACACGTGACGCAACAAACACCCCTGGCGTATGTTGTCCCGTACGCCTCTCCGGTGAAGCCTGGTGGAGGGTGCATGGCCTTGGCACCATACCTCCGACTGGCGATGTGGCCGCGCAAATTCTGGCCACACCTGCAGGAAAGGTTGGATTGGAGCGTCAACCCAGCAGAGTTCCTACAAATCTACACCACGACGCTCCTTGTTGCCGGAGCGGATGAGCCTGTCCTAGAAAACTACTTCCCCGTCGCTCTGGTCAGCTCAGCCCAGTCATGGCTGATGAACCTGCCCGAGGGGTCCATAACCTCTTGGGACGAGCTTTGCCGACAGTTCATGGCGAACTTTGGCAGCTCCTACACATGACCTGACACCGAGCTCGACCTCCACGCCGTGTGCCAGCAACCCAAGGAGACGCTGAGATCATTCATCCAGCGGTTCTCCCAGGTACACAACTCCATCCCCAACATCTCGAATGCTTCTATCATAGTAGCGTTTCGGCAGGGAGTGCGTGGTCGGAAGATGCTCGAGAAGCTAGCCACGCACAAAGTGCAATACGTCTCCGAGCTCTTCTCCATCGCCGATCGGTGTTCCTGCGCGGCTGAGGGCCATGACTGGCACACACAGACCACCCCCGGAGTGGGCGGAGTCGGCCAGACCAGCGACAATGTCGTTACCCCGGGTAGCGGCAAAAAGAAGAATCGGGACGACAGCCAGAACAAGTGAAAGTGCATCTAGGCATCCCTTGTGGATTTTGGTTGATTTATGACAAACAAATGAGATCCCAACAAAATTGTTGAGATGAGCGCAGGTTTTAATGAAATTATGAAGGAATAGCTAAATAGAATACTTTGTTGTGTATGGAGTGTGTTGGAGAAACACACCCCAAGAGCTCAAGCAAAAGAAATCACCCTCACTGGACAAAAATTTCACAAGTTCGGACTAGTTCAATATTCATCGGACTAGTCTGATATCTCTCTAACTAAGATCGAACTAGTCCCCCCTAGTGCGGACTAGTCCTCAACACTTCACATCTGCACAAAAACGGACAAGTCCGATATCACCACAGACTAGTTCGATATCTTTCTGACCAAAAATGGACAAGTCCACCCCAAAACAGACTTGTCCTCAGGACCTCACACTTTTCATAACACCGGACAAGTCCGATATCACCACGGACTAGTCCGAAAATCCTATGACTAAATCGGACAAGTCCTCCAACTGCGGACTTGTCCTCAATTCTATATGAGGTTCACCACACCAGACTATTCCGATATAAGAGAAACTAGTCCGAACACTTCTAGAGACCAAATCGGACTACACGCCGCACACTGGACTAGTTCGAAGTCCGCCACAGACTAGTCCGGACTGCAAACCCTAATGTTAACTTTTGGAAATCCTAGTATAAATAGAGGTGTACGACCCTACAACCAAATATCTCGACCCCCTGCGTCGTCACACCTTTCAAGAGCCCAAAATACATATCTCTCCACACAATCTAACCCTAAAAAGATCAAATCTTTGAGGATTAGAAATTGATCAAAGGAGAGACTTGTTCTACACGTCTTGAGCTCTTGGGTTTGAATCTTTCGCACACTCTTGTTGTTTATTGCATATATTTCGAGTGTGTTTGGTGGTCTTCTTCATTGTAAATCTTGGGGAGCCCTCAACTTGTGAGAAGGCCCCTTGAACACGGTTATTTGCCCACTTTGTGATTAGTGGAAGAGAATCGACCTCCGTGGCGATTCGACGAGGGTAGGGTTGGTGAAGACCCGGTCCTCCGTGGACTCCTCAACATGGATGTAGATTTCCTCCGTGGAATCAAACCACGGGATAAAATCTTGTGTCACACACTTTTGTTCTTATTGTTTATCATATTCTAGGGTTTACTCAATCTTGGATAACTTACGTTTAAACATGGAAATCAAAGTTAATTTGTGCCATACATAGTTTCATTATCGTGATACATCCAAATTACAACTTACTTTCCGCTGCATAGAGTACTTGACATGAAATCATCGATCAAACTTGATCGTTCTAGTCCGTACACACCGGACTAGTCCGCATCGTACCAGACTAGTCCGATTTCTCTGTATTTGATCAAGTTGTTAAGTGTTTCAGGATCTGACGAAAGTTCAAAAAGCCTATTCACCCCTGTGGGCTACATTCAATTGGTATCAGAGCAATGATTCTTCAAAAGAGACTCACCGCTCGAAGAGAAGATGTCGGACATTAAGGATGTACACAAGAACTTCAACCAAGAGAAGGGTGACGATGAAAAGACTAAGAAGCTGGAGAAGCTCCTCGACGCCATCCAAGATTGTGAGGATGATGATGAGGAGATGCTAGAACTAAAGGGACTCCTAAGGAAGAAGACACTATCCCCAAAAGGGAAGACGAAGATCGAGGATTAAAAGAAGAAGAAGGGGAGTAGTCACACCGACTACTCCCGATTTCCTTTTAACTATGATCGGTTAAATTCGAACAATAATCATTACTTGTCAATTCCTATAGGGAAAGAACATTTCTTTGATGGCAATGATTATTCTATGTGGAGACAAAATATGAAAATGAATCTCATATCACTTAAGTCCAACTTGTGGCATATAGTGTGTATAGGGATAGATATCTCGGATGACGATGAAGAGCTCACACCAAGCCAAGAACAAGCTATTCATCGGAAGGCTCAAACTGCAGCTGTCATAACATCGTCACTAAGCTGAGGCGAGTTCACCAAGGTGGATGGACTCGAAATTGCTAAGGATATATGGGACACTTTACAAACTACACATGAAGGTGATCGTCATGTGCGAGAGGCCAAGATTGAAATGATTGAAGGCGAATTGGGAAGATTCACTATAGAAGAAGATGAGTCACCACAAGATATGTACAATCGATTGAAGAATCTTATCAACAAAGTTCGAACATATGGAAGCAAGAAGTGGAATGATCATGAGGTCGTGAAGCTAATTCTTAGAGCCTTCATGCCTCGCAACATAACCGTTTGCTCAATAATTAGAGAAAGCCCAGGGTATTGGAAAATGACCCCAGACAAACTTCTTGGGAAGATTATCAATTTTGAGATGATGGAGAAACAAGCAAAGCACGTCAAAGAGATTGTCGACCTTACCTCGACAAAGAATAAAGGAGTTGCTTTGAAGTCCACCTGTAAACCTAAGTCAAAAGAAGCTCGAGAAGCTCAAGAAGAAGACGACAGCGACGATGAAAGCAGTGATATAGATTAAGAAGATATGATCCTATTCATGAATAAATTCAAGAAAATGATGAGAAGAAGACAAGGTGATATACCAAATGAAGGAAGACATAGAGACAAACCAAGACCGAAAATGAGGCGCGCTTGCTATAATTGTAGATAATACGACCATTTCATAGTTGATTGTCCTCGTGAAGAAAACAAGAGGAAGACCAAGGACAACAAGCTTCAACCTAAGAAGATGTTCAAAAAGAAGAAGCAATTCGGATAGGCACATCTAGGGGAGGAGTGGAACTCCAATGATTATTCTTCATCCAAAGAGGAAGAGGAGATGGCTACATAGCCATCAAGAAGACAACCAAGAAATCCACCCTCTTCCCAACCATGGGCGCATGAAAGTACAATGACAACACATGTCTGATGGCGAAGGAAGGTAAAAGAAAGGTAACAACTAAATCTTCCTCCTCGTATTCCTTTGCTAGTGATAGTGATAATTATATTGAGGATGATAGTTGTGATGAAAATGAATACTTGCTTAGTGGTTTAGATAAGAAAACTACTACTAAGATGAAATTTTTAATGGATAAGCTTGTTGATAAGGAGGAGCTAGTTGATCGTCAAGAAGATATGATCATCCTCCAAAAGGAGGAATATCTTAAGATCAAAAAGCTACTTGAACTTGAAAAGGAGCGAAGCAAATCACTAGAACTTGAGCTAGCTTCAAGCAAGGAAGCTTGCTTGAAGTTGAGCGACTCAAATGTAATCATCAAGGATGAACTTGCTAACTTAACCAAAGTTAACAAGATCCTTGAGGTACAAGTTGAGTCACTCAAGCAAAGTGGCTCTTCATCCTCTTCAAGCTCACCTTCTCAACATATAAAATCTGAAACTACTATTGCTTGTACATGTGCTAAAATTGACACTAATTTGAAAGAAAAGCCAACCTTGAGGAAGGACAAGCAACCTTACCATAGTGGCATATTTGACAAGGAGGAGGTCAAGGATGCACGTAGTGACGTAGTGCATACTTGATCTCAATACCTCCAAATGTCAAATATGGCCTTGGATATTCTTATGGTGAAAAGCAAAATGCTAGAAGTCACAAGAATAACAAGGAACACATTGTCTTTGTCAAGGGAAACTCTTCTCAATTAGAAAACTTAATAATGTTTATATGTAGAACATTGTGAACTCACATGAACAACAAGTTTTGTTTAAAACATTTGATGCTTCATATGTACTTGTGAAAAGTAATCTTGGTAGAGTTTATGCTAAACGTGTTGGGCCATGCCATAGGAACACCAAGTCTCATGTGTGGGTGCCCAAATCACTTGTGACTAACCTTAAAGGACCCAAGCAAGCTTGGGTACCTAAGACCAAGGCGTAATTTCTTTTTGCAGGCTTATTCTTCCGGTGGAGCAAAATGGGTGCTAGATAGTGGATGCACCAATCACATGACTAGAGAAAGAAGGATGTTTGTTGAATATGAAGAAAATGAAGATCCAAGCGAAGGCATTTATTTTGGCGATAACAGTCAAGGAAGGGTGCTCGGTCCCGGTAAAATAGTAATTTCATCACAACATACTATTTCTCATGTTTTACACGTTAATTCCTTGGATTATAATCTTTTGTCCATATCCCAGTTATGTGACAAGGGTTATAATTGTTTGTTCACTAATGAGCGTGTGACCGTCTCTAGAAGGAGTGATAACTCGGTTGCCTTCAAGGGTGTGTTAAAGAGAAAGCTTTATCTAGTTGACTTCAACAAAGATAAAGCCAAATCTGACACATGCTTGATCGCAAAAACCAACATGGGTTGGCTGTGGCATAGACGGCTAGCACATGTTGGTATGAGGAATCTTCAAAAACTCCTTAAAGGCGATCACATCCGAGGTTTGAAGGATGTTGTTTTTGTGAAAGACATGCCTTGTAGCGCGTGCCAAGCCGGGAAGCAAGTAGGAGCACCCCATCCCGCGAAGAATGTCATGACAACAACAAGACCGCTCGAGCTACTTCACATGGACCTATTTGGTCCAATTTCTTACATAAGCATCAGCGGTAACAAATACGGTTTAGTAATTGTTAATGACTTTTCGCGCTTCACGTGGGTTTTATTTTTGCATGATAAGACAGAAACTCAAGGAACCCTCAAGAAGTTTCTCAAGCGAGCTCAAAATGAATTTTCGTTGACGATCAAGAACATACGAAGTGACAACGGAATGAAGTTCAAGAATACCCAAGTTGAGGAGTATATAGACGAAAAAGGGATAAAGCATGAGTTTTCAGCACCTTATTCTCCTCAACAAAACGGAGTAGCCGAAAGGAAAAATTGAACACTCATTGAGATGTAGAGGACAATGCTTGATGAATAAAAGACGTTGGATTGGTTTTGGGCTGAAGCGGTTAACACCGCTTGTCACGCCATAAACCGGCTATATCTTCATCGCCTACTCAAGAAAACATCGTATGAACTACTCACGGGTAACAAGCCGAATATTTCATACTTTCAAATTTTTTGGTTCTAAATGTTATATTTTGAACAAGAAGCCTAGGACTTCCAAGTTCGCTTCGAAGTCCGATGAAGGTTTCTTACTTGGCTATGATTCGAACTCCTACGCCTATCGTGTCTTCAACAAGACCTCTGGACTTGTCGAAGTAGCACGTGACATGGTGTTTGATGAAACTAACGACTCTCAAGAAGAGCAAGTTGATCAATGTGTGCTAGAACAAGAAGAAGCTCTATGTCAAGCGTTGGGCGATGTTTGACCACAAGCGCGACCTCCAAATGCGAATGAAGAAGATGAACCACAAGTGAAGGAAAATGATCAAGGAGGAGCTTCTACACAAGATCAACCTCATGAAGATCAAGGTGATCAACATGTCAATGAGGGAAACTATCTAGGGGGAGAAGAAGGTGATCGTGATGACTCGAGACCACAAGTGCCACACCCTATAGTACATCAATGCATCCAAAGAGATCACCCCGTCGACAACCTAATCGGTGACATCCAAAATGGAGTAATAACTCGATCTCGTATAGCTAAATTTTGTGAACATTACTCGTTTGTATCCTATTTGGAACCACACAGGGTTGAAGACGCACTAAATGATCTAGATTGGGTGGTGGCAATGCAAGAAGAACTGAACAATTTCAAAAGGAATGAAGTGTGGGAACTTGTCGAAAGACCCAAGTTCAATGTCATCGGCACTAAATGGGTCTTCCGCAACAAGCAAGACGAACACGGGGTGGTGACAAGGAACAAGGCACGACTTGTGGACAAAGGGTATTCACAAGTCGAAGGTTTGGATTTCGATGAGACTTTTGCTCCCATAGCTAGGCTTGAATCGATTCGTATATTACTTGCATAAGCTACTCACCATGATTTCAAGCTTTATCAAATGGATGTGAAAAGCGCCTTCCTCAACAGACCGATCAAGGAGGAGGTGTACGTGGAGCAACCCCTCGGGTTTGAAGATAAAGAGTTCCCCGACCATATATACAAACTGCGTAAGGCTCTTTATGGACTCAAACAAGCTCCTAGAGCTTGGTATGAGTGCCTTAGAGATTTTTTGATTGAAAATGGTTTTAAGATTGGTAAATCTTATTACACCCTATTACTAAGCATTTTGATAATGATCTATTCATTTGCCAAATCTATGTTGATGATATCATTTTTGGTTCAACTAACAAATCTTTTTGTCAAGAATTTAGTAAGCTTATGACAGATAGATTCGAGATGTCCATGATGGGAGAATTGAGATATTTCTTGGGATTCCAAGTGAGGCAACAAAAGGAAGAGACATTCATAAGCCAAACAAAGTACACTCAAGACATACTTAAGAAGTTTGGAATGGACAAAGCAAAGCCTATAAACACTCCCATGGCGACAAATAGACACTTGAATCTTAATGAAGACGGACCAAATGTGGATCAAAAGGTTTATTGCTCCATGATTGGCTCTCTACTTTATTTATGTGCATCTAGGCCAAATATTATGTTGAGTGTATGTTTGTGTGCAATATTTCAAGCCAATCCTAAGGAATATCATTTGACAGCCGTCAAAAGGATCTTGAGATATTTAGTTCATACACCCAACCTAGGCCTTTGATATCCTAAAGGTTGAAAATTCAATCTCATTGGACACTCCGATGCAGATTATGCTGGATGCAAAGTAGATAGAAAAAGTACCTCCAGTATGTGTCAATTCCTAGGTAGATCCCTAGTTTCTTGGTCTTCTAAGAAAAAGAATTCCATTGCCTTATCCACAGCCGAAGCGGACTATGTTGCAGCCGGGAGTTGTTGTGCACAACTCCTTTGGATGCGACAAACTATAAGGGATTACGGTTACAATATGAGTCGTATTCCACTCCTTTGTGACAATGAGAGTGCAATTAAAATTGCCCATAATCCCATTGAGCACTCTAGAACTAAACACATTGACATCCGACATCACTTTTTGAGAGATCACTCAATGAAAGGAGACATAGCCATTTCTCATGTCAACACTGAAAAACAACTAGCCGATATCTTTACCAAGCCACTTGATGAAAAACATTTTTGTGAGCCCCGAAATGAACTAAACATCCTTGATGCTCAGAATGTGGCTTGAAAACATGCATACTTGTATGCCATCTTCAAAATCTATTGATTGTGTTATGAAAATCATCTCTCTCCATTTTCTCTGAAAAACTATGTTAATTACTTGATCTTGATGAATTATGGTCATAGCTTGATTGTTGTATGTTTACTGATCATATTCATCAAGATTATTTGTGTGTTTTGCCCTCTATTTTCTTTTTAAGCACCTTCAAATATATATGAATGGTCTAACTGTTTCTGTTCTGGTGATCACGGACTAGTTCATGGTTACCCGGACTAGTCCGCATAATGCAGATTAGTCCGCGGAGTTCCGGTAGTCCGGACTAGTCCGGTCAACCACAGACTAGTCCGATTTTTTGACTCCATAACTCTAGGGCCGCCAAAATCTAATCTTCTTCATCCTCACAACACACCTCACGTTCTCTCTCCTCACTCAAGTGCTCCCAAGGTGATTTGGCGAGTTCCCCACCAAATCTCCTCAAATCTCCGTGGGAAACGATCTTCATCGCAAGGGGATCGAGGACCCCGGACTAGTCAGCATCAAAAACCCCTCCAACTCCACGAATCGAAGGATTTGGTAAAGTTTCTCTCCAAACCCTAGAACCTTTGATTTCTCTTGTTTTTGCTCAAATAGTTTAGTTCCTCATGTTAATACATGATTCCTTGTTGTATTACAACTACATTGAGCTACTTTTGCATTGATAAACACCATTGCTCTGCTAGTTAGAGTTCATGCGGCTGAATATCGGACTAGTCCATTCTCCGTGCGGACAAGTCCAATACTCCGGACCAGTCCGCACTTGAGCACCGGGCAAGTCCGATTTTTGACTGGACACAACCCTAATTTCCTTCTACTCAATGCATTCCCTTGCCATCAATCCTTATCTATGTCTTGTATAACCTCCTTGTCAGGGCAATGTCGAACTCAAACGAGGACATCTCCGATTTTGAAGCCGAGGTGGATCTAGATGTGTTGTTGTGGGTCTCGGAGTCTCGTGCCACCAAGAGACAAGAGCGTACTGCCGAGCCTTCGCCTACTCCACCTAGGGTGCGGCGGAAGGTTGCAGCTAAGAAATCAACTTCTAAAAGGAAAAGACATGGCTGGTCCTAGCTCGGCGGCTCCATGACAAACCAAGGGCAAGGGAAAGGGGCTTGCCTCTGGCCCGATTGGTCCCTTGGAGATGACTGCTCCAAGACAGGGGAACAAAAACTCCTCGAAAGAAAAATTTAATGGCAAGGGGAGTGATATAGCTTGGAAGCTGAGGAAAGTTGATGCATATAGCAGTAGCAAGAAGGCAGCTGATCCGAGATTTTGGAGCAACTTCCACGCGGACTACTACAATACTATTTACCTTCGGATGAAGACTTCTGTGGTCCGCAGCCAATGGATCGACTGGACACACTTTGAGAGAAAGAGTTGTTTAGCCTTTGATGAAATGATAGAGGTTGTTGAGAGACATGGTTTAAAGGACTTGTTTTCTTTTAGGTACAACTGGAATGATGAGGTCATAGCACAGTTCTTTGCAACCTACTACTTTGGCAGTGATGAAGAAGAGCGAGTGACTTGGATCACATATGATGAGTTTGCTAGGCTGCTGCACCTTGACAACACCGGCATCAATGAAGTGATTATTCACAACATTGGGATTTTAGAGAAGGACAAGATGGACTTTCTCTATGATACCCATCTCAAGTACAATCCTCCCTCAACCAAGAACATGAAGCCCTTCTTCATGGTTCTCAATAGAGTGCTCCGGAAGACCATTGCTCCAAAGGATGGAGATGCAGGGAGTGTCCAAGGCTACCTGAGGACATTGGTGAAGGTGATTAGCAATAGCAGGAAGTTTGACATCTTTGAATACATATGGAATGACATGGTGAACATTTCCTCCACCCCTAACCATTCCTGTGGCTATGCGCCCTATATCATGTTCATGATAGAGAATGTCACAGGGATCGAGTTTCCGAAAGATGTTGAGCACACAAGCTTGAGGCCCCAGAAGTATCCTCAAGCCACTTTCCCAGCTGCTCCCTCACCTGCCTCAGCTGAAGAACATCCAGAGAGAGCCCAAGGAGAAGCTAGACCTCCATCAAGCTCAAGGGCCCCTCCTCACAAAGGGTCTCCTAGTGGCATTATGAAGTACCTTGCTGCCATATTTGGCTCTTGCCGCTAAACTGAGGTGAATGTCCATAAGTTGAACAAGGCAAGGAAAGAGGACATGAGGTACATGAAGAAAAATGTCAAAGCCATATGCCAGAAGCTGGAGATTGAGCCTGTTGGGTCTCCAGTTATCTCTGAGGACTCTCCTTCTGACTTATCAGAGCTTCCACCTTTATCTCCTTCCGAGCTTGCATACTTTGGCATTGGGGGCTCGACGAGTTGGTCTCATCCTCCTCCTCCTCAACCTGAAGATGAAGACAACGAGAGGACCGATAGCGCAGAGTGAGCCTGCAGTGATGTCGGTACCCTGCGTACCGGGTACCCCATGATACCGCAAATAAAGCTAAGGAGTTCCCCCCATTCAAGTTGAACACCTCTGAAGGACACATTTGTTGCACAGTACTGGACCTGCCTCCCTCGTTTGGGTAGCTCCAACACTGACATGTGTATCACAAGGCCGGACCTAACACCTGTCATAGGGAAGCTCCGGCCTTGCCACGTGTCTAGTGACCCCGGACCTAACCCCCAGTAGAGGGAAGCTCTAGTGCTACCACGTGTATTGTGGCTCCGGACCTACCTCCCCACCATGGGAAGCTCCGGAGCCGCCACATGTCGAACCTCCAGAGCTAGGACTTCAAGAGAAGACAGAGAGATCTCCAACGGCTCAGACCTTAAAGGGACAGTTAAAGCAACGGTTACAAGACCTAATTACGTGTCATTAATGCCATATTAATGACACACGATTAGTAGACTGTTAATAGGGGTAAATCCATCATTAAGGCGCGTTATCACCCTATTGACCACTCTTAATATTCAGCGATCATGTATTAGACAGTTAACTACGCCAGGGCCACATGTTGGGCCAGGCAAGTGATGTAACGACCAGTCCTTAGACTATAAAAGGGTTGCGTCGCACGATATAGAACAACCAAGCTGATACACACGCAAGCACCAGTGAATCCATAATACAACAACACACACCCCGTAGAGTAGGGTATTACGCTCCGACGGCCCGAACCACGTAAATCATCTATGTCATCATCTTGTCTAGAATTTATGCGCACCCAAACCGATACAAGAACCTCCGCGGGCTACAATTTAGTAGTACCGGGGGAAGTGTCGTTCGTACGCTTCGACATTTGGTGCGCCAGGTAGTTGGCGCCTGAGATCTCAAGATGGTGAACTCCGCTAAAGGATCATCCAGTGGAAACAACGTTGAGTAGCCTGCTGGAGGGAGTCCCTCCAACATCCAACACCCAACAGGCGCCGTTGTCCCGACGGGTGTCATGCCACCACCACCACCGTCTGTTCCAGCAAGCAATGATGGACAACAAGATGGAGTACTCGCGTCGATCACGGCATCGACGAACAACAACCCTGAGCACGCGCAAATTGCTGCACGTACTCTACTCCAACTTCCACCACCTCCAGGAGCACCCCAGGGTGCGATGGAGCAGTGGAGGGCTGATGTTGAACATCTGGTTGCAGCTGCAGACGATGGAATCAGCAACAAAGGTCCTGCTCCTTCGGGGCAGACACCTTCACAGCGCTGGATCTTGTCAGGAAGACTTGGTCTGCAAGCTTCACAACACAGGAGACGTGTTGTATCCCAACAGGTGACTTTGCTGCACTCCGGAGCACGTCGCACCCACACTGCATCGAGGCTTTCGACGCACGACCTGCAGTCGGTGCTCGACCGCCATTACGGACAGCAGGACGACCACGTCAACATCGAGTGTGCTCACGAAAGACGTGAAGCTCGCAAAAACCCTCCTCCTTCGGGAGTGGGGGCGGCTGTTTAGCCTTGGCCATGCACCTACGCATGGTCCGCTGGCCCCAGAAGTTTTGGCCTCATCTGCAGGAGAAATTCGACGGGACTGTCAACCCCGCTGAATTCCTTCAAATATACTCCACCGCTATACTTGCGGCGGGTGGCAATGAGGCCGTGATGGCCAATTATTTCCCTGTGGCTTTGACTGGGACCGCCAAGTCCTGGTTCATGATCCTCCCGCCCGACTCTATCAATAGTTGGACGGAACTATGCCAACAGTTCACCGCCAACTTCAAGAGTTCCTACACCCGACCAGGCACCAAACTGGACATGTTTGCAGTGAAGCAAACATCGGGAGAATCGTTGCAGTCCTTTATACAGCGATTTCTCAGGTACGTAATACCATTCCCTCCATCTCCAATACATTTGTCATTGTGGCATTCAGACAGGGTGTCAGAGATAAAAAGATGTTGGAGAACTGGCGACGAAGGAGTTCACCAGCATCACAGAGTTGTTCAGCCCGACTGACAAGTGTGCCCAGGGCCGGGAAATGCACTCAAAGCCATCTCCAGAGGCTAATAAATTCCCTCCAAAGCTGAAGCCACTACCTCCGGTAGTAGGAAGAAGAAGCCATCGGCCGGCACACCTACTACTACGGCAGCCGCAGCTCCGGGTGGTCAGGGCCACGCCCCGAAAAACGACTTCGACCTTCGTCAGAAGACGACGGCAGTTCCAAGATGTGGTGTCCAATACACAAGAAGGACAAGCACAGTTTGGAGGATTGCCGAGAGGTCCAGAACCTTGTCGAGCGCTACAACAAGCACCGAGAAGAATCTCCTCTCTGCTAGTGGGAAGGAAAGCAAAAAGTCGACGAAGCTCCGGCTGAGACGGAGCTAGGCTTCCAGGACCCCAAGAAAGTCCTAAAGGTTGTGTACAACACAGTTGATGATGACTCTGACGTCTCTGACAACGAGCGTCAGAAGAACCTCAACACCATTTATGGGGGGGGGGGGGGAGGGGTCCTAGGACATCGCCTCTCGCCGTGTCCTCAAGACAATGCATCGGGAAATTGCTGCAGTAGCTCCTACTGCCAGAGCAGAACCACATCGGAAGTGGATGCATACTCCCATCACTTTTGATGCAACGAACTGCCCTAGGAACATGGTCGGAGCTGGCCAACTGCCACTGATGGTGTCTCCAACCATCAACAACGTCCAACCTTACCATGTCTTGGTAGACGGAGGCGCGACACTCAACCTCTTGAGCTTTGAAGTGTTCAGGAAAATCCATCTCCATCACTCAGACCTTCGCCCCTCAAGACCTTTCTTCGGGGTAGGTCCGGGGGCCATCAACCCTCTTGGATCCATTACACTCCCAGTGACCTTTAGAACTTGGGAGAAGTACATGATCGAGAAGCTGGTATTCGATGTCGCTCACATTAGTCTGCCCTTCAACGCCATTGAAAGTGCATCTAGGCATCCCTTGTGGGTTTTGGTAGATTTATGACAAACAAATGAGACCCTAACCAAATTGTTGAGATGAGCGCATGTCTTAAAAGAAATTATGAAGAAATTGCAAAAAGAAAGGAGAATGAGGATCTATATGGAAAAGAGCTCAAGAGCTAAATAAAATAGATCATTGTGTATGGAGTGTATTGGAGAAACACACCCCAAGAGCTCAATCACAAGAAAACTCACTCACTGCACTAATTTATACAGGTCCGGACTAGTCCGATAATATCCAGACTAGTCCGATAACCCCTCTGTTCAAAATTAGACAAGTCCTCCCAGTGCGGACTTGTCTGCACAGTCCGAGTCTACACAGACCGGACTAGTCTGATATCACCATGGACTAGTCCAATATTTTTCTGATTAAAATCGGACTAGTCCTCCCCAGTGCAGACTAGTCCTCTAGACTTCACAGATTTGCACGAAATCGGACAAGTCCAAAATCACCACAGACTAGTATGATAACCTCTCAAACTAAAATCGGACAAGTCCTCTAAATGCGGACTTGTCCCAATTCACTAAGGATATCACCACACCCGGACTTGTCCGAAAATAACTGGACTAGTCTGGACCTTTCCAGAGCCTTAATCGGACTAGTCCGCCCCAAGTCGGACAAGTCCGATCTTCCTGAGAACTTAGGGTTTCCTGCACGCCGCACACCGGACTAGTCTGGACTCCACCACGGACTAGTCCGGACCCTCAAAACCCTAACGATAACTTTTGGAAACACCATATAAATAGATGTGCATGGCCCTACTTTTAAATCTCTTGACTCCCTCCGCCATCACACCCTCCAAAGGCTTAGAAATCAAACACAAGAAAGATCAAATCCTTGAGGATTCATCTGAGATCAAAGGAGAGACACGATTCACACGTTTGAGCTCTTGGGTTTGATCTCTAACACACTCCTGTTGTATCATTGTTGATCTTAAGAGTGTGTTTTTGGTGGTGTTCGACTTGTAATCTTGGGGAGCCCTCAACTTGTGAGAAGGCCCCTTGAACTTGGTGACCTACCCTTGTTATTGTGAAAGAAAATTGGCCTTCGTGGCGATTCGATGAGGTTAGGGTCAGTGAAGACCCGATCCTTTCGTGGGCTCCTCAACGTGGACGTAGGTTGCCTTTGTGGGAACCGAACCACGAGATAAAATCTTGTGTCAAACTTTTTCTTAAGTTTTTCATATCATATTCTAGGGTTTACTTGATATTGTTCATCTTACGTTAAAACATTCAAATGAAAGTTAATTTGTACAAAACTTGATTTTATTGACTCAACACTTTCAATTTACATACTATATTCCGCTGCGTATTGTGTTTGTATTGAAATCATTGATCTAACTTGATCAATCTAGTCCGCACGCACCGGACTAGTCCGCACTCTACTGGACTAGTCCAATTTCCTGGTATTTGATGAGGTTGCTAAGTGTTGCAGGTTCCGACTAAAATTCAAAAGGCCTATTCACCCCCCTCTAGGCCACATTCATCCATCCTGGGCAGGCCTGCCCTGTACAGGTTCATGGCCACGGCTCACTATGACTACCTGGTATTGAAGATTCTAACACCTTCTGGCGTTCTCCAGATCCTCAGAGATCGCACTGCAGGAGTTACTGCGCTGAAGGAACTCCATGCACTAGTCACATTGCGGGAAGGAACCTCCGGCAAAGAGCTAGCTGCTCAACCTCCGAGCACTCGTCATCGAGGCTTGACCTCTGCACCACGTGTGAAGCCAAGCGGCGACACCGACATTCCCGTAAAAGTCGTCCAAATCGGGTTCGATGCTGCCCAGACCACCCGTATATCAGGAGGTCTAGACAACAAATAGGAACTCGTGCTCATCACTTTCCTCCGGACGAATGTTGATGTGTTTGCCTGGCAACCGTCACAAATGCCTAAGATCCCTAGGGAGGTGATTGAGCACAATCTGAAGATTTATCCTGACGCACGACCAGTACACCAGAAGCACCAGAAGCAATCAATTGAAAGGCAGAACTTCATCCGACAAGAGATCAAGAAGCTGCTCAAAGTTGGTTTCATCTAGTCGGTTCATCACCCAAAATGGCTGGGAAACCAAGTCGTTGTACCCAAGACCAGTGGGAAGCTTCATATGTGTATCGACTACACCACCTTAAATAAGGCATGTCCAAAAGATCCATTTCCACTACCTAGAATAGATCAGATAGTGGACTCCACCTCCGGTTGTGGGCTATTGTGTTTCCTAGATGCCTACTCCGGATATCATCAAATCCAAATGTCCAAGGAAGATGAAGAGCATACTGCCTTCATAACAGTAGATGAATTGTATTGTTACACGGCTATACCATTTGGTCTCAAAAATGTCGCTTCAACTTTTGTGCGAGCTATGCACAAACCTTTGGAGACCTAATCAGGGACTTGGTGGAGGTGTATGTCGACGACATCATCGTGAAGGTCAAGAGCAAGGAGCCACTCATTGACAACTTGCAAACCGTCTTCGACAAGCTGCGTATCACCCGCACTAAGATGAACCTGGACAAGTGTGTCTTCAGGGTTAGCTCTGGGATGCTCCTTGGTTTCTTGGTGACTCACCAAGGAATTGAGGCAAACACGACGAAGATCAAGGCTATAGAAGATATGCGTCCATCAGCCCGCATCAAGGATGTCCAGATGCTAACTGGATGTCTAGCTGCGCTCTGCCGGTTCATCTCAAGAATGGCAGAGCGGGCACTTCCCTTCTTCAAGCTATTGAGGAAGACCGGGCCATTCCATTGGTCTGAAGAAGCAGAAAAGGCGTTCCAAGAGCTCAAGCAGCTCCTCACCACACTACCAATTTTGGTAGCTCCTAACCCTGGTGAGCCTCTACTGATTTATATTTCTGCAACTACAGAGGTTGTCAACATAGTCCTGGTCGCGGAAAGACCAAAACCACATCCAGTTCAGGAGCCCAGACCCCTCCAGGAGGGTTTGGAGCTACCTGAAGGCGAGTCTGGGTCCCAGCCCCTAGGCACGGATCTTCAAGGCGAAATGCTAGAAGACCAACCTTTCTCATCTGAGGGAGTTCTCACGACTGATCAAGAAGATCCGGACCCCTCTGGGAGGGCCAAAATTGACCAAGAAGAAGTTCTGGACCCCTCCAGGAAGGTCCATGAAGATGAACAAGAAGGTTCAGACACCTCCGGGAGGGTCCGGGTCAATGGAGAAAAAGCTCCGGGCTTCTCCGAGAGGGTCCGGACCGTCCAGCGGCCAGTGTACTTCATCAGTGAAGTACTCCATGATGCCAAGACTAGATATATTGAGGTGCATAAGCTGCTTTACGCAACTCTTATTGCCTCAAGGAAGCTTCGTCATTACTTCCAAGCCCACAAGATATCAGTGGTAACTTCTTATCCACCACGTGCTATTATGCATAATCCTAATTCTACTAGGAACATCGCCAAGTGGGTAGCGGAGCTGGCAGAATTCGATCTTGAATTCCTGCTGCAACAAGCTATCAAGAGTCAAGCCTTGTCCGATTTTGTGGCGGAGTGGACTCCTTCTCCATCAAATCCTGGGGGGCCCTAGTGAGCAGAAGACGGAACCCAAGGTTCTGGTCTTCACTGATCCTCATTGGACCCTCTACTTCGATGGCTCTGTGCAAAAGCAGGGGGCCAGAGCTGGAATACTTCTCCTCGCTCCGACCGAGGAGAAGGTCAAATATATGGTGCACCTTGATTTCAAGGCGACCAATAACATGGTGGAATATGAAGATCTCATCTATGGGATCAAGTTGGCGCTATCTTTTGGCGTCAAACAGATGCTAGTGAAGGGTGACTCGCAACTCATCATCAAGAAAGTCAAAAGAGAATGCAACTGCAACAACCCTCAACTTGCCGCTTATCTCCTTGAAGTCCAGAAGCTCCATAAGGACTTTCACATTCTGGACCTCCGCCATGTCCAGCGCCTCAACAACGCAGAAGCTGATGAACTCTCGATGAAGGCTTCAACCGGAGCTCCGGCTCCCAACGGAGTCTTTGTCCCGAGATTATCAAGACCAACCGCTTAGCCCACCGAACTGAGTGAAGGGGGGGAGACCAGCACCTCGAAGCTGGCGGTCCCGATGGTACTGTTATCATGGCATCCACCAAAGATCGTAGGTGCCACAGGAAGCTCCGAGCAACCTGGCACACAAGACTCAGAAACTTTAGCTCCGATGCATGGATCTTGGAGATCCGGAGCTACTTGAAAGACAACCACCTTCCTGAAGATGGTGTATCCGCTGACCGAATCATCAGATTGGCTAAAAGATACACGTTAGTAGAAAAGGATCTCTATCGGCTCAGTGCCAACGACGTCATAATGTGGTGCATTGCAAGGGAAGAATGATGAGGACATCACAACAGCGGAGACGCACATTGAACTGCAAGGACCAATCACAAGAGCACGGGCACGGTTATTAAATCAGCAGGTGAATTCGTTCTTAACTTCTTTTGCATGTGAGTTTGAGAATAGATTGCTATGTGATGATTTAATTGTTATCAGGAATAATGGAGAAGATCAACAAGTGAAGGAAGGAGGCCTTGGGAGCGTGGACAACCACCTGGGACGTCCACAAGTAGATGGAAATAGTTTACAACTCGGACTCGAGTTCAACTCGGAGTCCAGGAGCAGTCCACCTTAAAACAGACGCCCAGGAGGCATACGGACTCCGTTTTCGACGTTCTACATATGCACGGAAAGAGGGGAAGATAAACTTTCCAATGGTTCTGGTCCCACCTCAAAATTCCTCCGGAGTCATTGGGAATCGTCGAAACAAGTCGAGTCCATATTTCTGTCCGGTGCTGCGCCACCGAATCGGGCCTTTGGGCCTTGTATCCCGTAAGAGTCCATTAGGGACGCGTCTAATCATGTTTTGGTCGAACCCTAGCCTATAAATACTGCAGCCGCCGGTCATATTCGGTGGGTTTTGCTTAGATCAATAAAATCGCCGTTCTACGGTTTGTGAGACCCCAATTTCGCGATTTCCGATCGTGTCTTCTACGTTCTTGCTCGTGTTCTCGATTGCACTTGCAGGGATTAGCCTTCTTGGCGAGGTCAAGCGTGTGCAGCACGGTTGATAACCAACGGAGCCGTGGTGTAGTGATTGCAGGGGTACTCGAACCGCTCGAGTGCCGCGGATCATCAACGTCGAGTTCTCCACCCCAATCGACATACCTTTCGGAAGATCGGGCCTAACCCTACTCATCAATTGGTATCAGAGCTTTGTGTTTTTTGGTCCTAGTTATCGTGGTTCGTCCTTGTTTTCTTGCTTTTCGACACCTATTCCACAATCCCTAAATAACAAACCGATCCGCCACGTTCATCGGTTTGCCCTAGCTAGCCGCCTTGCGTGAACTCCCGCATCGCCAGCCCTAGATTAGGTGACAAATCTTTGTGCCATCCAAGCTCCACCTTTCTCTTGAGCATAACAGGTACCTTTGCAATCACCCCACGCTTCATTGGTTCATCTCACCGTCCACACCACCTGCTGTGTCGGTAAGAACACTTGTAAGAGCGTGGTAAGACGCTTGAGCGAGAGAGATTGTTTTCTTCCACCTTCCACATTGTCACTGTAGTTGATAGGGATAACATTTTTTTTGTTGTCTTTTGTTTCCTACTAATAATGGCAGGAGAAGAAAATAATGATGAATGTGTTCAACATGTTGAGTTACGTGATATGTTCGCCAAATACAACGCATCAACGGAGGAGTCATTGGCGAACTTGACTCGCAAACTGGATGACCTTGCTCTTCGAATGAATACTTTTGAGGCTCGGTTGCCTCTCGCTGGAAGACAAGAAGGCAATGCTTATGATGAACTGGAAGATCACAGTAATCAGCCAAGACTGCCACTTTATCGTCGAGGTATGGGAGGTAATAATCATAACAATTATAACCGCCCTCCTGATGATCCTTTTGCTAAAGTGAAATTTACTATACCCTCTTTTTCTGGTGCTTATGATGCTGAGGCTTATCTTGATTGGGAGATGACAGTAGAGCAAAAATTTAATTCCCATCTTGTTCCTGAACAACATAGAGTTCGTCAAGCCACTAGTGAGTTTAAGGACTTTGCTATCATATGGTGGAATGAACTTGTTAAAACTAGAACTGATCCTCCAACATGGGATAGATTAAAGGAAGCTATGCGTGTTCGATTTGTTCCTTTTCAGCGGGACCTTCGCAAAAAATTGCAGCGTTTAGACCAAGGTAATATGTCCGTAGAGGAGTATTATCAAGAGTTACAAAAGGGTATGCTGCGTTGTGGGGTAGTAGAGGACATGGATGATAAAATAGCTCGTTTTTATGGGGGGTTGAGGCGTGAAATTCAGGACATTGTTGATTACAAAGAATATGATACTGTTAACAGATTGTTTCAGCTTGCTATGTTGGCAGAAAAAGAATTGCAGGGCCGACAACAACAGCAACAACTCATGAGGAGCAACTTCACGCCGCGTGCAGCAACTACATCATCCAAAACAGCACCATCTTCGGCCCCCCGTGCAGCGACTACACCACCCAATGGCGGCCAACGAACTATACCTGCTGCTCCACCTTCTCGCGTGCCGGAAGGTAGCAAGGCGACATCATTCAAGCCTTCGTCATCCACTCCTTCTACGGGTCGTACTTCCGACATTAAGTGTCACCGCTGCCAGGGACTTGGTCATATGATGAGAGATTGCCCGAGCAAACGGGCATACATAGCACGCGACGATGGCGGGTATGATAGTACTTCGGATGTTGAAGATGAAAATTCTTTTGCTACTGACTTTACAGATCCAAATGACGAACACACCGAAGAAGAGGTACTTGGTACAGCGGCG
The DNA here is from genome assembly GCA_036927565.1 of Tuctoria greenei. Lineage (NCBI taxonomy): Eukaryota > Viridiplantae > Streptophyta > Magnoliopsida > Poales > Poaceae > Tuctoria > Tuctoria greenei. Next base: position 28,952,575 of record JAYESD010000006.1, on the reverse strand, counting down.
ACGGAGAACTATAGGAGCATCATTGTGCAGCGTGCCTTGAGCTCCAAAGTGGAGACCGACGACAAGCTACAACGACACAACCTCTTCCACATGTTTCTCGTCGTCAAGGACTGCCGTGTACACACTATAATTGATGGGGGTAGCTGCAATAACTTGGTAAACACGGACGTCGTCAAGAAACTCGGTTTGACAACAAGAGCACACCCTCATCCGTACCACATTCAATGGTTCAACAACAGCGGTAAGGTTCGGGTAACACAAACAGCGAGAATCCATTTTTCAATTGGTTCATACCATGATTTTGCTGATTTTGATGTTGTTCCTATGGATGCTTGTTCTCTTTTATTGGGTCGTCCTTGGGAATTTGATACAGATGCTATTCATCATGGTAGAACCAATAAATATACTCTCATGCATAAGGGAAAGAAAATCACTTTGCTCCCCATGACTCCTGCTGAAATTGTGCATTTTGAGAAGAGTAAAATTCGTGAGGGCAAAGCAACTAAATTAGAATCTGAAAAACAGCAAGTTATTAAGTTAAAATCACCATCATTGCTCGCAACTAAATCTGAACTTGCTGATTTATTCGATGCTAAGGGGATGTGCTATGCTTTAGTTTGCAAAGAAGCCATGTTTTCACTTCATGAATTGTCTATTGCATTGCCCCCTGCTGTTGCTAACCTTTTGCAGGAGTTTGAGGATGTGTTTCCCTCCGAGATACCCCCTGGTTTACCACCGATGAGAGGCATTGAACACAAGATCGATTTGATTCCAGGAGCAAGTTTGCCAAATCGTGCAGCATACAGGGCGAATCCACAAGAAACTAAGGAAATTCAGCGACAAGTCCAAGATCTTTTGGACCGCGGGTACATTCGTGAAAGCCTTAGCCCTTGTTCCGTTCCTGTTCTTTTGGTTCCTAAGAAAGATGGTAGTTGGCGCATGTGTGTTGATTGTCGAGCGATTAATAACATCACCATTCGATATCGTTATCCTATTCCTCGATTAGATGACATGCTTGATGAATTGAGTGGTGCTATCATCTTCACAAAAATTGACTTGCGTAGTGGTTACCACCAAATTAGAATGGCACTAGGAGATGAATGGAAAACTGCATTTAAAACCAAGTTTGGACTTTATGAGTGGTTAGTCATGCCTTTTGGTTTAACTAATGCACCCAGCACCTTTATGCGATTAATGAACGAGGTTTTACGTGCTTTCATTGGACAATTTGTGGTGGTTTACTTCGATGATATCCTCATTTACAGCAAGTCATATGATGCACATCTTGATCATTTACGTGCTGTTTTTACTGTTTTGAGAGATGCACGTTTGTTTGGTAACCTCGAAAAGTGCGTTTTTTGCACCAATCGAGTCTCGTTTCTTGGCTATGTCGTTTCCTCGCAGGGAATTGAGATGGATGAGGCAAAAATTGAAGCAATCACCAGCTGGCCAGCCCCAACTACAGTCACACAGGTTCGTAGTTTTCTTGGTCTTGCAGGATTTTATCGGTGCTTTGTGCGGGATTTCAGCACCATTGCAGCACCTCTACATGAGCTAACGAAGAAGGGAGTTCCATTTCGATGGGGCGAACAGCAGCAACAAGCTTTTGATGTTCTCAAATTGAAGCTTACACAAGCACCATTACTACAACTTCCTGATTTTGACAAGACCTTTGAGCTAGAATGCGATGCAAGCGGCATTGGTATTGGAGGCGTTCTCATACAAGGAGGTAAACCCGTTGCTTTCTTTAGTGAAAAACTTCATGGTCCTTCTCGGAATTATTCCACTTATGATAAGGAATTGTATGCCTTAGTCCGTGTATTACAAACTTGGCAACATTATCTTTGGTCTAAGGAGTTTGTCATACATTCCGATCATGAATCATTGAAGTATCTTAAGTGTCAAACTAATCTGAATAAACGACATGCTAAATGGATTGAGTTCATAGAGTCGTTTCCATACATCATTAAGCATAAGAAAGGGAAGGAAAATATCATTGCCGATGCATTATCTAGGCGTTATACCATGCTGTCCCAACTTGATCATAAAATCTTTGGTTTGGAAACAATTAAAGCATTATATCCTACTGATTTGGACTTCAAAGTTTCTTTTGAAAATTGTAGAGAAGGAAGAACTTGGAATAAATATGTGCTGCGAGAGGGTCTCCTCTATCGTGCTAACAAGCTATGCGTTCCAGCTAGCTCCGTTCGTCTATTGCTTTTGCAGGAAGCACATGGAGGAGGTTTGATGGGACATTTTGGAGTGAAGAAAACTGAAGACGTGCTGTCCACACACTTCTTTTGGCCAAAGATGAGGCGTGATGTCGAGCGCTACGTGTCACGATGCACTACTTGCAATAAAGCTAAGTCTCGCCTTAACCCACATGGTCTTTATATGCCTCTTCCTGTTCCTAGTGTACCTTGGGAGGATATTTCTATGGACTTTGTTTTGGGATTGCCTAGGACTAAGAGGGGGAGGGATAGTATTTTTGTAGTTGTTGATCGTTTTTCCAAAATGGCACACTTTATACCTTGTCATAAGAATGATAATGCCTCACACATTGCTGATTTATTTATGACGGAAATTGTTCGTTTACATGGTGTGCCAAATACCATTGTTTCTGATCGTGATGCAAAATTTTTAAGTCATTTTTGGAGAACTTTGTGGTATAAATTGGGAACCAAGTTGCTGTTTTCAACTACATGTCACCCACAAACGGATGGACAGACCGAGGTAGTTAATCGTACTTTATCCACTATGTTACGGGCTGTCTTGAAAACAAATTTGAAGTTGTGGGAGGAGTGTTTACCACATATAGAATTTGCTTACAACAGATCCGTTCACTCCACGACAAAGGTAAGTCCATTCCAGGTAGTGTATGGTTTCAATCCCCGTGCTCCTATTGATTTACTACCTTTGCCTCCTTCTGAAACTATAAATTTGGATGCTACACAACGATCTGAATTCATTCTTAAGATGCATGAAACTACAAAGAAAAATATTGAAATGATGAATGAGAAATATAGGATTGCAGGTAGTAAAGGTAGAAAAGAAGTAAAACTTGAACCGGGCGATTTGGTGTGGTTACATTTGAGAAAAGAGCGATTTCCCGACTTGAGAAAATCTAAACTTATGCCACGAGCTGCTGGTCCTTTTAAGATCGTTGAAAAGATTAATGATAATGCATATAAGCTTGAATTGCCTCCCGATTTTGGGGTTAGTCCTACATTTAACATTTCAGATTTGCGACCGTACTTGGGAGAAGAAGATGAACTTGAGTCGAGGACGACTCCAATTCAAGAGGGGGAGAATGATGAGGACATCACAACAGCGGAGACGCGCATTGAACTGCAAGGACCAATCACAAGAGCACGGGCACGGTTATTAAATCAGCAGGTGAATTCGTTCTTAACTTCTTTTGCATGTGAGTTTGAGAATAGATTGCTATGTGATGATTTAATTGTTATCAGGAATAATGGAGAAGATCAACAAGTGAAGGAAGGAGGCCTTGGGAGCGTGGACAACCACCTGGGACGTCCACAAGTAGATGGAAATAGTTTACAACTCGGACTCGAGTTCAACTCGGAGTCCAGGAGCAGTCCACCTTAAAACAGACGCCCAGGAGGCATACGGACTCCGTTTTCGACGTTCTACATATGCACGGAAAGAGGGGAAGATAAACTTTCCAATGGTTCTGGTCCCACCTCAAAATTCCTCCGGAGTCATTGGGAATCGTCGAAACAAGTCGAGTCCATATTTCTGTCCGGTGCTGCGCCACCGAATCGGGCCTTTGGGCCTTGTATCCCGTAAGAGTCCATTAGGGACGCGTCTAATCATGTTTTGGTCGAACCCTAGCCTATAAATACTGCAGCCGCCGGTCATATTCGGTGGGTTTTGCTTAGATCAATAAAATCGCCGTTCTACGGTTTGTGAGACCCCAATTTCGCGATTTCCGATCGTGTCTTCTACGTTCTTGCTCGTGTTCTCGATTGCACTTGCAGGGATTAGCCTTCTTGGCGAGGTCAAGCGTGTGCAGCACGGTTGATAACCAACGGAGCCGTGGTGTAGTGATTGCAGGGGTACTCGAACCGCTCGAGTGCCGCGGATCATCAACGTCGAGTTCTCCACCCCAATCGACATACCTTTCGGAAGATCGGGCCTAACCCTACTCATCAAAGAAGGCCGCGAGCTCCTCGCGGAGATCCATGGAGGCGAGTGCGGGAACCACACGTCTTCCCACATGCTGGTCGGCAAAGCCTTTTGGCATGTCTTCTACTGGCCTACAACGCTCCAGGATGCAGTAGATCTGGTAAAAGTGTGAAGCGTGCCAGTTCCACGTAAAACAAATTCACACACCGGCTCAGTCATTGCAAATGATTCCTCCTACATGGCCATTCGTTGTGTGGGGCATGGACATATTGTGACCTTTCCCAAAAGCCGTCAGAGGTTACAGGTTCCCGTGTGTCGCCATTGACAAGTTCACCAAGTGGTCGAAAGCTACTCCAGTTGTGACTATCAATAAACAGTCAGCAATCAAGTTCTTGAAGTCCATAGTCTATAGATTTGGAGTTCTAAAAAGAGTCATCACTGGCAACGGAACCCAATTTACAAGTGCAACATTTCAAGACTATTGAGAAGACCTCGACATTCAAGTCAGCTACGCACCAGTAGCTCACCCGTCAAGTAATGTACAAGCTCACAGAGCAAATGCAGAAATCTTAAAAGGACTCAAGACGCGAACTTATGAGCGCTTGAAAAAACATGGAGCCAACTAGATCGAGGAGCTTTTGTACGCACTGTGGGCAAGCAGGAGTACACCTAACCGGTCTACTGGAGATACTCCGTCATTCCTGGTGTACGGAGCTAAAGCAGTCCTTCCTTTGGAAATCCCCATGGGGTCACTCCGGGTCCGGACCTTCGATGAAGCCACACAGGGCCAGCTCCAGCGTGAAGACCTTGACCTCGTAGATGAGGGAAGGTGACAAGTAGCGGTTCAGAATGCATGTTATCGCCAGGCGCTCCGGCGCTATCATCAAAGGCATGTGCGAAACCGATAGCTCGAGGAAGGCGATCTGGTGCTGCGGAAAATACTAACTCATGAAGGGATGAACAAACTTTCCCCCAGCTGGGAAGGTCCCTTCCGAGTGATCAAAGTATCCCGTCCTGGATGCGTTCGCTTGGCAACTGAGGATGGGATCCCACTTCTAAATCCTTGGAACATTGAGCACCTCCGTAAGTTTTACATTTAGTATCACAGAGGTGAGTCTGTAATTATATACAATGTAAATTATAGAGTCTATACACAGAGTCGGGTAGGTTCTCTGGGAGAACATCTGGACCCCTCCGGGAGGGTCCGAGAAGTTCAAGCAACACTTGACATAGTCGCAACACTAAAAGTGTAGCTACCTGCCCTGGGTTAGTACAAGATGTATAGTATGCTTAGCTTGGTTCCGTACCCTAATTGTGTCCTTGTATCCCTGTAATCCGGACCTATAATAAAAGGCATTGTTGTATAAAAGCAGACTCTACGTGCAGTAATTTTGTGCAGGCTCATTCTCTTTTATTTATCCTTCTCCTTCTTGTCTATAACGAGTTGTGCAATTCTTTTTGAGTTTTAGTCCAAGTTATTCATATGTTGTACAAGTTATATTGGTGATCTCTTCAGATCTTCTTATTGCTGCATGGTTTACTCGCTTGAACGCTAAACCAACACAGGTCCGGAGTGTGCTATCGACTTAGCCTGGTCCTGCACCCTAAGTACGCCACTCTATCTACTTTCGGCAGGCCTCAGTAGGGCGGGTCCTAAAAACATTCGAATCTGGAAAGATTATGTCAATGTGCTTGTTATCATATCGATTTTCTTTGGATCTAAAATTCAAATAAGAATAGTAAGTCGCAAAATAGTTATAGATGAGAGGATGAATTTTACGGTTTTTCTTATTGTTGATGCACATTAAAAATGAAAACTCATGGTGGTGGTGGACGATGTCGGAGCTATTAAGCTCTGACAACCTCCAAGGGGGCCAGCGTCAACGTTTTGAACATTGAAAGTGGGCGCTGCCAGAGCTAATAAGCTCTGGCAACTCCCATGGGAGCCCACCGTCGACGTGAAGCATAATGTCAATTCAAGTGTAGATGGCGAAACCAACCGAGGGGTTCGCCGTCAACATATTCTACGATTGATGGTGGATATAGTCAAAGCTAAGAAGCTCCAACAATACCAGGGGGCCCGCCATCGACATTTTACGCATTGACAGTGGGTATTGTCGGACCTACCAAGCTCTGACAACCCCAGGGGATGCACCGTCAACATTCTACGCGTTGACAGTGGGTGTCGTCGGACCTAACAAGTTCTGACAACCCCAGGAGGCCCACCGTCGACATTCTACACATTGACAGTGGGTGTCGTCGGACCTGCCAAGCTCCGACAACCCAGAGGGCCCACCGTCGACGTTTCAAAAGCTCCCTGGAGAAGTCAAAAATAAACTTTGGATTTAAAAGCTACAAGTTCGAAGCGTTTAGGTCATCAACACATCGTCATATCCTTTTGGTACATGTTCGCAATCAAATTGTGTACATCTACCAAGGGGGCAAACAAGATAAAGGATAATGTATTGAAGACAAGGACAAAATGAAATTCATTTCAGAAAGATTGGATTTCATTCATTCGAGGAGATTACAAAATTGGAGAATTACAAGTGGGAGCAAAAGGCAAAAGTCCTAGGTTCTGCGGAAGTATGAGGCAACTTTCTGGGCAACCTCATGAACGCTGGCCTTGGCAGCGTCTTCTTCTTCGGCAATGGGTCCTTCGAGCACCGGATCTAGGGAGAATTGGGGGGTCTCGGATTTTGTAACATGTCAACACATATTCTGCGATGTTCTTGGCCAGAGATTTCCCCTCAGTCTCCAGCTGGTCCATGATGATATCACCCATCACATCAAGTTCACCGCAGGCAGAGCTAAGTGCCACCATCGCTTGGTCTAGCTCTGGCTCTGGATTGTCCAGACGTACTGGATTGAAGCCCAGCGGCATCAACACATTATTGGCTTTCCCCAAGAAGTCCCACACCTGTTGGGACTCAGTCACCCTCAGATTCTGTAGCTCCTCTAGTGACCTCCTGGCGGCCGCTAGCTCCGAACCTTCCCGAGCGAGGCACTCAACCACTTTGGCATGTTGCTGCATACTCTCAGCTATTTTCTTTTCATGGTCGGCTAGCACCGTCTCTCGGAGGTGGATGCGGTTCCACCGTTCGGCCAGGTCCTTCTCCCTGCCTCTTACTTTCCCTTCTCTGGTGGCAACATCAGCTTCTCTTTTTGATAGCTCCTGCCCCAGTTTTCAGTACTTCTCCTCTTCTTCTTTGCTCCACAGATCAAGCTTCTTAGTGCGATCTGCCAAGTTTTTCTCTCCCAGAGTCAGCTTCTGGGCGAGCTCCTCTTCTCTTTTCAAAACATCCTCCTGTTGTTCCAGGAGTTTCTCTTCCCTCGCATCGAGGTCTGCTCGATGCTTCAGGAGAATCTCGTTTAATGCGTTGAGGCTGTCATGACGTTCGTCAGCAACATCATTCCTTTCCTTGGCATGCTCGAGAATCTTCTGAGAATTAGCGTCGAGGGCCCTGATGGCGGCCTCCTTTTCCTCCAACAACTTGCCCCAATATTCCATCTGAGTCTTCTCCTTCTCGACCCACTCCTTCTAATCAGCAAGCCTTGCCTGAGCAAGATTGGTCTCGAAGTGGAGCCTATTGCACCAACGCTTCAACGTGTGGCGCTCTTCTTCAAGGACCTTGTTGTCGTGGCCGAAGGCGAGCTGGACCTATCGGAGGCTCGAGCGGGCATTGTCAATAGACAACGCCAAAGGAATAGACTCCGAACCTATCGGGGTCATCTCCGCCGGCTCCAGATGGTCTTCAAGAACAAAAATAGGGTCCATGCCACAAGTGTGGTTCCCTGAGCTTCTACGGCACTAGGTCCGCCTCCGAGAGCTCCTCATCCGCTGTTGGGGAAGATCCTGTTGGGGGAACTTCTACCTCTAGGGCTGACGCCAAAGGTCCAGCCACAGGGTCTTTAGCTACAGGCTTTGCGGGTGGAGAGCCTGCCACCTCTTCTTCAGGGTGTTCCGACTCGAGTGTGGACACCTCCGGAGCAATTACCTCCGAAGCGGTCATTGGAGCTTCGTCCGAAGCCACTTCCACTGTCGGTTCAGGTGCCAATACTTCAACCACCACCGGCTCAGCGATCGGAGCTTCAACTATCTGTGGCATAGAAGCTGGAACTTCTACCACCTCCAGCTCAATCGTCGGATCTTCATCCACTTCTGGGAAGGGCTCCGAAGCTTCAGGTACCTCCGGCTCAAGTGTCGGAGCTTCTGACACCTCAGACTCCTGCACCGGAGCCTTAGTCTCTGGCGTTGTTGCTAGTGGTGCATCTTGAACAACTTCTCCCCTGTGGTCCGACGCAACCACGGGAGATTCTGGCATCTCTTCTGGATCCAAGTCCACGACAGCTGGCATCGGAGCTGCCGTGTCTTCTGCCACCACCGGGGGAGGCTCAATGGTTGAAGTCGGAGCTTTAGCATGCACAGCTCCAGTCGCTGTAGCATATGCTGAAGCCTCGGACTTTTTTCTCGACACCCTGGAAACAAAAGGTCAAGAAGATTAAAAACATAATAAAAACAAGATTAGTATTTAAATGTAAGTTGACGATGCTTACCTGGGAATGCTACCGCCCCAGTCGCCGCAGAATCTCTTCTTCTGAGGCCCAGAGTCAAAGCCCATTAAATCTGGTGAGACAATAACTTCAGACCTTGGTCGGGGATCATCTGCAGCAACTGGAGTCTTCTCAGCCGGAACCCCCCTCGGCTGGGAAGGTCCTCCGGACCTGGAGCTCACAGCTGGCACCGGACCCAGAATTGACCTACCGGAGCTTGAGTCCCTCGAGGGTGTTGGCACCGAAGAAGGTGTGGTCACTGAAGGTCTCCTTCACCGGGGAGAAGGGGCTGTGGGAGTTGGAGTAGACCTGATGGGGCTCCCGTCAACATGCCTCAACTTCCTCTTGCGGCTGGATGATTCAGCCGTTTCCTTGACTTTACCCTTGCCCTTGTCGACGTCATCGACTCTTTGGCTCGCGGCAGGGGTAGTCACCCTCTCAGAAGCTCCAGGGATTGTAACCCCAGAGACATGGCGCCTCTCTACTACGCCCAGGTCATCCAATGTCGGCATTCTCCTCCGGATCTCCCTGCTGACCTCCGGAACCATGTTTAGAGGCAAGAAGGCAGCCGGCGGAGTCACCACATCACGGGGGACACCTCCATTTTGAAATTTTTTGAGATGGATCCTCAAAGATTCATCATCCAAGTTGGTGTTCAAACAACCTTCAATTCGGTCATGATCCATCTCACCATTGAATGCACATGCTTTTCGTTCCCTAGTCTTCAGCGGGGCCCACCTGTTCACCAAAAATTGCCAAAGACCATTTGGGGGGTCACTTCTCCCTCTATGCATTCTTCGATCCTTTCCAGGATGGGCTTGTACACATTCTATAGCTTCGGAACTATGCTCCAGGCGTCAGTGTGGACATTGGGAAGGCCATCGGGCAGCTTTAGTTTCTCATGCTCCTCCACCGTAATGATCACCCAATACTTCTTCCAATCATACCACTTGTCGGAGGGGAAGGACTTCAAATACTTGAAGGGGCAATTCTTCCGCTTCACAAAATAGTAGAAGCTGATGAGCTCCGCCCCCTTGCCGGTGGTGAGGACCGTGATGAAGGTTCGGAATAGCTCGATGCATGGAGGCACGCTCACCCACATCTCGCAGAATTGGACAAAGGTTGCCACTAGCAAGAGGGAGTGAGGGCTGATATGATAAAGTTGGAGGCCGTAGAAATCCAACATCATCAGGAGGAAGCGTGAGAAAGGTGGGATCAGACCCACCATAGCATACGCTGAAAAGTACACCATATCTCCAGTGCACTCCTTCTTGAAGGGGAGCTTGCCGAAGTGGATGTCCTTGTTGCGGGAGTCGCTGGACCAACCCATGTAGGTCCGGACACTCGCCATCTCCTACTTGGTCTTGACCTTGCTGCGGGGAAGACCCAACTCCATGGCGGCAAAGTGGAGCAAAAGTTGGAAGGCTATGCAGGGGTTGAGAGGCTCTCAGCGCAAGTTCGATTGAAAGTGTGTAGAGTCCTCAAACCGTGCGGGCTTTCCTTCTTAAGTAAGCCTCCACAACGCTTGGATGGAAACCGCAATGGGACCGAGGATATGCTCTCAAAAATCTACCTTGCCAATGACGAATGGGCCCTAATCCACTTTGGCGGAAAAGCCGAAGCTATTGCCCCAGGTGAACCATTGTCATGATGGGAGGTTGGAAGACTGAGGGCGGCGGCCTGACAAGGCGCGCGGAACCGATATGGTTTTTGCATCAGGAATCGGCGACCTTCAATTGTGTGAGATCCGTACGCAAAGATCTCACCTTCCACATTCAAAAGAAGCCACGTGGCAATGGTTTAACCATGGAGCATCGCCCCAAAGGCACATCAGAGGACTTTTGAAGCCGCGGTGTGGGAATCGAAGATGGCCCCACCTCCAGTAGAATAACTTAACCCAAAGGATTTCTCCCGAAGGTGGGCCCGGGGGCCACTGTCGGTACCCTGCGTACCGGGTACCCCATGATACCGCAAGAAAAGCTAAGGAGATCCTCCCATTCAAGTTGAAGACCTATGAAGGCCACACGTGTTGCACAGTACTGGACCCGCCTCCCTCGTTTGGGTAGCTCTAACACTGACATGTGTATCACAAGGCCGAACCTAACACCTGTCATAGGGAAGCTCCGGCCTTGCCATGTGTCCAGTGACCCCGAACCTAACCCCCAGTAGAGGGAAGCTCTGGTGCTACCACGTGTATTGTAGCTCCTGACCTGCCTCCCCACGATGGGAAGCTCCAGAGCCGCCATGTGTCGAATCTCCAGATCTAGGACTTGAATGGAAGAGAGAGAGATCTCCAACGGCTCAGACCATAAAGGGACAGTTAAAGCGACAGTTACAAGACCTGATTACGTGTCATTAATGACATATTAATGACACGCGTTATCACCCTATTAACCACTCTTAATATTCAGTGAACGTGTATTAGACAATTAGCTACGCCAGGGCCACATGTCGGGTTAGGCAAGTGATGTAACGACCAGTCCTTAGACTATAAAAGGGCTGCATCGCATGGTACAGAACAACCAAGCTGATACACACGCAAGCACCAGTGAATCCATAATACAACAACACACATCTCGTAGAGTAGGGTATTACTCTCCGGCGACCCGAACCACGTAAATCCTCTGTGTCATCATCTTGTCTAGAATCTCCGCGCGCCCAAACCGATACAAGAACCTCCGCGGGCTACAATTTAGTAGTACCGGGGGAAGTGCTATTCGTACACTTCGACAGGCGACTTCTATATCCCTCCTCTCCTTCTTTTTGGTGACTTGATGCCAAAGGGGGAGAGATTGAGAGGGAGTCATTAGGTTGTAGCAGTAGATGGGAGATGAGAGCTCTATTTGTATCTTTTGCTCTT